>OY735214.1:34498787-34906287 GCA_963457665.1 Thysanoteuthis rhombus
CATATGCTATGAAACTTCCTACTTTGGCATTTTCTATAATATCAACTGTATTTTCATTGGATGCAGAAGGAAATGTTATATCAATAGCTGGAACAGTGTTCTCATGGCTTATTACATTTACATAAACTATTGCAATAGAGCTCAATGGTGGACTTCCTCCATCTTCAGCTTTTATATATAATTCATGCCTGGTTTCTTCTCCAGAATTGAACTTTTTCAGCAAAAAAATCTGCCCATTTTTTCCTATTAATTGAAAGAAAGTTTTTGCCCTTTCTGATGTTTGATGGCTCCAGTGATAAGAAACCCTTCCATTTTGTCCTGAATCTAAATCAGTTGCAGATAAGATAACAATGGGTGTGACTTTGCTTCCCTCATTCTTAATTGAAATGTTGGTTATTTTCTCAGAAAATACTGGAAAATTATCATTAACATCAATAACTGAGATGTGAACATTTAATGTGTTTTGTTTTGGAGGAGATCCTGCATCTTTAGCCACAACTTGAACTACATAAGAATCTTTTTTTTCTCTATCTAATCCCACTTCTAATTTTATTCCTACCACTGATGTTCCCTTAACACCTGGTGTAACAAATAATATAAATGGTTCATTTTCCATTTTTTTCAATTCATAGGAAATCCTTGAATTTTCAAATCCAATATCTTTATCAATAGCATTAGGGATTATCTTTTTGGTTCCTATCTTAACATCTTCCAATAAGTCAATGCTTATTTGTTTATCTGGAAATTCTGGTTTATGGTCATTGATATCTTTTATGATGACTTTGATTTCTAAAATCCTCATTGAAGAAGTTCCCTTACGAACAGCCACATCAATGTGCTTAAAACATTCTTTATTCTGTTTACACATTTCTTCTGCATCCAATGTGACTGTTGTATATAATTTGCCTGTTTTTCTGGAGACTTGAAAATATTGTGAACTATCAATTTTACCTTGTAGCTGGCTGAATGTGACGAGTTTCTTGTCTTGGTGGGACATATTATCCATTATCTTAGAATCTCCAGCAATATCTCCAATGTAGGTACCTGGACTCTTTCCTTCTTCCACAGTGTAAGTAAGGTCTACACCAAGACACATGGGTAGTGTGCATAGGAGAATATATATCAAACCAAACATGTTTGATTTATTGCCTGGAAAGTATAAGTGATCATTATTTCATATACATAACATTTAAATTCAGATTATGATTACTTGGAAATAAATAATACATATGCTCTATGAGAATGTAATATTCTTTTCAAATAATCATGTTTTAATCATTGATATTATTACATTTGTGTAACATTTTGCTCAATGCATTTTCATATCAAATCAATTGTGAATGGTTCATTAAGCGAGCAAGACCTTTCTTTATTTCTTGAATGTTGATAGATAAATATCTGAACCCTTATAGGTTGGTTATTGTTATTAGATTTATACTTTTTGGAAAACACTACCTGTTGATGCTTTCATCATTCAAATCCTGCTTTAGGAAGTTGGAATAAGAGAGTAGTTTCTCCAGCTCATTATTGAATATATTTTTCAAATATAAAAGAATGCATTTAATTGATTTCAATGGTTGGACTCAAATTATGAAGTCACGGAATGAACAATATTCAGTCACAGTAGAAATTTATAGTATACTTTAGATATTGATAATAATGAATCGTTCTTTAAATCATTGCACTTCAACATAAACAGAAAAAGCATTTTAGAAATTACAATTTATAATATACGCTTTTATGTCATTAATTTGATTAATTCAATTCATTTTCATTGATCACCACTTCTATGAACTATAATGATTATAACAAAATAGCATATTTTTTACAATTCAATGCATATATGTTTCATTCTAAGGTCATCAGGGATCAACCATTCCAGCAAATAGTCGGTAATACATCTTTTCTCAACTAATTGGCCTCTCTCATTTATGGTATAATGAATAGAGTGATTTTTAAAGTAGAATTTTTTTGTAAAGAAATGGTACATTATATGGTAGGAAGTAAACTAACCTAATGAGATTAGTATATACATCTTGGCAATTTTTGATTAAGAAGCATCCCTTCATACGGTACAAAATTACAGCCGAGTATAATTTCTCATAGTACCATACAAAGAAGAAAGCAAGAGTAAAAATTTTCAATGAAAAATATGCCCGCAGTTCACTTACAAATAAAATGTTAAAATTGGGGAAAAAAAAAAGATTACATAACTTTTTGATGCAAGTAAATTTTTTGTATAATAGCTAATATTATTTATTTTTATTCTGCCAAACATATTGTGGATGTACACCTGTAACCTTTTTCTGAATCTTGGATCTATTTACGGCCTACATGTAGATCTTTATGTAATGACATCTGCTTGCTGGACAAGATACAGAATGATCAACATGATAGAACCTGGTACAAGAGGCAATCTCTAGGGCCTTATCTCTGATGATGATGATGATGATGATGATGATGATGATGAACAACAGCAACAACAACAACAAAAATATTGTGAAATTTTTCGTATACTTTTTCTAAAAAAATGTATGAACATTTCAAAAGATTCCCTGAAGGAGAAATATTTTTTTAATTGTCCTTATTTCAAAATGCCTAACCTAATTCTATTTGTGATCACAGTCCTGTTTACAAATTTCACTATTCAGTAAAAAAAAATGCCTCAGAGTTACTTCCCTTGCACTTATTCACATGACTCATGCTCCATTTGATGAACAGTTATTTTCCAATAAAATCAAAGAAGATATGGCATTATTCATATATATATATCTATATATATATATATATATATATATATATATATATTCATAAATATTTGATCGTTGAAAAAACACAACTTAATAAATTTTCTACATGCAAATTATCAGTAATATTTGAGGAAATTTATGCTTTAAGCTACTATGTGTGATATGAAGCATATACTATTAAATTGATAGCAATAAATAACCAAATTTGTTCATCAGATAACCACAATTTGTGCAAATATTCTATTCTAGAATATAAATATAAAAAAACATTGTGGGTAATTTGTTGCTAGAATTATACTTTTAAAAAGATATTTCATTTTTATTAAAAACTGAAGTCAAGTAGAAATTTAGAATGATAATATAATCTACTTTTGTATAGTACATTAGTATAAATTTAACCTATTACAATGCACTCTTCAAGAGTTTGAATAATTTAAGATTTCATTTCACAGTTTTGAAATACTATGAAGTATAAAGAGTTTATGAAATGATTTTCAGTAGATTTCAAGTCTTTTTACAAAATAGAATGGATTCTCTAATTTTAATTACTAAACTGCTTAGAAATTGAGAACAAAACCTTTCATGAAAATGTGAATAAGAGAAGTTTAAAGTTTATTATCAAATATATCATTAAAATATTAGCAGTTTTGCAACCTTTTGAAATATCTTTTTAAAAAAGTATATGTATAGAAGTTCAAAATAGATAAATTCATCAATGATATTATTTATATTGACATGGATCTGAAATGAAGGGCAGGCATTTACATGTTGAAAAGACTGCCATTTTGTAGACTGAAGTGGTGATAGATTTGTATAATGGTGTCTTACAACTGTACTGATGGAAAGAAGTTGTAGAAAAACACTTTGTTATTAAACAAAAAGTTGTAGAAAAACACTTTGTTATTGCAAACAAATTAGATTTTTCCTGGAAATTTTCAGAGTGGAGATATTTTTTAAAAATATTATTTTCTCAGGAAAGTAAATCAGAAAACATACAATGATGTTGAGAAGAGAGGATAAGTATGTCAGATGTGAATGATGGCTGTCTATGAGGTTGTTTCTGCTGAGGGAATAAAAAAAAAACTGATATGAAAATTATGAAAAACTGACTTACCTTTGTTATGGCTTGCAATGTTATTAATTGTAAGATGTATAGTCTAATGATACTTTTGTTGGTGTAAGGTCCAGTAAGTAAGATGAAACTTTGAACTGGAGATGTGTTTAAAAGTGTGACAAAGTAGTTGTCCTAAGAAGTATGATGTGTGTGTAATGGCTGCAGAGGAACGAGTGTATTAATATGGAATGTAGAAAATATCAACCCACTTTCATGTGTTCATCTTATGATTTTGATAAAAATTCATTTTACTTCATTTCTAAACAAAATTGTCATTAGATTTAATTTTTATGTTTTTGATAAAATATCATATATGGAGAATTGAACTTGCTTGATTCATTCTATTAGATTTATTCTTTTTGCCTTTTTCCCACAATGCAATGTAATAGTAAATGTATATTCGTTCTGTAAGATCTACATTCTTCCCTCTATCCTTGCTGAATTCCTCTAAATTGTTCACTTCTACTCTTGTCATAAACAAACACAAATATCTGGTAAATGTTTTTAAATTACCTAAGAGCAATGCAAATTTTTATGCATTTTTATATTTATCTGTGAAGCATTATTCATGGTCATAAATCTATGGAGGAAATCTAAATGATTTTTGTTTTACATAAAGTTTGTAAAAAATGATATTATCAAGACATTTACATAATTTTCAATTTCAACAAATATGAAAAATAATTCCTCCATATACCGTGGCGATCAGTTTCTCAGTTCTAAGATGGCAAAATAAATAGCCTTTGACAGCTTCATCATACATGTATGCCAAGTTATCATCAATATCATAAGTTATTTTTGAGAATTCACCATTTCATTTATTGCAAATTTTTGTTTACAAGTTTAAAATGGTTCTCACGTTTATATATATATGTACAGCATTTTTATATGAACAAATTTTTATATCAGGAGTTTTCTTCCCAAAGAGTAAACTGGAAATAACCCGTGGATTTTACATGTTTATCCATTTTTGTTTTAACATCTCAGGGAATACTCAAATATCTATTTTTAGTTAATTTTTTCTATTAGTGGGAGTGAGTGTATCTGTATATATTTGATACAAATGTGTAAGTCTGTTTCTCAATATTCATGTAGAGAACATATTCACTGCTTGATGTTTGGCACTGGTGGTAATGGTCTGACATTAGAAGTCTGTTGGTTATTCATTTCTATAAGATTTCTGGATTGTGGGTATGGAGCAGAAATATCATTTTTGTCAAGATGACCCAAATGAGTTGAAGACTTGGTAAGAGGGTGATCTGAAAGATAAAATATACTTATGTCATTAATTAGAGAGAGGTATTATTGGAATAGATTTGATAAAATTTTTAATTTACATTGAAGTTTATTACAACCTCTAGAGATGCAATCATATAACCTAAAAAATCTATTGAAAGGCATACACATATATTTTCATTTTTTTTGTTATTGCATATCATGTAAGTAGAATTTCAATATTTTTACAGATAGGGCTTTTATTATGATAACAATTAGACTATGAATTACATTAATTTATTTCATAACTTTAAGTTTCATGCATAAGCACCCATATATTGATTACCCTTCATTTCTCAGAGGAATTGTTCCTTCTATAGCTTTTAATCCGTCCAAAACATGAGAAGATATTTATTTTTTTCTTTCCTTCTTCCTAATTTTTGAGCTTAGACTATAAACCTGGTTACTTTGTTTGGCCTTGAAATTATTTTGTGATACATCATTTACAATCATATAATTATGTTCATTTTGTTCAATGTGTGTATGTATGCATGTGAGCAATTTTTTGTTCTCTTTACTTGAAATGATTTTGTGTCTGTGTGCGTTGTTATATGATTGTTAAAGTGTGTGCGTATAATCTCTCATTTTCTTTAATACATTTCTTGTATATATTAGATCATACATCATTTTTATTGTTAAAAATCTTCCTTACATTATTACTGGGTTATCTGTTTCATACCTTCTATCTTCTATATATATTTCCCTAATTTTTTTCTTTTTTCCAATTTCCTTTCTTTTTCTTTCCTTCATTTTGTTTTTTTGTATATGTATATCTTGTTTTGAAATATTGAATTTTGAATTGGTTTCTTGTACAATATATACATGTAATTTTAGATATTAAAAAAATAATGTGAAAACAATTAAAAAGGAACCACTTAGAAAGCGCCTTCTTGCAATCTTTAGTCCATATCTAATAGTAGTATCTGTTCTTCTCACATCAACAAAACATAACATTAAGTTCCTGATATCAATCAGAATTTTTTCAATCGAAAAAAAGAAAAAAATTTATGAATTTTAAAACCACATGACAGAACTTTCCTATTTTCATATTTAAATGTCAGCATTTATTGATTTATTACATTATTACAAATTCTATTTAACCATGAAAACCATGTAACGGATGCAAATTTTAAACATAATCATTTTTTAATTGTTTTTATTTCATTAATTCTCTGATACTTTATAATTCTTCTTAGCATCTAATGAGCAAAGGTGTGAAATGATTTACCATCAAGACCTCCATAATGGAAAATATAAGAGAATTTAACAATGAAATTGAACATGAATCTTCATCTCTCTCTTTCACTTACATTTTAAAAACATACTGAATTTTTGAAAAAGTGCAAAATTTTAATGATAAAAAAATAGAAAATAAAACAAAATCAATTTTCTCTCTCTCTAACTGGATCAACATTTTTTTCATCTTTTTAAAATTCCAAAACACCATGAAACCTTATGAAATTCTATCAAGTAAATGGTGCATTTCTCTACCTAATTGCCATAATATATCACAGATGTGTTTCAAATATTTCCTTATGGATTATTTGTTTTGTCAAACTCTTTCCTTGCAAATTTAAATCAGTGCCTAATACCCAAACCAGTTGAAATATTGAAATTAAGTATTTCATTTCCCATTCTACTTTTCAGGGCCTCCCATTAGCTATCTCTTCTTACTGGTTATTTTTTCTATTTGCTTCATATTTTAAAAAAACAATGTTTTTAGGATTACCTGCTTTTTGTGGGTCATTTATAGCATTGTCTTCTTTCCAGCTAAGTTCAGTGTTTGGTTGAGAAGGTACAGCAGATCTCCAGGTGAAATAATCAGGTGGAATTGATATATTCTGCGTATATGTCTGTTCAAGGAGAAGACAAAAATTTTAGAATGTATAAGTGAAAGGTAATGTTCAAAGAAATATCTGTGTGAACATCTGTTAAAAAATAACATTATGATTTACTCATTTTAAAGTAGCCTGCTTAGTAGAAGCACAATATATATATCAGTTTTGTTCATAGTAGTTCAAAATGTAAATTATGTATAATAAATGATTTTACAGTTAATAGAATAGGAAAATTCATTTAGTATATTCATTCTGAGACATTAATTTATAAGTAATAGCTCCCACAATGCATAAAGAACTGGAGGTGAATTGCTTTTAAATTTTATCATTCATTCATGCAGTTGAATTTTCTCTTGTTCATGAAGGAAAAAAAGTTTAATTTTCCATTACTGGGTTCAAATTTATTGTCTTATGAATAATGAAATGTTATTCATATTTCTTGTCTCATTGAAGCTTAATGAACAAGGACACAATGAAAATGAACTCTTTTATTTACTTACCTGTGATGGAACTTCAGTTGAAGGTTGTGATTTCTGTGAAAATCCATCTGCAGAAGTTAGTTGTCTTCTTGATGTTGTCAATGGAGTATTTGTTGATGGAGTTTGCAAATGATGAGCATGTCGTGGCCAAGAGTTTTGCTGGTAAGAAGGAGCAATCAGATGTCTCTGTTCACTGACATATCTGTTGGAAGGATCAAGTGCTTGCGCATACGCCACATTTGACTGACCATTACATCGAATGATGCAGATTGACAATGAAGCTGTTATGAACACAGCTATTGTCACTGCTATCACTGTAATAATAATGACCAGATTAAGATGCACTTTCTCTTCACTCTCTAGCTCAACAACATTTAACATTTCCGATGTCTTGTTGCTGATTGTCAGTGTTAAAAACACAGTAGTTGTTGCTGATAGAACTGGGCTACCACTGTCCTTGACCACGATGTCCAGCTGATAGGAGCCAGCATTTTCTGGACTCAGTTGCCGATTGAAAGCTAACAAACCAGTGTACTGGTTCATGCTGAACATCTGTTTGTCATTGCCTCTGATTATTTCATATTTTAGAAATGCATTCTCTTGACTATCACTGTCTGATGCCTTGATTTGGGTGATGTTCTTTGTGCGATGGGGGTAATATGTCACATCCAGATTGTAAGGTTTCACACTGGGAAATGTAAAATATGGAGCATTATCATTTTTATCAGTTACCTCAACAATCACATTCACTGTATTATTCAGAGATGGTGTTCCATTGTCTTTGACAAATACCTTGAACTCATAAGTATCTTGAAACTCATGATCCAGAGACATAATTGCTGATACTAATCCATTCGGGCTTATTTTGAAAGGTAAGAACTGTTTGTTATTGGTGAGCAGAGAATATGTGAGTTTTCCTCCAGCTCCCAAGTCTGGATCAGTGGCATTGATGTAGCCAAGAGTAATTCTTGACTTTTCATTCTCATCAATCAAGAATTGAAATGTGTCTTTTGTAAATTCTGGCTCCACATCATTGATGTCCATCACTTGAATGGAGAATTTGCTGTTACTATGAAGAGGAGGAGATCCTTTATCTTGGCAACTGATCACAACATCATGCTGTTCTTCTTTCTCTCTGTCAAGAGGATTTTTCAATGTCACTTCATATTTCTTTTTACCTAAATTCTGAAGCTGAAATTTATCATGGTGAAGGTGACATGTGACTTCTCCATTTTGTCCCTCATCATTGTCAATAACTTTCACATAAGCAATGAAACTTCCAGTTTTGGCATTTTCCAAAATCTCAACTATATTTTTTTCTGATGCAGTTGGGAAATTCACTTTAATGATTGGAGCATTGTTGTTTTGGATTTTCACATTTACTAAAACCATTACAATGGAGCTTAAAGGAGGACTGCCTCCATCTTTTGCCTGTAGGTATAATTGATGTATGGTTTTTTCTCCCGAATTGAATTTTTTCTGTAAGAAAATCTGCCCAGTTGTTTGTACTAATTGGAAGAAAGATTTAGCCTTTTCAGTTGTCTGTTGACTCCAGTGATAAGAAACTTTTCCATTTTGTCCAGAATCTAAATCAGTGGCTGATAAAATAACAATGGGTGTGACTTTACTAACTTCATTTTTGATTGAAATATTGTATATTTTCCTAGAAAATACTGGAAAGTTATCATTAACATCATTGACTTCAATGTGAACGTTTAATGTGCTTTGTTTCTGAGGTGACCCTGCATCTTTAGCCACAACTTGAACTAAATAGGAATCTTTTGTTTCTCTGTCTAATGTTTCTTCTAATTTTATTCCTAGATGTGACGTTCCATCAATACTTGGTGCAACAAATAATGTAAATGGTTCATTTTTCATCTTTTTTAATTCATAAGAAATTTTGGAATTCACAAGTCCCACATCTTTATCCAAAGCATGTGGGATTAATATTTTTGTCCCTATCTTAACATCTTCATCAAAGTGAATATTTACTTGTTTATTTGGAAATTCTGGTTTGTGGTCATTGATGTCTTTTATGATGACTTTGATTTCTAAAATCCTCATTGAAGAAGTTCCTTTACGAACAGCTACATCAATGAGCTGAAAGCATTCTTCATTACGTTTACACATTGCTTCTGCATCCAATGTGACTGTTGCATATAGTTTGCCTGTTTTCTTGGAGACTTGAAAATATTGTGAACTGTCTGTCCCCCCTTGTTGTAGCTGGCTGAATGTGACGAGTTTTTTGTCATGTTGAGGAATCTCATCCATTACTTTAGAATCTGCAGCAATATCTCCAATGTAGCTACCGGGACTTTTTCCTTCTTCTACAGAGTAAGTGAGGTCAGCACTTAAACAAATATGGAAGGCAGATAAAAATAGCAAAGTCTGTCCCAACATTTTTAATTTTGATGTGGCTCCTGTAAATAAATTTTGATTATGTTTGAATAGACAGGTAAAAATTTTAAATGAAGACTTTCAGATAATATAAGCATTTAAACATTCTTTTACAAGTAAAATCTACTTTGAAAATTCTTCTATTTTTATCAAACAATAATATCAATATGCAGCTGAGCTTTTTTCAATATTGATCATTCCCACATAATAAAGTTATGTTTACCATCAGATAAAATTTCCTTGTCAAAATTATATGAAATATTCTATAAATTAGTCAAATGAAAAGGAATCCTCAATGAATTTCAATGTCTATGTTGATCTTCCTAAATAAATGTGACAAGAAGCTTTGATTTTGACCATAGGATATGCTTAACTATCACTGGAGCTTATTCAATAAAATTGATATGGATATGATTTTTTCTTATCTTTGTAAATTACTATCCTCATATATGGTAGATGAAACAAGTCAACTCAATTGATGAATATCCATTTTCTTTTTTTGTCTAACACTACACCAAATGCTGTTTGTATAATGTTGAGCATAAAATATAGAAAATGAGGGAAAATTACTTTCCAATATTTCAGTGAAATATATGAATGTATATTTATTTCCTTAAATGTATAAAATCTGAAACTTTATTCAAATTTTCCAGGATAAGCCAAATAATCCATCTTTTTCAGAGTTACTTCCCTTCGACTTGTTGGTATCTCATGTATTTTATTGTGAAATATTGTTATATGTAAAATCAATATTGATGTTATATTATACTCTCACTACATAGATCATTTGATTTAAAAATAAACCCTTTTGAATAGTTTTACTAAGTAATTTAATTGAAAACTCATTTCACATATGCGTAAATCCCTCTGTTGATCTTATTCTAATTCAAGGTCTAATTTCTACTGGCTGTTCCATTAATCTAGACTTGTGCTGAAGTTGAGACAATCTTCTTCCTCTCTCTCTAGTATATTTTCATGGTCATTTTTTTCTGTTGACATATTTTCATTAGCTTCAAGTCAAATTTTATTACTCTGAATACAAAATATAATATGGTATTTTTAATAACCGTTACCATAATAGGTCAGTTTAAGTATTATTGCTGGGTTTAGGTTATTCATGTGTTCTGACATCTATCTTCATCCAGCCCAAAGTGTTCATAGCAGAAATTTGAAACTTTTCACACATACCTCAAAGAGTACAGAATTTTTTCTTTTAGTAATTTCAAATTTCCTATCAAATTATTTTTTTTTGGTTTTTGTAAATTTTTGGTTGTTTATTTGTTTTTTTTGGGGGGGGGATTTATAATGTGATTTTATCCTAAATTGGTACCTTACTTTGTGACAAGCAGCTAGCTGTGAATGCTAGCTTTATTTTTAGATTAAAATTTTTTAGTGATGCAAGAAAAGGCAAAAGAAGTTACTTATTCATTGATCACCTGTTTTTCCAATTTTTTTTCAAAATTTTCAATTCATTTCATATTCATGGTAATTTCCCTTAGTATGCTGGTCACTTTTTGTGTGTTAAAATCATTTTTGTTTTATTATCAATTTTTTTTAATTCGTTCAATCTATGAATTCTTCTAATTACATAAAGTTATCTATATATTTTTAGTAATCTAAGTGAAATGATTTTTATGAACTAATTAATAGTATTCTCATTTTTTTAAATTATCTTTTTTTTAACAGTTTATCAAAATTGATCTGCAATAAGAGAAAAGTGTTTCCCAATGTACACTTAACAAATAAACAATCACAGAATTCAGTATAAGAGAGTGACTAACGGAAGTTGGCAGACATGTTTTTTTTATAGAAATAACCATTGTAAAACTCATAATTTAGAAATTTTATTTACAATGTATTTCTAATAATTATAGATTAAAGCTTTGATTACTATCACTTGATAGATTTTGGTCATACAGTATAGACTTGGACATAAGCTGTATGCTACCATTGTTCTGTAATTATCAAGGAATAGTTTTTTCTAATGGCTTCCTTCTGGGAGAAATATTAACATAGTGAAACCCAGAGAAGTCAGAGAGGCATGATTTCTTGAGTATAATTAATAATGTAATTTTTTTTTCATAAGTTTACTGCAAGTATATATTTTTGGAATGAAGTTATATTTATTAAGATTGTATCTTCCTTACAAAATGCCACCAAACACTTTGTTTTATAGAATAGAGAGAAAAAGTGTATCAGATAATAAAGTTGGTTTCCATGAAGTGCTTTGTACAAAAGGAAACAAAAAACTGAAAGAAAAGCTATGAAAATTCTTCTTACCTTTATTATGATCTCCACTGTTGATTGTAAGATGTTTTGTCCACGGATAATTCAGCTGATTTTAAAACTTTAGACAAGTGATATGTTTGTGATTGTAGCAAAGTAGTAGTCCTAAGAAGTATGGGGTGTGTGCAATGGCTGCATTAGTCAGAGGGAGGATGGTGTTAAGGAATAAATGCAGTATCTACTCCCCCACCAATATTCTCGTTTTCCCGTGTTTACATGCAATTATTATTTTTTTAAATTTCTCCTAAAAAAATTGTCATTAGATTTAATTTTGATACTTTTGTTGACAGATGATGATATAGAGTACAGTTTGTTTAATTTCTATTTAAAGATTTATATTTTTTGTCTTTGTTCCCACAATGCAATAATCTAGTGAAAATGTTATTCATCCTATATGATCTACATTTTTCTCTCTATCCTTGTTTGACTCCTATGAACTGTCATATTTTTACTTTTAGAACAGAAAAATACATAAATCTAGTTAGTAGTCTTGATTAATCTTCTAGTGTTGTCAATATAAATTTATTTTGATATTACTTACTGGGAATCATTCATATTTCTGAATTCTCTTGAGGAAATATATACTTCTGTATGTGACAAAAAAAGTCAAGAAATAATGTTGTAAATAAATTTGTTTATTTCTCTCTGTCAGATTATGACTAATATAATAGGAATCTTTTGTGAAAGTGACACTTTATCTTATTCATTTCTATACAAATGATAAATGGTCATCTTACCAATGTTAGATATTTTAGATATAATGGAAACTGCAGCACAGTGGATCAGAAAAAATTGTTGGTAGAAACTGATTTTATTAATGTATTTGGCTCATAACTAAGAAAAGGTCAACAGTTGGCTCTGAAATAGGTTACATAAGGATAAGAAAGTAATCTATCCCTCCAAGTTGGCAGCTAGCAAGACTTGGGTTTTTTTAATTATTTATGATCCACTGTGCCCTAGGCCTTGTACACAGTGAATCATCCTTCAGAGAACAGTGAATCAACATGAAATTGATTAATTGTCTGAAACCAACTACACATTTTTATTAAAGTTATGTTGAACTGTAAACCATGTTACAAAGAGTGCTCATAAAATCTCTCAAACACTCATTGGCAAAAAACATTCAATACAAAAACATTTTCACATAGCCTTGAAAACAATTCAAGAAAAGAAAAAAGAATGATATAGAAGTATTAAAATGCTAAAAAGTTATTTCCCTAGTAAACTATATGAAATGAATTGATCGGATCAATTTTAATCAAAAGAATTGAAGTGGCCTAGTCCCAGAGGTGATCCATTTTACCTCAAATCACTATGCCAAACACATACCATTGAGAAAAATAACCTAGCATCTCTCTGAAGAACAAACACTGTGATTGCAGATTGGACAATAAATATTTACAGCACAATCTTAATTTCACCTCATATAGCACAACTAGCAAATTCTATATAGTTGTGGCTCAATAATGAAAGTAAGAGTTCCTCTGAAGATTACTTATGGCTAGGTTCTTTAGCTTGGACACTGTGCAGCAATGCTCAAGCAGGCAAGTCTTTCACAAAATCAGATGGTGGATGTGTTGACTTGAGATGATGAAGAAGTAGCCGTCCTGTTGAGTATTCACATTTGTAAAGAATAGTAATGATTCACTGTGTCCTGGTTTCCCCTAAATCATTCAGTATAGATATTTACTAAGCTTACTTTAGGGTCATATTGTACAGTATTGTATAATGCCTTTTCTTTCAATGAAGTTAATAAAGATTATTACTTGTGTTCATATTCCAAAGAAAAATAACATAGTAACATTTTTTAGTGAATATTGGTAGAGTATTATCCTACATGCATTTCTCTATATGTTTTTGTATGTTTGTATTTACAGATACAAAAATGGATGAGGTTTATCTGACATAATGACATTTGATAATGGGATAGACAAAATCTCCAAAAACATGTCATGAGAATAAACATCTTTTTCCTAGTTTTGAAGTATCTGTATCGTCCATATTCAACAGATACAAATATGTAAATCTATTTTACATTGTTAAGGCAGAGAATATAATCATTAGTTTTTGTGTGGTACTGGGGGTAATGGCCTCGTGTTTGAAGTCTGTGGGTTGTTCATTTCTATAAGATTTCTGGATTGTGGGTATGGAGCAGAAATATCACTTTTGTTGAGATGAACTGAAGATTTGTTTGAAGGCAGAGCTGGAAAATAAAATTGTTACATTACTATAATCAGACGTAGGAATTATTGGAATGGATTTGATAAAAAATTAAAGATTCTATTTACATCAATGTCCATTACCACCAGTTAAGATACAATAGACAAACTTGGTACTAATTTGGTACTACTGAACCATTTTAGTGTGAGCATTTAGGTATCAAATCTATTTTGGTATTCTCCTATTTGGCGGCAGGTGTTATGGTGTTGGGAACATTTCTTATTTGTCAATCTGTCTATATGGACAGTTTTAATGAAACAAAATTATAATATATCCGTTATTTTACAAAAAAAATGTTATTTTTACAGTCAGGTGTAATGCTACTTCCCAAATTTGAATCTGATTTTCTAAATTAAATTTCTTGCATTATACACAAGTGAATACAGCACTCTTTTGATTCATATTAAAAACATAAACCTGATGGAGTTCTTAAAAAAAGTAAGAAATGAAATGTAATGTGTTGTGTGTTATTTTTAATGAAATAAGTATTATTCTTATTCATTTGAATTGTGTTTTTCAAAAAAGAAATACAATTTCATTAAAAAAATACGCTGGTCTGCTAGGCTGAATCTAAAATCAGATTTAAAAAAAAACATAACTCTGTATTGGAACAAAGAAACAAAAGAAATTTTGCAATAAAAAAAATCAGAATTTGGACACCTGATAAAGTTTTGAAAATCTACTGAAATTCAAATAATGACTGAAAAATTATGAACTCTTCTGTAATCATCACATCTATGATCATGTGTCTATGTATAAAGCCTTTTGTAAAAATCATTTTTGGGGAATTTTTAAAGTAAATATGTCCAACTTCTGGAATTTCAATAAAATGCCACTTTAGTTGAGAAAAGTCCTACATCTTTCAAAATATAGTTCTCTGGATAATAAGAGTTAGTTTAATTTTTATCTTAACGCCAGAAAATATGGTAGATATTGAAACTACGCTTCATACTATCAAATTTCAAACTGCAAAATAAAGTTTGATATTTCATTGAATCAATGAAATTTCAACAAATTTCAAAATTTTTAGAAGCCTTGCTTAAAATTACCAGATCATTTAGATCAGGGGTTCTCTAAGTATTAACTAATTTTTTTTTAAAAATTACATTTTTGCTATATTTGATTAGTTTATTCAGAAAAAAAATATTTTTCTCTAAATAGACACTGTGCAACATAATATACATTATAAATATTTTGCAATGTTTTTCAATTTTTTGTAGCTATTCATTTATATGTTTAGTCACTTTAGATTGCGGATAAATATTTATTATCTTTAGTCTTAGTAGTACTTATTGCTTTTAATGAGTGATGGGTTGCATAAAACTAAAAGGGGTCTTGAGTGGAAAAAGGTCGAAAAGCCTTGATCTATATGACATTTTTTATGATCAACAGATTTAATTCATTTATCTATTAGTAGATAAAGTACTTATTATCAACAAAATTTTCATTTTAATGCAACTATTTACCTTCATCATGATACTTTTGTTGCTTTTTATTGCAACTTAACTTGGCAACAAAATTATTATGATCATGGTAAATCGTAACATAAAAATGAGAAAATTGTTAACATCTAATGTTTTTGTTATTCAATGAAATTACATTTATAAACGCCAAAATGTCAATAAACTTCCATATTATATATATATATATATATATATATATATATATATATATATATATATATATATAGTCTAGAAAGCTTTATAGCTTTAAAAATCAAACAGTTAAAAACTTTTTAATATATATGTTTGTGTGTGTAAATTGATAGATATTTGTTCCTAAATATTATGCTCCAAGCACAGACATAATAGTTTAGTATGTATAATTTATGAGATTCAAATTTAGCATTTGAAATTTCCTCTGTACCATTTTGCGTCATTTCTTAGATTCCTTTGCATTTTTCAGAGATATTTCCTGGACTATTTGTTTGGTTCTCTTTTCTTATAAACTTATTCCATCAATGATGTTCATGTCAGCAGTTGAAACTTGAAATTCTGCACACATACTCCCCTCAATGAGTGAGGAAAACTGCTTTTTTTAAAAGTTTTTATTTGAGGGGGATAGATTCCAATTTACAATGCCCTGTAGTTTGTGCCAGGCATAGTTCATGATTATTTTTAGTGATCACATCCCCATTAGAGGCAAAAGAAGAGACTTATTTAGTGATGAAATCTTATAACAATTTTTCAATTCATCACCCCTCACCTGGCATAGTGACTAAAGACATTTGACACATGAAAATTTCTATTGAGTGACAAATCAAACAAATCAAAATGATAAAAAAATTATGAATTTATGGTTCAATCTATATTAGGTAGTATCTTCATTAAGGTAACTTAATTTAACCGCTACCAGTGCTTAATTTACAAGATGAAAAGAAGCATATATTGATGGTATTGGTTCATAAGTTCTCTTGGAACACTTTTTTCAAATTACCTGATGTATCTTGGTCATTTGCAGCATTTTCTTCTCTCCAACTCAGCGATTGAGAAGGTACAGCAGATCTCCAGGTAAAATAATCAGGTGGAATTGATACATTCTGCGCATACATCTATACAAACATAAATTGTTAGAAAAGTACATGTATAATAGGATAATGATCTTTCCATTCCACTTCATTATTGGGGAAACTCCAATATCAAATGAATGTTTCATTTTTGTTTTAACAAAGAAACATAAAAAGAAATTGAAATTCAATGAACAATTGATATATTAGTTTGTTTCAATGAAAAAATTGTACCAGATCTTATGAGTAGTAGGGTTTGATTCTTTTAAACTTCAGCAAATGAAATGAAATTGTCTTTTCATTGTGGAAAAGAAAACTCAGAAGAACGATTCCTAATAATCAACATAGAAATTATGTAAAACTCTTATAGTCATTTCTTCTTTGCTTTGATCTGTATCGAATTTTGAAGTTTATGCTTTATAATTTATTTCAGAAAACAAGAAATTAAAAAATACCAAGTTCTAGAATGAGTATGAATTTTAAAAAATTTTCATAAGCAATCAATTATTGCTTAATTTTTTGCAATAAAATGTAACCTTAATAATGAGAAAATGTTATTCTTATTCTGATGGGATTGAAATAGCTTCAGACCTCATCTATTCTATTTTCATCAAACATAAAAGCAAAAATGAAAATTTCCCATAATTCAAAAACATATATGTTAAAATTTGGAACAGAAAATTTGTCTGAAAAGTAGTTTAAATTGGAAATTTTTGAAAATGAAGAGAGATTTAATAGTTACTTACTTGTGATGAAACTTCAGTTGATGGCTGTAAACTGTGTGGAAATCCGTCAGCAGAAGTTACTTTTCCTCTTGATACTGTCAATGGAGTATTTGTTGATGGAGTTTGGTCTACTTGCAAAGGATGAGCAGGTCGAGGCCAAGAGTTTGGCTGGTAAGAAGGAGCAATCAGATGTCTCTGTTCACTGACATATCTGTTGGAAGGATCAAGTGCTTGTGCATACGCCACATTTGACTGACCATTACATCGAATGATGCAGATTGACAATGAAGCTGTTATGAACACAGCTATTGTCACTGCTATCACTGTAATAATAATGACCAGATTAAGATGCACTTTCTCTTCACTCTCTAGCTCAACAACATTTAACATTTCCAATGTCTTGTTGCTGATTGTCAGTGTTAAAAACACAGTAGTTGTTGCTGATAGAACTGGGCTACCACTGTCCTTCACCACAATGTCCAGCTGATAGGAGCCAGCATTTTCTCGGCTCAGTTGCCGATTGAAAGCTAACAAACCAGTGTACTGGTTCATGCTGAACATCTGTTTGTCATTGCCTCTGATTATTTCATATTTTAGAAATGCATTCTCTTGACTATCACTGTCTGATGCCTTGATTTGGGTGATGTTCTTTGTGCGATGGGGGTAATATGTCACATCCAGATTGTAAGGTTTAACACGGGGAAATGTAAAATATGGAGCATTATCATTTTTATCAGTTACCTTAACAATCACATTCACTGTATTATTCAGAGATGGTGTTCCATTGTCTTTGACAAATACCTTGAACTCATAAGTATCTTGAAACTCATGATCCAGAGACATAATTGCTGATACTAATCCATTCGGGCTTATTTTGAAAGGTAAGAACTGTTTGTTATTGGTGAGCAGAGAATATGTGAGTTTTCCTCCAGCTCCCAAGTCTGGATCAGTGGCATTGATGTAGCCAAGAGTAATTCTTGACTTTTCATTCTCATCAATCAAGAATTGAAATGTGTCTTTTGTAAATTCTGGCTCCACATCATTGATGTCCATCACTTGAATAGAGAATTTGCTGTTACTATGAAGAGGAGGAGATCCTTTATCTTGACAACTGATCACAACATCATGCTGTTCTTCTTTCTCTCTATCAAGAGGATTTTTCAATGTCACTTCATATTTCTTTTTACCTAAATTCTGAAGCTGGAATTTATCATGGTGAAGGTGGCATGTGACCTCTCCATTTTGTCCCTCATCATGGTCAATGACTTTCACGTAGGCAATGAAACTACCGACTTTGGCATTTTCTAAAATCTCATCTGTATTTGCATTTGATGAGGAAGGAAGATTTATATCAATAATTGGTGCATTGTTGTATTGGTTTATAACATTCACTTGGACCATTGCAATAGAGCTTAATGGAGGACTACCTTCATCCTCAGCTTTTACATACAACTTATGTAGTGCTTCTTCTCCTGAATCAAACTTTTTTTGCAGGAATATTTGTCCAGTAATTTCTATCAAGTGGAAGTAAGTTTTTGTTTTTTCCGATGTTTGGTGACTCCAGTGATATGAAACTTTTCCATTTTGTCCTGAATCTAAATCAGTAGCTGACAAAACAACAATGGGTGTAACTTTGCTCTCTTCATTCTTGATTGAGACATTGTAAATTTTTTCAGAAAATACTGGAAAGTTATCATTAACATCATTGACTTCAATGTGAACATTTAATATGTTTTGTTTTGGAGGAGATCCTGCATCTTTAGCCACAACTTGAACTAAATAAGAATCTTTTGTTTCTCTGTCTAACGTTTCTTCTAATCTTATTCCCAGATGTGATGTTCCATCAATACTTGGAGTAACAAATAATTTAAATGGTTCATTTTTTTGCTTCTTCAGTTGATAAGAAATATTTGAATTCACAAATCCAACATCTTTATCAATAGCATTGGGGATTAATATTTTTGTCCCTATCTTCATATCTTCATTGAAGTGAATATTTACTTGTTTATCTGGAAATTCTGGTTTATGATCATTGATATCTTTTATGATGACTTTGATTTCTAAAATCTTTATTGAGGAAGTTCTCTTACGAACAGCCACATCAATGTGCTTAAAGCATTCCTTATTACGTTTACACATTTCTTCTGCATCCAATGTGACTGTTGCATATAGTTTGCCTGTTTTCTTGGAGACTTGAAAATATTGTGAACTACTAGCCTTACCTTTTAGCTGGCTGAATGTGATGAGTCTTCTGTCTTGATTGGACATATTTTCCATGATCTTAGAATCTGTAGCAATGTCTCCAATATAGGTACCTGGGCTTTTTCCTTCTTCCACAGTGTAAGTAAGGTCAACTCCAAGACAAATGGATAGTGTGCAAAGGAGAATATATAAAGGTCCAAACATGTTTGATTCACTGCCTGGAAAATGATTTTATGCATATTATCTTTAAATCATCAGCATTTGAAAATAAATAATACATAGAAATATACAATTCTCCTCTTATTCTTCAAAATGAAATCCATTAGATTCTTCGGATTGAAATGAATTGTACTTCATAGATATATTTTTGAACCTTATGTGATGCTTATTATCAGTTTCATAATTCATGTATTCTGAATTTCTATCATTGTTAGACTTATGGCAGATGTGGAGTCTATTTTACAGAAGAGAAAAAAATACAACCACTTTAGATTAGATATAAGCACTCAGAAAATTGTTTTATTACTACTAACAAATGAGGAAAGTTATAAGACTTATCTTGATGTCAGTGAGATCATATTTATGAAGCATTTTTATTCATTATCATTTTTATAACCAAGGTCATCAGATCAGATTAAAACAATTTAATATCTTGTATTTTTATAATTCAAAATAATCATATGAAATCTCCAAGTAACACGCAAAAATTAAGGCAAAAAATGACATTGTCTCCCCAGAAAAAATCATCTGCAATTAATAAGTGAGAACTGAAATTCAAAAAAAAAGAATATGAAAATTATTGATCATTCATCATTTTATCTATTTATTCATCTTACAAATGTTTTTTTTTCATTGTGTTAGTCACTATAAGCCTCATTTTTATCAATATTTGATGACTTAGTGGTACTCAAAGATAGGCTACATAATAGCTTGTGTTATTGTTAATTTCAGGATTTTCAGTATATATACTCTTGTTTGCTTTTTTCCCCATTGATTTTCAATGCTTATAGACAAGCTGCAAAAATATATCAATATTCATCCATATTCTGTTAAAATCGTACTGCAAAGTAGTGTGAATGTTTATAACTAATTTTTCAAGAATAAATCATTTTTTATTATACCAGTGACTTGCTTAAGAATACATAAGCAATACTCCGAACGTTCAGGCAGTACCAGATTAAGATAATCTAAACTGATGATTTGAAATATGCAGTCCAGTATCAACTGTCTTCTTGAGTTATTTCCCTTGCACTCGTTTTCATTATTCGTATTTGGTTTGATGAACTATTATTTTGAAATTATAATCAAGTTATGACAGAATTAACTGATAAAATATATCTAAAAATATGATTATTGATATCGTATGACTGAGTGAACTGTCAACATAGAATTTATTCAAAATTTTATAAAAAATGTTTAAGGCCTCCATATTTTCTGTTCAGAGATAAATCAAATCCTATTCCGATTTTGTTCTCAATAAACAAACAAGTCTCAAAAGGTTATTGTTATCCAAAACAATTTATCTTGAATGAATTAGAAACTCTGAATAAATTTTCTGACAATTTTGTAATAATTTTTTTTATTATGTTAAGAGATTCATAACAATAAATTTAATAACAAAACAATGAATTTATAATAATGAATGCAAAGTGTTCTAATTTTTATATCATTTGCTTAATGTTATCAGGTTGTTATTATTGCTATTCAAAAGATCCTGATCAAAATGAGCAACTCCCTTTATATTTGCGGAATTTTCTATTTGTTAATGTAATCTAATCCACTACAAAATGATATAATATGATGCTTTTAACTTATCAAGATGTATTGCTATATAGTTAATTAATTTAACATTTTTCTGTGTATATTTGAAATACTTTGAAATTCACTGATTTATAAAAATGTGTCTCACATGCTTTCAAATTTATTTCATATCTGGCTTGGATATTAAGAATAAGTTCCCATATAATAACATGAAGAAAAAAAAATTAATTTACATATCACTTAAGTAGTAAGCAGACTGTCAACATACTGAAAGTGGTAATTAAAATATTCATTTTGAACAATATGTACATAAGATTAAAAAGAATATATTCTTAAATAGCATAGATTTTATATGCATATATATAAAGAAAAAGTTTGAGGAGTGCCATTTTGTGAAATGAAGTGAATATAGATTTGTGTAATGGCGTCTCACAACTGTACCAAGTGAGATTAATGAAAGAGGCAGAATGAATTTAAAAAATACATAAAAATATATCAATTCACTGAGTTAAATTTCTTTTCATAAACATTATTGAAATGAATATTTTTCAAGTGAATCCTGAATTGGATACATATTTTTTACCAATAAAATTTTTAAAATCTGAAAATATGCCATTCTATCTAGAAGAAAGTATGTCAGACGTGAAAGATAGTCTTCTATGAAGTAGTTTGTGCTGAAAGAAACAAGAATCTCACATGAAAAAACATGAAATTTTTACTCACCACTGTTATGATCTGTAATGTTGTTAATTTTAAGATGTACTGACCAGTGATAGTTCTGCTGATGCTAATTCCAATAAGTGGGATAAAACTTTGGACTGGAGATGTGTTCATAAGTGTGACAAAGTAGTTGTCCTAAGAAGTATGGTGTGTGTATAATGGCTGCATTAGTCAGAGGAAGGAGGATGTTGAGGTTGTGTACATGGGATATGCAATATACCAACCCACATACGTATATTTGTCTTATGATTCAGATAGAATTTCTTTTTTCCAATTCTCCATAATACCTCATTAAATCATTAGCTTCAATTTTGATATTTTTTATAAAATATTTTGGAGGAAAACTGAATTTGCTTGATTTCTTTCATAATATTTATTGTTTTGCTTTTATTCCCACAATGCAATGTAATAGTGAATATCTTATTCATCCTGTGGGATCTGCATTCTTCCTTCTATCCATACAGTGTTCCTCTAAATTACTACATTTCTGCTCTTATAATGAACAAACTTAACTATCTTCTACTTTTTTTTCTTTTTTTTTTCATTTATCTTGGAGCAAATTTGAATTTATAAGCATTCAAATATCAACTTGTGGAACATTATTTTTTGTCATAAATCCATAAAAGAAATCTTAATATTTTTCCTGTTTAGATGTCTAGATATCTTTTAGAAAATTCATGTAAATGAATTTTCTAAAAAATATCTAGACATTGCATAATTTTTAGTTTCAACAAATATGAAAACAAAATTCTATAATATATATATTAAGCAGATTCTCTCTTCCTGAATGTCAGGGTAAATGGCTTTTGTGAGCAATGTCATACATGAATGCCAAGTTACGATAAATAGTCATTATATGTTATCAAATGCAACTTTTGAGAATGTGCCATTTCATTTATTTCAAATTAGCTGTGTACAAATGATAAACAGTTCTGTCATATATTAAAATTTTTCAGGGTACCATCTTTTATATCACATCTTTCCCTTGCATAAGGTAAGCTGGAAAT
Source organism: Thysanoteuthis rhombus (assembly GCA_963457665.1). Lineage (NCBI taxonomy): Eukaryota > Metazoa > Mollusca > Cephalopoda > Oegopsida > Thysanoteuthidae > Thysanoteuthis > Thysanoteuthis major. Next base: position 34,522,068 of record OY735214.1, read on the forward strand.
GGCGAGTAGATTTTATATATTTATTCATTTTTGTGTTAATATCTCAGAAAATATTGAAATGTTTGTTGTTAGTAAATATTTTATTTTGGTGGAAATGCTAGTATGTACTTGATATAAATACGTGAGTTTGTTTTCGCATTGTTCATGTGGAGAACATATTTACTGATTCATGTTGGGCACTGGTGGTAATGGTCTGGTATTAGAGGTCTGTTGGTTATTCATTTCTATAAGATTTCTGGATTGTGGGTATGGAGAAGAAATATCACTTTTGTTAAGATGACCAGAATGAGTTGAAGACTTGTTAAAAGATTGCTCTGAAAAATAAAATGTGCCTGTGTCACTGATCTCAATCAAATTAAGGTCTATTACAAACTATGAAGATTTAATCATACATATGTGTTAGTGTGTATATATATATATATATATATATATATATATATATATATATATATATATATATATATATATATAAAAGTGGTGTTTGTGTGCATAAGTATTCAACCACTTTGCTATCAAATCCCCAAATGAGATCAAATGCAACTAATAACCTTCACACTTCATATAATTAGTTAAATAAAGTTGACCTGTGTGTCACATGATCAATCAGATGATCTCAGTATATATTCACCTGCTTTGAAAGGCCCAAGAGTCTGCATCACTACTAAGCAATGGATACTATGCAACAAGCGGCATAATGAAAACCTAGGAACTCTCCAAACTGGTCAGGGATAAAGTTGTAGAGAAGCATAGATCAGGCTTGATTCATAGAAAAAAATCCCAGTCTTTGAACATCCCATTGAGTACTATAAAATCTGTCATTACAATACTACGTAAACACTATGGCACCACAATAAACTTGCCAAAAGAAGGCTACTCACAGACCCCATTAATCAGAGAGGCAACAAAGAGATTGAAGGTAATCCTAAGGGAGCCGGAAAGTTCCATGGTGTTGATTACTTTACCTGTCCATGGGACAACTTAATGTCAAACTACAGTCGCATGCACAAGTATTCACGCCCCAACCCCTAGCATTTTTCCTATTTTGTTGCATTATAACTTTTCATAAAAATGATTTTTTGAAAACAGGATGTGTCGCAGACATACACAAAATAACCCAAAATTGATGAAGTGAATTTTTTAGAATTATGATACACTGCCAATCCAGTGTTTAGCAGGAAAAATTAGGTCTTTTTTAAAAAAAATATAATAACCAATTGCGCAATAACAACATTTTCATTACCACACTCCTAATTTCAAAGTACTACCACTAAAATTGACACTTTGCACTACCAAAATAAGAAAAACGCTAAATTTAACACAAAAAGAGCTAAATTGACAGCACTAACTATTTAGAAAACATGGAAATGGCCACCCTCTCCTCCCTATTTTTTTATGGTGACCCAGATGTCAATGGACCCCATGTTGAGAGCTTTGGGCAAGAGTGTCCGCCTTTTTCGAAGTTTGGATTTGGCCATCCTTGCCCCGTACCTTTGCCAAGCCCAAATACATAGAATACAGATAGATAAACAAGCCTGAATTCTGTTGGACACAAACTGAGGGATCAATTTAGAAGGAAGTTACATTGCAGATTGGACCCCCTCTAAAAAAGCTATTATTAGAAGATTATAAAAAAAATCAAAAAATATTTTGCCTGGCCCCGAAGAGGAGGTTGTGTACAAAACTTCAAGTCTCTATAATGAATGTAATGATCTGTGCCAAAAGCTGATACATTGATAGAGAGCCTCAGCATCCCCTCCCCGTGCGAAATTCAGATACTTGGAATACTCTGAAAATTGAGGCTTTAACAACAATAATGATACCTACCACTCTACTAACCATTCATACAACAACAACCTACCCCCTCCCTTATGTACCTCTCTAATCACTGAGAAAATTCTGAATTTAAAAAAAAAAAAACATCTAAAATTTTCTTTCTTGAAATGGGATCTTTTCCAAAAGAGATTTTTGTATAATTGAATTAATTGATTAGAATAAAATAAATTTCATTATTTTGTGGGAAAATCATCATCATCAGTCTTCTAATGTCCATTATTGGACATAGACCTTCCCAGAATTCGCCACCGCCTCTCTACCATGGGCATCACAGAGCAAGTGTGAAAAAAGATAGCACAAAAATCTGTAGCAATATGAAAAAAAGGAAGGTATTAAAGTTGTGATTTTAAAAAAAACAACAAAAATTAGGATGAAAATTAAAAATAATTTGATGAAATTTATAGTAATGATTGTTTAAAACATCACAATGCTGCAGCACACACAAAAATGAAAATTTATCAGGAAAAAAAATTTATCAAAAATATTACAGCAACAAAAGTCAACATGATTATAAATTGCTGATGAGGCAGCCCTCGTTTGCCTATAATTGTAACATGTGGTATATATTTACATTCAGTGGTATGCAAATGACTGATATGTTGTTGACAGGCCCAAACTAGAGACATTTTCATTCCCATTCTCTCCTTTCTGCATCTTTCATCTGTATCTTTTCTTGTTGAGTGATTATCTTATATGCTTTACAATTCTTAATTAATGTTTTTTTAGATTACCTTCTTTTGGGGGGTCATTAGTAGCATTTTCTTCTCTCCAGCTAACTTCAGTATCTGGTTTAGGAGGTGCAGTTGATCTCCAGGTAAAATAATCAGGTGGAATTGATACATTCTGAGTATACATCTGGTAAAAGGAAAAATATTTTATGTATGTTATAATGATGAAAATCACATAACCTATATACTCAGTCATCTGATATCAAGGCATCTGCTAAATATCCACCAAAGTTAAGGTAGAAATGAATAAAATGTTTTCATGTTGAAACTGACCATTACAATTAAACAAATTATATTTCAAATAGTTCTTTAGTTAATAGTGAATCAAATCATTATGAAAATTATCCTCCATTATGTATATTGTTTCTTTGTCATAAATATTAACTTCCACAATGCATAGAAAATTAAAAGTGAATTCTTTTCAAATTCAATCATTTATTCACAGATGAATTTGAATCTTCTGTTGTTTATCAAAACACATTTTTAAGATGAAGAATAGAATTAAAAACAAATGTTACCAACTCAAATTTATTATCTCATTGATAATGCAATGCTATTTATATTCACATTGAATTCAAATGGCTTAGCACTTGATCTACATCAATCATACCAGTAAAAAATATCAAAGACAAACCACACAAAAAATCAAGTGAATCACTGTAATATGCCTGGTAAGACAGTACCAATCATGCAAGACCCAATTTTCTTTTGTGTGAAAATATTCTTTCTTACCCAAACCCTAAAAACCATTATCCTTTAAAAAAAATTTCAAAAATATTTCTGTGACCCCCAATAATCTTCATGGGACCCTCAGTGGTCTCCTACCCAATTTGAGAAGCCCTGGTTTACAATAATGATAAAAATGAATAATAAAAAAATTACTGTTAATTTTTTGACTTGATTCAACCTGATGGAAAATAGGAATTAGATGTTTGCAGGTGCATGTGTATAGCTCTTCTTCCAGTTCTACTATTTGATCTGGAAAAGCAATACTCAGATCCGAAGTTGCATTTTTCTTCTTAGAAGTAGAAAAAAAATAGTGGAGTACTCATGCAAATTTCCAAGGTGTGTCCCTAATCACTGACATAAAATTGAAAGTGTAAAAAGAAAATCACCAAAAATGTCCTATCAAAAAAAGACCCAAAAATTCAAAAAAATGTTTTATTGATGTCTAGTGAAGTACTCTGCCCATTGATGTGTCTGGTGGCATTGACACAAGGCTATCAGTGCATAAAAAGACCCAAATATGAAGGAAATTTTTTTCAAAAAATCCCTTCCAAATTTTCAGAAATTGTCCTGTGGAGTATTCATGCAAATTTGCAAGATTCCAAGTTTAATGGTGTGACCTATAGTGCTGACACAAGGTAAAAAAAAGTGTAGGAGAAAACATCACAAAATGACAGAATAAAAATGAGAATTTGAAAAATAAAATCAAAAAAATCATTTCAGATGTTAACTGTGCAAAATTGGCTAATTGTCTTGTTGGGTCAGTGATCATAACTACACTGATTTGATACTTATTTTTGATTATTTGGTTCAATTTTTTGTCTTATCAAAGCAGGATCCCATTTTAAAAGAATATGTTGAAATAAAGATTAGAAACACTTGTTACTTACTTGTGATGGAACTTCATCTGATGATTGTGGTTTCTGTGGGAATCCATTTGCATATGATAATTGTCTTCTTGAAGCTGTCAGTGGAGTATTTGCAGATGGAGTTTGCAAATGATGAGCAGGTCGTGGCCAAGAGTTTTGTTGGTAAGAAGGAGCAATCAATTGTCTCTGTTCACTGACATATCTATTGGAAGGATCAAGTGCTTGTGCATACGCCACATTTGACTGACCATTACATCGAATGATGCAGATTGACAATGAAGCTGTTATGAACACAGCTATTGTCACTGCTATCACTGTAATAATAATGACCAGATTAAGATGCACTTTCTCTTCACTCTCCAGCTCAACAACATTTAACATTTCCGATGTCTTGTTGCTGATTGTCAGTGTTAAAAACACAGTAGTTGTTGCTGATAGAACTGGGCTACCACTGTCCTTCACCACAATGTCCAGCTGATAGGAGCCAGCATTTTCTGGACTCAGTTGCCGATTGAAAGCTAACAAACCAGTGTACTGGTTCATGCTGAACATCTGTTTGTCATTGCCTCTGATTATTTGATATTTTAGAAATGCATTCTCTTGACTATCACTGTCTGATGCCTTGATTTGAGTGATGTTCTTTGTGCGATGGGGGTAATATGTCACATCCAGATTGTAAGGTTTCACACTGGGAAAAGTAAAATATGGAGCATTATCATTTTTATCATTTACCTCAACAATCACATTCACTGTATTATTCAGAGATGGTGTTCCATTGTCTTTGACAAATACCTTAAACTCATAAGTATCTTGAAACTCATGATCCAGAGACATAATTGCTGATACTAATCCATTCGGGCTTATTTTGAAAGGTAAGAACTGTTTGTTATTGGTGAGCAGAGAATATGTGAGTTTTCCTCCAGCTCCCAAGTCTGGATCAGTGGCATTGATGTAGCCAAGAGTAATTCTTGACTTTTCATTCTCATCAATCAAGAATTGAAATGTGTCTTTTGTAAATTCTGGCTCCACATCATTGATGTCCATCACTTGAATAGAGAATTTGCTGTTACTATGAAGAGGAGGAGATCCTTTATCTTGACAACTGATCACAACATCATGCTGTTCTTCTTTCTCTCTGTCAAGAGGATTTTTCAATGTCACTTCATATTTCTTTTTACCTAAATTCTGAAGCTGGAATTTATCATGGTGAAGGTGACATGTGACTTCTCCATTTTGTCCTTCATCATTGTCAATAACTTTCACATAGGCAATGAAACTGCCAACTTTGACATTTTCTAAAATCTCAACTGTATTTGCATTTGAGGAGGAAGGAAGATTTATATCAATGATTGGTGCATTATTGTGTTGGTTAGCAATATTCACAACCACCATTGCAATGGAGCTTAATGTAGGAGTACCTCCATCTTCTGCTTTTACATACAATTTATATAATGTTTTTTCTCCTGAATTTAACTTTTTCTGCAGGAATATTTGTCCAGTTATTTCTATCAAGTGGAAGAAAGTTTTTGTTTTTTCTGATGTTTGGTGACTCCAGTGATATGAAACTTTTCCATTTTGTCCTAAATCTAAATCAGTTGTGGACAAAACAACAATAGGGTTGACTTTACTAACTTCATTTTTGATTGAAATATTGTATATTTTCTTAGAAAATACAGGAAAGTTATCATTGACATCATTGACTTCAATGTGAACATTTAATATGTTTTGTTTTGGAGGAGACCCTGCATCTTTAGCCAAAACTTGAACTACATAGGAATCTTTTTCCTCTCTGTCTAATCTTTCTTCTAATTTTATTCCCAGATTTGATGTTCCATCAATACTTGGGGTAACAAATAATGAAAATGGTTCATTTTTTTGCTTCTTCAGTTGATAAGAAATATTTGAATTCACAAATCCAATATCCTTATCAATAGCATTAGGGATTATTATTTTGGTTCCTATGCCAACATCTTCCAAGAATTCAATACTAGTTTGTTTATCTGGAAATTCTGGTTTGTGGTCATTGATATCTTTTATGATAACTTTGATTTCTAAAATCCTCATTGAAGAAGTTCCTTTACGAACAGCCACATCAATGAGCTGAAAGCATTCTTCATTACGTTTACACATTTCTTCTGCATCTAATGTGACTGTTGCATACAATTTGCCTGTTTTTCTGGAGACTTGAAAATATTGTGAACTATCAACTTTACCTTGTAGCTGGCTGAATGTGATGAGTTTTTTGTCTTGTTCAGGAATCTCATCCATTATCTTAGAATCTGCAGCAATATCTCCAATATAGGTACCTGGACTTTTTCCTTCTTCAACAGTGTAAGTAAGGTCTGCACTGAGACAAATTGGTAGTGTGCATAGGAGGATATATATCAATCCACACATGTTTGATTTATTACCTGGAAAATTATTTTATACATATCATCTTTAATGCAGACATATTTGGAAATAAATACTACATGAAATATATGAAATTCTCATCAAGTAATTATGCTCTTAGTAGTTTACCATCCTCTTCCAGAAAAAGAAACCTTTGATATAAAGTCACATATAATTAGATCCTAGAAATAGATTATGGTATATTTTAATCCATATTTGTATTTTTCAGCATTATAGAATGGATATTATCACTTTAATGATTTATGCCTTCTGAATTTCCATTCATATTTGACTTATAACAAATGAAGGATATATTTTATTTTCCTAAAGGATTGTTTTTGTATTTTTTCATTTGTCAACCCAAGCAGTTAGGAAAAAATGCAACTACAATTCATACTTTATCTATAAATGCAAAATTGAAAATTGTTGGTTTTAATAACTTTTTTACAAATTTGGCAATCATCCAGTGAGGAACTTCTGCAAAAATGAAAAAGACAAAAGTCAAATCCTCATTTGTTTGGGTCTTATTAGGAAGATTTTATAGTTTTGAAATCATAGAACTTAAAAATTGTTGTTTAATGTAGGTATTGAAAACAGTGTATCATTATTATCATCAATTTACATCATAAATACATTCATTATCACTCATAACATGTCTATAATTTTTCTCATCATTTCCATAATTTATATCAATCTATTTTTATCTGATTGGATTAATACATAGATGAAAACAATTTAATATCATGAATGTATTCTGATGATCCAGAATTATTTAGATTTATATCTTATAGTATCATAAAAATGTTAACATTGTTTTCACTGAATGATTTTGTCTTGAATTTACAAATAATCCGTGATGTTGTTTTTTCCTACTGCTTTTGACACTGTAAACACCAGGTTGCTCAGTATGATCTCATGGCTTAGTTCAAATAACAGCAAGTGTTACATACTTCTGCCCGTTTCGTTGTTGTCTAATTCATATCAACCAATCTGATTACTTGAAATTTGAAATTTAGCATCATCTGTCATGGAGTTATTTCCCTTGCAACTGTTTACGTTATCTTAGCTCAATTTGATGGACAATTACAGTGTGACTACCTTACCCATGCCATGAAAAATGATGGCAATTATGAAATATATGAATACACATTGCATTTTATATTCGTAGACAATAGTGATTGAGCTTATTCTCTATGTTGGTAATGTCCATTGGCATGACAGGAGACATCTGCATATTGCTAATTACTAAATATGTGGATTACAATTGAGGTAAATATTATCATAGAGTGAAATGATATATACTTGAAAATATAATCATTGAATCATTTAAATAGTGTGACTGATTAGACTGTCAACACAAATCTTATCAAGAATTTTGAATAACATATTTTAAGCCTCCATATTTTCATCTCAAAGATAAAGCAAATCCTGATATGACTTTTTAGGGATAAAGAAGAAAGTTATCGTATGATATGAATTATTTTTGTAAATATTGCATAAAAAAAGTATCATTTTGAAATATGATAAAAATACTATTTTCAAAGTTTTTCTTTAAGCAGATTGTTGGCATATTTATATACTGAAATTTAAGTTGGTGTCTATATTTTTTTTGACATTATCTTGTTAAAAGTTAATATAATTCACTACAAAATGATATATTTGATTATTTCAAGTTATTAAGACATATTTCCACATCATTCAATAATTTAATAATCTCAAAAAGTTTATACTCGATACTTTATTTCTCAGATTTTAAATAAAATGAAATTCAGTGATTTCTTAAATGATTTTCACAGGATTTCAAATTTTAAAAATTCATCAATTTTATTTCATATCTGGCTTACACATTAGGAATAAGATCCTTTATCATTACTTTGAAAGACAGAATTCTGAATTTCTGTATCCCATTGGTCATAGACGTAGTATGCAGACTCAAAAAGTGATGAAAGTTATGATTGAAACATGTATCTTTAAAGATATGTGCATAAGTTCAAGATAAATATCTTCCTGAATTATGTATATTTCATATACCTATCTATCAAGAAAAAATATCTGAGTAAGCAATGAGATATATTCATTAATGGTATTGTTTCTGAAGATATAGATATCACAAGATAAAAAAGCATTTATGTAAGTTGTCAGAACTGCCATTTTGTAAAATGAAGTGAATATAGATTTGTGTAATGGCGTCTCACATCTGTGCCAATGGAAATAAAATAAAAAAACAGGAAGAAATTTTAAACAAATTGTTCATCACTTCTTTGAGTATTTTTTTGGTATAAAACATAACAGTAAATCTTTTCCCATGTAATTTTTGGTGGGAATATGTATTTTTTACAAATGTTTTTCAAATCAGAAAACATACCAATCTATCTAGAAGGAAATATGTCAGACATGAAGATGATCTTCCACGAAGTAGTTTGTGCTGAAGGTAACAAAGAATCTCAGAAAAATCATGAAAATACTACTTACCTTTATTATGATCAACAATGTTGTCAGTTGTAAGATGTATTGTCCAGTGATTGGTGTGTTGAAACTAGCTCCAGTAAATAGGATAAAACTTCAAACTGGAGACGTATCTATGAGTGTGACAAAGTAGTTGTCCTAAGAAGTATGGTGTGTGTATAATGGCTGTATTAGTCAGAGGAAGGGGGTGTTTAGCTAGTTAATGTGGAATGTGGGGAATATCAACATACTTTTCTATTTTTTTTCTCATGATTCAGATGAAATTTATTTTTCTTCATTTCTTAACACATTAGGCATTTGATTTAATTATGATATTTCTAATGAAAGATTATGATGGAGAACTGAATTTGATTTATTTGATTTTCTCAAAAAGATGTATTCTTTTTGCTTTGTTCCCACAATGCAATGTAATAGTGAATATGATATTCATCCAGTGGGATCTGCTCTCTTCCCTCTATCCATATTATGTTCCTCTGAAATATCTCATCTCTTCTCTCATGATTAACAAACACATCCGACAAATCTGTAATTTGATTTGAGCAAATTCAAATTCATATGCTTTATAATGAAAACAACCAATAATTCATTATTCAAAATTATTAATCTTTAAATCTCTATGCTTATCTTATTTCACCTAAGGTTTGAGAAGAAAATATTATCTAAACATTTACATAATTTTTCAGTTTCCACAATAATTTCTTGTTGGGTAACTATTTACCGTTTTTTCTGTTCTAGGATGGCTGAGTAAATAGATTTTCTGAGCATCATCACACATGTGCAAAGTGATGAGTGCAATCATGACTAACTTTTAAGAATTTACCATTGTATTTTCTGCAAATTTTTTGTTTACATGTAAGAAATGGTTCTCTCATCTATATGCATTTTAGATATACCCCTTTATCCTTTGGATTAAAGAAATTGGAAATTACTAGTAGACATTATATGTTTATTCAATTTTGTGTTAAAATCTATGGGAATATTGGAATGTTTCTTCTTAGTAAATATTTTATTTTGTTGGAGGCAAGCATGTTTGTATATATTTCATACAAGTATGTTGGTCTGCTCTTCATTGTTTATGTAGAGAACATGATTATTGATTCATGTTTGGCACTGGTGGTAATGGTCTGGCATTAGAGCTCTGCTGGTTGTTCATTTCTATAAGATTTCTAGACTGTGGGCATGGTGCAGAAATATCACTCTTGTTAAGATGACCTGAATTAGTGGAAGATTTGGTAAGAGGTTGATCTGAAAAAAGAAATGTGTTTATTGAGAAAGATTGGATGAAATTTCAAGATCTCATTTATATCAAGGTTAATTACAACTAAGCATTCTATTGAAAGAAATATTGAAATATATATATACACATATATACATATACACATATATATGTACACACACAAACACACACACACATATATATATATATATATATATATATATATATATATATATATATATAAATATACATATATATGGGGGGGTCACAGAAACTAGAACATTTGTCACTTACAAGGAAATTGTCAAAAAGCTAATAATATACAAAGCAATAGTAAAAAAATCAAAGAAATTCAGAAGCAAAGAAAAATAAATATTGACGCAACAAAAAATAATCGGGAACAGTTTCAATATTTCTGGAAAATTAGGAAAATCACTGGATGTTAAAGAGATCTATGAAAAAGGAGGTATAAGGGGAAAAATACTGAGAGTATAGATATGCATTGGTCTACCATTAGCATCCAGTTCATCTTCAACTAACCCCACCGCTAGGAAAATTAGTGGTGAAGTTACATAAACAACACCTTGAGTGGCAGCAACACATTCGATTCTGGCCAAACATACACCCAGGTATAATTCTAAAGCCTTTTCCGTCTTGAATACACATTTTCATACATCCCTTTGACTTCCCATGATTTTCCTAATTTCCCCCAACCCCTAACTCTTTCCACACCAACCACCCTCATCAGGACACGCTCGTTTCCCTCCCAAGAATAACGAGATGAGAATTCAGAGTGAAAACACTTATTTGGACCTTTGCATTACTGGCGACTGTTTAGCCCAATAGTAAGAGCAACACTACATTGAATTGGCTACCTTATCAGTGGCAGATTCAATTCCTGCAGCGGCCCCATTTTTTAAAAATTGTTTATTCTATATATGTTGTCTAGGCCAAATGATATATTTACCGTATAATGATGGGAGATCATTTCAAATAAGAGTTTCAATATAATATAACACAACTTATAATCATATACATACATATGCACACATATTTATATGCATATACACACACATGTATGTACATATACATACTTTTATATAGAAACACATATAAGTACACACACATATATGTATACATACCCACACACATATATAAATATAAATATATATATACACACGCATATATATATATATATTTTTTTTTTTATATATATATATATATATATATACACATCACTCTCTATATATATACACACATTTATCACCATATATATATATATATATATATATATATATATATATATATATATATATATATATATATATGTACACACATCTCTATAGTCAATCTCTGCATACAGTTTTCTGCATTTGTTTTGAAAAAGCTGGTGAGATCCAGCAAAATGCATCAGGCCTATCCTTATGATAAAAATTTTGAGATGTAACATTCGTTTTTCTCAAATTTTTTCTCTTTCCAATTTTTATTATCAAATTAGCATCCCTATATATATATATATATATATATATATATATATATATATATATATATTTATATTGTTTGTTACATATTCCATCATGAGTTATCTTCCTCGTTTCAAAGTTTGAAATAAAATGAAAATTAACTGAAGTATTGAGCTACAGTATAAGTTTGAATCTTATACATAAAATCAAATTTCAACCTAATTGCCGTACTACAGACTTGTTTCAAACATTTCTTAATAGATCATTTCTCTTGTTCATTTTCTTTCCAGCAAATTCAAATCATTACTTTAGTTAGTATATTCAAAAAACACCTTTATTTTTTTTCAGTATTTTTCATTACTTACCTCTTTTTATTGGTACATGTTCTGTAACTTTTGAAAATTGTTTTAATGCAATTAAAATTACCTTTTTGTTGGTCATTTGCTGCATTTTCTTCTCTCCAATGAAGTTCAGTGTCTGTTTGGGAAGGTGCAGCAGCTCTCCAGGTAAAATAATCAGGTGGAATTGATACATTCTGAGTATACATCTGGTAAGAAGAAAATGATACTAGATGTATATTTTAGCATATTGATGATGATCAAAAAGATTATTTGCTCTACATTCGAGATCAAGGAAACTGCAAACTAGCCATCAACATTCATAAAAAATAAAAATAAATTGTTTTCGTATTGAAACTGACAATTCATTTTTTTATATATTCATTCTTTGTTAGAAATTTATGGGTGATAATTTTCCACAATGCAGAGAGAATTGGAAGTGAATTTTTATCAAATTCAATCATTCATTCACAAATGTAATTGAATCTCTTTTAGTTAATGTAAAATAATTTTTTGAAGAAAAAGAATAAAATTAAAAATGAATGTCATAAATTTGTAGTTATTTAGATCAAATTTATTGTCTTATCAATAACTATCTAGCATTGCCTGGGGGGGAAAATAACTGCAAATATAGCAATGGTTCCCTTTTGCTTTAGACTGTTGGGAAAGAAAAAATAGAAGCACATTTACTCCTAAAAGTGAAAAAAAAGTTCTCCCTTGATTTTGATCCTGAGAAATGAAAAGAAATTGTTCCACCTTGATTAGTACTGAGAAAAAAACTACCTCTATATTTTGACCACAAAATTGAAAAAAAGTTTGCCCCACGATTTTGACCCTACAAGTGAAAAGTAAGTTTGCTTTTTTATACATAACATACAATTCCCAGATTTTGTGTTTTTGAAATATGATCAATCAATAAAGTAAAGTTACATTGTAAATGGAAATTGAAATTTTTAGTTTTGGAAAAATGATTTTTCAATGAAGTACAGATTTCAACAGTATAGTTACATCATAAATAGAACCCACCATTTCTGGGAAAATGATTGAAAAGTAAAAAAATAAAATACTAAAAGCAGTGTCATCAAAAATGAAGTTGTGTAAAAAAAATCTTTCAAAAAATGATTATGATTAAAATGAAATATTCTATAACATGATGACATGAGAGCATTTTCCACTCAGTTAACACAAACTGGATGTCTAGTTCTGCAGTAAAGTCATATAGTAAATAGAACAACCCTATCTCTGAAACACTTTTAATGTTTAAATGACCCTGAATTTCTTCTTGCACTCTTCAATCCTGTACATTTTGAGGTTTCTTGAATCATTTCCTCTAACTGCAATGCATTGTTTTAGAGGAGAAGTACACAGTCTCAGATTTTCACACACATGTATAGAGTATAGCACTGTACTACATGGAATATGTACACTGTATAGAACATACTTCAAAGTTTCATCATTTGGTACAAAATTTATTATTTTGCCACTGGATAAATTTCATTAAAGGTGAAAATGAAATTGTTACTTACCTGTGATGGAACTTCACTTGATGATTGTAGTTTTTGTGGAAATCCATTCGCATATGCTAACTGTCTTCTTGAAGCTGTCAATGGAGTATTTGTAGATGAAGTTTGATCTATCTGCAATGGATGAGCAGGTCGAGGCCAAGAGTTTTGCTGGTAAGAAGGAGCAATCAATTGTCTCTGTTCACTGACATATCTATTGGAAGGATCAAGTGCTTGTGCATACGCCACATTTGACTGACCATTACATCGAATGATGCAGATTGACAATGAAGCTGTTATGAACACAGCTATTGTCACTGCTATCACTGTAATAATAATGACCAGATTAAGATGCACTTTCTCTTCACTCTCTAGCTCAACAACATTTAACATTTCCGATGTCTTGTTGCTGATTGTCAGTGTTAAAAACACAGTAGTTGTTGCTGATAGAACTGGGCTACCACTGTCCTTCACCACAATGTCCAGCTGATAGGAGCCAGCATTTTCTGGACTCAGTTGCCGATTGAAAGCTAACAAACCAGTGTACTGGTTCATGCTGAATATCTGTTTGTCATTGCCTCTGATTATTTGATATTTTAGAAATGCATTCTCTTGACTATCACTGTCTGATGCCTTGATTTGAGTGATGTTCTTTGTGCGATAGGGGTAATATGTCACATCCAGATTGTAAGGTTTAACACTGGGAAATGTAAAATATGGAGCATTATCATTTTTGTCATTTACCTCAACAATCACATTCACTGTATTATTCAGAGATGGTGTTCCATTGTCTTTGACAAACACCTTGAACTCATAAGTATCTTGAAACTCATGATCCAGAGACATAATTGCTGATACTAATCCATTCGGGCTTATTTTGAACGGTAAGAACTGTTTGTTATTAGTGAGCAGAGAATATGTGAGTTTTCCTCCAGCTCCCAAGTCTGGATCAGTGGCATTGATGTAGCCAAGAGTAATTCTTGACTTTTCATTCTCATCAATCAAGAATTGAAATGTGTCTTTTGTAAATTCTGGCTCCACATCATTGATGTCCATCACTTGAATGGAGAATTTGCTGTTACTATGAAGAGGAGGAGATCCTTTATCTTGACAACTGATCACAACATCATGCTGTTCTTCTTTCTCTCTATCAAGAGGATTTTTCAATGTCACTTCATATTTCTTTTTACCTAAATTCTGAAGCTGGAATTTATCATGGTGAAGGTGACACGTGACCTCTCCATTTTGTCCCTCATCATTGTCAATGACTTTCAAATAAGCAATGAAACTTCCAGCTTTGGCATTTTCTATAATCTCGACTGTATTTTCCTTGGATGTAGAAGGAAAAGTTATATCAATCACAGGAGCATTATTTTTATCATTTATCATATTTACATAAACTATTGCAATAGAGCTTAATGGTGGACTTCCTCCATCCTCAGCTTTTATATATAATTTATGCCTTGTTTTTTCTCCTGCATCAAACTTTTTCTGCAAGAAAATCTGTCCAGTTGTCTCCAATAATTGGAAAAAAGATTTTGTCCTCTCAGGTGTTTGGTGACTAAAGTGATATGATACTCTTCCATTTTGTCCTGAATCTAAATCAGTTGCGGATAATGTAGCAATGGGAGTGACTTTGCTCTCCTCATTTTTAATTGAAATATTATACATTTTTTCAGGAAATACTGGGAAGTTATCATTAACATCAATGACTTCAATGTGAACATTCAATGTGTTTTGTTTTGGAGGAGATCCTGCATCTTTAGCCACAACTTGAACTACATAAGAATCTTTTTCCTCTCTGTCTAATTCTTTTTCCAATTTTATCCCTACCATTGATGCTCCCTCAACACTCGGGGTAATAAATAATGTAAATGGTTCATTTTTTATTTTTTTAAGTGTATAAGAAATCTTTGAATTTGAAATTCCAACATCTTTATCTATAGCATTAGGTATTATTATTTTGGTTCCTACTTTCACATCTTCATTAAAGTGAATATCTACTTGTTTCTGTGGAAATTCTGGTTTATGGTCATTGATATCTTTTATGATGACTTTGATTTCTAAAATCCTCATTGAAGAAGTTCCCTTACGAACAGCCACATCAATGAGCTGAAAGCATTCTTCATTACGTTTACACATTGCCTCTGCATCCAATGTGACTGTTGCATATAGTTTGCCTGTTTTCCTTGAGACTTGAAAATATTGTGAACCATCAATTTTACCTTGAAGCTGGCTGAATGTTATAAGTTTTTTGTCTTGTTCAGAAATCTCATCCATTACTTTAGAATCTGCAGCAATATCTCCAATGTAGGTACCTGGACTCTTTCCTTCTTCCACAGTGTAAATAAGATCAATACCAAGACAAATGGGTAGTGTGCATAGGAGAATATATATCAATCCATACATGTCTGATTTATTGCCTGGAAAGTATAAATGAGCATTGTTTTATATATATAACTTTCAATACTGCTTGGAGATAAATAATACATGTGATATATCAAAGTGTGAAATACTATCCAAATAATCATCTTTTAGCAGTGTATGTCATTCGATTTGTATACCATTTTGCTCAGAAATATCAAAACATACAGAAATTAAGATTGTTTCTATTTCTTAAATGTTTATACTTAATTTGATAGGTTTGTTTTGCAACTTACTTTGTCACTATTTGTGCCTTTATCCACCAACTTCTGGCACAGGAGGTAAGAATAGGGGAATAGTGACTCTTGTTAATACTTTTAAAAACAATTTTTTTTTTAAAAACAAAAAAGAACAAATAAGATTTATTACATTGTTTAATCTCAAATTATGGAGTCACCTAAAAAGCAGCATTTAACTACAACAAAATTGTACTGAATACTGTAGATATGGATCATAATGAATGGGGTTTAAATCATTGAACTTTGATATGGTTTTCCAATATAAGCAGGAAGAAAATTTGATTTGGATAACTTGTCTTGATGTTATCAATTTGATAAATTCAATTCATTTTCATTGATCACCAATTTTGTTAACCATACTGATTATAATCTAACATAATTTTTACCATATAAATGTCTCATTTTGAGGTCATCCAATTTTTTTCACAATTCTCTGAATTGTAAACAAATGTACTCATTCATTTTTTAGTGAATGAAACATTGTAAATCATCACTGATTTTTAATGCTGCTATTTGCCTTCACCTATTTTTGTTTCTATTTATTACAACTTTTCTCAGAACAAAATAAAATTTTTAAAAAGCAACAAAAATAATAAGATGAAGCATAAAAAGGAGAAAAATTCCTAATCACTGCACTGCAGTTTTATGAAATTTATTGCTTTTGTTAGTTATCTGTATATTTTTTACTAGCATCCACTACACACTTTTTCAACACTCATTTGTAATAATTAACTATTTCTTTGGAAGTTTAATCTTGGTTATAGTTGCAAGAAAATAGCATAAAAATACATCAGCTTACTCACCAAGGATTTCTGAGCAGATTAAAGCCATGTTTACAATTGTGACTAAAATGAATATTGATTCTACCATAATTGATGGATTGGTTACCAGAAAAAATGAAGTTGAGTTTTGAAATTTAAAATTTTTATAGTACTAATTTATTCATTCGTACTTAGATAAACCTGATATGATCACCACATTGTATTTTGTAAAAAAAAATTAGCCCTAGTCACAAAGTTTCAAAGCTGTACATGCTATATCAAAGGAGCTCTGAATGTCAGAGATTGGACTGAAAGTCTCATTCAGTAAAATGCATAATGTTGAATAAAATTCCAAAGATTTTTCATTCCAAAATTATCAAAGATACAGACCTGATATTTGGGATTTCTCCATAAGTTTTTTTATAGGAGCATAGTGATCTTTTTCAGTAGAATCTGAGTAGTTGACTGGAGGAGGAGTGGGTGATTTGTTACGGAATGATTCAACAACTAATATTATTTACTTTTATACTACCAGACCTAATGAATTTACTTTTAAGAGCTTGACCTGAATATTGCATCTACACAAAATTAATTTATTTAATTCTTTTCTTTTTTTTTTTGTAGACTTGTCCTCAAAAAATATATATAAATATTCAAAAAGATTCCTTGGAAAAAAAATAATTTCAACTATCTCATAGACTTATTTTATAATCCCTAAGCTTAATTCTGTGGGATCATATCTCAACTTCAGGTCAGGTTTGATGATCATTTGAGTTTTACCAGATTTAGTAAAATACAATGCAAACAATGGGAAGAAATCAGACAAAGAAAATTGTGAAATACCAATCATTGAAGAGGGGCAAAGTCTGCCTGCCTTGGAAATCAACATCAGAAGTCTACTATTTTACTTAGGCTTGAACACTGACTTGTTGAACTGTTGGGGAATGTGTAACTTATTCCATTTATAAGGCATGTTAACTGAAATAATTTCGGGGGATTTGTAGTTCAGTATCAACTATCTTGGAGTTACTTCCCTTGCACTTTTTTTCATGAATTCTGCTCTATTTGAAGAACAATTATAAGTTAAATATCATAACATGATGATTTGATATACACACAAAAATTTTGTCATTGAAACAATACAACTGGTTGAATTTTCTTGATAGTCACGAATATTAGAAAACATATATCCTTTAAGCCTCTATTTATTTTGTCAATTTATCAAGCAAATCTTATCTAGTCCATGTTGAAGGAATACATAATCAAGTTTATTCATCATATAATCACATTCTTTTCAAATTTTTCTTCTAGCTGACTTAATTTTTTGAAAACAGCTGACTTCATTTTTCAAATTTGTTTGATTGTTAGGAATATTTGAAACATTTATCCTTTAATCCTCTCAATTTTCATTCCAAATAAGAGATATTAAACAAATCCTATCTAGTCCATTTTGAAGTAATAAATAATCAAATCTGTTCATCATATAACCACTATTTGTTCTAATTTTTTTTCTAGAAAAGAAATTCACAAATATTGTAAGTAAATTGTTGCTAAAATTATACTTTAAAATTAATGTTGTGATTAGCATTTTTTAAAATTGAAAGATAAAGCCAACATTTAGAATTTAATTTATAATGTATCTTTAAGGAATTAAAAATGTTTCAAGATTTAATTTCACAGGTTAAAAAATGCTGTGAAATTCCCAGTAATTATCATTTGAATTCCATAGTATTTTATGTATTTCACAAAGTAAAATGAATTATCTCATTGTTTAGAAATTAGGAGCAGGACCTTTTATCAAAATATGAAAAAAAAAGCAGCTTGAAATCACTATAAAAGAAATAAGCATTCTGGCAAAATCTAAAAATATTTCTTTATAAAATATATGTATAAAGGTTCTGGATGGATATATTTTTAATAATGTTATTCCTGTAGATATAGATATTACATAAAAAAAGGCATTTATATAAGTTGTAAGTACTGCCATTTTTAAAATGGAGTGGATATAGATACAACTAATGGCGTCTTAAAATTGTATCAATTGGAAGAAATTGTAGAAAAATACTTTGTTATCACACTGAGTGAAAGTTCCAAGTGTAGAATATTATAATATAAATGATATTTTCCCTGCAATTTTTCTGAGTAGATATCTTATGTATACATAATTTTCTATGAAAAGATACAATGTAGATGAGAAGAAAGGATTAGTGTGTCAGATGTGGATGATGGCCGTGTATGAAGAGGTTTGTGCTAAAGGAAAAAAATGGAATAAAAACTATGGAAATTTTACTTACCCTTGTTATGATCTGCAATGTTGTAATTTGCAAGATTATCATCCAGTGATAGTTCTGTTTATGTTGGGTCCGATGGGTCCAGAAAGTGAGATAAAACTTTAAGTAAATATGTATTTATGTGACAGATTAGTTGTCCTAAGAAGTATGGTGTGTGTGTTATGGCGGCATTAGTCAGAGGAAGGAGGATGTTGATCTTGTTGGTGTAGAATGTAGAAAATACCAACCCATATTCGTACTTTTTTCTTATAATTAAGGAAAAAATTCATTTTTCTTCATTTCTCAATAAAATATCTGTTAGATTTAATTTTGATATTTTTGATAAAAGATTATAATGTACAATTAAATTTGTCAACTTTGAAAAAAAAATTAATTATTTTTGCCTTTGTTCCCACAATGCAGTGTAATAGTGTATACATTATTCGTCCTGTACGATCTACATTCTTCCCTCTATCTCTGCTATGTGCCACTAAATTGTCAAATATTCATTCTTGGAATGGATAAATATAGATTCATCTTGTAGCAAGTTCAGATTTATAAACATTCTTCTATTGCCTACTAGTATCATTCATGACTATGAATTCTATGATAGGGATTTGAAGAATTTTGATTCTAAGATATGGTATCTATATCATAAAGCACTAAATATATGTTTGTGCTCTAAGATGTCAAGAACTATGCATCATTCAACAGAAACAAAGATATATCCAAAATCACCTGGTCTCAAATTACCTACAGCACATATTTTCAGGTTGAGTTTTGTAAGAAAAAATTGTCAAAAACTTTGGGGTCTGTGTTCATGCTGTCAGTCTGATTTTTCTTCTAAGATTTTCACATAAACTATATATATATATATATATATATATATATATATATATATATATTGAATTCAGCAACATGTGGAGAAGGTTTTTCCCCCATTTATTTGAACCTACACAAGTGGGTTGGGGTTAGGTAAATGCTTTCCAAAAATTTATTTTCAGGCACTTATTCATAAGCTTGAAAATCTTGATTGCTCAATAGCCAAGTGATTAGAGTCACAGAAAATAAAATTGACAGTCTGAGTTCAAACTCTTATGGAGAAAATTCAATTTTAAAAAATTCTTTTTCATATTCTTTCAATGTATTTGACCTTAAACCCTTTCTTATATGCTTTCAATATATTTGACCTTCAAAACCTCAATAGAATTCTGTTGGTACATATAATAAAGTTCAGTAGTCCCTCCTATTTCACGGACTTGGAATTCATGGATTCAATTTTTCTCGTTTTTTTTCATCAAAAGAAGGGAAGCAACTCTCATGGACTTTCAAGAGAAGATCAAAAATATTTTGTTCTCAAATTTAAATATTCGTTTCAAAAGAGAAAAACGAAATTTCATTAATGATAACGTAAAATCAAGCTGTTAATTCAATATGTCAGTATTTCTAGATTATACCAACAGAAACCTCAATTACGAATGATGACAGCTTATTGACAAGTTTTGAAAAAGATGGCGGTTGAAAGAATAATTCAACGTTAACTTCAAATTAAATTTAAACTTCAATTGAAGAAAGCATAACAGTAAGAAACTCTTGAAAAACTTTTGATTCTAAGATCTTTTTGTTTTACTGACAATATATCTAAAATATGAGTAGGCAAAAATGTGTTGTTTTCACGCATGAAAAATTGGAGATTCTTCAAATGCAAATTTGCTGCAAATGTTTTGTTTACAATGTGAATTGAAAAAGTAAGCTCATTTTAGAATAATTAAAAAAATCTTCCGTGCATTAAGAACATTAAATTACATAGCCCTTTTTATTCTTTCTTCCTTTCATCCATTTAAAGCTTTCAAAACAGAATAACTTTTTTTTCTTTATCATTGGACTCCACTCTTGTATGAGTACCCAAAATTCATGTTTCATATTTATTGAAGCAAAATGTCATAATTTACATCTTATTTTTTTTATTCCTCCTATTTTCCCAATCCACAAAATGAATGATTAAAAGATCATCATTTCATACATTTGTGTTAGTCAGTTATTTGTGTCTGATTGTGTGCCATTTCATTACTATACAGCAAAGTGCGTGATTGGGGTTGGGTAAAAGTTATTCACAAAATTGAAATCCCACATGGGTTCTGCACCCCGACACCCAAATAAATTCAAGGGACTACTTTGTGTATGTGCGTTTATACTCTTTTGAGACAAGAACAACACATCACAAAGACCTAATCAAGATCAGCAGGTTTCAAATTACTTACATTGTATAGCTTCATGTCGAGTTTTATGAAAAAAACAAAACAAATTCCCGCTGGGTCTGTGTTTGCATTCACATGAAAACAAAAACTAATTTTGTTGCTGAAGAAATCATTGAGAACAACCATAAACCAGTGTTTAGAAACAAGATAAATGCAATCAGCAGACACAGTTCAAAACCTAATGGAGAACATTTTACTTCCAATCTCATGTACTTTCAATCTGTTAGATCTTTAAACCTTCTGGAAATTTGTTAGTTTTGAGAAAAGGAATATTTAAAGGTTTTATAAGAAGGGGTTCTATTTATAATGAACTATAATGCTAAACTAGAATTTTACTTTGAATTTTCTTAGATGACTATGGACCTGTTAGCAAAACATGTTTTTCTTGGAGCAAAACCCCTAACCCTATCCATAATCGTAATCCCAAATCATAATTGAAATGATAAAACAAGAACTTGATTTAAATCTGCTTTGACAAGCAAATCACTAATACCAAAAGTGAACACAAGAATCTTTGGTTTTGGCCTCGAAAACCTAAACAAAATAAACACTTTTATGCGGCTGCTGCCAGAATCGAACCTGCAACCAATATGGTAGCTGCTTCAACACGGCGTTGCTTTTACCATTGAGCTAAACAGCAACCAGTAATACAAAAGCCATAAAAAAGTTAAAGCAGTTATTTGGGCCTTAGCATTACTGGTGATAGTTTAGCTCAATGGTGTGAGCAACACTACGTTGAAACGACAACCCTATTGGTTATTGGTTTGATTCCTGCAGCAGCCTAATTTTCTTTGATTGCTTATTCTATTTACATTATCTATGCCAAATGATACATTCGCTGTCTTATATTGAGAGATCATTTCAAATATAGTTTTAAAATAATGTAATGCAACTTATATATATATGTACATATACTCATATATATAAATATATATATATATATATATATATATATATATATATATATATATATATATATGTTTTAGTCATTTTGGGTTAATTTCCCTGAAAAACCTAACACTGGAATGTTTGTTGTCACTGAGTATTTATATTGATAGAATATGAATTTAAATGTGTGTTTAATATCAATTTAGATTTGTTTGCAATTATTAATGAAGAAATTACTAGTTTTTGTGTGGCACAGGAGGCAATGGTCTTGTGTTAGAAGTCTGTTGGTTGTTCATTTCTATAAGATTTCTGGATTGTGGGTATGGAGCAGATATATCATTTTTGTTAAGATGGCCTGAATGAGCTGAAGATTTGGTAGATGGCAGATCTGAAAGATAAAATCACCCTTAGAAGTAATTGAAATTAATTTTATAAAAATTTCAAGATTATATCATAAGAAATTTCACAAACACACCAACATACAATTATACAAGCAGCATTATGATTTGTGAATTTACTGTTATTCATAGTATACATTCTTTAAAGATTTTTCTTATGCAGTAATGATGTATATCTTTGTGTTATGAATGTGTTTTCATTTTTTGTCAACATATTTTCTTGTAAAGGCAGTTAAAGACTTATTAGTAGAAATCTGCCCTGTTCTTAGATACCGTCTGTAATTTTGAGATGAATCATTACAATTCCAAGGGTTGTTATTACTATTTATGTGATTTATTTTGCTATTTTTCTTGCCACAACATTTTAGTTCATCTATTTTGCAGCCTACTTCAGGTGCACAGTCTGTATAAAAGAGACTGCGCTTGGCAAGTAAACCAGAAAATATGCAACTATGTACGTCACATATATTGTTGTGACATTTGATAGATTTCTTTTTTTCTGGCTTCTATATTCTAGTTTAATCTAACCCCAAATCAGACCCCACAGGATTGTTCAAAGAGACACTTTTATTCCTATTCTACTTGTTCGTAGCCACATTTTATTATTTATTCCCTCTAAATGTACAATTATAAAATATTATTCACAGCATTACATGATGATTTATTTAAAGAGACTTTTTCACAAATTACCTGATGTTTCTTGGTCGTTTGTAGCATTTCCTTCTCTCCAGGTTGATTCCATGCCTGGTTGCAAAGGTGTAGTAGATCTCCAGGTAAAATAATCAGGTGGAATTGATACATTCTGAGTATACATCTAATAAGAGGGAAAAAAATTTCTTAGATATTTTGAGAAAATGTTGATCATAAAAATTATTTACTCTGCTGCCCAAGATCGAGAAAACTGCCAATTTGTTGATATTGAAATTGACAATTATATCTGAGCAAAGTATTTTGAACAGTTTTTGAGTAGATCAAAACATTATGAACATTTTTTTTCCATTACAAATGTTATTTCTGTGTAAAAAAACTATAGGTAAGAACTTCTACAATGCATAGATAATTGAAAGTGAATTCTCCAAAAATTCAAATGTTCATTCATTTGTAGGTTTCATTGAATTTGCATTGATAACAAAGAATAAATGTTTGAAGAGCAAAAATTGGATAAAATTTTTTGAATTTTCTCACTTATGGAAGATAAAAATTGAAATAAGATTTGGATAGAACATCAAAATTGCATAACATTTAAGTTGTGTTATAAGCTCTCATGCTTATTATCTCGTAAACTTAAGTTGTGTCCAAATGAATAGAGGATATGCCATGAAGAAATAAAATAACGCAAATTATATTGATAAAATCGAAAGATTTAATTTTTATAAATAAAGCTGAAGATAATATAATTGGTGCTATTTCATTTACCAAAGCAGATGTAAATAACTGAAAGAAAAATCAATTGAATTCTTATGATATTTTGCTTTATCTTCATCAAACATAAAGGGGGAAAGTAGATACTATTTATCAAAACATTATGAAGATAAACAAACTTAGAATTATGATAAACAATCATGTACTTACTTGTGATGAAACTTCAGTTGATGATTGTGGTTTTTGTGGAAATCCATCTGCAGAAGTAAATTGTCTTCTTGGTGTTGTCAGTAAAGAATTTGAAGATTGGTTTGTCTGCAGAGGATGAGCTGGGCGAGGCCAAGAATTTTGCTGGTAAGAAGGAGCAATCAAGTGTCTCTGTTCACTGACATATCTATTGGAAGGATCAAGTGCTTGTGCATACGCCACATTTGACTGACCATTACATCGAATGATGCAGATTGACAATGAAGCTGTTATGAACACAGCTATTGTCACTGCTATCACTGTAATAATAATAACCAGATTAAGATGCACTTTCTCTTCACTCTCCAGCTCAACAACATTTAACATTTCTGATGTCTTGTTGCTGATTGTCAGTGTTAAAAACACAGTAGTTGTTGCTGATAGAACTGGGCTACCACTGTCCTTCACCACAATGTCCAGCTGATACGAGCCAGCATTTTCTCGGCTCAGTTGCCGATTGAAAGCTAACAAACCAGTGTACTGGTTCATGCTGAACATCTGTTTGTCATTGCCTCTGATTATTTGATATTTTAGAAATGCATTCTCTTGACTATCACTGTCTGATGCCTTGATTTGGGTGATGTTCTTTGTGCGATGGGGGTAATATGTCACATCCAGATTGTAAGGTTTAACACTGGGAAATGTAAAATATGGAGCATTATCATTTTTATCATTTACCTCAACAATCACATTCACTGTATTATTCAGAGATGGTGTTCCATTGTCTTTGACAAATACCTTGAACTCATAAGTATCTTGAAACTCATGATCCAGAGACATTATTGCTGATACTAATCCATTCGGGCTTATTTTGAAAGGTAAGAACTGTTTGTTATTGGTGAGCAGAGAATATGTGAGTTTTCCTCCAGCTCCCAAGTCTGGATCAGTGGCATTGATGTAGCCAAGAGTAATTCTTGACTTTTCATTCTCATCAATCAAGAATTGAAATGTGTCTTTTGTAAATTCTGGCTCCACATCATTGATGTCCATCACTTGAATGGAGAATTTGCTGTTACTATGAAGAGGAGGAGATCCTTTATCTTGACAACTGATCACAACATCATGCTGTTCTTCTTTCTCTCTGTCAAGAGGATTTTTCAATGTCACTTCATATTTCTTTTTACCTAAATTTTGAAGCTGGAATTTATCATGGTGAAGGTGACATGTGATCTCTCCATTTTGTCCCTCATCATTGTCTGTGACTTTCACATATGCTATGAAACTTCCAGCTTTGGCATTTTCAAAAATCTCTACTGTATTTTCCTTGGATGCAGAAGGGAAAGTTATATCAATAGCTGGTGCAGCGTTCTCATGGTTCATCACACTTACATAAACTATTGCAATAGAACTGTGTGGTGGACTCCCTCCATCCTCAGCTTTTATGTATAATTTATGTGTTTGTTTTTCTCCAGAATCTAATTTTTTCTGCAAGAAAATCTGTCCAGTTATTTCTATTAAATGGAAGAAAGATTTGGTCTTTTCAGATGTTTGGTAACTCCAGTGATATGATACTCTTCCATTTTGTCCTGAATCTAAATCAGTTGCAGATATAGTAGCAATGGGAGTGACTTTGTTCTCTTCATTCTTGATTGAGACATTGTATATTTTCTCAGAAAATACTGGAAAGTTGTCATTAATATCATTGACAATGATGCGAACATTCAATATGTTTTGTTTTGGAGGAGATCCTGCATCTTTAGCCACAATTTGGACTAAATAAGAATCTTTTTCTTCTCTGTCTAATGTTTCTTCTGATTCTATTTCTAGCATTGATGCTCCCTCAACACCTGGAGTAACAAATAATGTAAATGGTTCATTTTTCAACTTTTTAAGTTCATACGTAATCTTTGAATTTAAGGTTCCAACATCTTTATCTATAGCATTAGGGATTATTATTTTTGTTCCTATCATCACATCTTCATCAAATTGAATATTTACTTGTTTATTTGGAAATTCTGGTTTGTGGTCATTTATATCTTTTATGATGACTTTGATCTCTAAAATCCTCATTGAAGAAGTTCCTTTACGAACAGCCACATCAATGAGCTGAAAGCATTCTTTATTACGTTTACACATTTCTTCTGCATCTAATGTCACTGTTGCATATAGTTTGCCTGTTTTCCTGGAGACTTGAAAATATTGTGAACTATCAACTTTACCTTGAAGCTGGCTGAACGTTATGAGTTTCTTGTCTTGGTGGGACATATTATCCATTATCTTAGAATCTGCAGCAATATCTCCAATGTAGGTACCTGGACTTTTTCCTTCTTCAACAGTGTAAGTAAGGTCTGCACTGAGACACATGGGTATAGCGCATAGCAGAATATATATCAATCCAACCATGTTTGATTTAATATCTGGAAAGTATGGATGAGAATTATTTTATGTATAACCTTTAAATTTTTACCATCATAGCTTGAAAATGAATAATACATAAGCTATGATAATGAGAAAAAAAATCACGTTTTCAACTGCCAATCCAGCTGCATAATATGATTAGAATATCTTTATTTTAAATCATTTTTAATTTTCTCTCCAAACAGACAAGAGTTTCATTTCCTTCTTGAAAGTTTTTACATAATTTTTAACCTCAGAGTGATGGTTATTGATGCCTTTTGAATTTGAATTTGACTAACGGCAGATATAAGCTATGACTCATCACAATCAACACCATTTTAACGTCCGTTGTTGAACATGAACCTTTCCTAAGATACATCAGACCTTTCCAAATAATGCAAATGTTTCATTCTAAGATCATTCAGGGGCCATTCCAGCAAACAAAGTTGTGGATACATTTTCTCCGATTCATTAGCCTCCTCCATCAATAGTACAATGCATGGAGTGATTTTTAGAGCTAATTTTATATCTTAGAAAAAAAAGACATTGTATGACAGGAAATGATATAATCTGATCAGATTAATATATACATCTTTGCAAGTTGAGATTGAAAAGTATCTCTTCTTACAGCACAAACTGGGACTTTGACATCCAAGCAAGATAACTGGACCTGATAATTGTGGACATGGGAGAAAGAACTTGCCAAATACTAAACGTGGTTGTGTCTGCAGATCAGAATGAAAATGAAAACTAGGAAAATACCGAGGGAGCTGAAAAATGTGTGGAACATGAAGGTCAGCATAGTACCAATAATAGTAGGTGCGCTGGGAACTGTGCCAAATACATTGAAAACAAGATTGGATGAGTGGGAGGTAAGAATGCTAGAATAATATAGGCTTGGGAAGGTTGGGACGGTACAAACCACAGGGCTACAATAAGGAGTAGAGATCTGAGGAGATTAACTGCAACTCAGTTTTCAGCAATGACCACCAAGCTACTGGTCTGAAACTGCAAACCAAAGCACTGTTGTGGACTGTGGGAGAGTAGAGAGGAGGGCTGGAGACTTGTTATCACTCAGCCTTCAGTGACGACTACCAAGGGACTGATATGAAAATGTAGATATCATTGATGATATACACATTTATACAAAGTGTTCTTTCTCAGGAACCTCATATAGGAAGAAAGTTTTGGAATTTTAATGAAAAGAAAAACAAAAGCATGCCTGCAATTTACATAGAAATAAAAAAAAGTAAAATTGATTTTATGGCCCAATCACACTAATAGAGTGAAAGGGCCGAAAACATCTACTCCTTATGTACATAAAAAAAGTTTTTTTGTCTCTTGGAAACTCCTCTAGAAATACATTTTTTTTTTATTGGGGAGGGATCAGTTACAATGCACTTTTATGCTAAATCAGCCTGTTTGTGTCTGGCAGAGTTAACACTTGTTTTTTGAAAATTCAGACTTTTCAGTGATGAAATAAAAAGCGAGAGAAGTAACTTATTCACTAGTCACCCTCTTTTCAAATTTTCTAATTAATCACCCTCAACATGGCATGTTGCAGGAAGACATTGATCACAAGACAGTTTGTATTGGATGACTAACTAGACTTTGCCTTGTTTCTAACTACAATGTCAGTTGATAGATCTAAGAATGGCAGAAAAGACCAGATTTAAATAGGTTAACAATGTTTGTAAGGAATTAAGTGAAGAAGATTTAGAGTAGGCAAAGAAAGGGGAATATTTTTTCTCTTTTTTTTACGTTGAAATCCTCAAAATACAAAAAAATCAAGTGAAGAATCACTCTAGGATGGCAAGCTTTTGGTAGAGCAAGATCAACCTTCGAGAACAAGAAATTCCCATCAGTCTCAAAAAGAAGGGTCTACAACCAATGCATCCTCCCAATAATCATCTATGGAGCTGAAACATGGAATCTAACCAAAACATTGACCCTCAAACTGAGAACTGTGCAACGTGCACATGAAAGAATCATGCTCAACCTCACATGGAGAGATCACAAGGCAGTACAGTATATTAGGGAAAAAGCAGGAGTCAGGGATATCATAGAATCTATCAGAAAACTCAAATGGCAATGAGCTGGTCACGTAAGAATGTTAGACAACCAATTGACATCACTACTCACATCATAGATCCCCAGAAATCATATGTGAAACTGTGGCTGCCAAAATACAAGAGAGCAATACTAACCAAACAAGTTCAAAAAGATTTGGCTCCATGAGGCTCATGATAGAGGGGTCTAGTAGATCCAGGGGAAGGTCAATGATGGACGATAAAAGGCAGCTGCTGATGATGATGATGTCATATTATTTCTTTTTTTATAATCAATTCTTGAGAAGGAAAAAATAATAAGTTTTAGAAAAGAAAGTGGACAATACAGTGTGTATAGTTAATGTATACACTTCATATAAATATTTATAACTTAGAAAAATGAATTTCGTGAAATAAATAGATATAGTACAAGTACAAGAAACAAACAAACAAAGAAAGCAGACTATACAGTGTTTATAACTGATGTAAACACATATATTCATAACTTTTTAATTTCACAGAAAAATCATTTTGCATTTCTTATGGGTTTTTTCCTTTTATTTTTGATGCAATGATCATTATTTTTTTTTTAATTCACTAACGTTTTAACATGGGTCTTTAAACCTCTATTTGAAAGAAATAGTTTCATTACAGAAAAAATGTTGGAGAATGATGTCAAAAATTGTACCTACAGCATTGCAGTTTTTGAACAGTTTGTTCTTTTTCTTGTTTTCGATAGACTTGGTCTCAAAATATTTGTGCACATTCAAGATGATTCCTCAATAAAAATATTTTGTTTGAGTTACTTCCCTTGCATTTGTGCACACAAATTCGTTGAAACGATACAACCTGTCAAGTTTCCTATGCTCAACTCGTTCGGAATGTTTGAAATATGTACGATGCCAGTCAGGATTATACGCACCCTTGAATATTTTTCAATATCTAATGGGGCTACTTTGCTACCTCTGGTACTGGATGTTGTATCAGTTTTAAAAATCAACAGTATACCAAGGTATTCTAAAGCAGAATTTGCTGCCAAGTTTAAGCAAACCAGGTTTGGTCTGAAGATTATGGGTGCTTCAGTACAACAAATACCAAGAGGAAACAAGCACACAAGAATGTTGGGGAAGGAAAATATGAATGGTTTTAAACTGAATTACAATGAATCCTGATGGCGATCCCATTAGAAATCTTTGTAGAGAGCGGAAATCTGTAGTCATGGTTTCAACAACGCAGGAATCCAGCAAACATTCAAGAGCTTGAACAAATTACAAAGGAAGAATGGGAGAAACTATCATCTGATAAGTGCAAGATACTTATAGATGGCTAAAAGAAATTTTCATTTGGAGGCCATCAAAGGGTTTGCAACAAAATATTAAGGAAGGGTGCCAATTACTTTGAAATTACTACATGTGTGTTGAAAATATACTGATTTTTTATTAAACTACTTTAGAGATCATATTGAAATATTCTGATGATGAAAATTCAATAGATATCCGTTTATATTTTTGAAATATTGTACGGGTTATACAAAAAATTCAAAGGCGCCAATAATCCAGAATAGCGCTAAATGCTTTAGGCCTATATATTTTGTTTTATTGAGATATAGTAAGCCAATCCTATTTGCAGTCAATTTCAAGGGGTAAATAACTGTTCATTTATCATATACCAACTATTTGTGAATATTGTATTCTGAAATATAAGAATAAAAAAATTGTTGGTAAATTGTTGCTAAAATTAGACTTAAAAACGTAATATTGTCATTTGCATTTAAAAAGATTGAAATCAAGTTGAAATTTAAAATGATTATGATTTACTTCTGTACAAACTTGACTTATTACAATGTACTCTTTAAAAATTGAAGAATAAAAATATTTTGGGATTTTATTTCACACATTTGAAACACACTGATTGTAGAAAAAATTTCATTGGATTTAAAGTATTTGTTTAGAAATTAGGAACAAGACCTTTTATGGAAATGTTGAAAAAATAATCTTGAAGTTCACAATAAAAAAAAATAAGCAGTTTGGCAAAATTCAAAAATTTTGAAAAAAATCTATTTAAAAAATATATCCACAAACGCTCAAAATAGATGTATTCCTTACTGATATTGTGTCTGTAGATACAGATATCACATGAGGAAAAAGCATTTATAGAAGTTGTAAGGACTGCAATTTTCAAATTGAAGTGGATATAGATTTGTGTAATGGCGTCTTACAACTGCTCCATTTGAAAGAAAAGGTTTGGAATAAATTGTCAAAAAAATAGTTTGTTAGTACAAGTATGAGCTTTTAGTACAGAATATTTAAATAAAACAAATTATTTTTTTTTCATAGCAAATTTTTTTTCAAATATTATTTTCCTATTCTATAAAAAGAAAATCAGAAAACATGCAATGCTGTTGAGAAGAGAGGATCACAGTGTCAGATGTAAATGATGGCCTTCTATGAGGTTGTTTCTGCTGAGAGAATAAAAGGAACTGGAATAAAAACTATGAAAATTCTTCTTACCTTTGTTATGATCTGCAATGTAGTCAATTGTAAAATGTATAGTCCAGTGATTATTCTGTTGGTGCTAGCTCCAGTAAGACAAAATTTTGAACTATTGATGTGTTTATGAGTGTGACAAAGTAGTTGTCCTAAAAAGTATGGTGTGTGTGTAATGGCTGTATTAGTCAGCGGAGGGAAGGTGTTGAGGTTGTTAATGTGGGATGTAGAAAATACCAACCCACATTCATCTGTTTCTCTTTTGTTCAGATAAGTTTTAGTTTTATTCAATAAATATTTATTCTCAATAAAAGTGTCATTAGATTCAATTTTCATATTTTTGATGAAAATTAATGATGTATCATTAAACTTTTTAAATTTCTTTTATAATATCAATTTTTCTGTTTTTTTTCCCACAATGCAATATCGTAGTGAAGATGTTATTCGTCCTGTAGCATCTACATTCTTCCCTCTATCCTAGCTGTGTTCTACTACATAGTCAAATATTCATTCCTAGAATTGAAATATACAATTTCCTTGCAGTCCTTATCTTGCAGCCAGTTTAAATTCATATACATTCTGCTATGGTCTATATAGACATCATTCCTAACAATGAATTCTTTGTTGGAGATATGAATAATTTTTCCTTTTAACATTTAAATTACAAGAAAACTGAAATCAATGAAATTGTGCATGCCATGTCATGATCAGTATGTACGCCTTTCAAGAATGCATTATTGCATAACTGATAAATTTTCCCAGTACAAATAATAGTTTGCTCATACATACTAAATTTTTTCAGATATATCAGGATTGTATATAGAGTTTTCATTTTCATAAAATTGAGAAGGTATATCTAATCATATATATTTGCCATTATGTGTCAATATCCCAGAAAACTTGAAACTGAAATGTTTGTTGTTAGTGAATATTCATATCTATGGAATATGATGAAGTAAATGTGTGTGTTTGATACAAATGTGTTAGTTTTTTTTTTACTGTCAATGAACAGATCCCTAGTTTTTGTGTGGCACAGGTGGCAATGGTCTTGTATTAGAAGTCTGTTGGTTGTTCATTTCTATAAGATTTCTGGATTGTGGGTATGGAGCAGAAATATCACTTTTGTTAAGATGACCTGAAGATTTGGTGAGAGGGACATCTGAAAAGTAAAATATACTTATGATAAAAATCAAACAAGTTATTGAAATAGATTTTATGAATAAATATCAAAATGTTATTATCAGAAGCTTCATTATAACACATAATGAAAATGCAGTTATGAAGAATAAGCATTCTTTAAAAAAATTGTATATGCAATAATAAGATATACATGTGTATACATTTTTTTTCTTTACATATTTCCTTACAAGAACAGATAATGTCTTAATACTAAAAATCTGCCCAGTACCTCCTGTAGTTTTGGGAGGAGTCAGTACTATTCCAAGGATTTTTTGGACAATTGGTCTAATTTATTTTGTCATTGTTTAGGCTACAATATTTCAGTCTATCCATTTTGCAGCCTAATTCAGGAGTACAGACTGTATGAAAAAGGTTGCATTTTGCTTTTTGAGGGGTGAAAGAAGAAGAGCTAACCAGAAAATGGTTTCAAAAGTGCCATATATATAAAATATGCAGTTTTGTGTCTCATTGCTGTAATGTTTGGAAGATTGGAATGCTTAATCAGTATATTTGTCACCATTTATTCTGTTGGATACTATATTCTAGCTTTATCTACACCCCCCTTCTCCGTAAGAGAAGACCCCCCCTAGTGGATTGCACCCCTGAGGAAGGTATTAGGATGAATCAACTGGAATATTAGCCGTCCTCTCATTTACTTTACTTGCAAAAAAGTGATCACAACTGTTTTCCTGAAAAATAAATCATCTAATTGAGGCTATTCAATCACTCAGCTGAAACACTGTGGTAACAAAATTGGAACAAAAAGAATGCAATTAATAGAGCAAAAAACTTTTGGAAGGAACCGTTCACTTATTCATTTTATTTCAGACTTGCTGAAACAGTAAAATTCAACAGGTGTTGACAACCAAGCTATCATCGTTACTTTCACATTTATATTTCCACAGATAAAGTATATAGTTTTGTTAAATTGATATAAAAAAATACTATCATATTTGATATTTCTTTGATGGTCTCTTTTCGTCAATAAAACTTGTGAATTAATTTGTTCTAATGTGTTTTAGTTTTATTTTGATGTTTTATTGCTAAAAGTATGGCTGAAGAAGGAAAGGATGCAGTTGCTGTCCCCAGGAACTAAAGTATAGCATAACAGTTGTACATATAAACAAGCAAAATGTCAGTATGGATACTTCTTACCAATTTGTTTTTCTTAGAATGCTTGATCTCTTTTTTCCTTTTCACAAATATATTTCATCATTTAATGGTCATTCTTATCATATTCAAAAAGACTTTTATTTCTATTCCACTTATTCCAGCCATTATTTATTCCCTTCAAATGTATAATTATGATATATTATTTACAACTTTACATGATGCTTTATTCAATAGCATCCTTTTTAAAATTACCTGATGTTTCTTGGTCATTTGCAGCATTTTCTTCCCTCCAGCTCAGCTCAGCATCTGACTGAGAAGGTGCAGCAGATCTCCAGGTAAAATAATCAGGTGGAATTGATACATTCTGAGAATACATCTAGTAAGGGAGAAAAATGTATACATCATGATAATGATTATCACAAAAGTTATACCACTTGCAATCAAGGCATCTACTAACTAACCAATATCTAAATGAATTAAATTTTCTCTTTGAAACAAGTATATTGAAATGATAAAGTATTTCCAACAGTTAAGACGTTATAAGCAAGTTAAATAATAATGAACATTTTCTCTTATTATGGACTTTGTTTTGGGGCCAGAAACTTTTTAGTAATAACTTCCACAACATATAGAAAAGTAGAAGTGAATTTTTCTCAAATTTAATCATTCATTCAGTTACAATTAAATCTACATCGGTGGGAAATGATAAATATTTGAATTAAAAAAGCCTTGAATCTTCTTGTCACTGAAGAATGATTGAATAATTATAACCTTTCATGAGTATTTTCCGAGACACAAATTGTGTCAAAGTGTATAAAAGATATGCTAATCAGTATATTCTATGAGAAAGCATCATAAATATTGAAATAACTACATAGTCAAGTCGGTCATCCGAAAGTTATATGAGTTTATTCATGTGAAAATAAAGTATCTGATTCTCATAATATGATTTGAGCTATTTTTATCAAATTTGATGTTTTTATCTTGGAGCTAAAGCGTATGAATTCTAATGACATTTAACTCTATCTTCATCAAATAGATGAAACATTCAGAGTTAGAGTGAAGACAAGAGACTAATTTGTTTTTGGTCTTACTTTTGTTTTATTGAAAGTTGAAAGAGATAAACGAACAAGAAAAAATGAGAAATCACACATACTCACTTGTACTGGAGCTTCAGTTGATGGTTGTTGTTTCTGAGGAAATTCATTAGCATATGCTAATTGTCTTCTTGATGAATTTAAGAGAGTATTTGTAGATGGAGTTTGGCCAATCTGCAATGGGTGAGCGGGTCGAGGCCAAGAGTTTTGCTGGTAAGAAGGAGCAATCAAGTGTCTCTGTTCACTGACATATCTATTCGAAGGATCAAGTGCTTGTGCATAGGCCACATTCGACTGACCATTACATCGAATGATGCAGATTGACAATGAAGCTGTTATGAACACAGCTATTGTCACTGCTATCACTGTAATAATAATGACCAGATTAAGATGCACTTTCTCTTCACTCTCCAGCTCAACAACATTTAACATTTCTGATGTCTTGTTGCTGATTGTCAGTGTTAAAAACACAGTAGTTGTTGCTGATAGAACTGGGCTACCACTGTCCTTCACCACAATGTCCAGCTGATACGAGCCAGCATTTTCTCGGCTCAGTTGCCGATTGAAAGCTAACAAACCAGTGTACTGGTTCATGCTGAATATCTGTTTGTCATTGCCTCTGATTATTTGATATTTTAGAAATGCATTCTCTTGACTATCACTGTCTGATGCCTTGATTTGGGTGATGTTCTTTGTGCGATGGGGGTAATATGTCACATCCAGATTGTAAGGTTTAACACTGGGAAATGTAAAATATGGAGCATTATCATTTTTATCATTTACCTCAACAATCACATTCACTGTATTATTCAGAGATGGTGTTCCATTGTCTTTGACAAACACCTTGAACTCATAAGTATCTTGAAACTCATGATCCAGAGACATAATTGCTGATACTAATCCATTCGGGCTTATTTTGAAAGGTAAGAACTGTTTGTTATTGGTGAAGAGAGAGTATGTGAGTTTTCCTCCAGCTCCCAAGTCTGGATCAGTGGCATTGATGTAGCCAAGAGTAATTCTTGACTTTTTATTCTCATCAATCAAGAATTGAAATGTATCTTTTGTAAATTCTGGCTCCACATCATTGATGTC
This sequence comes from Thysanoteuthis rhombus, assembly GCA_963457665.1. NCBI lineage: Eukaryota > Metazoa > Mollusca > Cephalopoda > Oegopsida > Thysanoteuthidae > Thysanoteuthis > Thysanoteuthis major. The sequence continues at coordinate 34,557,798 of OY735214.1, forward strand.
CATCACTTGAATGGAGAATTTGCTGTTACTATGAAGAGGAGGAGATCCTTTATCTTGACAACTGATCACAACATCATGCTGTTCTTCTTTCTCTCTGTCAAGAGGATTTTTCACTGTCACTTCATATTTCTTTTTACCTAAATTCTGAAGCTGGAATTTATCATGGTGAAGGTGACATGTGACCTCTCCATTTTGTCCCTCATCATGGTCAGTTATTTTCACATATGCTATGAAACTCCCAGCTTTGGCATTTTCCAAAATTTCTACAATGTTTTTTTTGGATGTAGAAGGAAAATTTATATCAATGATTGGAGCAGTGTTCTCATGACTTATTACATTTATATTAACTATTGCGAAAGAACTTAGTGGAGGACTTCCTCCATCTCTAGCTTCTATATACAACTTATACCTCGTTTCTTCTCCCATATTAAACTTTTTTTGCAAAAAAATCTGGCCAGTTGTTTCTACTAATTGGAAATAAGATTTTGTCTTTTCAGACATTTGAGGACTCCAGTGGTATGAAACTCTTCCATTTTGTTCTGAATCCAAGTCAGTTGCAGATACAGTAGCAATAGGTGTAATCTTACTGTCTTCATTCTTAATTGAAACATTGTATATTTTCTCAGAAAATAATGGAAAGTTATCATTCATATCATTGACTAAGATGTGAACATTTAAAATATTTTGCTTTGGAGGAGATCCTGCATCTTTAGCCACAACTTGGACCATATAAGAATCTTTTGTTTCTCTATCTAATTTTTCTTCCAATTTTATTCCCAATTGTGATGTGCCCAGAATACTAGGAGAAACAAACAATGTGAATGGTTCATTTTTATGCTTTTTAAGTTCATAAGAAATATTTGAATTTTGTAGTCCAATATCTTTGTCAAAAGCATTCGGGATTAATACTTTCACACCATCAGCATCTTTTTCTGAGAACTCAATGTTGATTTGTTTATCTGGAAACTCTGGTTTATGGTCATTGATATCTTTGATGATTACTTTGATTTCTAAAATCCTCATTGAAGAAGTTCCCTTACGAACAGCCACATCAATAAGCTGAAAGCATTCTTTATTACGTTTACACATTTCTTCTGCATCCAATGTGACTGTTGTATATAGTTTGCCTGTTTTCTTGGAGACTTGAAAATATTGTGAACTATCAACTTTACCTTGAAGCTGGCTGAATGTGATGAGTTTCTTGTCTTGGTGGGACATATTATCCATTACCTTAGAATCTGCAGCAATATCTCCAATGTAAGTACCTGGACTTTTTCCTTCTTCCACAGTGTAAGTAAGATCTACACTGAGACAAATGGGTAATGTGCATAGGAGCATATATATCAATCCAAACATGTTTGATTTATTGCCTGCAAAAATACACATTTCTTTTAAAGTAAATCATTTATAATTAGAAGTAAATACTGCATGATATATATTTGAAAATAAAATCATTTTCTTAGAAAAATTATGCTAGTAGTTTACGTAAATCCATTTGTAAAAAATTTTTTTTATACAAAAATCAATTGTATTTTGGTCCTCAGACATTAAAAAATCCCTTTATTTAAAAAAAAAATCTGCTTTTCAACCGTTTTTGGTGGATAGTGTCAATTACATAACGTGCTTTTGAATTTACATTTGTATTATAAAAGAGGAGAACTATGACTATGTAACCAAAATGAATGTGTGCCTTTTTCTGTGAATTCCTGTCAATGCAATCAGGAAAAAAATAAAACTGGCTTTTATTCATCATTTAGTAATCAATATCATTTAAGTATAAAATAATCATTATATTTATTTGGATTCTTTGGTTCAAATTATGTGATCACATAAGAAGCAATATTGAGCATTTCTAAAATTGTATAAAATATCTAGGTGTTGATCTTAATAAATTGGTTTTTAAATCCTTAAACCTTTATATTTAAAAAAAGAATATAAACAGAAAAAGCATTCAAAAAAATTATTTTTAGGATCATAAAGCATGTCTTTATGTGATGAATTTGATTAATTGATTACCAATTTTATAAACCCTGTTGATTAATTAATTAGAATATTTTCTACCATATAATGCACACAAATTTCATTCTAAGGTAAACCAGAGGCCATTTTAGCAAACACAGCTGTGATTATATTTTTCTCTGACTGACAGCCTCCCACATTAATGTTATGATGCACAGTGTTATTATAAGGCAAGATTTGGGGGAAAGAAAAGGTGTATTTTATGGTAGGAAATAGTATAATCTATCAATTTCAATATATATATATTCTAGTAAGTTTAAATTAAGATGTATGTTTCGTTACAGTACAAAGAGATAGCCATATATTCTATATTATAATATCATACATAAAACAAAGCAAGAATTAAAATTTTCAATGAAAAAATATGCCAGCAGTTTACATAGAAATAAAATGTTGAAAATAAATGATTTTATAACTAACACTTGTAAAATGTTTGTATAAGACCTAGTATTATTTACTTTTATACAGTCAGATAAACAGTGAAATTATGCATAAGACCTTGTCCTTAATCTTGCATCTCTATATATTTGAAATATGAGTGATCTTAGTCTAGTTTTTCTATTTCTTGTAGACATACTCTCAAAAATGTAAGTGAACTTTAAACATAATTTCTTACTGAAAAAATATTTTTAATAATGCCATAGACTTATTTCATGATCAATTCAGCTCATTCTATAGGCTCAGTAGTTGAGAAATGTTAACCAGATCAGTGTCTTGGAGTTACTTCCCTTCCACTTGTTCGAATGAATGCTGCTACCTTTGATGAACAATTATTTTCCAATAAATAATCAACTTAAATATGATAACTAATACTATAGTTAGTATTATAGCACTATGAATTGATATGCATTTGAAAATTTAACCGTTGAAACAATACAATAGACAAAATTTTCTAGACGCAACTCATTAGGAATATCTGAAAACTTGCATTTAAAGCTTCAATATTTCATCAATTGAAGGATATTAAGCAAATCCTATTTTTATTCCATTTGAAGGAGTAACTAACCAGGTATATTCATCAAACAACTATTTTTGATTTAAGTATTTAGAGAAGAATAGATATATTGTGGCCAAAATTATTCTTTGTGAGTGATGATGTGATTTGCATTTCTTAAAAAAAATAAAATCTGGTTAAGATTATATGATGCATCAGCATGAATTTGATTTATTACAATGTATACTTTGGAATATTATAAGTACTTATATCAAAGATTTGGAATACTGTGAAATTCACAGAAACTAAAAGATTATTTCCATGCAATTATTTCTTGTACTAAGTTGAGTGAATTCTCTAATTTCCATTACTTCATCTTTAAGAAAGTAGGAATGAGACCTGTAATTGGAATAAAATGAAAAGCACTTTAGTGTTCACTATTTATAAACCATAAAAGAACTAATCAATCTTGCAAAATTTTAAAAAACATTTATTTAAAAAATATATTCATAAAAGTTTAAAATGAATATTTTCCTTAATGGTATTATTTCTGTAGATATAGATATAACATAAAGAAAACGCATTTATATAAGTTGTAAGGACTGTTATTTTCAAAATGAAGAGACTAGTGTAATGGCGTCTTACAGCAGTAACAATTGAAAAAAAAAATGATGGAGAAAAATTGTTGGAAAATAATTCACAATGACATTAAGTAGAAGTTTCTAGTATAGAAAATTTGAATAAAACTGATAATATTTTCCATGGAGACTTTCAGAGTGAACATATTCTTTTAGTATAATTAATATAAAGAATACCAGAAAACATGCAATGTTGTTGAGACGATAAGTGTGTCAAATATGAATAATGGCCGTGTATGATTTTGTGCTGAGGGAATGAAAGAAACTGAAATGAAAACTATGAAAATTCTTCTTACCTTTGTTATGATCTCCAAAATTGTTAGTTATAAGATGTGTTGTCCAGTGATAACTCAGTTGATGCTAAGTCCAGTATATGAGATCAAACTTTGAAAGGGAGATGTGTTCATGAGTGTAATAAAGTAGTTGTCCTAAGAAGTATGGTGTGTGTGTAATGGCTACATTAGTCAGAGGAAGGAGGGTGGTGTTAATGTGGAATGTACAATACACCAACCCACCCTCCTTTTTTGTCTAATGATTCAGATAAATTCTATTTTTATTTATTTTTCTATAAAATTGTCATAAGATTTATTTTTGGTGTTTACAATGAAAGATTATGGTATAGAATTCAATTTTAAAGATTTCTTGTATAAGATTTATTCTTTCTGCCTTTGTTCCCACAATGCTGTGTGATAGTTAATATGTTATTCATCCTGTAGGATCTGCATTCTTCCCTCTATCCATACCTTCTGTCTTAAAATGATCAAATATTCATTCTTGGAATAAAAAAATTCAAATTTCAGCAGCCCTGCTTCATCTTATAGCCAGTTTGTTTACATACATTCTGCTATTGTCTATAAGGCATCATTCATGGCCATGAATCCTATGAGGGAAATTTAAATGCCTTTCCTTATTACATGCAAATTATAGAGAGAAATGTAGTCAATAAATTTATGTGTACCGAATTAAGACCAGTACAGCAAATGTCTTTCAAGAATTTATTATTGCATTAAGTTTCCTCTGTACAAATAAAATGGGTTTCTCATATATCTTAAATTTTGTAGATATATTAGCATTGTATATGAAGTCTTTTTTTTTTTCATAAGGTTAATTGATAAGTGTATGACATATGTATTTGTTGGTCATTTTGCGCGGACATTCTAATAAAACTTGACATTGAAATGTTTCTTGTAAGTGGATATCTATGTTAGTAGAATATGATGTAGAAAATGTATGTGTGTATGTTTGATATCAGGGAAGCCTTGTTTTTCATTTTTAAAGTAGAGATCATTAGTTCTTGAGTGGCACAGGAGGCAATGGCCTTGAGCTAGAAGACTGTTGGTTGTTCACTTCTATAAGATTTCTGGATTGTGGGTATGGTGCAGAAATATCACTTTTGTTAAGATGGCCTGAATGAGTTGAAGACTTGCTGGAAGTCAGACCTGAAAAGTTATTGCAACGGATTAAATAAGAATTTTAATATTTTAATATAAGAAGCTGTAATATAATATATAAAGATGCAATTATACAAGCTAATCATTATATTAAAGAAATTATCTGCAATAAATATATATTTTGTATGCATGTTTTGTTTATATTTCCTTACAAGAACATGATTTTAGTTTAATCAGATGTACAAGAGATAGTACAAATCATGCATCACATTATGAGAATAAATCAATGAGTCTGTATTTTGACATGTAGCTTTTAGCTGAATTTAATTTTGATCTATTTAAGTAGTATTCAGTATTGAATTGTGCATTGACAATAACGGAGCTAAAAAATCCAGGTGCATAATATCTATAGAAGCAAGAAGAATTGTGGTATATTTTTTCCAGCACTGTTTGTTGGATGTAGAAGGTCATTTGACTGCCACTATTTTTGTGTTGATGATGGACAATATAGAAAACTGAAAGCATACTCACAAAATGGCAGATGTGGCAGTAATTTACAATGAATATATTCTTTCAATCACATATCTTTAGGGTAATTGAAAAAATAAAATTAAGAAAATATAGGTTTGGCTTAAATCACCTTTTTTATTATTTTTAAAAATTTTTATGAAATTACCTAAGTAGACATAATAATAACAGAGTATGATGAATTTTTTTTTCAAAATATGTCTGCATATTCTTACAATCAACCCACAACAAGGAAGGGAAATACATGACTTCTTCATATGTTGAAACAAATTTCCATTCATTCATTCAACAAACTCTGGTTTCAAAACTGGAATCCATGAAGCCCTTGGGGTCCGACAAATAATCCACAGGGGTCAACAACAATGTTACCTCCAAACCTGACATCATGAATCTTGCGATAGAGAAATAATCTCATCTATCCTAATCTACTGAAAAGCAATTATTGTACTCAGACCTGTACCATATATTAGAATTCAAATAAATATATTTGATTTAGAATAAATATGATTTTTTAAAAGTTAAAATTGTTCATTATTGCAGTTCATTGATTACAATCTGAAAACTAAAAGCTAAAAGTAGGGGTCTGTCAGAATATTTCTTTTATAGAAAGGTTTCTGGAGTTTTGAAACTTTTGAAGAAGGTGAAAAATCATTTAAAAAAATATATATTTTCTCGTATAAATGAATTATCAATTAGAATGAAATGAGCCCGTGCATATTTGTAGCAAAAACATTTTTCAATATGTTAGATCTGTCTGCTATGTTCAGTTGGTAAGAGAGCTACCTACTGATCACTTGATCATGATTTCAAATCGTGGCAGAAAAATCTTTTGATAAATGCATTTATTTATAGAAATGAAATCAGCTCTTGCATATTTTGAATATAAATTTTTCATAGATAAGTAAGACATGTCAGTTTGGTTCAGTTGGTAAGAGTGTTGCCTACCTATCGCTTGGTACAGTAAGGAAATATCAAATTCATTTATGAGTTTTAGTTCAACATGAGACAATAACAAACAGTGAAGAGTTCATTCCCTTAAATTAGATGAGACTTGCTGTTGTTTTTATAGTGGAAAAATAAAGTCAACTCAAATATTGGAATATTAGGTTGTTGTTGTTACAGTAGACTTTGACAAAAATATACATTTGTTGAGTAAAATGAATGCTTTTTTTTCATTATTAGCTGTAGGACCTATTGATATATCTACATATTTCAAATGTTACCAATGACTTTAAATTTAGAGTCAATCTTAACATCAAAAATAAGCCCTGTATTTAAATACTTTCTGAAATTTTTAGATGGGTTATCATTTCAAGAATTGTTCAAATTATTGATGTCATTGCACTTGTCAGCACAATGTTTCAGTCATCCATTCCACTGCCTTCTTCAGATATACCATCTGTATAGAATAAGTGAGGTCATTTTCAGAGGGATAGAGCAAATCAGAAAATGTCTTTGGAATTACCTGTGTTACATACATTGTATGGTTTTGCATAATTAGTTCATCTGATCAATATATTTGCCACCATTTTTCCTACTTTTCACCATTCTCCAGTTTGGATTACCTTAAAAAAAGAGACACTACTCTTTCCTTACAGATGGTTCACCTGAAAAGGCCTTAGGGTAGATTGGCTGAAATGTTGATCATCATTTCCTGATTTGCTTGATATTACCTAAAAAGAGATATTGACACTTCGCAAGGAAAAGAATTAGATCAATAGTCTAAACAAAGTAACCCTGTACACAATTACCTTATTTCTGATTTTTTAAAATTTTTTTCCTAGAGATATTTGTTTTGTTTATATTCTTTTTACCAATTTTTCTCATCACTTATTGCACTCATTGTATTTCATTCCAACACTACTTATTTCGAGCTTACTTCTATTAATTACTCCCTCTCAAGGTATAATTATGGAGTATTATTTACAGCTTCACCCTATTTTATTTGGTACCATCTTTAAAAAATTACCTGATATTTCTTGGCCTTTTGCAACATTTTCTTCTCTCCAACTCAGTTCAGGGTCTAATTGAGAAGGTACAGCAGATCTCCAGGTAAAATAATCAGGTGGAATTGAAACATTCTGAGTATACTGGTGAGAATGAAAAAAAAGTATTATATGTATTCATCAATATCTCATAGGTAGATATAAAGAACATTTTTTTCTAAGGAAACTGACATTCATATTTGAACGAAAATGCATTTCAAACATTTCTAAAGTTCAAAGTATTTTAAATGATTATTTTCCATTTTATTTATAATGCAGTTTGTTTCTTTGTCAGAAATTTATAGGCAAAAATTTTACAGTGTATGTAAAATCAGAAATGAATAGAACAACTGTATCCACCAAAGGTGGTGTAGGGTTCCTCCCTCTTCATATGTATGTGTTTTTATATGTTTGTGTGAGTCAGCACTCCTGGCCCCACCATTTTGTCTAGACTGGAAAATTGGTATCAAAGCTCCACTAGGTCCCATCTTAAAGATTGTTTTTTTAATTTTCAGAAAAAAATTTTTTTGTCTTTTTTCAGGCCATATTTTGATTGATATAGATAATTATTAACATCTAGATTCTCAAGAATCTACAGGTTTTTTAAAAATCTCTTGAAGAGCTCTTTTTGTGGACAATATCACAATTCAATTTGACCATATTTATTCTTCAATGGAATTTTTTTTTCATGACTTCAAATTTTAATGCTATGCTTGTTGAATCATTGAATATGATAGCGAATTCTTTTCAAATCTAATCATTCATTCACAGATGCAATTAAATCAAAATTGGTAACAAAGGATAAATGCTTGGAAAAATAAATTTCGGTAAAAATCTTGAATCTTATTCTCATGAGAGAATGGATACTTAAAGAAGGCATGGATAAAACATCCAAATTTCTTGACAATTATGTTATTACAAGCTTTTATGCTAATTTTCTCATGGTTGTCTCAATATATATGAAAGATATGTTAGTTATAAATAGATAATATACAAGTTGTTCATGAAAAAAGAAACTCATAATTCTATTATCATAACTTGTATCATCTTCATCAAAGCAGAATTTAAATTGAAGGAAAATACAATTCAACTCTGAAGATGTTCTATTAAACCATCATTAAAATCAGAGTGGACACTGGATTGTTTTTTGTTTTATTCAATTTTGAAGCAGAAAAACAGATGCAGAACAAAAATTAGCACTCTTGTGAACTTACTTGCGATGGAGCTTCACTCATTGTTTGCGGTTTCTGAAGAAATCCATCTGCAGAAGTTAGTTGTCTTCTTGAGGCTGTCAATTGAGCATTAGTTGAAGGATTTTGGTCTATTTGCAAAGGATGAGTAGGTCGAGGCCAAGAGTTTTGCTGGTAAGAAGGAGCAATCAATTGTCTCTGTTCACTGACATATCTGTTGGAAGGATCAAGTGCTTGTGCATACGCCACATTTGACTGACCATTACATCGAATGATGCAGATTGACAATGAAGCTGTTATGAACACAGCTATTGTCACTGCTATCACTGTAATAATAATGACCAGATTAAGATGCACTTTCTCTTCACTCTCCAGCTCAACAATATTTAACATTTCCGATGTCTTGTTGCTGATTGTCAATGTTAAAAACACAGTAGTTGTTGCTGATAGAACTGGGCTACCACTGTCCTTGACCACAATGTCCAGCTGATAGGAGCCAGCATTTTCTTGGCTCAGTTGCCGATTGAAAGCTAACAAACCAGTGTACTGGTTCATGCTGAACATCTGTTTATCATTGCCTCTGATTATTTGATATTTTAGAAATGCATTCTCTTGACTATCACTGTCTGATGCCTTGATTTGGGTGATGTTCTTTGTGCGATGGGGGTAATATGTCACATCCATATTGTAAGGTTTCACACTGGGAAATGTAAAATATGGAGCATTATCATTTTTATCATTTACCTCAACAATCACATTCACTGTATTATTCAGAGATGGTATTCCATTGTCTTTGACAAACACTTTAAACTCATAAGTATCTTGAAACTCATGATCCAGAGACATAATTGCTGATACTAATCCATTCGGGCTTATTTTGAAAGGTAAAAACCGTTTGTTATTGGTGAGCAGAGAATATGTGAGTTTTCCTCCAGCTCCCAAGTCTGGATCAGTGGCATTGATGTAGCCAAGAGTAATTCTTGACTTTTCATTCTCATCAATCAAGAATTGAAATGTGTCTTTTGTAAATTCTGGCTCAACATCATTGATGTCCATCACTTGAATGGAGAATTTGCTGTTACTATGAAGAGGAGGAGATCCTTTATCTTGACAACTGATCACAACATCATGCTGTTCTTCTTTCTCTCTGTCAAGAGGATTTTTCAATGTCACTTCATATTTCTTTTTACCTAAATTCTGAAGCTGGAATTTATCATGGTGAAGGTGACATGTGACCTCTCCATTTTGTCCCTCATCATTGTCAGTGACTTTCACATACGCTATGAAACTTCCAACCTTGGCATTTTCTAAAATCTCAACTGTATTTCCCTTGGATGCCGAAGGAAACGTTACTCCAATAGCTGGAGCTGTATTTTCATGGCTTATTACATTTACATAAACTACTGCAATAGAGCTTAATGGTGGATTTCCTCCATCCTCAGCTTTTATATATAGTTCATGTTTGGTTCCTTCTCCTGAATTGAACTTTTTCTGTAAGAAAATCTGTCCAGTTGTCTCTAATAATTGGAAAAAAGATTTTGTCTTTTCAGATGTTTCATGACTCCAGTGATATGAAACTCTTCCATTTTGTCCTGAATCTAAATCAGTTGCAGATAAAGTAGTAATGGGTGTGACTTTACTATCTTCATTCTTAATTGTAATATTGTACATTTTCTCAGAAAATACTGGGAAATTATCATTAACATCAATGACTGAAATTAGAACATTCAATATATTTTGTTTGGAAGGAGATCCTGCATCTTTAGCCACAACTTGAACTATATAGGAATCTTTTGTTTCTCTGTCTAATGCTTCTTCTAATTTTATCCATACCATTGATGCTCCTTTAACGCCTGGAGTGATAAATAATTTAAATGGTTCATTTTTCATCTTTTTAAGCTCATAAGAAATCTTTGAATTCAGATATCCAACATCTTTATCGATAGCATTAGGGATTATTTTTTTGGTTCCTATACCAACATCTTCCGAGAATTCAATGGTAATTTGTTTATCTGGAAATTCTGGTTTGTGGTCATTGATATCTTTAATGATGACTTTGATTTCTAAAATCCTCATTGAAGAAGTTCCTTTACGAACAGCCACATCAATGAGCTGGAAGCATTCTTTATTGCGTTTGCACATTGCCTCTGCATCCAATGTGACTGTTGCATATAGTTTGCCTGTTTTCCTGGAGACTTGAAAATATTGTGAATTATCAACTTCACCTTGTAGCTGGCTGAATGTGATGAGTTTCTTATCTTGTCCAGGAATCTCATCCATTACTTTAGAATCTGCAGCAATATTTCCAATATAAGTACCTGGACTTCTGCCTTCTTCCACAGTGTAAGTAAGGTCTGCACTGAGACAAATGGGTATTGAGCATAGTAGAATATATATCAATCCAACCATGTTTGATTTATGGTCTAGAAAAAATGAATGAGAATTAGTTGAATACATAACCTTCAAATTTATATCACTATCACTTTGAAATAAATAGTACATGAGATTTATGAGAACATGAAATCATCTTCAAATAATAATATTTTTGCAGTCTATGACATTCAATTTGTATTATATTTTGCTTGAAGCATCTTCATATTAGATAATCTGTAAATTGGGTCCTTAAATAAACAAGATTTCTCTTTATTTCTTAAATGTTACACAAATATTTCCAAACCTTAAAGGGTGGTTGTTGTTATTTACCTGATTTATACTTTCTGAATTTGGATGTGACTGATGGCAGATAAAAGCCCGACTATTTTATCAAAACTTCTGCATATCTGTGCCTTTATCTATCAAGTCCTGCCTTAGGGAATTGGAATAAGAGGATAGTAACTCTTGATCATAGTTTTAGAAACATAACTTTTAGAACATAGAAGAATAAACATAACACAACATCAGAGAAAATATTTACTATCGTAGCATCAAAATTTGAAGTTGTGTAAAAAAATTCCATTGAAACATAAATGTAGTCGGATTAAATTCTATTTTTGACATCACTGGCATTTTGCACTGGAAAACATCTTAAATACTGTAAAGTTACATCTATATTCTTGAGAATCTAGATTTTTTTTTAAAAGTATAGCTGTCAAAATAAGTAAGTCAAAAAAGGCTTTTTTCCCAAAAATGAGACATTTTAGAAGGGGTCTAGTGGAGTACAGATGCCAATTTTTAAGTCTGTAGAGAAAACTGGAACACACAAACAAATGTATCTCTGAATTTTTGAGATGAGGTATTATTATTATTATTTCTATCATTATTCGGACTATCTTCATCTTGGTTATTTTTCATAGCAAAGTGGTTAGAGAATCAGACAGAATTACTGCAAGTAATCTAATGGTTCTAGGTTCAATCCTAGTGTGAGACAATAATAATTCGAAAATACTACTACTGCTAATAGGGGAGTGCGGTCTATATACCTCCATTGGTTAAATAAAGGATTCGGTTCGTTACTTCCCCACACCTACCAGATGATGCCTGATGAAGGCCGTAGAGTACAACAGCCGAAACATTGTATGAAAAACAACCAAGATGAGGATAGTCCGAATGATAATAGAAATACGAATGAATGTGTACATAAAAAGGGAAGATCTTTCTGCAAACCCTTGATGGCTACTGTTATATTGTTAGGACTTGTATTATGAAGTCATCTTATAAACAAAATCTAACTACAGCAAAATTGTAGTGTTAATCCAATGTTCTAATGGTAAAAGGTCTGCCTTCCTTGGAAATTAACATTATTCGAAATCCTTTAATCTTCCTCAGCTCGAACACTGACCTGAAACACTAGTAGGAAAAAAGAAATTCCTTCATGAGGCAAGCCAATTGACATGATATTTTGAGATCTGCAGTTCAGTATTAAATGACTTCGAGTTACTTCCCTTGCACTTGTACACTTCTGCTTCATTCAATGAATAATCATTCTGTGATCAAAATCAAGATAAATATGTCATGAATTGATATACGATTGCAGAAACAATATGAACAACTAAATTTTGAACTGTCTGTTAATGGTTGGGAGTAAATGAAAACATAATGCTTTCAGCCTCTATATTTTTCCAACCGGTGGATATTAAGCTAAACATACTGATGGTCCATTTTGAAGGAATAAAAAATCAAGTATATTCATCATATAACCACTATTTATACTCTTTATTCTATCCTGGAATATAAGCATAAAAATTGTGGATAAATTGATGCTAGAGTTATACTTTGAAATTAAGTTAACCTTTAAAATCTACTTCTCCATGATTATCTATGTAATTTCAACTGAAATGCAATGAAATTCACAGTAATAATAAAACAAATTTGATAGGGTTTCAAGTAATTTACTAAGTATATTTGATTCTCTAAATTTAATTACTACAACGCTTAGAAATTAGGAATAAGATTTTTCAGGGAAATGTGAAAAAAGTCATAAAAAAAATGAGCTATTGGGCAAAATTTTAAAATATTCAAAAAATTTTCTTAAATATTTTCAAGAAGTTCAGAATACACACATTCTCCAATAGGATTATTTGTGTTGATATAGATACTACATGAAAAAAAAAGCATTCATATAAGCGAGGACAGCCATTTTATAAAATAAACAGCATATAGATTTGTCTAATGGCGTCTTAAAACTACCACTTGAGAGAAAACAGATGAGAAGAGATTGTAGAAAAATACTTTATCACATTTAGTACAGGTTTCTAGAATAGTTTGTTTAAATAAAACAAATGATAGTTTTCTAGCAAATTTTTTGAGTGAAGATATTTTTTTACAAATATGATAGTCCTATGAGAAGATGATCAGAAAACATGCAATAGTGTTGAGAAAAGAGGATAAGTGTGTTAGATGTGAATGATGGCCGTCTCTGAAGTTGTTTGTGCTGGGGGATGGAAGAAATTTAAATAAAAACCATAAAAATTCTTCTTACCTTTGTTATGATCTGTAATGTTGTTGATTGTATAACATATTGTTCATTGAAGGTTCTGTAGGGGCTAGCTCCAGTAAGTGGGATAAAACATTTAATTTGAGATGTTTTAATGAGTGTTACAAAATAGTTGTCCTAAGAAGTATGGTGTGTGTGTAATGGCTGCATTAGTCAGAGGAAGGAGGGTGTTGAGGTTGTTAATGGGGAATGTAGAAAAATACCAACCCACTTTCATGTTTGTCTTATGATAAAGAATAAAAAAGTTCTTCATTTTTCTACAGGACAGTCATTATATTTGATTTTGATGCTTTTAATAAAAGATTGTGATATAGAATTGAATTTGTTTAATTTTTCCACAAGATTTATTTTTCTGCCTTTGTTCCCACAATGCAATGTAATAGTGAATATGCTATTCGTCCTGTATGATCTACATTCTTCCCTCTATCCCTGCTGTATTCCTTGAAATTGTGAAATATTTATTTCTTGGGTTGAAAAATACAAATTCCTTGCAGTATGGATTCATTTTACTGCCAGTTTAAATTTACATATATTCTGCCTATAAGGCACAATTCATGATCATGAATTCTTTAAAGGAGATTTGAGAATTTTTTCCTTAGAGCATAGAAATTACTATGAAAAATGTAATCCATAAAATTGTGTATGCCATGTTATGATCAGAACATGCCTCTTGAGAATGTATCATGAAATTTCTGATAAATTTTCTCTGTACAAAAATTGTCTTCTTATATATTTAAAAATGTTAGATGCACTAGCAGTGTATATGAAGTCTTCAATAAAGTAAATTGGGAAATATTTAGCTTATTCTTGTATATATTAATCATTTTACATTAACATTCCAATAAAACTTGACACTGAAATGTTTCTTGTCAGTGAATATTTATATTGGAGAATATGATGTAGTAAATATGTATACGTATGTTTGATATCAATGTGGCTTTGTTTTGTTGATATTATTAGTTCTTGTGTGGTACTGGGGGCAATGGTCTTGTGTTTGAAGTCTGTTGGTTGTTCATTTCTAGAAGATTTCTGGATTGTGGGTATGGAGCAGAAATATCACTTTTATTAAGATGACCTGAGTGAACTGAAGACTTGCTGGAAGGCAGATCTGAAAAGTAAAATGTGCTCATGACAATAATCAGACAAGCATTTTTATAAAATTTCAAGATTTTATTTTAACAACATGTAAGGATGTAATTATCGAAGCCAAACATTCAATCAAAATGGTTCAGATAACTGGATATATATATCCATGTCCATCTATCTATTTATCTCTCTCTCTCTCTCTCTCTCTCTATATATATATATATATATATATATATATATATAAAGAGAGAGACAGAGAAGGATGCGTATGTTTCTGTTTGTGTATCTATTTCTCACATATTTCCATGCAAGAGAAGTCACAAACTTTATATTAGAAATCTACCCTGTATTTAATTATGTTCTTTGATTTTGAGAAAAGACATTATTATGCCAAGAGTTGTTTGGACTCTTGATTAGATCTCATTCTTTTTGTTGCTGTTATTGTTGTTGCCACAAAGTTTGATCCATTGTACAATCTCCATAAAAAAGATTGGTGATTTCTAGGTGGGATTTTGGATAGGGCAAGCCAAAAAATGGTTTGGAGAGCATACCTCTCTGATAGAATAACTGTTTGTCACATGTATGGCTGTGTGGTTGAATGGATTGATTGAATCAGGATATTTGCAACCATTTTTTTTTCAATTGGCAACTATATTATCGTTTGCTCTACCTGCCCCAAAAGAAATAACAGTTTCTGTATTGATTGTACCTCTGGATGGATCAACAGAAAAATTGGCCACAATTTTCTTGTTTGCTCTACCTGCCCCATATTTTCACTACAAATCAATCACCTAAAGAAGGCAATGGAATCATTCTGCTGAAACATTGTGGTGATGAAATGAAAAGATGAAGAATATGATTAATGGCATGAGAAATCTTTCAGAAGGAGCCTTCTGCTTCTTCATTTTATTTCAGATATTTCTCAGTTAGTTTTTATTTTTTTTATTTTTCCATTTTACAAATTTATGTCATCATAGGCATTTCTTCTACCATACAGTGAATCTTCATTATAAAAGACTAATTGAGGAGAAAGGGTTCTTGTTAAAGCTAAAAGTTTGTTAAACATAATCATTGGCCCTTGTTTGGTAAATAAGAAGTAAGCTCAGAAGTTCACTGCATTTAACAAACATGGTTTGGTAAAACGTGAAGCAGTTCAGTTGCCCCTCATTCTATTCTTGACTTTTCTTTATTTGACTTTACGTTTGCTATACTTATCAAACTTTGGCAAATAAGAAAAAAGTTTAATACTTTTTGAATTCATGGGTTGTGACAAACACAAAAATGTCCCTTACAAAATATCATACCGATGTTACCCAAGACAATAACAGCGCTGGAGAATTCCATTATATTATAATGACAGAGCTTTTGTGATTTTAATTTCAATTTTATCATTCTTTTCTCTTAAAATTTGAAGTGAATAAAAATTCAATCCAATCCACCCAAATGTGTGCAAAATAATAACTGTGCCAAAGAATTTTGTCATAGTATTTCTGATTTTAAATTTGATCTCAATTTCATAATTTTTGCTGGAATTTTTATTTGATTTAATTTTTTTTATTGATTTTTAATTAATTTTACAAAATCTCATTTCAATTCACAAGAACAAAAAGGTGTTATAATTGTTTTGTTTTAAAATAAATTAAACAAAAAAAAACTCTTCATAAAATTATTGTAAATGAATTATTTTGTATTAAGATGAATTATTGTTTGATTTGTAGATTTTTTTATATAATTAGTGTGTGTTTCCAACTTGAATAATTGTTTCTTTTGCAAAAAGTAGAAAATGGAAGAGAATTCAATGGATATGACAGAATTATTTCCATAGCAGTTATTGCTTTGGGTAACTCTGGTATAATACTTGGTAAGGGATTTTTTTGTGATTGTCCCGACTCACAAAATCAAAAAGTACTGGAAGTTGAGTAAGTTCCATGTGTTTGAAGTAATTATCGAACTTTGTTTGGTAAATACAAAGTAAGTTTGGATGGATCCATGAGTTTGTTGAAGCTGAAATCCAATCAAGGTTTGTTATAGTGAGGGTTCCCTGTACCTAAGATGACTTCTTTCATTATTTATTCACTCCTAATGTATAATTGCTTTTTTTTTTTCATCAATTACAGCTTTATTCTATATTTCATTTGATACTATCTTTATCAAATTACCTGATACTTCTTGGTCATTTGCTGTATTTTCTTCTCTCCAGCTCAGCTCAGTGTCTGACTGTAAAGGTACAGCAGATCTCCAGGTAAAATAATCAGGTGGAATTGATACATTCTGAGTATACATCTGGTAAGAGGGAAATATATGCATACATTAATATAATAATGATGATGATCACAAAAGATGTTCAGTCTTCAAACAAAGATCAAGGCAACAGTTAAGTAGTCACCAAAATTTAGCTGCTTATAGATAAAATATGTTCACATTGCAACTGAGAATTATATTCAAGCAGAAAAGTATTTCAAAACAGTTATTGAGTTAAAAATGAATTGAATCATTACAAAAATTTTTCATCATATACTTTGTTTTTGTGTATGAAAATTTATCATTAATAACTTCAACAATGCAGAGATAATTAGATTTATATAAAACATCCAAATTATGTAACAATTCTTGAGTTAAGTTTTCATGCTCATTTTCTCACAGGCAAAAGTTATGTCAAAATGTATGGAAGATATGTCAATTGGTATATTCTATGGGAAAACATTCAAGATATTTAACTAATTACCTACAAACTGGTCATTTAAAGGCGATATAAAACTTTTCTATCAGAAAATGTTAATGATTTTGTTGGTATAATTCATGTTATTTTTACCTGAGCAGATGTTCATGGGTTGAAAAAAATCATCTAATTTCTTGTGGCGTTCTATTTTTGCCAAACATGGGTAAAAAAAAAAAAATTAAATGAAGTGAAGATAATAATTTGTTTTATGGTCTGGTTCTTATTATTTCATGAAAACTTGAAGCAGATACAAATATACTATGTAAATGATCAATCTTGTGTACTTACTTGTGGTGGAACTTCAGTTGTTGGTTGTGATTTCTGTAGAAATCCATCTGCAGAAGTTAGTTGTCTTCTTGGTGTTGTCAGTAAAGAATTTGAAGATAGGTTTGTCTGCAGAGGATATGCAGGTCGAGGCCAAGAGTTTTGCTGGTAAGAAGGAGCAATCAAGTGTCTCTGTTCACTGACATATCTGTTGGAAGGATCAAGTGCTTGTGCATACGCCACATTTGACTGGCCATTACATCGAATGATGCAGATTGACAATGAAGCTGTTATGAACACAGCTATTGTCACTGCTATCACTGTTATAATAATGACCAGATTAAGATGCACTTTCTCTTCACTCTCCAGCTCAACAACATTTAACATTTCTGATGTCTTGTTGCTGATTGTCAGTGTTAAAAACACAGTAGTTGTTGCTGATAGAACTGGGCTGCCACTGTCCTTGACCACAATGTCCAGCTGATACGAGCCAGCATTTTCTTGGCTCAGTTGCCGATTGAAAGTTAACAAACCAGTATACTGGTTCATGCTGAACATCTGCTTGTCATTGCCTCTTATTATTTGATATTTTAGAAATGCATTTTCTTGACTATCACTGTCTGATGCCTTGATTTGGGTGATGTTCTTTGTGTGATGGGGGTAATATGTCACATCCAGATTGTAAGGTTTAACACTGGGAAATGTAAAATATGGAGCGTTATCATTTTTATCAGTTACCTTAACAATCACATTCACTGTATTATTCAGAGATGGTGTTCCATTGTCTTTGACAAATACCTTAAACTCATAAGTATCTTGAAACTCATGATCCAGAGACATAATTGCTGATACTAATCCATTCGGGCTTATTTTGAAAGGTAAGAACTGTTTGTTATTGGTGATGAGAGAGTATGTGAGTTTTCCTCCAGCTCCCAAGTCTGGATCAGTGGCATTGATGTAGCCAAGAGTAATTCTTGACTTTTCATTCTCATCAATCAAGAATTGAAATGTGTCTTTTGTAAATTCTGGCTCCACATCATTGATGTCCATCACTTGAATGGAGAATTTGCTGTTACTATGAAGAGGAGGAGATCCTTTATCTTGACAACTGATCACAACATCATGCTGTTCTTCTTTCTCTCTGTCAAGAGGATTTTTCAATGTCACTTCATATTTCTTTTTACCTAAATTCTGAAGCTGGAATTTATCATGGTGAAGGTGACATGTGACCTCTCCATTTTGTCCCTCATCATTGTCAGTAATTTTCACATAGGCAATGAAACTGCTAACCTTGGCATTTTCTAAAATCTCAACTGTATTTCCCTTGGATGCTGATGGAAAAGTTACATCAATTTCTGGAGCATTGTTTTTGTCATTTATCACATTTACATAAACTATTGCAATAGAGCTTAATGGTGGATTTCCTCCATCCTCAGCTTTTATATATAATTTATGTCTTGTTTTTTCTCCTGCATCAAACTTTTTCTGCAAGAAAATCTGTCCAGTTGTTTCTAATAATTGGAAAAAAGATTTTATCCTCTCTGATGTTTGGTGACTAAAGTGATATGAGACTCTTCCATTTTGTCCAGAATCTAAATCAGTTGCAGATAAAGTAGTAATTGGCGTGACTTTGTTATCTTCATTCTTAATTGAAATATTGTACATCTTTTCAGAAAATATAGGCAAGTTATCATTAACATCATTGACTATGACGTGAACATTCAGTATGCTTTGTTTTGGAGGAGATCCTGCATCTTTGGCCACAACTTGAACTACATAGGAATCTTTTGTTTCTCTGTCTAATGTGTCTTCTAATCTTATCCATACCATTGATGCACCTTCGACACCTGGAGTAATAAATAATGTAAATGGTTCATTTTGCATCTTTTTAAGCTCGTAAGAAATCTTTGAATTCAGATATCCAACATCTTTATCAATAGCATTAGGGATTATTTTTTTGGTTCCTATTCTAACATCTTCCAAAAATTCAATGGTAATTTGTTTATCTGGAAATTCTGGTTTATGGTCATTGATATCTTTAATGATGACTTTGATTTCTAAAATCCTCATTGAAGAAGTTCCTTTACGAACAGCCACATCAATGAGCTGAAAGCATTCTTTATTACCTTTACACATTGTTTCAGCATCCAATGTGACTGTTGTATATAGTTTGCCAGTTTTCCTGGAGACTTGAAAATATTGTGAACTATCAACTTCACCTTGTAGCTGGCTGAACGTGATGAGTTTTTTGTCTTGGTGGGACATATTTTCCATCATCTTAGAATCTGCAGCAATATCTCCAATGTAGGTACCTGGACTCTTTCCTTCTTCCACAGTATAAGTAAGGTCTGCACTATGACAAATAGGTAGTGTGCATAGGAGAATATATATCAGTCCATACATGTTTGATTTATTGCCTAGAAAGTATAAATGAGCATCATTTTATACATACAGCCTTAAATTTTCATCATTATTGCTTGGAAATAGATGATATATGTAAGCTTTGACGATGTAAAATTATTTGGAAATAATCATGTCTTTAGCTATAGCATTCAATCTGTATAACATTTTGCTTAGAGAATTTGTAATTTGGTCTTCAAACAGACAATAATTTCTTACTTCTTAAATGTTTATGCATTTTTCCTAACCTTATAGGGTGGTTATTGTTTTTTTTCTTGATTTATGATTTTTGAATTTGCATTTGATTGGTAGCAGATATAAGCTATGCCTCCTCCTCCTCATCATCATCATCATCAGCTTTTCAACATCTGTTCTTGGACATAAATCTTCCCCAAGATTTGCCAGACTACTTGTTTGTGCCTTTATCTGTCAACTCCTGGCGTAGGAAGTAAGAATAAGAAAACAGTGACTCTTGTTCATACTTTTAAAAATAATATTTTTTAAAAGATAAAAGAATAATTATAATAATATTACATTATTTGTGCAGAAATTATGGAGTCACCTGGTAAGCAACATTTGACTACTGCCAAATTGTAAAAAATACTCTAGATATGTTAAACCTTTCTCTTATTTTGTGCCTGGCAGCATTCGCGCTGACTTTTTGAAAATCAGACTTTTTAGTCATCCAGTAATAGGCAAGATTCATTGATCATCCCTTTTACAAATTTTCTAATAGATCACTCTGAACACGATATACTGTCAAGAGACGTAAGTCACAAGACAGTTTCAAATGAGTAACTAATCATACCACATGAATGCGAACCTTGAGGACGATTCTTTGGGAAAAAAATAATCTTTTTGGAGTTACTTCCCTTGTACTTGTGTACACCAATTCGTTGGAACAATACAACTGACTAAATTTTCTATGCTCAACTTGGAAATTGATGGAAATATATACAGCTTTAGTCAGGATTATGACACTCTTGAATTTTTTCCATACTGGAATGGGGCTACTTTGCTGCCTCTGGCATCAGAGGCACATATCAGAGGAATTATGAAGTCAATGGACTATCAAGGGATTTTACAACAAAATCTGCTACCTGGAGTAGAAAACTAGGTTTGGTCTGAAGATCATGGGTAGTCCAGTACAATGAATACCTAAAGCACACATCCAAAAACACATAAGAATGATTGGAAAGGAAAATATGGACTGTTCTAAATTGGATAGCTATAGATTCCATTGAAAATCTTTGGCGAAAGTGGAAATCTGTAGTCATGGTTTCAATGTGCAGAAATCCTGCAAACAGTCAAGAGCTTGAACAAATCACAAAGGAAGAGTGGAAGAAACTACCAGCCGACACATGAAAGAAGCTTATAGATGGCCAAAAGAAATGTTAGGAGGTAGGCATCATTGCAAGAGGGCATGCAACAAAATATCAAAGAACGGTACCAATAATACTGCCCAGATCATATTTTTAATTTCTTTGGAATTACATCATGTACGTTGAAAAATAATGATTTTTTGTTAAATTACTTTTATCATCCAATTGAAATAGTCTGATGATAGAAAATTAATAGATTCCCATCCATTTCTGAGGATATTGTACAGGTTTCACAAAAAATTCAATGGTGTCAGTTATCCAGACCAGCGCGGTATGCCTTAAGCCTCTCTATGTTTTTTTTTATTGTGGTATATCAAGCCACACCTACTTATAGTCCATTTTAAGGAGTAAATAACTTTCAGTTCATTATATACCAACTGTTTTTGTGAATATAAGTGTAAGAAAAATGTAGGTAGATTGTGGCTAAAGATACATTTTCAAAGTTATGTTGTGATTTGTATTTTTTTTAAAGTGAAATCAAATCAAAATTTAAAATGATTATGTTATTTACTTCTGTAAGAAATTCAAATTATTTCAAGGTACAATTAAAGAATTAACATATCTTTTAATTTTATTTCAAACATTTGAAATCCTGTAAAATTCACAGTAATTGTAAAATGAATTTCATTGGATTTCAAGTCTTTTATCAAGTAAAATGAATTCTCAAATCTTGATTGCTTCATTGTCAATAGATCAGAAACAAAACCTTTTATGAAAATGTTGAAAAGATAATCTTGAAAATCACAATGATAGGAATAAGCACTTTGGTGAAAAAAAAAATTGAAATAACCATTTAAAAGATATGTTTATACAAGTGTATATAGATACCACATGGGAAAAATGGCATTTATGTAAGCTGTAATGACTACCATTTCCAAAATGATGTGGAAGTAGATTTGAGTAATGGCGTCTTACAACTGTTTCAATTGATTGGAATAAATTGTAGAAAAAATTCTTTGTTAGTACATTGAGTACAAGTTTTTAGTATAGAATATTTAATTAAAACAAATTATATTTTTCCTGGAAACTTTTAGAAAGCAGATATTTTTTATAAATATAATTTTCCTATGGGAAGAAAATCAGAAAATATGCAATGCTGTTGAGGAGAGAAGATAAGTGTGTCAGATGTAAATGATGGCCTTCTATGAGGTTGTTTCTGCGGAGGGATTAAAAGTAAAAGAAATAAAAACTATGAAAATTCTTCTTACCTTTGTTATGATCTGCAATGTTGTTAATTGTAAAATGTATAGTCCAGTGATTGTTCTGTTGATACTAGCTCCAGTAAGTGAGATGAAACTTTGAACTAGAGATGCGTTTATGAGTGTGACTAAGTAGTTGTCCTAAGAAGTATGGTGTGTGTGTAATGGCTGCATTAGTCAGAGGAAGGAGAGTGTTGAGGTTGTTAATGTGGAATATAGAAGATACCAACCACATTCTTGTTTGTCTTATGATCTAGATAAATCTTATTTTAATTCATTTCTCAATAAAACTGTCATTAGATCTTATTTTCATATTTCTAATGAAAGATGATAATATAAAATTGAACTTTTCAAATTTCTTTCATAAGATTTATTTTTCTGCCTTTGTTCCCACAATGCAGTGTAATAGTGAATACAGTATTCGTCCTGTAGGATCTACATTCTTCCCTCTATCCTTGCTATGTGCCATTAAATTGTCAAATATTCTTTCTTAGATTAGAAAAATACAATTTCTTTGCAGTCTTGATTTATCTTGTAGCCAGTTTAGATTTATATACATTCTGTTATATCATTCATGGCGATGAATTATATGAAGGATATTTAATTGCTTTTTCCTTATAACATATATATTACAAGGATGAAGTCAATAAAATTGTGTATGCCATGTTATGATCAATACTGAAGGTGCTTTTCAAGAATGCGTTGTTGTATTTCTGATGAGTTTTCATGTGTAAATAATGGCCGCTAAAACTTTTAGAAATATCAACATAGTACATAAAGTTTTTCTTTTCATGAAGTAAATTAAAAAATGCTTACCTTATCATTATATATATTAGTCATTATGTGTCGCTATCCCCAAAATACTCAAAATTGACATTTTGTTGTCAGTGAATATTTATATTGGTGGAGTATGATGTATTAAATGTATGTGTGTATATTTGATATAAGTGCAATTTTGTTTTTCGTTGTTGATGTATTGATCATTAGTTTTTGAGTGGCACTGGGGGCAATGGTCTTGTGTTAGAAGTCTGTTGATTGTTCATTTCTAGGAGATTTCTAGATTGAGGATATGGAGCAGAAATATCACTTTTGTCAAGATGACTAGAATGAGTTGAAGATTTGGTTGGAGGGACATCTGAAAAGTAAAATGTGCTTATGACAATAATCAGACATAAAAGTTATTGAAATGGATTCTATGAACATAAGAACATGAAAGAGAGTTGTATTGCAATATTCAAATGTGCAGATATAGAGAGTAAACAACAATAACTGGATATATGTATGTTAGTGCTTTTTTTTCACTTGATTGCTCTATTCAGTATATTTGTCATCATTTTTCTTACTGTTTGCTACTATATTCTAGTTCAATCCCCCCCCCGCACACCCACACCACACCACCACCCTCACTGCATAATAGGAACCCCTACTGGATTGCACCCCTGAGGAAGGTAATAGGATGGATTGACTTAAATGTTGGCCACCATCTTCTCATTTGCTTTACTTACAAAAAAGTGATCACAACTGTTTCCTCTAAAGAATTAATAATCTAAAGGAGGCTATTCAATCACTCAGCTGAAACACTGTGGTAACAAAATTGGAACAAAAAGAATGCAATCAATAGTGTTACAACTTTTGAAAGGAGCTTTCCATTCATTTACTTTTTCAGACTAGCTGTATGTATTTCCATTATAAAAGTATATAATTTTGTTAGAATAATTTATTACCCATCTATATTGACTATACTGCAAAGGCAAATTAAATTAATACATCTGTTGTTGTTGTTATTGTTGTCATCATTGATTTCTCTTGTTCTCTGTCTATATCCCGGAGGTCTACTACAATCATTCTTAGGCGTCAGACTTGTAAAGGAGAAGTAATAAATGAATGAATTTATGGCAAAAATTATCCCTCTGCTCCCATCCAAACATGAACACCCTCTTCCATTCTTTCGCTTGTTTATTACATTACAATGGTGGGTAGGGAGGAAGACCATTTCATTCTTTTAGTCATCCACCACAACATTTCATTCACTTGATATGCATACATTTACCATGCAAGAAATTCTGGGCTTTCTCATCAAATCTATCCTCAATTTACAAGTCTTTGCAAAGAATCAATGATGCTTAAATTCCAGTTCAAGAAACATCTACATTGACACTTACACACAAGTTCTCACATTGATTAAACTTGTTGATTAACTTATTTTACCCGTTCACGAATTTATTTCATCACTTTACAGTCATTCCTTGTGTTATATTCAAAAAGATATGTTTATTCTCATTTTACTTATTTCCAGCCTCCCCCCATAATTCACTTCCTCTAAATATATAATTACATTGTGTTATCTACAGCTTTAAATTCAATAACATTCTTTTCAAGATTACCTGATATTTCTTGAACCTTTGCAGCATTTTCTTCTCTCCAGCTCAGCTCAGTGTCCGATTGAGAAGGTGCAGCAGATCTCCAGGTAAAATAATCAGGTGGAATTGATACATTCTGAGCATACATCTGGTGAGAGGGGAAAAATGTATATATTGAGCATTAAAGTTATACCGATCATGATCAAAGCATCTGCAAACTAGCTAACAAAATTCATGTTGATGTAAATAAAATGTTTTCTTACTGGGAAAAAAAAAAAGAAGTTCAAATAGTTCTCAAGTTAAAAGCAAGTTTAATCATCATGAATATTTTCTTTTATTATATACTTTGTTCCTATGTAAGAAATCTGTAAGAGAGAGTTACCACGATGCAAAATTAGAAGGAAATTCTTTTAAAATTCAATCATTCACTCATTGATTCAATTAAATCTACATTAGTAACAAAGAACAAATGTTTGGAAAAAGCAAATTTGGATTTTAAAAAAATCTTGAATAATCTAGTCAATGAAGAAAAAATTAATATGTGAGTTCATGCTTATTTTCTCAGAGGCAAAAGTTGAATCTTAATGTGAAAGATATGCCAGTTAACATATATATATATTAAAAATGTCAAAAATATATAAATAACTAGATAAAGATTAGTTTATATCATGAAACAAAAGCGAATGAATTCTAATGACATTTTGATCTATATACGTGGACCAAAAAGAAAATACTGATTTGTTTTTCTCATCTTACTCCTGTTGAAACATAAACAAACAGAAAAAATGAGCTATCTATTGCACTTACTTGTGATGGAGCTTCAGTTGAAGGATGAGGCTTCTGTTGAAATTCATTAGCATATGCTAGTTGTCTTCTTGATGGATTCAATAAAGTATTTGTAGATGGATTTTGGTCTATTTGCAAAGGCTGAGCAGGTCGAGGCCAAGAGTTTTGTTGATAAGAAGGAGCAATCAGATTTCTCTGTTCACTGACATATCTATTGGAAGGATCAAGTGCTTGTGCATAGGCAACATTTGACTGACCATTACATCGAATGATGCAGATTGACAATGAAGCTGTTATGAACACAGCTATAGTCACTGCTATCACTGTAATAATAATGACCAGATTAAGATGCACTTTCTCTTCACTCTCTAGCTCAACAATATTTAACATTTCCGATGTCTTGTTGCTGATCGTCAGTGTTAAAAACACAGTAGTTGTTGCTGATAGAACTGGGCTACCACTGTCCTTGACCACAATGTCCAGCTGATAGGAGCCAGCATTTTCTCGGCTCAGTTGCCGATTGAAAGCTAACAAGCCAGTGTATTGGTTCATGCTGAACATCTGTTTGTCATTGCCTCTGATTATTTGATATTTTAGAAATGCATTCTCTTGACTATCACTGTCTGATGCCTTGATTTGAGTGATGTTCTTTGTGTGATGGGGGTAATATGTCACATCCAGATTGTAAGGTTTAACACTGGGAAATGTAAAATATGGAGCGTTATCATTTTTATCAGTTACCTTAACAATCACATTCACTGTATTATTCAGAGATGGTGTTCCATTGTCTTTGACAAACACTTTGAACTCATAAGTATCTTGAAACTCATGATCCAGAGACATAATTGCTGATACTAATCCATTCGGGCTTATTTTGAAAGGTAAGAACTGTTTGTTATTGGTAAGCAGAGAATATGTGAGTTTTCCTCCAGCTCCCAAGTCTGGATCAGTGGCATTGATGTAGCCAAGAGTAATTCTTGACTTTTCATTCTCATCAATCAAGAATTGAAATGTGTCTTTTGTAAATTCTGGCTCCACATCATTGATGTCCATCACTTGAATGGAGAATTTGCTGTTACTATGAAGAGGAGGAGATCCTTTATCTTGACAACTGATCACAACATCATGCTGTTCTTCTTTCTCTCTGTCAAGAGAATTTTTCAATGTCACTTCATATTTCTTTTTACCTAAATTCTGAAGCTGAAATTTATCATGGTGAAGGTGACATTTGACCTCTCCATTTTGTCCCTCATCATTGTCAATGATTTTTATGTAAGCAATGAAACTGTTAACTTTGGCATTTTCAAAAATCTGAACTGTGTTTTCATTGGATGCGGAAGGAAAAGTAATATCAATAGCTGGTGCATTATTCTCATTGCTTATTACATTTATAAAAACTATTGCAATAGAGCTTAATGGTGGATTTCCTCCATCTTTTGCTTTTATAAATAACTTATGTCTTTTTTCTTCTCCTGTCTTGAACTTTTTTTGCAAGAAAATCTGTCCAGTTGTTTCCACTAATTGAAAGAATGATTTTACTATTTCTAGTGTTTGGTAACTCCAGTGATATGAAACTCTTCCATTTTGTCCTGAATCTAAATCAGTAGCAGATAAAATAGCAATGGGCGTATCTTTGCTTTCTTCATTCTTAATTGAAATGTTGAACATTTTTTTGGAAAATACTGGAAAGTTATCATTAACATCATTAACTGAGATGTGAACATTTAATATGTTTTGTTTTTGGGGAGATCCCGCATCCTTAGCCACAACTTGAACTACATAAGAATCTTTTGTTTCTCTATCTAATCTTTCTTCCAATTTTATCCCCAATATTGATGCTCCTTCAACAACTGGAGTTATAAATAATGTAAATGGTTCATTTTCCATTTTTTTAAGCTCATATGTAATCCTTGAATTTAACATTCCGACATCTTTATCTATAGCATTAGGTATTATTATTTTGGTTCCTATTGTCACATCTTCATCAAAGTGAATATTTACTTGTTTATCTGGAAATTCTGGTTTGTGGTCATTGATATCTTTAATGATAACTTTGATTTCTAAAATCCTCATTGAAGAAGCTCCCTTACGAACTGCTACATCGATGAGTTGAAAGCATTCTTTATTACGTTTACACATTTCTTCTGCATCCAATGTGACTGTTGTATATAGTTTGCCCGTTTTTCTGGAAACTTGAAAATATTGTGAACTATCTTTACCTTGTAGCTGACTGAATGTGATGAGCTTTTTGTCATGTTGAGAGATGTCATCCATTACCTTAGAATCTACAGCGATATCTCCAATGTAGGCTCCGGGACGTTTTCCTTCTTCCACAGTGTAAGAGAGATCCACACTGAGACAAGTGGGTACAATATATAGAAGAATGTACATAAGTCCAAACATGTTTGATTTATTTCCTGGAAAAAGAAAACACTTTAATTCTACAGTTGAATCATTTACCTTCTTAATTAGTCCCACATGAATTATATAACAATATAAGATTTCTTGTAAGATAGATCTGCTCTTATTTGTAAAACATTTCCCCTAGAACATTTTTATGTGAAATCAATTTAATTTTGGAACTTAAACCTACAAGATTTCTCTTAATTTTTAAAAATATCAAAAAATATTTTGTTTGTAGTTTCTATCTTTTCATTTTGGATAATGTCCATTACTAAATTTATGCTTTTGAGTTTGAATTATAGGTGAGGAAAGCTATGACTATGCTACCCAAATGACTGTGTTCCTTAATTTGTTGGTTCTTGTCTATGCAAGATGGACAAAGTGAAAAGTGATTTTTATCCATTATTTAATAATCAATATTTGTTTATACATAAAAGAAAAAAATGGCAAAGTTTAACCCTCAAGATGTCAAAATCAAGACATTCATGACAACTGATTGAGCAATCATTGTATTCTCCTGAACAAGCTAATATTTCTTTCATTATTTTTTTTTTAAACAGTTGATTTTGCATCAAACTCAAAATATATTGCTTGATTTACCTTTTACTAATATACATTTTTGAACAAACGTTTTCCCAATGTTAAAAAAACAAAACATAAAAAAACATCTCCACCTCAGCTTTTTTAGGTTTTGATAGCTAGAAACAAGGTCCATACACTTATTAAAAAAAACAAAGACAACTATCGATAAAATCTAAATCAAACTTTCAATTTTACTATCTCTTGACTGTTTTAAGACAAAATAAACAATGGTTCACTTATTTCAGAACAAAAAACGAAAGAAAGTCTAGAATATTTCACTGATAAATTAAAACCTTGTAATTGAATAATAACATAAATGAATTAAATTCCATAATTGATATGGTTCAAACATTTTTTTTATAATTTTGTGATAACGGTTTGAAAAAGGTCATTTTCATTAATGATTATTCGATATTTACATTCACTTAGAATTACTTCCCTTGCACTTGTCCACATGAATTGTTCTCGATCTGCTGAACAAAAACAATATGAAATAATGTGGCCCAATGTATTCATATTACTTGGAAAATTTGATTGTTGGAACAATATAACAGACTGAATTTTTCTACAAATTTTTAATTATTAATTATTTAGAGACATTTAAGCCTTGAATATCCACATGATTTTCCAACGGTGGGATATTTAGCAAATCATATTCATAATCAATTTGAAGGAGTAAATAATCAAGTCTGTTCATTACATAAATATTGATTTTTACAAATATTCTTTTCTGCAATGTAGATATTAAAATATTGTAGAGAAATTGTTGCTAAAATCATTTTTTGAAAGTTATGTTGTGATTCGCATTTTCTCAAAAATTGAAGTAAAGTTGAAATTCCAAATAACAGGTTAACTAAGTGACTTAATAGAAACCATCAGGTGATCCACGTCTTTTGACAATATACTGTGTTGTGGGTGATCAGTCAAAAAATTATAAAAGTGGTTATCAAAGAATAAGTTACTTCTCTCACCTTTTGTTGGCCAGTGATCTCTAAAAAAAGTGAGTGCTGCCAGGCACAAACTAAGGGTTCAATTGAGCATAAACTTATGTCATAAATTGAACCCCCCTAATGAAAACTAATTAGGAGGAGATTTAAAAGAAAAAAAATATTCTAGACATAATAAGGAGCAATTGCTGAAAATTTCAGCCTTCCAGCTTCATTGGTTTGGCCTGAGGTGTGGAGGATTTGCTGACAACAAGTTACCATCAGCAAATTACCAAAATTTATCGAGATTCATAATTCATCAGGATACAATGTATCAAAATACATGATTTGCTAGGATCTTTCAAATTACAAAAAGGATAAGTGTTAAAAAAATTTACTTGAACAAAAATATATCAAGAGTTTTGGCAACCATTCAAGATGCCCATACCATTTTCAGCTATTTGTTTACTTCTAAAACTTTTGACAAAAAAGTGGTATGTTATGAAAAAGATTAGAAACTTGTATGAGAATTATTCTAATTCTTAAGAAATTTTTATTCTATTCATCAAGAAATTGAATGGAGAATTTGGATGAATATTTTCAAAGATTTGAATTCATTTATCTTCGACTTCAAAAAATTGTTCGACTCAGTAGAAATCCCTAAGGTTATGGAGGCCATCAGTCGGCAAGGTGTAGATCCAGTATATGTTGAAGTGTTGAAACATATATACAATCACGACAGCTCATTTATCAGGCTACATAAAGACTCGGACCCCTTCCAGCTCCAGAAATGAGTAAGACAAGGTGATACCAGCTCACCTAAACTCTTCACAGCCTGCCTCAAGATGATCTTCAGAAGGCTAGACTGGGAGAGTAAAGGAATTAAAATAGACGGTGAGTATCTGAGCAACCTCAGATTTGCAGACGACATAGCTCTTTTCGCAGAGAACCTACACAACATCCAACTAATGATAGATGAACTAAATGAAGAGAGCAAGAAAGTCGGCCTACACATGAACTTCAGCAAGACAAAGATCATGTGCAACAACCACATTGGAGATAAAAACACCAAGATCAAAATCGAGGACACAGAACTTGAGAAAGTAGACCACTACATCTACCTAGGACAACGAATCTCCATGAGACCCTCAAAAGAAGAAGAAATCAAGCAAAGAATCACACTAGGATGGCAAGCCTTTAGCAGAGCTTGCTCAACCTTCAAAAATAATAAGATCCCATTAATACTAAAGAGAAGGGTGTATAACCAATGCATCCTCCCAATAGTCACTTATGGAGCTGAAACATGAAACTCAACCAAGAGACAGACCCGTAAATTGAGAACCATGCAACTTGCACATGAAAGAATAATGCTGGGCCTCACATGGAGAGACCACAAAACAGCACAGTACATCCGAGAAAAGACAAGAGTTAGAGACATCATAGAATCCATAAAAAATCTCAAATGGCGGTAGGCTGGCCAAGTTGCAAGAATGGCAGACAATCAATGGACATCACGACTCACAACGTGGATTCCCTGAGACCACATGCACAACCGAGGTCGGCAAGATGTTAGATGGAGAGACGAGCTAGACAAGTTCAGGAAGTACTGGCTCCGTGACGCCCATGATAGAGAAGCGTGACAAATCCTGGGGAAGGTCTATGTCCAACGACAGATGCTAAAAGACTGATGATGATGATGATGAAGCATATCTTTATGGATGTTACTTGTAAGTCTTTTCAACTTTTTTTTGTACTGTAAATAAAATTGTTTGTGAATTTTTTTCTATCCTCCATTATCATCTGTCCCTCACAATTGTACTTAAAATTTTGACTCTTTGGATTTTTCAGTTTGAATGAAATTGCTTGTTTATAAATTTTAAAATAACAACACCTTTATCTACAATTTATATCTAAATGTTTTTGTATAAATGAAAGTATTTGTAAAATTCATCGTTGAAATCTTTATATCATTCAGATAAAAACTAGGTTTCAGGCGCATTTTAACTTAGTTAGCATAAGTAAAAATGTTTATTTGGGAAAATTCATTTTAAAAAAACTTCATCATCCACATAACTTACAACTGAAAATAAGAACTTACTGCCTGAAGAGCTGTTTTAGAACTTTAACAAAATTAACTGCAATAATTCAAAACAATTTATTACACAACATATTTCTTAATTCATCTTTGCTGGTTCTATGATAGAAGTGTGCAATTTGGCAAAATTTAAAGTTATTGAAATATTGAAAAAAAGTAATACCCATAAGAGTTCAAAATAAATACTTTTCTTAATGGTATTATTTCTGCATATATATCACATAAAGAGTAGGCATTTATAGAAGTTTTAAGAAATGCCATTTTAGAAAAAAGTGGTTTGGATTTGTGTAATGGCGTCTTACAACTGTCCAAAGTGGAAGAGAAAGATGGGAGAGGAGTGTAGAAAAACAGTTTGTTATCACATTGAGAAGAAGTTTTTTAATACAGAATATCAAAATAACACAAATTATATTTTCCTGGAAATTTTTAGAGAGTAGATATTTTTTTTATTGATATAATATTCATTCAAAAATAATCAGATATCATGCTATGCTGTTTAGAAGAAGAGATAAGTGTGTCAGATGTGAATGATTGCCCTCTATGAGGTTGTTTCTGCTTGTGATGTATAGGAATAAACAGGAATAAAAACTATGAAAATTCTACTTACCTTTGTTATGATCTGCAAAGTTGTTATTTGTAAGATGTATTGTCCAATGATAATTCCATATATGTTAGGTTCAGTAAGTGAGATGATACTTTGAACTAGAGATGTGTTTCTGAGTGTGACAAACAAGCTGTCCTAAGAAGTATGGTGTGTGTGTAATGGCCACAATAGTCAGAGGAAGGAGGATGTTGAGGTTGTTAATGCGGAATGTACAGAATACCAACCCACATTCATATTTTCTTGTGATTTAGAAAGTATTTATTTTACTTAATTTGAAAAAAAAAAATGGTCATTTGATAAAATTTCTATATTTATGACAAAAATCATAATGAAGAATTATATTAGTTCAATTTCTTTTGAAAGATTTATTCTTTTTATTTTTGTTCCCATAATGCAGTGTGCCAGCTATTCATCCTGCATGATCTGCATTCTTCCCTCTATCCATGCTGTGTTCCTCTCAATTGTCAAAAATTCATTCTTTGAATAGAAAAATACAATTTATTTGCACTTTTGATTCATCTTGTAGCAAGTTTGAATTTGCATACATTCTGCTATTGCCTATAAAGCATCATCTATGACCAGGTGTTCTATTAACAAGATTTGAATGCCTTTCCCCATAACATATAGATTACAAGGAGAAATAAAGTTGATGAAATGCCAAGTGATGACCAATACTGAAGATGTCATTCAAAAATGTATCATTGTATTTTTGTGTACTAATACAAGAGTGGAGTCCAAACAACTATGAAAAAAAGTTACATCCCTTGAATATTTTTTTTCAAAAATTTGTAAGGATGGACATACAATGAAACAATTCCTTATAAAAGGGTTCCAGGTCTGAAAGACATAACTGGGTGTTAAAGAAAGATATTTCATTATTTTCTATTTGATGAAGTATCATAAATCATTATTATCAATTTTTCTTAACTACTTTTTACCTTCAACTCAATCAAAAAAAAAAATGTATATAGGTATGTGATGTAATAAATGTAAGTGTATATGTTGACACCAGCATAGTTTTGTTAATGTAAAGATCATTAGTTTTTGTGTGGCACAGGAGGCAATGGTCTTGTATTTGAATTTTCTTGGTTGTTCATTGCTATAAGATTTCTGGATTGTGGGTATGGAGCAGAAATATCACTTTTGTTAAGATGACCTGAATGAGTTGAAGACTTGCTGGAAGGTAGATCTGAAAAGTAAAATGTGCTTATGATAATAATCAGACATAAAAGTTATAGAGATGTATTTCATGAAAACCTCAAGATTTCTTTATCAGAAGCTTCATAATAACATATGAAGATATCTTAAAAAGTAAAAGCTTGATAGATAGATCTGGTAAGTCACAATAGAAATCTATCACGACCAATAGCTTTCGGCTGCATGCTTTGTTGAGGTGACCTATTAAAAAAATTGGAAAAAAGGGGTGATAAATTTCTTCTCTCACTTTTTGTTGAAAGGTAATCACTTGAAATGTCTGAATTTTCAAAAAACAAGAACAAACACTGCCACACTCTAAATAAGGGACCAATTTAGCATAAATAAATTTACATTATAAATTGAACCCCCATTAAAAACTTTTTTAGGGGTGGCATGAAGTGAATTTTCAAGGAAAAAAGCAACATTTTCCGTTGACATAATAAGGAGAGGATGTTTAAATTTCCATCACTTCAGCTTCATTGGTGTGGCCTGTGAGTCCCTACCAGCCAGACCTATTTGAAAACTGAGGAAAACCATGTTGATATTGACAGTTCTGGGTGATGGTTTGTAATATATATGTGAATGTGTGTGTTTGTTACACATTTCACTTGATCCATTTGCAGCTTACTTCAGGTGTAAAATCTGTATAAAAGAGGTTGGGTTTCTTATTAGGGGTGGAGGAAAAAGAGCAAACCAGAGAATGGTTTGAAGAGCAACCCCACATATAAAATATGGCATTACATTTGTCATATGCATTGCTGAGTAGTTTAACAAACTAGGTTGATCTGCTGAGCATATTTAGAAAAAAGATTTTTCCTGTTGGGTACTAAATATCAGTTTATTCCGTAACTTTCTTTCCATTTCAATTGTACACATGAGGAAGGCCATATGATTGATCAACTGAAATATGGCTACAATTTCGTAGTTTGCTTTCCTCCTCTTTCCCTACAAATCAAACATCTAATGAAAACTATGGAATAGCTAAGCTGAAACATTGTTGTAAAGAGAAGAAAAATAAAATGAATCTATTTTACAGTGGAAAAACTCTTAGAAGAAGGCTCCTACATATTTACTTAATTTCAAATATCTCTTTTTGATTTTTTTTTGAGGATGTGATATTTCTCTTATTTCCTTTTACAAATTTATTCCATCATTTAATGATCATTTTTTTATTATACTAAGACTGACTTATTTCACGATATCCATGCCTAATGAATCATTACTGTAGATTATTTATGGTTTCACTAGATATTTCATTTAATATCTTCTTTTTAAAATTACCTGATGTTTCTTTGTCATTTATAGCATTTTCTTCCCTCCAGCTCGGCTCAGTATCTGACTGAGGAGGTGCAGTAGATCTCCAGGTAAAATAATCAGGTGGAATTGATACATTCTGAGTATACATCTGATAAAAGGAAAATATTATATACATATAGTAACAAAATGATTATGATCAAAAAATTTTTTTTATTTTACCAACTTGGATCTTAGAAGTATGGAAGATATGAAAATTAGCATATTCTATGGAAATAAAGAAATTAAAAATCTAAAAGAAATATAAAACTTGTTAATGAGAAAATAAAGCTAAAGATTTTGGTTATAAAGTTCATGTTTATTAGTTGAAGAGAAATTATTTTAATTCTAATAACATACTACCTTATCAAAACATAAGTAAAATATATAAATAAACAAAGTGAAGATACTAATTTGTTTTTTGGTTGGATTTTTCTTATTTCATTTTAACATAGCAGATAAAGAAAAACAGAAAGTGAATGAGCAATATTATGTACTTACTTGTGATGAAATTTCAGTTAATGGTTGGGGTTGCCGTTTCTGTGAAAATCCATCTGCAGAAGTTAGTTGTCTTCTTGATGCTGTCAGTGGAGTGTTTGTAGATGGATTTTGCAAAGGATGAGCAGGTCGTGGCCAAGAGTTTGGCTGGTAAGAAGGAGCCATCAAGTGTCTCTGTTCACTGACATATCTATTGGAAGGATCAAGTGCTTGTGCATACGCCACATTTGACTGACCATTACATCGAATGATGCAGATTGACAATGAAGCTGTTATGAACACAGCTATTGTCACTGCTATCACTGTAATGATAATGACCAGATTAAGATGCACTTTCTCTTCACTCTCAAGCTCAACAACATTTAACATTTCCGATGTCTTGTTGCTGATTGTCAGTGTTAAAAACACAGAAGTTGTTGCTGATAGAACTGGGCTACCACTGTCCTTGACCACAATGTCCAGCTGATACGAGCCAGCATTTTCTCGGCTCAGTTGCCGATTGAAAGCTAACAAGCCAGTGTACTGGTTCATGCTGAATATCTGTTTGTCATTGCCTCTGATTATTTGATATTTTAGAAATGCATTCTCTTGACTATCACTGTCTGATGCCTTGATTTGAGTGATGTTCTTTGTGCGATGGGGGTAATATGTCACATCCAGATTGTAAGGTTTAACACTGGGAAATGTAAAATATGGAGCATTATCATTTTTATCATTTACCTCAACAATCACATTCACTGTATTATTCAGAGATGGTGTTCCATTGTCTTTGACAAACACTTTGAACTCATAAGTATCTTGAAACTCATGATCCAGAGACATAATTGCTGATACTAATCCATTCGGGCTTATTTTGAAAGGTAAGAACTGTTTGTTATTGGTGAGCAGAGAATATGTGAGTTTTCCTCCAGCTCCCAAGTCTGGATCAGTGGCATTGATGTAGCCAAGAGTAATTCTTGACTTTTCATTCTCATCAATCAAGAATTGAAATGTGTCTTTTGTAAATTCTGGCTCAACATCATTGATGTCCATCACTTGAATGGAGAATTTGCTGTTACTATGAAGAGGAGGAGATCCTTTATCTTGACAACTGATCACAACATCATGCTGTTCTTCTTTCTCTCTGTCAAGAGGATTTTTCAATGTCACTTCATATTTCTTTTTACCTAAATTCTGAAGCTGGAATTTATCATGATGAAGATGACAAGTAACTTCTCCATTTTGTCCCTCATCATTGTCAGTGACTTTCACATAAGCAATAAAACTACTAACTTTGGCATTTTCCAAAATCTCAACTATATTTTCCTTGGATGTAGAAGGAAAAGTTATATCAATAGCTGGAGCGTTGTTTTCATGGTTTATCACATTTACATAAACTATTGCAATAGAGCTTAATGGTGGACTTCCTCTATCCTCAGCTTTTATATATAATTTATGTCTTTTCTTTTCTCCTGAATTGAACTTTTTCTGCAAGAAAATTTGTCCAGTCATTTCTACTAATTGGAAGAAAGATTTTACTCTTTCAGGTGTTTGGTAACTCCAGTGGTATGAAACCTTTCCATTTTCCCCGGAATCTAAATCAGTTGCTGATAAAATAGCAATGGGAATAACTTTGCTCTCTTCATTCTTAATTGAAATATTATACTTTTTCTCAGAAAATATTGGAAAATTATCATTAACATCATTGACTGAGATGTGAACATTTAATGTGTTTTGTTTTGGGGGAGATCCTGCATCTTTAGCCACAACTTGAACTACATAAGAATCTTTTGCTTCTCTGTCTAATCTTTCTTCTAATTTTATCCACACCCTTGGAGCTCCCTCAACACCTGGAGTGATATATAATGTAAATGGTTCATTTTTCAACCTTTTAAGCCCATAAGAAATATTTGAATTTTGTTGTCCAATATCTTTGTCAAAAGCATTAGGAATTAATATTTTCACACCGCTGGCATCTTTCTCTGAGAATTCAATATTGATTTGTTTATCAGGAAACTCTGGTTTGTGGTCATTGATATCTTTTATGATGACTTTGATTTCTAAAATCCTCATTGAAGAAGCTCTCTTACGAACAGCTACATCAATGAGCTGGAAGCATTCTTCATTATGTTTACACATTGCTTCTGCATCCAATGTAACTATTGCATATAATTTGCCTATTTTTCTGGAGACTTGAAAATATTGTGAACTACCAACTTTACCTTGAAGCTGGCTGAATGTGATGACTTTCTTGTCTTGTTCAGGAATCTCATCCATTATTTTAGAATCTGCTGCAATGTCTCCAATATAGGTACCTGGACTTTTTCCTTCTTCCACAGTGTAAATGAGATCCACACTGAGACAAGTTGGTACAATGTATAGGAGAATATATATAAAACCAAACATGTCTGACTTGTTTCCTAGAAAAAACAAATTACCTTTAAAGTATTACATGAAATATATGACAATATAATTTTTCCCTTCATATAATTATGTACTTAGTAATTTACGTAATTCTGTATGTAAAACATTTTTCCATGAATATATTTATATAAAGTCAATTGCATTTTGGTCCTTCGACCTACAATTTTTTCTCTTTATATCAAAAAATATTTTGCTTGTACTCTCTAACTTTTTTTGGTAGATACTGACAACTACATAATTTAACCATTTTAATTTATTTTTGTAATATAGGTGAGGAAAGCTATAACTAAATGACTATTCCTTGATCTGTTAATTTCTCTCTATGCAAGTGGATCAAAGCCAAAAATTACTTTTGTTCATAATTTTATTGCCAATACTTGTTTAAACATAAAATGATAAATGGTAAAGTTTAACCCTTGAGCTGTCAAAAATCAAACATTTCATTAGAGAAATTTGGTGAAATCACCATATTTTTTTGGAGAGAGGCTAACATTTCTTCCATTGTACTTTATTTTCTTTGAAATGGTTGTTTTTGTACCAAACTTGAGATATATAGCTTGATTTAGCTTTTATTGGTGTATATTTTTGAACAAACATTTTTCTAATGTTAAAAAAAACAAAACAAATATATCCACCACAGCGGCTCAGGTTTTGATAGAAAGAAGGAGGTTCTGTACACTTATAAAAAAACTAAGTTGACTATCAATGGAATTTAAAATAAACTTTCAATTTTATCATTTCTTAATTATTTTGAAATAAAATAAACAATGGTTCACATATCACATGAAAAATATGGAAAGTTGCCAATATCCCAAAGATAAATTACAATCTTGTGATTGAATAATGAAATAAATAAATCCCATTTCATGTTTGTTATGATGCAAATATTTTTCATTATCTCGTGACACCAGTTTGAAATAAATCACTTTCATTGATGATAATTTGATATTTGCAGTTCAGTCTTAGAGTTACTTCCCTTGCACTTACCACATGAATTGTTGTTCTCCATTTGATGAACAAAAATCAAATGAAATAATGTGGCCTAATGGATTGATATTCATTTGATAATTTGATTGCTGAAACAATACAACAGACTGAATTTTCTTAAATTTTTTAATTATTACTAATTTGGAAACAGGGATCTCCTGACTATTTTTTTAACAGTGGAATATTTAGCAAATCTATTCATAGTCAATTTGGAGGAGTAAATAATCAAGTCTGTTCTTCATACAACCACTGTTTTTGCAAATAGTCTATTGTAGAATGTAAATATTCAAAAATTGTTGAGAAATTGCAGCTAAAATTATTCTTTGAAAGTTATTTTGTATTTTGTATTTTCTAGGAGGGTAAAATTCATAATGATAACAGGTTTGTTAAGTCACTCAATAGAAACCATGATGTAACCAATGTCCTTTGGCAGTATGCTGTGTTGGGGAGATCAATTGGAAAATTGGAAAAAGGGGTTATCAAAGAATAAGTTACTTCTCTCACTTTTTGCTGAGCAGTGATCACTAAAAAGTCTGAATTTTCAAAAAAACTGAAGGGATCAATTTAGCCTAACTAAAATTGCAAATCAAACCCCTCCAATGACAACTGGTGAGGGGGGATATTGAAAAAATTGAAAATTTCTGTCCTCTGGCTCAGTTGGTTAGGTGCGGAAAATTCACTAACAATGACTTACCATTAGCAAATTACCAACATTACAATTTATCGAGATATATGATTTACTGATATTTTCAAAATCAGCAAAAGGCTGGAAGTTTTATAAATTTTACATTAACAAAAATGTATTAGTAGATTTGACAATCATTCAGCATTTTCATTTCATTTTCAGCGATATATGTACTTCCAAAACTTTAAAAGACAAGTTGTATATTATGAGAAATAAGTTGGATACTTGTATAAGAATCATTTTTAAGCAATATTTATACTATTTGTAAAAAATTGAAAGGAAAAGTTGGTTGTTTCCGAATATTAGAAAAAAAAACCCACAAATCTCAATACCTTTTTTAAAAATTCATTCATGTATATCTTCACTAATGTTATTTTTGAGTCTTTTCAACTTTTTTATGTACAGTAAATAAAATTGTTTGTGAATTTTTTTACCCTTCATTATCATGTACCACTCACATGTTTTTTCAGTCTAAATAAAATTGCTTCACAACACTTTTATCAATAATTTACATCTAAACATTTTTGTGTAAATAAAAGTTTTTATCATAGAATAAAGTGTAAATATCCAAAATCAAATTGAAAACATTTAAATATAGAAATAACCCTGAAATATGACATGAAAATGCAGTTGACAAAAACATGTTTAAACAACCCCTGCATAAAACATATGTTAAAACTTCTAGATATCCTTTAAATCTTATGTATCTTGACTTTTTTTAACATAAATAAAACAAAAAGGCTTATGGATCTTATCTTGCTTTACTTTATATTTTGTCTTATTTTGTCCTTCTCAGTAATTTGTATATCTAAAAAAATTGTACATCTCATCAAATTATCAGAAAATTGCTATAGATTAATGTTGTCAGTAAATCTGCAAGATTCTAACCAACTTCAAAACTGAAGAAACCTATAATGACAGTTTTGGCAGATGGTTTCTAAAATAATCTACTTCTTTATCAGTGTAAATCTAAATTACTACAATGTACCGTTGGAGAGTTGAAATATTTTAAGATATTATTATCACAGATTTGAAATACTGCAAAATTCACAGTCAGTAATTAGAAAATGAATATTATTGGATTTCAAGTCTTTTACTAATGGAATGAATTCTCAAATTCTAATTATTGTATTGCTTAGATATTATAAACAAAACCTTTCACAGATGAGTGAAAAAATAATCTTGAACTTCACTATGATAGAAGTGTGCAATTAGGCAAAATTTAAAGTTATTGGAATATTGAAAAAAAGTAATACCCATAAGAGTTCAAAATAAATACTTTTCTTAATGGTATTATTTCTGCATATATATCACATAAAGAGTAGGCATTTATAGAAGTTTTAAGAAATGCCATTTTAGAAAAAAGTGGTTTGGATTTGTGTAATGGCGTCTTACAACTGTCCAAAGTGGAAGAGAAAGATGGGAGAGGAGTGTAGAAAAACAGTTTGTTATCACATTGAGAAGAAGTTTTTTAATACAGAATATCAAAATAACACAAATTATATTTTCCTGGAAATTTTTAGAGAGTAGATATTTTTTTATTGATATAATATTCATTCAAAAATAATCAGATATCATGCTATGCTGTTTAGAAGAAGAGATAAGTGTGTCAGATGTGAATGATGGCCCTCTATGAGGTTGTTTCTGCTTGTGATGTATGGGAATAAGCAGGAATAAAAACTATGAAAATTCTACTTACCTTTGTTATGATCTGCAAAGTTGTTATTTTTAAGATGTATTGTCCAGTGATAGTTCCATAAATGTTAGCTCCAGTAAGTGAGATAATACTTTGAACTAGAGATGTGTTTCTGAGTGTGACAAACAAGCTGTCCTAAGAAGTATGGTGTGTGTGTAATGGCCGCAATAGTCAGAGGAAGGAGGATGTTGAGGTTGTTAATGCGGAATGTACAGAATACCAACCCACATTCATATTTTCTTGTGATTTAGAAAGTATTTATTTTACTTAATTTGAAAAAAAAAATGGTCATTTGATGAAATTTCTATATTTATGGCAAAAATTATTATGAAGAATTATATTAGTTCAATTTCTTTTGAAAGATTAATTCTTTTTGTTTTTGTTCCCATAATGCAGTGTGCCAGCTATTCATCCTGCATGATCTGCATTCTTCCCTCTATCCATGCTGTGTTCCTCCCAATTGTCAAAAATTCATTCTTTGAATAGAAAAATACAATTTATTTGCACTTTTGATTCATCTTGTAGCCAGTTAGAATTTGCATACATTCTGCTATTGCCTATAAAGCATCATCCATGACCAGGTGTTCTATTAACAAGATTTGAATGCCTTTCCCCATAACATATAGATTACAAGGAGAAATAAAGTTGATGAAATGCCAAGTAATGACCAATACTGAAGATGTCAGTCAAAAATCATTGTATCATTGTGTTTTTTTATACTGATACAAGAATGGAGTCCAAACAACTGAAAAAAAAGTTACATCCCTTGAATATTTTTTTTTCAAAAATTTGTGAGGATGGACATACAATGAAACAATTCCTTATGAAAGGGTTCCAGGTCTGAAAGACATAACTGGGTGTTAAAGAAAGATATTTCATTATTTGCTATTCGATGAAGTATCATAAATCATTATTATTAATTTTTCTTAACTACTTTTTACCTTCAACTCAATCAAAAAAACAATGTATATAGGTATGTGATGTAATAAATGTAAGTGTATATGTTGATACCAGCATAGTTTTGTTAATGTAAAGATCATTAGTTTTTGTGTGGCACAGGAGGCAATGGTCTTGTATTTGAATTCTCTTGGTTGTTCATTGCTATAAGATTTCTGGATTGTGGGTATGGAGCAGAAATATCACTTTTGTTAAGATGACCTGAATGAGTTGAAGACTTGCTGGAAGGTAGATCTGAAAAGTAAAATGTGCTTATGATAATAATCAGACATAAAAGTTAGAGATAAATTTCATGAAAACCTCAAGATTTTGTTATCAGAAGCCTTATAATAACATATGAAGATATCTTAAAAAGTAAAAGCTCGATAGATAGATCTGGTAAGTCACTCAATAGAAATGAATCATGACCAATGGCTTTTAGCAGCATGTTATGTTGAGGTGATCAATTGAAAAAAATTGGAAAAAAGGGATGATAAGTTTCTGCTCTCACTTTTTGTTGAGAGGTAATCACTTAAAATGTCTGAATTTTCAAAAAACAAGAACAAACACTGCTGCACTCTAAATAAGGGACCAATTTAGCATAAATAAACTTGCATTATAAATTGAACCCCCATTAAAAACTTTTTTAGGGGTGGCGTGAGGTGAATTTTCAAAGAAAAAAGCAACATTTTCCATTGACATAATAAGGGGTAGATGTTTCAATTTCCATCCCTTCAGCTTCATTAGTGTGGCCTGTGAGTCACTACCAGCCAGACCTATTTGAAAACTGAGGAAAACCATGTTGATATTGACAGTTCTGGTTGATGGTTTGATGGTTTGATATATATATTTGTATGTGTGTGTTTGTTTTTACATATTTCCTTGATACGAGAAACCTGCCCTGATGCCTCTTGTAATTCTTAGATGAGTCTTTATTATTCCAAGAATTGTTCAGACTATTGATCTAATTTATTTTGCAATTTTTTTTGCCATAATATTTCATTTGATCCATTTGCAGCTTACTTCAGGTGTAAAATCTGTATAAAAGAGGTTGGGTTTCTTATTTGGGGTGGCAGGAAAAGAGCAAACTAAGAAATGGTTTGAAGAGCAACCCCACATATAAAATATGGCATTACGTGTGTCATATGCATTGCTGAGTAGTTCAACATAATAGGTAAATCTGCTGAGCGTATTTGGAAGAAAAAATTTTCAGTTGGTTAATATATTTCAGTTTGTTCCGCAACTTTCTTTCCATTTCAATTGTACACATGAGGAAGGCCATATGATTGATCAACTGAAATATGGCTACAATTTCCTTGTTTGCTTCATTCCTCTAGTTTCCACACAAATCAAACATCTAATGAAAACTATAGAATTGCTAAGCTGAAACATTGTGGTAAAGAGAAAAAAATAAAATGAATTTAATTTATAGAGAAAAACCCTCAAAAGAAGGCTTCTACATGTTTACTTAATTTCAAATATCTTTTTTGATTTTTCTTTTGAGGGTGTGATATTTCTCTTGTGATTCCTTTTTACAAATTTATTCCATCATCTAATAATCATTTTTTTCTTTTATACTCAGACTGACTTATTTCACAATTCATCCACACCTAATGTATCATTACTGTAGATTATTCATGGTTTCACCATATATTTCATTTAATACCTTCTTTTTAGAATTACCTGATGTTTCTTTGTCATTTGTAGTATTTTCTTCCCTCCAGCTCAGCTCAGCATCTGACTGAGAAGGTGCAGTAGATCTCCAGGTGAAATAATCAGGTGGAATTGATACATTCTGAGTATACATCTGATAAGAGGAAAATATTATATACATAGAGTAACAAAATGATTACGATCAAAATTTTTTTTAATTTTACCAACTTAGATCAAGGCAACTATCAAATGGTTATTGTTTTTATGTAAATAAGATTAGTTTATATTGAAAATTACAAATATATTTCAACAAAATAGAATTTCATACATTTCTTGGGTTAAAAGTAAATTAATTATGGGCATTCTCTTTTATTTTTTACTTTGTTTTTCTGTCAGAAACTTATTAGTAATAACTTCCAAGATGCATGGAGAATTAGAAGTGAATTATTTTCAAATCTAACCATTTATTCACGAATGCAATTATATCTACATATGTTATAAAGAATAAATTTTTGGAGAAAATAAATTTGGATCAAAATTTTGAATCGTGTTGATGATGAATAAATGTCAGAAGAAAATCCATATAAAACATTCTTATCACTTGATAATTTGAGTGTAAGAAGCTTTCATGCTCATTTTCTCATAGGCAAAAAGTATGAATGATGTAAAAATTGGTCAATTCTATGAGATAACAGGAATTAGTCATCTAAAAGCAATATAAAACTTGTTTATGAGAAAATAAAGCTAATGATTTTGTTC
Organism: Thysanoteuthis rhombus; assembly: GCA_963457665.1. Lineage (NCBI taxonomy): Eukaryota > Metazoa > Mollusca > Cephalopoda > Oegopsida > Thysanoteuthidae > Thysanoteuthis > Thysanoteuthis major. The sequence continues at coordinate 34,602,329 of OY735214.1, forward strand.
ATTAAGTTCATGTTTATAAGTTGAAAAGAAATCATTCTCATTCCAATAATGTGCTACCTTATCAAAACATAAGTAAAATATATGAATAAATAAAGTAAAGATACTAATTTGTTTTTTGGTAGGAATTTTCTCATTTTATTCAAAGAAAGCAGATAAAAAAACAGAAAGTGAATGAGCAATACTAAGTACTTACTTGTGATGGAATTTCAATTGATGGTTGGGGTTTCTGTGAAAATCCATCAGCAGAAGTTAGTTGTCTTCTTGGTGTTGTCAGTAAAGAATTTGAAGATTGGTTTGTCTGCAGAGGATGTGCAGGTCGAGGCCAAGAGTTTTGCTGGTAAGATGGAGCAATCAAGTGTCTCTGTTCACTGACATATCTATTGGAAGGATCAAGTGCTTGTGCATACGCCACATTTGACTGACCATTACATCGAATGATGCAGATTGACAATGAAGCTGTTATGAACACAGCTATTGTCACTGCTATCACTGTAATAATAATGACCAGATTAAGATGCACTTTCTCTTCACTCTCTAGCTCAACAACATTTAACATTTCCGATGTCTTGTTGCTGATTGTCAGTGTTAAAAACACAGTAGTTGTTGCTGATAGAACTGGGCTACCACTGTCCTTCACCACAATGTCCAGCTGATAGGAGCCAGCATTTTCTGGACTCAGTTGCCGATTGAAAGCTAACAAACCAGTGTACTGGTTCATGCTGAACATCTGTTTGTCATTGCCTCTGATTATTTCATATTTTAGAAATGCATTCTCTTGACTATCACTATCTGATGCCTTGATTTGGGTGATGTTCTTTGTGCGATGGGGGTAATATGTCACATCCAGATTGTAAGGTTTAACACTGGGAAATGTAAAATATGGAGCATTATCATTTTTATCATTTACTTCAACAATCACATTCACTGTATTATTCAGAGATGGTGTTCCATTGTCTTTGACAAACACTTTGAACTCATAAGTATCTTGAAACTCATGATCCAGAGACATAATTGCTGATACTAATCCATTCGGGCTTATTTTGAAAGGTAAGAACTGTTTGTTATTGGTGAGCAGAGAATATGTGAGTTTTCCTCCAGCTCCCAAGTCTGGATCAGTGGCATTGATGTAGCCAAGAGTAATTCTTGACTTTTCATTCTCATCAATCAAGAATTGAAATGTGTCTTTTGTAAATTCTGGCTCAACATCATTGATGTCCATCACTTGAATGGAGAATTTGCTGTTACTATGAAGAGGAGGAGATCCTTTATCTTGACAACTGATCACAATATCATGCTGTTCTTCTTTCTCTCTATCAAGAGGATTTTTCAATGTCACTTCATATTTCTTTTTACCTAAATTCTGAAGCTGGAATTTATCATGGTGAAGGTGACATGTGACCTCTCCATTTTGTCCCTCATCATTGTCAATGATTTTTACGTAAGCAATGAAACTACTAACTTTGGCATTTTCCAAGATCTCAACTATATTTTCCTTGGATGTAGAAGGAAAAGTAATGTCAATAGCTGGAGCGTTGTTTTCATGGTTTATCACATTTACATAAACTATTGCAATCGAGCTCAGTGGTGGACTTCCTCCATCTTCAGCTTTTACATATAATTTGTGTATTATCTCTTCTGCTGAATTAAACTTTTTTTTTAAGAATATTTGTCCATTTGTTTCAACTAACTGAAAAAAAGATTTTGCTATTTCTGGAGTTTGGTAACTCCAGTGATATGAAACTCTCCCATTCTTTCCTGAATCTAAATCAGAGGCTGATAAAGTAACAATGGGTTTAACTTTGCTCTCCTCATTATTAATTGAAATGTTGTACATTTTCTCAGAAAATATAGGCAAGTTGTCATTAACATCAATGACTGTGATGTGAATATTTAAAGTACTTTGCTTGGGAGGAGATCCTGCATCCTTAGCCACAACTTGAACTAAGTAAGAATCCTTTGTTTCTCGGTCTAATGTGTTTTCTAATTTTATTCTTATCATTGATGTTCCCTCAATACCTAGAGTAATAAATAATTCAAATGGTTCATATTTCATCTTTTTAAGCTTATAAGAAATCTTCGAATTCAGAAATCCAACATCTTTATCAATAGCATGAGGTAAAATTATTTTGGTTCCTATCATCATATCTTCTGAAAATGCAATATTGATTTGTTTATCTGGAAACTCTGGTTTGTGGTCATTGATATCTTTTATGATGACTTTAATTTCTAAAATCCTCATTGAAGAAGTTCCTTTACGAACAGCCACATCAATGAGCTGGAAGCATTCTTTATTAAGTTTACACATTTCTTCTGCATCCAATGTGACTGTTGTATACAGTTTGCCAGTTTTCCTGGAGACTTGAAAATATTGTGAATTATCGACTTTCCCTTGAAGCTGGCTGAATGTGATGACTTTCTTGTCTTGTTCAGGAATCTCATCCATTATTTTAGAATCTGCAGCAATGTCTCCAATGTAGGTACCTGGACTCTTTCCTTCTTCCACGGTGTAAGTAAGGTCTACACTGAGACAACTGGGTAGTGTGCATAGGAGAATATATATCAACCCAAACATACTTGATTTATTGCCTGGAAAATGATTTTATACATATTATCTTCAAAGTTAATGGTCACTTGGAAATGATTGATACATGAAAATGTGAAATCCTCTTCAAACAGTTATGTTCTTAGTTCTTTAGTAGGGGAGCAAATGTCATCCCATGAATTTTGAATGAAGGGAAGGAAGGACTACCAGAAATACATTGCTAATAAGGTCTACTATCATGATATCATTAATCCAAGATGGTCATTGCTGTGAAGACTCACTCAGATTTTCATCTATGACTCGTTGCTTTTTTAAAAATTTGCATAGGAAATAATTTGTTCAGCATGAAATAAGAAACAAAAAAGATCAATATCTTTTTTTTTTTTAGATCTATTTTTTATTTTTTTTATTACAGCTGAGCCAGGCAATGTCACACTTATCAAATAAAAATGATAAGATATACTAGTAACAAATCTTCACTAGAAGCGGAGATATAATGCTCATTCACTTACACAATGAATGTAAACAAAATTTTTTCACTATTACATAATTAATTCTTGGTACTCAGTTAATACTCTCAAAAATCTTTTTTCTATTGTTTTTTGATTTTCTAATGTATGGCAAAAGATATTCTAAAAATCTTTATCAATTTAAAAAATTCACTTAAAATCAGATAATCCTTGCTTATACAGATGTAAAAAAAAGTTGTCTGTATGCTGTGTTTATAAACTGTATTTTACATCTGTATAAGCAGGAATTGTCTGCTTCAGAAATGAACACCATTCTCCAACAGCTATTAACCACTATGCTTGCCACATTTTTGATAAATATTGAAATAATAGGCTATTGATTGGTGAAAAGCCTGTTTCTATTTACATTAGTTTCTGAGATATTAAGCCACAAAAAGAGTGAAAAACAGGCTGGACCTGTTCAGGTCATTATAGAAAGATCTAATGAAGCTTTAAAATGCATATTATTGATAGGAGAAAACTGCATGCTTTCATCTTTAATAGTTTCCAAGATATGGGGCAGCTCTGTGAGCAATTCATTTGATAAAAAGATACTAATCTTTTTATTTCTTCTTTCATGCTGAACAAATTACTTCCTATCTAAATTTTTCAAAAAAACAACAAGTTATTGATGAAAATCTGAGTAAGGCTCCATAGCAGCGGCAATATTAAATTAATGATGTCACAGATACATTGCATCATAAATTCTGTCAAAATACCTGGTAATTTATGATAGACCATATTAGCAATGAGTCTCTGATAGTTAGTTCCTCTCTTAATTCAAAATCCTAGAGACTTATATTTTGAGACATTTGCACCCCTACTATATGTAGATCTTAAAAAGATTGATATAAAGTAAATTCTGAATGGATCTGTAGAAGTACAAAAATGTATGTAAATATTCATGCATGTATTGATCTTGTATGGAGAAATTTTCATTCATTTAAATTTCTGTTTATATTAAACTGATAATAATGAAGGGTGAGATTATTTTGTTTACCTTGAAGACTTTGTGTATGCCTTTACCTTTCAACATCCAATCAAATACAAAGAGTAAATCGTCTACTTTTCATATTTTACTTACAAATGTCTTCAAAAGATGAAAATGATAAGGATTCTTGACTGTATTTAATTTTGGTAAATTCTTTGGCAGCCACTCAGTGAAGAATATCCAACTAAATATAAAAAGATGAGGTAGACACTGACCATGATAACGTAGATTTTTTTTTTCCAAGTTTCATTCCATAATCTGATAAATATTAACTCCAGATGAACTGGTATGATTATTACAGATTTAGTAAGCTTAGCTTTGAACAGTGCAAGGCCAAATGGTGAGGAGGAATTAGGTAAGGTAGATTGTGTTAGGCTAAAGTTACAAGTGAAGAAGGTCTGCTTGCCTTGAAAATCAACAATCGAAATCCTATATTTCACCTTCGCTTGAACACCAACCTGTGACAATGGTGGCACATTAGTTACTATTTCACCCATTTGACAAGTTAACTGACAGTATTATTCAGGATTCTCTGTCCAGGATTAAATGTCTTGGAGTTACTTCCCTTGCACTTGAAAATGTTCACATGAATTTTGCTCCATTAGGTGAGCTACCATTTGGCAATAATAATCAGGTTAAAAAATCAATTGATATACATGAAAATATGAAACGTTGAATCAATACAACTGACAAAATTTTCCACATATAAATCGTTAGGAATATTTGGAAAATATATTCTCCAAACCTTCATAATTTTTTCGTAAATTGTTTGGAAAATTATTTGATGAAAATAATTTTGATATTTGGATATCTTTTAGGTTGCTTATGTCCGGTTAAGAATGTATTTTATCATATAATCTGATTCTATAAAAGTGGTATAAATTCAAGTCAAGTAGGTACATCAATAAGTCTGCAGTTTAATCATAACGAAAAGCATTTATTTCACACAACAAATATTTATTTTTCACCATCATTTCCTTCCTTGTTTATGTACTTAATTGAGTGGTAAATATTATCTTCATAGACTGAACATTATACCATGAAAATTTTTGCTCAAAATTCAGCTAATAACTAGATTTCAAGCTATAGATTTATTGACACCCTCTTATTAAAAAGTACATGTTTAAAGCATTAAAATAATTTGATTTTTATCACACAAACTTGAAATACTGTATAACTCATAGTGATTGTGAAATGAATTTCATGAATTTTTTTTTTTACCAAGCATTATGCAGTTAACAAGTTTCTTTGGTAAATTCTTAAGAAATTAGTATTATGATCTTTTGAAATAACATCGAAGAGAGAGTTCTACAGAATTGAGCAAAATATCAAAATTATGAAAGCTAGAATTGAAATACGTAATGTAATATAAAGTATTATTTCTTCACTGGAATCAAATTTTTCCTGCAATAAAATCTCACAAAATCTTTTTCTATAAAAATTTTAGATATATAGCATTGTATTTCTTTGTAATTAATTTTTTTATTTTTAATGATTGGAAATATGTAACTAAAGGTTTGAAAAACATGTATATTTTCATATACCAGCAAAATCAAGATTTGTGTTTGTGATGAGAGCTGCCATTATGCAAAATGTAGTGGATGGTGGATATAGATTTGTGTAATGGCGTCTTACAACTGTATCAAAGGAAATAAAAGATGAAAAACTTATAGAAATAGTTCAGTATAGTATCAAATTGAATTACTTAGCATAGAATATTAAAAATGAGACAAATTATATTTTTATGAAAATTTCTAATGTGAAGATATTTTTTAAAACTTAATATTCCATACAAAATTTTCTAGATTTATATATTTTCATATACCACCAAAATCAAAAATATATTTGTGTTCATGATGAGGGCTGCCATTATATAAAATGAAGTGGATGGTGAATATAGATTTGTGTAATGGCGTCTTACAACTGTATCAAAGGAAATAAAAGATGAAAAAATTTATAAAATTAGTTCAGGATAGAATTAAATAAATTTACTTAGTATAGAATATTTGAATGAAATAAAATATATTTTTATAAGCTTCCTGTATTTTTCACAAACTTAATTTTTCATACAAGATATCATAAGATCCACCATGTTGGTGGGAAGAGAGAATAATTATGTCAGATGTGAAAGAAAGTCTTCCATGATGTGGGGCGTGCTATAAAAAAGAAAATGAAAAATTCTTCTTACCTTTGTTGGGATATCCAATATATATTGTGCTGTTCTGTACTGTTCACTGATAATTCATTTGATACAAGATCCAATAAGTGGGATGAGACTTAATACTGGAGATGTGCCTATGAGTGTGACAAAATAGTTGTCCTAAGAAGTATGGTGTGTGTGTAATGGTTGCATTCGTCAGAGAAATGAGAGTGTTGAAGTTGTTTATATGGAATGTTCATAATACCCAACCCTCATTATTCATGTTCATTTTTCATGTTTGAATTTAAATTTATTTTTCTTCTTTTATCAATACAACTGTCTTTAGATTTAATTCTGATACTTCGAATGAAAGATGATGATGTAAAGTTCAGTTTGTTAAAATTCTATTATAAAATTCATACTTTCTGCTTTTGTTCCCATAATGCAATGTTCTAGTGGATATGTTATTCATCCTATTTGTTTTACCTTCTTCTCTCTATCCTAGCTAGTTTCCTCAAATTTGTCTCATTTTTTTCTTGGAATAGTAAAATACATATATCTAGTTAAATATCTTGGTTGATCTTGTGGCATACTTGAATTTATATACATTCTAATGATATCAGGAAGGTGTCATTCATGTCCTTAAATTCTTTTAAAGAAATATTAATGCTTCTTTTTCTCAAAATGTATAGATTAGAAATAATGTAGTCTATAGATTTGTGTATAATCCTCAAATCAAGAGTGTTTTAGAATGTGCCATTTCATTTATCACCAATTTTCTATGTACAGGCAATTTATGGCCCTCTCATATACGCAAATATTTAACAATTTTTCAGATATACAGCGGTCCCTCGATTTTCATTTTTTGGGGTGCAGACTTCACATGAAATATTTTTGCTTTGACACCCCACTCCCTCGACATCTTACAAAAGAAAAGTCAGAAGAGTATAAAACTTTTTTTCAGAATCTTTGTATCATTAGTAAGAATGGAGACTGGCAAAAATTATGAGATAAAGATTGTGTACACCTTATAGAACCAGAGGTATTTTTGAAACATTAAACAAAGCAGTAGAAATTTGCATTCAAAAAACTTTTCAAATAATTTGATCATTTTTGAAAATTCTTGTTATATTTTCCTCTTTGCCAAATTCCGAGATTTTGTTAGTTATAATGTAACAATGAGAATAATAAAAAATAATCAGTGAAAAAAAGCTGGAAGTGTCTAATTTTTAATTTAACTTTTTTTGTGAGTATGGATGACCAGAGAGGTCAAATCCTTTATGATTCTTGAGAGAGACAAACATTAATATTCATTTGGGGATTAGAGTAATTTTAAAATCTCAACTGGTAGGTGTCTCTATCATCTATAATGAATATAACCAGGCATTGTGTCTGGAATACATACATTGCTGTAGTATGTGTAGTTGTTGTTCATTTCTCATCTAGGAGTGGAAAATAAAGGCATGTTGATGAATATTTGATTTTTGTAAATACCTATGTTTGATGGTATTTTATGTTGCGTCTATTTCACTTCACCGATTCTTCATTTTTATTCAACAAGGAGAAATGAACAACTATCATACATTACATTTCTTTCAATAAGTCATTAACACAACACAGCAAGGTTTCTTCTCTTTTAACTTCATTTTCTATGCGTGAAGAATTTGACACAAACACAACATATAAAACTGTTTTCTGATTTTTATTTAATTTTTTGCTAACTGAAAGAGTCATTTGAGACACAATCTCGATCCTACACTATCATTGATGAAAATTTCTTATTCTGTTTTTTATACAAATATTTGGACTTGGAACAAAATATCTTAATTTTTTCTCTCAAAAGTCTGTGAAAGTAGCTTCCCTTTATTGATGAAAAACTCCCGCAAATGATCAAATTCATGCATTTAAAGGGACTATAACTGTATAACATTGTATTCCTTTTTATCAAGTAAATTGAAAACTATCTCCTTTTTTAATTTATCTAATTTGTATTATCCAATGTATGCACAAAGAAGAAATGTTGGGTGTTAATAATTATTTTATTTGTGGAATATGATGCAGTGAATGTGAATTAGTATATATTCATTATGAACTTATAATTGTAAATTTTTATATAATTTATGTAGAGAAGTTATTCACTATTTTGTGTGTGGCACAGGGGGTAGTGGTCTTGTGTTTGATGTCTGTTGATTGTTCATTTCTACAAGATTTCTTGACTGAGGATATGGGCCAGAAATATCACTCTTACTTAGGTGACTTGAGTGAACTGGAGACTTACTGGAGTGCAAATCTGGAGAAAAAAAATATTTATGAATATGTATGTGAGTATCAGGCATAGGAATTAATGAAATCAATCAATCCCAAGATTTATTCACACTAGATAAAATACCTGTGCTAACAGGTGGAATAAATTGCTGTACAAGAAGGAAATAAAAAGATAGATGGAGATTAGATGATGTTTAACTTGATTTTGAAATAGATTTAATACCACTTTTTCTTTACCCTTTCTTTATTTGATATTAAAAGGGGGTCAGGGCAGTTCAAGTTAAATGAAGAGCAGGGCTGATCTCTAAAAAGAGGGGGCCAATGTGAAAAATGGAGCTGATGATGGAAAAATTAAATGGAGAGGTATAATGTTAAAAATTGGGATGTAAGGTTATGGAAAAGAGGTAATTTTGATCCCCAAAATTGAAAAAAAAAAAAAACCTTCCTCCTTGATCTTAACCCCCAAAAGTTGAAATAAAAACCATCTTTGATCTTGACCTCTTAAACTAGAAGGAAAAAAATCTTCTCCCTCAAGTTTTACACTCAAAATTGGAAAAAAAATTACCTCTCAATTTTGACCGCTAAAAGTAAAAAAAATCATCCTTGATTTAGACCACCAAAAGGGGGAAAAAATTTGACTTGATTCATACTGCTAGAAATTAAAATAAACATCCCCTCTCAATTCTGACCCCTACAAGTGAAAGAAAAAAACCCACTCCTTGATTTTGAGCCCTAAAATGGAAGAAAAAATTTGCTCCAGTTTAGATCCCTAAAAGTGAAAATAAAATACCCCAAGGATTTAAGCAATAAAAATAGAAAAAATTACTGCATCTTCTCAATTTTAAACCATAAAGTGAAAAAAAAAAAAAATTCACCCTCCACAATTTTAACCCCTGAAAAAAAAGTTCAACTTTGATTTTCACCCCTATAAGAGAAAAATAAAAGTTTCACTTTGATTTTGTCTTCTGTAATTGAAAAAAACTTCCAGTTGATTTTTACTATTGAAAGTGAAGAAAAAATTCTCATCTGGATTTGGATTCCCAAAAGTGAAAAAAAATCAACCCTTAATTTTGACCCCTAAAAATGAACAAAAATCTATCAATTTTGATTCCTGAAAATGAAAAAAACATCCCAAAGAGTGAAAAACAAATTTTGACCCTTAAAAGTGAAAAATGAAAGTTTCTTATTGAAAAAAACGCAACTTTATGTTACATATTCATTTCAAGATTTGATTGGAAAATAAGGATAAAAAAAAATGTTCTTTTATTATGTCACTAGAAAGTAAGAGTTATCATTTTAACAAGATGAATTATAATGTAAATGGAGGGGGGGGGGGGCTATTTACATGATGATTTATATTTGTAACCTAAAATCATATTTTGGGAGGTGGTTTCCAAAAACTAATTTGCCAAAAACATTACCTGATGATCAAATCCATACCCATAAAACATTTCAGAGGATATGGAAAAGTTCTGGCAGTAGGCTGTCACATATGGACAGATGGACATTTAGTGAATTATAAGATTAAGCATCAGTGTAACATGTGAAAATGCAACTCCATAAGCTAAACATTTTACTGAAAACTTTTCATTGCACAAATTGTTTATTACCTAATTTTAGACATGCAAGCATCTCTATTACAAATTGCCATCAACTACAGCCATGCCAAAATGTGGATTATGCCTTTTGCTCATTGTTGCCAATTTAGATGTTTTTTCATCTAAATCCAGATGTTGGTAGTGTCTAGATATTAGAAACTGATATTTGGATGATCTTAAATAAAATAAGTGATATCTTTATTTAATTCATACTAATAAAATAATAAATATTTTTGATAAATTAAGAAATATTTTGATAAAATAAATGTTGAAGATTAAAGTCACATTTAATTCATTAATAATATATAGTACATTTCTAAGATTTTTTATACATATCTAGACAATCTAGATATTTCTCATTCAGTTCTAGATGTAAACTGAAAATAAAGTCGACAACACTGTCCTTTGATGATCTTCACACGAGAAAAAACTAGCACATCTTTGGTCTGACTTTCAGACTTGTTTCACCATATTTGCCAATTAGTTTTGTATGGCTAGAAATAAAATTTAACAGATTAAAAAAAAAAACATTAAATAACATTATTCCAACCATTCACTGAGAAGTTAAGAGACTAAATGAATGAAATTTACTTCAAACTTTTTTTACTACATTTGATATAATTCTTTATTATTTTTTTCAGGGAATTCTCCTCGATTATTTGTTTGATTTTCTTTTCTTTTCTTGCTAATTGATTTCAACCCTTAATGGTTATTCCAGTCATTACACCCCAAAAGATATATTCATTTTTAATTTACATGTTCCCCAACCTCTGCTATTAGTTGACTCTTTTCATAAGATAGTATCTTCTTTGCATCCTTTGTTCTGTCATTAATTTTTACTTCATCATTATGAATTTACCTGCTCTTTGTTGGTCATTTGTTATATTTTCTTCTTTCCAGCTAATCTCACTGTCTGATTGAGAAGGTACAGCAGATCTCCAGGTAAAATAATCAGGTGGAATTGATATATTCTGTGTATAAGTCTGTTCAAAAAGAAAACAAAAATCATAAAATGTAAAGTGAAAGGTAGTGTTAACAAAAAATATCCGCCCAGGTGACATATAACTGTCAGATACACACAAATATCTTTTTCATTTTAGTTTTAAGATAGAAGGATAAAACATGAATGATCCTGTGCTTAGAAAAGAATGAAATCACTATGAACAATTCATTTATCAAATTTAGTGAGAAAACTTTTTAAAATTTACTTATATGTGTAAGCAGTAATAGAAGCAATTGAATCCTCCATGTTGTTCAACAAGAAATTGATATATGGAGAAATAATTCAAATTATTGTGTAATAATCAAGTTGCAAAAAGTATTTTTTCATAAGCTTTAACAGTGAACGCATGATTTAATGGACAAATTAGGGTGAATGGGTTTCTGTTAATGTTGAATATCCATTAAATCAGAATAAGGGCATCTTTAATTTTTCTTTACTTGTTTCAAAATCAAAATTAAACTCAAATATTTGAAGGCAAAAAAGCTTTAATACAATAAATAATATAAATTTATTGAATTATATTACCAAACAAGTGGCTCAAATTAGCTAAAAGAAAGTGTTCAGCCTTAGGTGTTTGCCCTCTGAAGTTGAGATTGAGGCATTATTGGAAGTACTGGTGTCTGCTAGAAGCAGTTGCGATGTACAAGTCATAATCAGAATTAGTTAAAGAAAGCATTCAGTCTCAGTTGTTAGAAACTCTGATATTGTTTTTCAAATATGATAAGTGACTGAAGTGTACATGGAATTCAAATAATAAGCAGCAAGTGTATCCAATAAATATGTGGTTAGAATGTCCGCTAAATCATAAAATCCTTATATTGGAGTCAGTTAAACCAAAGGTTTACTGTACTTATATTTAATACACTGCATAATCTATTATCATTGAAAATATGATATTTAAAGATATTCAGAAAATTTCTTTGAAATAACTAGATCAGGTTTTTCATTGACTTGGGATAATTTTAAAGTGTAATGATTTTTTAAAATACTTCTAAATAACTTGAGTTTTTGTAGTCAGATAAAAACATTTTTCATCATAAGAAAGCTTATTCTTTCATAAAATCAGAGTTTAGATGTTTTTTCTTTTTTTCAGATCTGACAAATAAATGAAAAATATTTTTATTTACTGTAAACATGTAATTTTTGACTGAGAAGTCGATCATAATAATTTACAGTTTTATCCTACATGTACTGAATAATTGTCTAACAAGCAAACAAACAATTTATTGTTATTAAATTCAAGTTGTATCATTTTGATAAAGTTCGTCAAATATTCATCTTATGGAGAAATTTTGATTATCAATTGTCAAATAAAAAAAAGTAACATTTTTAATACTTACTTGTGATGGAACTTCATTAGATAGTTGTGGTTTCTGTGGAAATCCACCTGTGGAAGTTACTTGTCTTCTTGATGCTGTCAGTGGAGTATTTATAACTGGAGTTTGGTTTGTCTGCAGAGGATGTGCAGGTCGTGGCCAAGAGTTTGGCTGGTAAGATGGAGCAATCAAGTGTCTCTGTTCACTGACATATCTATTGGAAGGATCAAGTGCTTGTGCATACGCCACATTTGACTGACCATTACATCGAATGATGCAGATTGACAATGAAGCTGTTATGAACACAGCTATTGTCACTGCTATCACTGTAATAATAATGACCAGATTAAGATGCACTTTCTCTTCACTCTCTAGCTCAACAACATTTAACATTTCCGATGTCTTGTTGCTGATTGTCAGTGTTAAAAACACAGTAGTTGTTGCTGATAGAACTGGGCTACCACTGTCCTTCACCACAATGTCCAGCTGATAGGAGCCAGCATTTTCTCGGCTCAGTTGCCGATTGAAAGTTAACAAACCAGTGTACTGGTTCATGCTGAACATCTGTTTGTCATTGCCTCTGATTATTTGATATTTTAGAAAAGCATTCTCTTGACTATCACTGTCTGATGCCTTGATTTGAGTGATGTTCTTTGTGCGATGGGGGTAATATGTCACATCCAGATTGTAAGGCTTAACACTGGGAAATGTAAAATACGGAGCATTATCATTTTTATCATTTACCTCAACAATCACATTCACTGTATTATTCAGAGATGGTGTTCCATTGTCTTTGACAAACACCTTGAACTCATAAGTATCTTGAAACTCATGATCCAGAGACATAATTGCTGATACTAATCCATTCGGGCTTATTTTGAAAGGTAAGAACTGTTTGTTATTGGTGAGCAGAGAATATGTGAGTTTTCCTCCAGCTCCCAAGTCTGGATCAGTGGCATTGATGTAGCCAAGAGTAATTCTTGACTTTTCATTCTCATCAATCAAGAATTGAAATGTGTCTTTTGTAAATACTGGCTCAACATCATTGATGTCCATCACTTGAATGGAGAATTTGCTGTTACTATGAAGAGGAGGAGATCCTTTATCTTGACAACTGATCACAACATCATGCTGTTCTTCTTTCTCTCTGTCAAGAGGATTTTTCAATGTCACTTCATATTTCTTTTTACCTAAATTCTGAAGCTGAAATTTATCATGGTGAAGGTGACATGTGACCTCTCCATTTTGTCCCTCATCATTGTCAGTGACTTTCACATAAGCAATGAAATTGCTAACTTTGGCATTTTCAAAAATCTGAACTGTATTTTCCTTGGATGTAGAAGGAAAAGTTATATCAATAGCTGGTGCATTGTTCTCAGGGTTTATCACATTTACATAAATTACTGCAATAGAGCTCAATGGTGGACTTCCTCCATCTTCAGCTTTTATATATAATTTCTTCATTATTTCTTCAGAATTAAACTTTTTTTGCAAGAAAATTTGTCCAGTTGTTTCAATCAATTGGAAAAAAGATTTTGTCCTTTCAGATGTTTTGTAACTCCAGTGATAGGAAACCTTTCCATTTTGTCCTGAATCTAAGTCAGTAGCAGATATAGTAGCTATGGATGTGACTTTACTATCCTCATTCTTCATTGAAATGTTGTACATGTTTTTAGAAAATACTGGAAAATTATCATTCACGTCAATGACTGTGATGTGAACATTCAATACATTTTGTTTGGGAGGAGATCCAGCGTCTTTAGCAACAACTTGAACTATATAGGAATCTTTTGTTTCTCTATCTAATGCTTTTTCTAATTTTATCCCTACTATTGATGCTCCCTCAACACCAGGGGAAATGAATAATTTAAATGGTTCATTTTGCATTTTTTTAAGCTCATAGGAAATCTTTGAATTCAGATATCCAACATCTTTATCTATAGCATTAGGGATTAAAATTTTTGTTCCTACCTTCACATCTTCATCAAATCGAATATTTACTTGTTTATCAGGAAACTCCGGTTTTTGGTCATTTATATCTTTAATGATGACTTTGATTTCTAAAATCCTCATTGAAGAAGCTCTCTTACGGACAGCCACATCAATGAGCTGGAAGCATTCCTCATTACGTTTACATATTTCTTCTGCATCCAATGTAACTATTGCATATAGTTTGCCTGTTTTCTTGGAGACTTGAAAATATTGTGAACTATCAACTTTACCTTGAAGCTGGCTGAATGTGATGAGTTTTTTGTCTTGTTCAGGAATCTCATCCATTACTTTAGAATCTGCTGCAATATCTCCAATGTAGGTACCTGGACTTTTCCCTTCTTCCACAGTATAAGTGAGATCGACACTCAGACAAATGGGTAGTGTGCATAGGAGAATGTATATCAATCCAGACATGTTGGAATATATATATCCAGACATTTATTATCTGTAAAGTATAGATGAGCATTGTCTTATACACATATTAATTCATTTCATTATCATACAAATATAAATGATACGTATTATCTATGAAAATGTTAAATTCTCTTCAAACATTAACATTCTCAGTTGTCTTTGTCATTCCATTTGTATAATATTTTTATCCAAGTATTTTCATATGAAATCAGTTATAATTGAGTCATAAACAAACAATAGTTTCTTGTTCTTTGTAAATGTTCACACAGATATTTTTTAATCTAAAGTTTGGTTTTTGTTATTCACTGTGCTTTACTTTATGCTTTTTGGATTTTGATTTTTTTTGACTGATGGCAGATAAAAGTTATAACCATTTTACCAAAACTACTACCTGTTTGTACCTCTATCTGTCAACTTCTGTCTTAGGGAGTAGGAACAAGAGAATAATCATTCTGTTCAGACTTTTAAAATGATATTTTTTAAACATAAAAAAATATAATTGATTGCTTAGTCAGGGCTCAAATTATGAATAAGCAATAAGTACTGCAAAATTGGATAAAATACTTTAGGTACTGATCATAGTAGATGGGACTTTAAATCATTGAAATTTGATATGATTTTCCAATATTAGCAGAAAAAGCATTCAAAAAACTTTTGATTTGGATTATAGAGTATATCATCAATCTGATGAATGCTATATATTTTCATTAATCGCCAATTTTATAGCCATATTGATTATAATTTAGCTTTTCTTCTACCATAAAATGAACATGTGTCAGATTCTTTGGTAATTAAACGGCCAATCTAGCAAACAGTTGTGGATACATCTTCAATTGATTGTCTTGCTCATTAATGGTATAATGGTTCTCAACCTTACGCCCACAGGGACAATGGTATCCACCAACCCTTTTGCATGTGCTCAACACAGACTCACTGCTATTAATGTTTTTCCCCATATGGTAGGAAATGATATAATCTTATATGAGATTTATTTGTAAATCTTAGCAGCTGTATTTTGTTATTTTGATTTTTTTAATGAATTTTCTATCATTTGTATTATAGTTTGCTTGGAACATAGATACCACATGTTTTTTTAAATACATTTTTTAGCACGGCTTAAATCCAATTGTCTACTTTGATGTGCATAGTTCTTTATGGATTCCTTTCTACACACACACTTTTTGATTAATGAATCAATTTGTCTCGTAGTATTTTTAATTATTGTCAGGATAGGGGTGTGGTAAAAGTTCAGGAAATTTTTATTTTTTAAACCGTTGTTCGAAAAAGTTTTCGTTTAAATTGTAAGACAATGTTCTGAAAATTCTCCCCCCTCTCCGAAAAGAATAAAAGTGTTGTGGAAAAGTTATCGGTACGATTAGTTGCAGACGTTACTGCGGTTGGCCGATGAACAAGTAGGTCGTTTACCGAAGGGATCTTGGAGTTACTTCCCTTCCACTCGCTCATAAGAATTCTGTTCCATTTGATGAACAATTATTTTGCAATAAAAATTAAGTTAAATGTTATGTCATAATGTATTCGTATGTGCTTGAAATTTGGATTTTCAAAACAATACAAAATTTTTTTACATCCTAAAGTTATTAAGAATATTTGAAAATATATATTCTCTAAGCCTTCAATTTTTTTAATTCAGGGATATAAAGGAAATCTTATTTATCATCAATTTGATAATATAGTCTACTTCTTCATGATGTATCAATATGAATTCAACTTATAACAATGTACACTCAGAGTTGAAATATCGTTTAAAAAAAAAGATCTTGAAGTTTGCTGGAAAAGCTGTAAGGAGTTTGGAAAAATTTTGAAATATTGAAATATTTACTTAAAAAATATTTCCATAGAATAGATATTTTCCTTAATTTACGTAGATATAAATACCACATAATGAAAAAAACTTCTACTTGAGATTTATATAAGAAGCCATTCTTGAGATGAAGTGGATTTTGATTTGTGTAATGGCGTTTCACAATGGAGTCAACTGAGAAAAAAAGATAGTAGGAAATAATGGAAAATACTTTACTAATTTGAGTAGAAGTTCCCAGTATAAAATTTTTTTTTTTAATTGTATTTTTCATGTAGAAAATTTTTAGAATGAAGGTATTTTTTTACAAATATAATTATTCTATGAAAAAAATAATCAGAAAACATGCAATATTGTTGAGAAGAGAGGATAAGTGTGTCAGATGTAAATGATGGCCGTCTATGAGGTTGTTTATGCTGAGGGAATAAAATAAACTGAAATAAAAGCCATAACAATTCTTCTTACCTTTAGTATGATCTCCAATAATTTTGTAAGATGTATTGTCCACTGATAGTTCTGTAAATGTTAAGTCCAGTAAGTAAGATGAAACTTTGGACTGGTTATGTTTCTGTGAGTGTAGCAAAGTAGTCGTCCTAAGAAGTATGGTGTGTTTGTAATGGCTGCAGTAGTCAGAGGAAGGAGGGTGTTGAGATTATTTGTGTGGAAAGTAGATAATACCAACTCACATTGATGTTTGTCTTATGATTCATGTAATTCTATTTTTCTTCATTTCTCAACAAAATTGTCATTAAATTTCATTTTCATATTCTTAATGAAATATGATAATGTAGAATTGAATTTGTTTAATTTCTTTAGGAATAATTATTCTTTTTGCCTTTGTTCCCACAATGCAATGTAAAAGTGAACGTGTTATTCGTCCTGTAGGATCTACATTCTTCCCTCTTTCCCAGCTGAGGGACTCTAAATTGTCAAATATTCATTCTTGGAGTAGAAAGATACCAATTACTTGCAGTCCTGATTCATCGAGTAGCCACTTAGAATTTACAACCATTCTGCAATTACCTATAAGGCATCATCCATTGCAATGAATTCTATGAAGGAGATTTTAATGTCTTTTCCTTTATAACATAGATGACAAGGACAAAGGTGGTCCATAAAATGGTGTGTGCCAAATTATGACAAACACTAAATATGCTTTTTGAAAATGCATCATTGCATTTCAGATAGCTTTTCTCTGTGCAAAAAATGGTCCTTTTAATAGATATATCATCATTATATATGAAATATTTATTTTTCATCAAGTAATTGGGAAGTGTATAGCTTATCAATATATATTAGTAATTTTGGATTAATTTCCCAGAAAGCCTAACACTGAAATGTTTCTTGTCTGTGAATATTTGTATTGGTGGAATATAATGTAGTAAATGTGTGTGTGTGTGTGTAATATCAATGCAGCTTTGGTCTTCATTGTTAATGCAGAGATCATTGGTTCTTGTGTGGCACTGGGGGTAATGGTCTTGTGTTTGAAGTCTGCTGTTTGTTTATTTCAAAGAGATTCTTAGACTGCGGATATGGAGCAGAAATATCACTTTTGTTGAGATGGCCTGAATGAGCTGAAGAATTGGTAGAATGTATATCTGAAAAATAAAATGTGTTTATGATAATAATCAGACATAAGTTATTGAAATGGATTTTATGAGAACTTCTTGATTTTATTAGAAGAAGCTTTATAATAAAGATGCAATTATACCAGCAAAACGTTTGATTAATTTTTCTATCTGCAATAAATATATGTGTTACCAATATATTTAGTTTGATCTGATGTAAAATTCTAAAGAGATGGCACAAATCGTTAATATGTAATTCTCTATCATTGGGTTGTAAAATATGATAGCATTGAAATCGACAAATGTTATCCCCTTTGATGGCTGAAAATGGCTAGATTTCTTTTTATTTCTAGCTAACTCTACAATTAAAATTTTACTGTACACTTCAAATAAAGTTGTTGTTTTCACTATAAGATACTGTTTTTCAAATCTAAAATATCATTCTCAAAATCCTACCCCCAACCCTTTGTATGAATTCTGGAGCATATATAACATTTTTAGCTATAAAGTTAGCAGGAAATAAAAAATCTAGCCATTTTAAACCATCAAGGGAGATAACTTTTGACAATCTTCATGACATTGAATTTTAGAACCAAATATCCAAGGATTACCTGTCAATCACATTATAAGGATGAATCAATGAATCCATGGCTTCACATGAAGTTATTAGCAGAATTTCTATCTGAAATTTTCATTGTATAATGTTTGATCTGAGTGATTAATATTCACCACTGAATTGAGTGTATTGATAATTGAAGGGATTTGTTGAAAAACAAACATTTATTGAGTAAAATAAATGCTTTGTCCACCATTAGGATATGGACTTATTGATGTACCTATATACTTCAAATACTCATTGTAACTTCAAGTATAGTCTTGAACTCAATATTAGAAATCAGCCTAGTATTTAGATACCTTCTATCGTTTTGAGATGGGTCACAATACTATTCAAAGAATCATTCAGATTATTGATCTTATACTTTTCATTGTTCTTGGTCGCAAAATGTTTCAGTCAATCAATTTTGCAGCCTTCTCCAGGCATGCCATCATTTGTGAGTGAGGTCATTTTGGGGAAATAGAGCAAACCAGAACATATCTTGGGAATTATGTGTGGTTACACCTTTGGTGAAGTTTTGCAAAATTACTTGATCTGATCAGAATATTTGTCACCAGTTTTTTCTTCTTCCCACTATTCTCTGGTTTGGTCAACCCTAAAAAGAGAAACCTTTTCACCCATACAAATCATACACCTAGGATAGATACACTGAAATGTTGGCCACCATTTTCTGGTTTGCTTTACTCCACCTAGAAAGAGACTTCATCACTTTGAAAGAAAAAGGAATGAGATCAATAGTACAAACAATTTTTGAAAGTAACCTTGTACACAATTTCATTTTTTCAGATATTTCTAAATTTGTTTTCCTTGGGATATTTGTTCAGTTTTTTTCCTTCAACTAATTCATTTAACCACTTATTGGTCTCTCCTAGCATTGTCCTCAAAAAGACACTTTTATTCCAATTCTACTTGTTTTTAGCATCCTTCCATTATTTACTACATAAATTTGATTTATTTACAGCTTTACATGATGTTTTATTTAATAGCATTCTTTTAGAAATTACCTGATATTTCTTGGTCATTTGAAGCATTTTCTTCTCTCCAGCTCACTTCAGTGTTAGCCTGAGAAGGCACAGTAGATCTCCAGGTAAAATAATTCGGTGGAATGGATACATTTTGAGTGTACATCTAGTAAAAGGAAAACATTATATTAATACATTATCATCATAATGATAATCACAAAAATTATTCACTGAGCCAACCAAGATCAAGGTATCTGCTAACTAGCCACCAAAATTTATGTAGATATAAAAGAAATGTTTTTATATTGACACTGACAAATATGTTTGAACCAAAACATATTTCAAACAGTTCTTAAGTAAAAAAAGTCAGCAAAATCATTATTAATATTTCCTTTTATAGTTGACTTTGTTTCTTTGTCAGAAATTGATAGATGATAATTTCTACAATGCATAGAGAATCAAAAATGACTTTTTTCAAATTTAATTATTCATTCAGAGCAACAATTATATTTACATTGGTAACAAAGAAAAACATTTGGAGAAAATAAATTTGGATAAAAATCTTGAATAGTCTTGGATTGAATTAAAAACATAATTACTTAAAAATTATGTTGTTACAATTTTTATATATATTTTCTCATAGGCAGAAGTGTCAAAATGTATGAAAGATATACCATTCAGTATATGATGTATAAATGAAATATTTTAAGAACTGTAGAAATTAATGTTATCTTAAAGATATATAAAAAAAATGGTTATGAAAAAAAAGCTTATGATTCTGTTCATATTATATACATTTTTTTTACCAAAGCAAATGTTTGTAACTTGAATGGGAAATCATTTGAAATTAGATTCTACTTTATTTTCATAGAGCATAAACATAATACTGAAATCTGTTAAAAAAGGGACTAATTTATTTTTTGGTCTGACTTTCATTGTTTTATAAAAATTTGAAGCAGATAAACAAACATAAAAAAAATGAGCAATTTTGTGTACTTACTTGTGATGGAACTTCATTTGATAGTTGTGGTTTCTGGTGAAATCCATCTGCAGAGGTAATTTGTCTTCTTGATGCTGTCAGTGGAGTATTAGTTTGGTCTAATTGCAAAGGATGAGCAGGTCGTGGCCAAGAGTTTTGCTGGTAAGATGGAGCAATCAAGTGTCTCTGTTCACTGACATATCTATTGGAAGGATCAAGTGCTTGTGCATAGGCCACATTTGACTGACCATTACATCGAATGATGCAGATTGACAATGAAGCTGTTATGAACACAGCTATTGTCACTGCTATCACTGTAATAATAATGACCAGATTAAGATGCACTTTCTCTTCACTCTCCAGCTCAACAACATTTAACATTTCCGATGTCTTGTTGCTGATTGTCAGTGTTAAAAACACAGTAGTTGTTGCTGATAGAACTGGGCTACCACTGTCCTTCACCACAATGTCCAGCTGATAGGAGCCAGCATTTTCTTGGCTCAGTTGCCGATTGAAAGCTAACAAACCAGTGTACTGGTTCATGCTGAACATCTGTTTGTCATTGCCTCTGATTATTTGATATTTTAGAAAAGCATTCTCTTGACTATCACTGTCTGATGCCTTGATTTGAGTGATGTTCTTTGTGCGATGGGGGTAATATGTCACATCCAGATTGTAAGGTTTAACACTGGGAAATGTAAAATATGGAGCATTATCATTTTTATCATTTACCTCAACAATCACATTCACTGTATTATTCAGAGATGGTGTTCCATTGTCTTTGACAAACACTTTGAACTCATAAGTATCTTGAAACTCATGATCCAGAGACATAATTGCTGATACTAATCCATTCGGGCTTATTTTGAAAGGTAAGAACTGTTTGTTATTGGTGAGCAGAGAATATGTGAGTTTTCCTCCAGCTCCCAAGTCTGGATCAGTGGCATTGATGTAGCCAAGAGTAATTCTTGACTTTTCATTCTCATCAATCAAGAATTGAAATGTGTCTTTTGTAAATTCTGGCTCAACATCATTGATGTCCATCACTTGAATGGAGAATTTGCTGTTACTATGAAGAGGAGGAGATCCTTTATCTTGACAACTGATCACAACATCATGCTGTTCTTCTTTCTCTCTGTCAAGAGGATTTTTCACTGTCACTTCATATTTCTTTTTACCTAAATTCTGAAGCTGAAATTTATCATGGTGAAGGTGACATGTGACCTCTCCATTTTGTCCCTCATCGTTGTCTGTGACTTTTACATATGCTATGAAATTTCCAGGTTTGGCATTTTCAAAAATTTCAACTATATCTTCCTTGGATGCAGAAGGAAAAGTTACATCAATTGCTGGAGCAGTGTTTCCATGGCCTATCATATTTATATTAACTTTCGCAAAAGAACTCAGTGGAGGACTTCCTCCATCCTCAGCTTTTATAAACAATTCATGAAAGATTTTTTCTCCTGAATCAAACTTTTTCTGTAAGAAAATCTGCCCTGTTGTTTCTACTAACTGAAAGAAATCTTTTGTCCTCTTAGATGTTTGATGACTCCAATGATATGAAACTCTTCCATTTTGCCCTGAATCTAAATCAGTTGCAGATACAACAACAATTGGTGTGATTTTACTGTCTTCATTCTTAATTGAAATGTTGTATATTTTTTCAGTGAATAAAGGAAAGTTATCATTAATATCACAAACTGAGATATGAACATTTAATATGCTTTGTTTTGGAGGAGATCCTCCATCTTTGGCAACAACTTGGACTAAATAAGAGTCTTTTGTTTCTCTGTCTAAGCCTTCTTCCAATTTTATTCCCAGCTGTGATGTTCCAATGATATTAGGTGCAACAACTAATGTGAATTGTTCATTTTTCATCTTTTTTAGTTCATAAGAAATTTGGGAATTCACAAATCCAACATCTTTGTCAAAAGCATTAGGGATTAAAATTTTTGTTCCTACCTTCACATCTTCATTAAATCGAATATTTACTTGTTTATCAGGAAACTCCGGTTTTTGGTCATTTATATCTTTAATCATGACTTTGATTTCTAAAATCCTCATTGAAGAAGCTCTCTTACGAACAGCCACATCAATGAGCTGGAAGCATTCTTCATTACGTTTACACATTTCTTCTGCATCCAATGTGACTGTTGTATATAGTTTGCCTGTTTTCTTGGAGACTTGAAAATATTGTGAACTATCGACTTTCCCTTGTAGCTGGCTGAATGTGATGTGTTTCTTGTCTTGTTCAGAAATCTCATCCATTATTTTAGAATCTGCAGCAATATCTCCAATATAAGTACCTGGACTTTTTCCTTCTTCAACAGTGTAAGTAAGATCTGCACTGAGACACATAGGTAGTGTGCATAGGAAGATATATATCAATCCACACATGTTAGATTTATCGCCTGGAAAATTATTTTGTACATATTATCTTTAAAGTTGAATCATTAGTAATTGTAAATAAATAATACATGGAAATGTGATATTTTCTTCATATAATCATGTTTTTAGCAATTTGTTTTTCTCATTCTGAAAAAAATTTTCATTTGAAGCCATTTAAATTTCTAGTTTTAAAAGAATTTATACTTGATAATTGTATTTTTAGACTTTATAAAGAGGATATTATCAATTGAATTTCCATTTATATCAGCTTTTTAGCAGATGTTGGCTATAGCTGTAATATAACTCAAATTTCTTAGATGAAACATAGTCAGTTATCATTATTTTTGAGCAGTATTTCTTTAATCTTATCTTTATTACTTTTTAGGCCAACACCTAGATTGTCATTTCTTGATTATTAGTTAGCAATGTTAATCAGAAGTAAAGAATAAACCTCCTGTGAGACTTGAACTCACATCTCCCAACCTCCAATAGCCTGCCTACACTGTGAGTAGACAATGATGGCTCATCTATTATGGTAATTCAAATTTTGCCATATTATTTTATATTTTCCCTCAATGCCTGATATACCACAATATTCTTTTTTTACACATATCAGTAATTGTATCAATTGTGGTTGAATTTCTCAGATGAAGCTGTGTCAAATGTTACACGTTTTTGATTAATGTTTCTTCATCTTATTTCTTTTGATTTTTATCACAACTCCCATATCATTATTTAACAAGTGGGGTATAGCTAATTCATATTAAAAAGACAGTCTTTTAAGTCCCCATTTTTTTACTAAGATCTAGTTAAAAAAGAGGAAGATGAAATGACTAATTCTATTATTTTAGCAATAAATGTTTTTTTAAAGATTTGATGGCATATAAATCCCAATTTCTTCCCCCAAAATAGCTCGAGAGTTAAATGTAACCTTTGTTGTCTAGCCCTACATTGGCTATAAGATATAGGTATTAAAAACCTGGGTAATGATTAAGAATATTTCTAGAGAAGGTCTTTTTTCTTAAATAATTGGCTCAAATACTATAATTTAACTACTGCTACCCCTTACATTTAGCGTGTTTTGTATTTGCAGTTTCAACAATTTGCAGTTTCTATAATTTGAGTTTCAGTCATGAATAATTCAATGGGAATATTTTTTTCTTGAGATTTTTGGCATAAAGCAAAAAAACTATAAATGAAATGTAAAAAGTTGAGGAATTCATGAAAGCATACATAATTATAACATACATAGCAACTACCATGAACTTTTTTTTTAAAAATGGTATATGTCTGGAACTTGTAATCTAATTATTTTATCATAATCTTTGTGTTGATGATAAGAAGAAACATTGGAAAAAATCGTCAACCAGAAATTATTTATACAGACAATATAAATCCTTAATCATAGTTGAAATTTTGTTCGAACCAGTCAATCATGAGAATTTGCATTAGAAAAAATTAGCAAAATTTGCGCACAGATTTTTAAATTTGCCCAAAATATACTAATCGGCTGATTTCAATAAAATTCTCAATATGTATTCAATTTTGAATTCATTTTTTATGAAAAAGGGATTTTGTAAGAAAATCTTATGAAAACATATTTGTCATATTTTGGATCCTAAAAATCATATAAATTTCTATGAAGATAAGTCCCCTGAGAAATAAAATCCTTCTAAAATATTTTGCTGCTGCTGACTGTTGCAAAGAAAATTTAATCAGAGAGTAAGAAAAACAAAAAAGGTAAAATTTTTCAAATTTAGAAAATTTTTTGTTTCCACTATAAAAAAAATCTACTGGAAATTATTTTCGAGAGTTTTTATAAAAGTTTTGTCATTAAATTATCAATGTTTTTGTCTCTTGAATCCTTTTAAAACATTGCTATTCAGAGAAAAGTGTTTTACTCACTGGTAAATATTGAAATTTACATATTTTGATGAAGCTGTATTGTAAAAAAAAAATTTTGATTATTTTCTGTTTAATTACATACAATGCATTCTGTCAGTTATGGTGGCTCATAATTCAGAAATATGATTTACCTCCCTTGAATTTTTTGCAACGCGTTGAAAGGTTTGAAAAGATGTTGACATTTTGTGTGACCCATTGAAAAATTTAAAAAAACAAAACATGCCACAGACAGCAGATATGGCTGGGGGTTAGAAACTCTTAATTGACTTTTGAACTATGCTCACTCGTTTGTAACACTCCTGATAAATAAAAGCATTTTTCTCCAAGTTTTCTGTGGAAAGTAAGCAACATTTTCCCCTAATCCTGTCAACTGATCTTTAAGTTGGCTAAGTTTTTTTTTTAATCAAATTTCTCTGAGGTCAATTCTATTTTTGAAAGCCTCACTCATACATTTCTCTCACAGTGATCACTTCATCTTGCATTTCATGCATCTTTTGCTATTATTACTGTACAGTGATAAATCCTTAACATGGGTTTAAAGCTTCTAAGAGACAGAAGAAAGTGATGACCCTACAAGAAAAAATAGAATAAATTTTTATGCTATAGAGACTCAATTTGGCAATTGCTATTGCATGCCATTAAGATATAAACAAGTAAACCATTTGGTATATCAAGAAAAAAGAAAAGGAAATCTACAATGCTGTTTCTGTAGCTACACCATCTGGTACAAAGCATCTGCATGTTGGGCAAGATCCTTACATCTCTCATGTAGAAACTGCTACATTTATGAGGGTGCAAGAATTCCAGTAGATTTCAACATGATAAGAGAAAAGGCAACGTCTGTATAGGTTACCAGAAAGAAAAGAGAAAGTGAAGCATCTGCAGGTATGGGGGGGGGGCTTCTAAGGATTTTCGGGCCAGTAAAGTCTGGTTTGGAAATTTCAAGAAAAGCTTTGATCTACATAATGTAGAAAAAAGTAGCCTCCACCGACTAAGAAGCAGCAAATGAATTTCCCATCACCTTAAAGGAGCTTAGAGAAGAGAAATGACAATGCCCCTAGCCACCCTGAATCCCAGAGCAGTGCCAGAAGATAAGTTTACACTGGATAATATTGCAGAGGGTCTACAAAGACTTTGGTGGACTATTTTTAAGGCAAGGACTTATCTATGGTATGTGCCTTGAGGGGGAAGCAGGAGGCTGAGAAACATTTTCTCCATATGCCAACATCTATAAAGAATTGAAGTAGCAGAAAAGCCAAACCAAAATCACAATGTATTTCGGGAATATTAAAAACATTGAACTTTACAATGGCTTTAAAATGTAAATATTGGAAGTTTTCTCTTATTATTTATTAGTATTACTAATCTTGATATCACTGAGATCATGTCTATAATGTATTTTTATTTGTCACTGTTTTGATAATTCAGATCAATCCATTTTTATCAGATCTAATTTCTACATCAATTTAAAATCAGGAAGAATGTATTTTCATGAATCAGAACTAATTCAATTTATGATTTCTTCAAGTAACAGAATGCAATTGCAAACATTTCTTAACTGAAAAGTTTTGCCTAGAACTTATGTTCAAGTACAATGTGAAAATTGTAACTTATGCATAACTAATGAAAATCACTTGTCATTTTTTTGACTTCATTATTCAATAATATAACAAATATTCTTTACAGCTTTGGACACTCTAAACACTAATTTCCTCGATATGAATGCATGACTTAGTAGCATCTGTCAGCGGTTTATATTACAACAAATATTATTCATTCATGCACTTCCATATATTTAGTTAATAAACACTTGTTTGCTTTTTTTCCTCTCATTAATTTCCACATCTCTCTCAAATGCTGTTAAAATGTTCTTCAGAGAACAGTAAATGTCCAAAACTAATGATCAAAGTATACATAATTTTCAATTCCAAGTTGAAAAATGAATATTCTTTACTGTTTAAAGTAAAGAATATTCCCCTTCAAGAGGTTCCAAATCAGCTGACATGATTATTTGAAATTAGCTGTTCAGTCTCAACTGCCTGAGAGTTATTTCCCTTGCATCTGTTCACATTCTTCGAGTTTCATTTTATGAATAATTATTTTGTAATTAAAATCAAATTAAATATTATGACAGAATGTAGTGATATATATTTAAAAATATGATCATCGAAACAATATGACTGATCGAACTCTCAACACAAACTTTTCTAAGAATTTTGTAAAACGAGTTAAAAGTCCCCATATTTTTATGGAATATAAATGAAGTGCTGTTTTGAATCTTCCTACAAAATAAACGTCTTATTGTATAAATGTAGATATTTTATATAAAAGCATATTATTTGAAAAAAAAAAGAATATTATCTCCAAAGATTTTTTAGTCAATTGTTGGCATAATTATATCATGCATTGAAAATTATTCAGTATTTGAAAGAATTTTTATTACATTATCTCATGTCAAAAGATAAGATGGTAATAGAAGGCTACTTACTATGATCGCTTTGGGGCAGGGTTTCTTAGATAACAATAACTGGCTGATGATATTAAGTAAAGGAAATAAAAACAGGAACAGTTTGCATTCGTTGTCATAAATTAATTATTATGTCATTAAATTCAGTCTTATAAACTAATTTGAATTATGAAAAATTGATATCACTAATAAAAGTATTTTGATATGATTTTTAATTCTTTTTAAATGAAAAGTTTAGGACTGACTGATTTCGATAACAATAACCATCTGATAACATCATCCTTGATCATTGCTCCCTTTGTGAAAATCATTATAAAATTAATGTATCGTAATGATTTTGAATTATCAAAATTTTTTTTTATGATTGAAATAATCTAATATTTTATTTTCTGGATTTGAAGTTCTATGAAATTCACAGTGATTTTAAAAAGTTTTCTCAGGATTCAAATAGATTGAACTCATAAAATGTATTTCAAATCTGGCTTATAGATTTTCAATAAGATCCTTCATGGTTACACACAAAGAAAGAGTTTTGGAATTACCTATAACATAGATCATAAATCAAGTAGTCTAGCAAAATGATGAATGAAAGCTACGAATTAAATATCTATTTTTAAAAATATGTACATGGAGTTTAAAATATTCTTAAATAACATAGATTTCATTTAGACAAAAATCAAAGAAAGTTGTCTGAGTGAAAAATGAGGACTGCCATTATGTTAAATGAAGCAAATATAGGTTTGTGTAATGGCGTCTTCAACTGTACCAAATGAAATGAAAAAAAAAAGGAATAAATTGAATAGATATAGTTCATTATTTTGTTGAGTATAATATTTTCAGTATAGAAAATCAAAATAGATATTTCTATTATATATTTCTAGGGTGAATATATATCGTTTGCAAATATTTTTTTTAAATTAGAAAACTTGCCATTATAATAAAAAGTATGTCAGTTCTGAAAGATGGTCTTCTGTGTAATAGTTTCTGTTAACGAAAATTGCTCAGAATAAAAAAAACATGAAAACTTTTCTTACCTTTATTATGATCTTCAATGATGGTAGTTGTAAGATGTATTGTCCAGTGATTGTTCCGTTGATGCAAGCTCCAATAAGTGAGATAAAGCTTTGAACTATTGATGTCTTTATGAGTGTGATAAAGTAGTTATCCTAAGAAGTATGGTGTGTGTGTAATGGCTGCATTAGTCAGAAGGAGGAGGGTGTTGAGGTTGCTGATGTAGAATAAAGGAAATACCCATTCACATACATGTTTATTTCATGGTTCAGATAAATCTTATTCTTCATTTCTCAAAAAAATTGTCATTAGATATCATTTTTATATTCTTAGTAAGAAATTATGATGTAGAATTGAATTTATTTATTTTATTCAATAAGATTTATTTTTTTCCACCTTTGTTCCCACAATGCAATGTAATAGAAAATATGTTATTTGTCCAGTGGGATCTGCATTCTTCTTTCTATCCATAGTATGGAACACTAAATTGTCTAATATTCATATGATAATCGTAAACTCCTTGCAGATTCATCTTGTCACAAGTTTAAATTTACATACATTTTTCTATTGTCTGTAAGGTATCATTCATGGCAATAAATTCTATGAAGGAGATTTGAATGCTTTTTCCTTAGAAGATGTAAATTACAAGGAAAGATGAAGTCCATGACTATGTGTATGCAAAATCATGACAGCACTGAAGTTGTTTCTCAAGAAAATTTCTGATAAACTTTCTCTATATAGATAATGGTCTTCCCATACATATTAAATTTTTCAAATAGACTGCATATACCTGTTTATATATAAATATCATACCATGTCCAATACTCTGGAGTTCTGACTTTGGGTATCTACCAAACCTCAATATGGACAGTAATAGAGCTTGAATGAATTGTGTTATAATCGTCTGAATATCCCTGTAAAGTATTTCTCTTATAGTTCAGTATATTAAGTATTAATATTGTACATGTGGTCTTTATCTTTCAAAAAGTACATTGATGAGTTTTTAACTTATCATTATATACATAGGAGCCATTCTGTGTCAATATTCCAAGAAAACTTGACCCTGAAATGTTTCTTGTCAGTTGATATATATATAGATAGAATGTGATGTAGTGAATATGTACATATCCTATTAGTTCTTGTGTGGCACTGGGGGCAATGGCCTTGAGCCAGAAGTCTGTTGGTTGTTCATTTCTATGAGATTTCTGGATTGTGGGTATGGAGCAGAAATATCACATTTATTAAGATGACCTGAATGAGTTAAAGATTTGGTTGAAGGCACATCTGAAAAATAAAATGTGCTTATGACAATAATCAGACATAGAAAATAATGATGTGAATATTATGTAAATTTCAAGATTTTTTGTCAAAATCTCTGTTACAACATATGGGGATGCAACTATACAAGCTAAACATTCTACTGAAATGTTTAAATATACAATAAGTGCATATATATATACATAATGTATGCTTGACATGACATGATTTTAACATGGACCTCAATTTTCAAACATTGAATCTGGCTCTCAAAATAATAGCTAAATACAAAAATGGAAAAATCCCCAGGAAATTTCATGCACTGGGCCCATCAATGTTGAATTTGGCCATCCATAGCTCAGAAGGATTGAAACTAGTGAGGCCAATCAGGTCAGTGTTGCCAACTCAAAGAGTATTTTTTGCACTAGTTTGACTGTCAAAAGGCAATCAATTTTAAAAGAATAGCCAAATGCTGCCAAAAAGACACTAAAAAACACATCAAACACAAAATCAGGTTACACCAACAGTAAAAAAGAAATCAATTAGACAAAAACATTTCAGTAGTCAATAAACAAAACTCATTGTCCCTTTTCTCTTTTATATGTCACTAAAAAGACTACTACCTTTTATTCTGGAATTGACTTTATTTTTCCATGTGACAACAATAGCCCTATATACCCGAGTGCATGGGAAAGGAAAATATAAAGCAATAGGAGAGAGAGAAAAATATATTTTTAGTAATATCAATAAATCATCTTAATATTTCTCAAACGATTTCATTCATAAAACCATTTGATTATCGTAACAAGTGGGGAGGGATCTTCAGTATGATTTTTTTTCTTTTTGCAATGTCTTTTTCACTCAATTTTTGCTTTGTAAATTTCTTTCCCTCTTTTCGCTATGTTGTTTGCTTTGTCTCTTTTTGCAACAATTTTTTACTCCCTCTCTCTCTCTTTGTCAACACTCACTACATATGTATTCAAGTTTTATCAAAATGTAACCTTCTGGTAAGGTGTCATGATTTTAAAAAAAATTGTATTCATTTCTTGTGCTCCCATCAGTCTAGCCTCATGTTACCCCAATAGTTTTCTCTTCATTTCTGCACGAACTAGAAAGGTCGATCTTGAAGAAGTTGGGGGTAGGTGATCTGGACTCCCCCATTCACCCCTGGCTCCACCAGTGTATATTACATATTTACAGTAAATTATACCACAGTAATAGATAACTAACTATTTTCACTTGCTGTTGGGAAATGATACCCAGCATTTTTCATGCAGCTAAGAGGAAAACTTGGATCAAGTTTTCTAAAAATGGAAAATTTATAACATTGTGGACTCACTTAAAATGCACTAGAAAATTATGGACTCCAATATCTGCCTTATAATGGGTCTACAGTGTGTGTGTGTGTGTGTGTGTATGTGTGTGTGTGTGTGTGTGTGTATGTGTGTGTGTGTGTGTGTATGTGTGTGTGTGAGAGAGTGTATAAGTTTGTCTGCAAGAGGTTGAAGGAATATTAGAAACCTACTCTGTATTCAGGTACTGTAATTTTGAGAGAAATCATTATTATTTCAAGAGTTGTTTGGACACTTGATCTCATTTTTGTTGTTGTAGTTGATGCTGCAACATTTCAGCCAGTCCATTCTATAGCCTTCTTCAGGTGTATAATCTATATAAAAGAGGGAAGGAGTCTCTTTTGGGGAGTATAGAAAATCAGAAAATGGTTTAGAGAGCAACCTTACATATAAAATATGGAATCGTCTGTGTCACATGCATTGCTGTTAGGTTTGGCATAGTAGCTTGATCTGATCAGTCTCTTTAACACCTTTTTTTCAGTTTGCTATTATATTCTAGTTTGATCTACCCTCAAGAAGGGAGACAATGCTGTTTCTATATTCATCGTACACCTGAAGAAGGCAATGGGATGGATCAATTGAAATGTTGGCCACCATTGCTCCTTCTAAGCCGGGCACTTGTGTGCATATAAATATGTTCAACAAATAATATGCACAAAATATTCAAAATTCTGTAGACAGCTTACTAAGTTTTCATTGAAAAAAATACTGATTTACTATGTCTAATCCAAAAGTGTCCACATTCTTCTGTAACTAGAAAAAAAAATTCACACAAAATAAGATTTTTGTGCATTGATCATTAAAAATCAGAGGGAACATTAGACTACCATTTTTTCATTAGCTATATCCATAAAAATTCACCACAACACTTTCCCTACAAAATAATCATTTAAAGGAGGCCATAGAATCACTCAGCTGGATCATTGTGGTAACAAGATAGGAACAAAAATAATGTGATTATTAGTCCAAACAATTCTTGGAAGGAATCGTCTATTTATTTATTTAATCTCAAATATTTCTAAACAATTGATTTCTCTTAAAATATATGTTTTGATATTCCCTCTTGCAAATCCATTTCATCATTTGATGATTATTTCTTCCATTTTACTCAGAATTATTCTCATAATTTACTCACACTTCATGTATAATTTCCTTGTATCATTTACAGATTTACTCATTGTTATATTGAGGATTTTCTGAGATATGATTTTAACTTGTTAAAAATTGCAAAGTGCACATAGCTGCTAAGTGCAAGTGCAGGCAGCAAAAGGACTTGAGGATACTTTATGGATGAATTTTTAAATTACCTGATGTTTCTTGAACATTTGCAGCATTTTCTTCTCTCCAGCTCAGCTCAGTGTCTGATTGAGAAGGTACAGCAGATCTCCAGGTAAAATAATCAGGTGGAATTGATACATTTTGAGTATACATCTGGTAAGAAAACATTTTTCCATGATAAAACTGACAATTATACTTGAACCAAAAGTATTTCAAACAGTTTTTGGATTAAAAGTGAATTAAATCATTATCAGAATTTTCTTTTATTATGTCCTTTGTTTGTGTCTGAAATTTATAGGTGATAATGCTTTGAAAATTAGAATTGAATTCTTTTCAAATTCAATAATTAATTCACAGATGCAATTTAACATATATTGGTAACTAAAAGTGAATGTTTAGAGAGAATGAAAGTGGATGAAAAATCTTGAATCTTATTGTTGATTAAGGATGAGTGTTGAAAGAAAATTTCAAACAACATCCAATTCAACAATTCTGGCATTATAAGATTTCATGTTGATTTTTTAAAAATAAAATTTGTATCAAAATGTATGAAAAATATGCTGACCGGTGGTAATTTAAAAGCTATATCAAAATTTATAAAACAATATGTCACAAATTATTCTAGCAGAATCATAACGTTCATTTTCTTTTGAATGAAGGTTCATGATTCTGTTAATAAAATTAGAATTATTTTTACCATAGAAGATATTTATAATGTGAAAAGAAGAATTTGAATTTTGATCAAATTCTATTTTATCTTCATAGAATGTAAGTAAAATATAGAAATAAATTGAAATGATGATTCTAATTTATCTTTTGATTTGATTTTTATTGCTTCTTAAAACTGGAAGTGAATAAACAAGCACTCTATATAAAGGAGCAATCTTGTGTACTTACTTGTGATGGAACTTCAGTTGATGGCTGGGATTTCTGTGAATATCCATTTGCAGAAGAAAGTTGTCTGCCTGATGCTGTCAATGGAGTATTTGTAGATGGAGTTTGGTTTATTTGCAAAGGATGAGCAGGTCGAGGCCAAGAGTTTTGCTGGTAAGAAGGAGCAATCAATTGTCTCTGTTCACTGACATATCTATTCGAAGGATCAAGTGCTTGTGCATACGCCACATTTGATGGACCATTACATCGAATGATGCAGATTGACAATGAAGCTGTTATGAAAACAGCTATTGTCACTGCTATCACTGTAATAATAATGACCAGATTAAGATGCACTTTCTCTTCACTCTCCAGCTCAACAACATTTAACATTTCCAATGTCTTGTTGCTGATTGTCAGTGTTAAAAACACAGTAGTTGTTGCTGATAGAACTGGGCTACCACTGTCCTTCACCACAATGTCCAGCTGATACGAGCCAGCATTTTCTGGACTCAGTTGCCGATTGAAAGCTAACAAACCAGTGTACTGGTTCATGCTGAACATCTGTTTGTCATTGCCTCTGATTATTTGATATTTTAGAAATGCATTCTCTTGACTATCACTGTCTGATGCCTTGATTTGAGTGATGTTCTTTGTGCGATGGGGGTAATATGTCACATCCAGATTGTAAGGTTTAACACTGGGAAATGTAAAATATGGAGCATTATCATTTTTATCATTTACCTCAACAATCACATTCACTGTATTATTCAGAGATGGTGTTCCATTGTCTTTGACAAACACTTTGAACTCATAAGTATCTTGAAACTCATGATCCAGAGACATAATTGCTGATACTAATCCATTCGGGCTTATTTTGAAAGGTAAGAACTGTTTGTTATTAGTGAGCAGAGAATATGTGAGTTTTCCTCCAGCTCCCAAGTCTGGATCAGTGGCATTGATGTAGCCAAGAGTAATTCTTGACTTTTCATTCTCATCAATCAAGAATTGAAATGTGTCTTTTGTAAATTCTGGCTCCACATCATTGATGTCCATCACTTGAATAGAGAATTTGCTGTTACTATGAAGAGGAGGAGATCCTTTATCTTGACAACTGATCACAATATCATGCTGTTCTTCTTTCTCTCTGTCAAGAGGATTTTTCAATGTCACTTCATATTTCTTTTTATCTAAATTCTGAAGCTGGAATTTATCATGATGAAGATGACAAGTAACTTCTCCATTTTGTCCTTCATCATTGTCAGTGACTTTCACATAAGCAATAAAACTACTAATTTTGGCATTTTCCATAATCTCAACTGTGTTTTCATTGGATGTAGAAGTAAAAGTTATATCAATAATTGGAGCAGTGTTTTCATGGTCGATCACATTAACATAAACTATTGCAATAGAGCTTAATGGTGGTGTACCTCCATCCTCTGCTTTCACATACAACTTATGTATTATTTCTTCTCCTAAATCAATCTTCTTCTGCAAAAAGATCTGCCCAGTTGTTTCTACTAATTGGAAGAAAGATTTTGCCTTCTCAGTTGTCTGTCGACTCCAATGATAAGAAACCTTTCCATTTTGTCCAGAATCTAAATCATTGGCTGATAAAATAACAATGGGTGTGACTTTGCTTTCTTCATTCTTGATTGAAATATTGTAATTTCTTTCTGAAAATACTGGGAAGTTATCATTAACATCATTGACTGTGATATGTACATTCAGAGTATTTTGCTTGGGAGGAGATCCTGCATCCATAGCTACAACTTGGATTAGATAAGAGTCTTTTGTTTCTCTGTCTAATGTGTCTTCTAATCTTATCCCTACCATTGATGTTCCCTCAACACTTGGGGTAATAAATAATGTAAATGGTTCATTTTGCATCTTTTTAAGCTCATATGTGATCCTTGAATTCAAACTTCCAACATCTTTATCAAAAGCATTAGGAATCAATTTTTTCATTCCTTTCCCATTTCCTTCATCAAATTGAATATTTACTTGTTTATCTGGAAATTCTGGTTTATGGTCATTTATATCTTTTATGATGACTTTGATTTCTAAAATCCTCATTGAAGAAGTTCCTTTATGAACAGCCACATCAATGAGCTGAAAGCATTCTTTATTACGTTTACACATTTCTTCTGCATCTAATGTCACTGTTGCATATAGTTTGCCTGTTTTCTTTGAGACTTGAAAATATTGTGAACCATCAACTTTACCTTGAAGCTGGTTGAATTTGATGAATTTCTTATCTTGTTGAGATATCTCATCCATTATCTTAGAATCTGCAGCAATATCTCCAATGTAGGTACCTGGACTTCTTCCTTCTTCCACAGTGTAAATAAGGTCTACACTGAGACAAGTGGGCAGTGCATATAGGAGAATATATATCAATCCAAACATCTTTGATTTATTGCCTGGAAAATTATTTTGTACATATTATCTTTAAAGTTAAATCAATGGCATTTGGACATAAATAATACATGAAAATATGAAATTTTTCTAAAATAACCAGGTTTTCAGTACTTTAGTTTTTTTGTTTATTTTTCCAAAAATAAGTTTCTTATCAAATAATTGTGTTCTTAGAACTTTGTTGTTCCCAAAAAATTGTTACAAAGTCAATTCTGATTAATTATATTTCAGTAACAAATCTTCCTTGCAAAGATGAATTAAAGATTGTTTATTTTATATATAATTTTGGTTAATTTTCTGCAGCCATAAATATTTGAGTAATTGCAAAAATAATTGTAGATACTGATCATAAAGATGGTAAAAGTGTTTGCTTAATAAAAACAAGATATTTGCTTTACTTCATGATTTAAAATTTATCTTCATGCTCTCAATGGTGTCTTAAGGGTGGATTTGACTGTTGTGTAGTTGGTTGACAATGTCATCAACATAATACATGAGAGATACCATCAGAATGATGAATGTTACAAGATATATAAGCAACATTGAATAACCATTAGATTTTATATAAGAAATGTCAGATGATATCAAGTCATAAGCATAGTAGCAGAAAATAGGCAAAGAGCAATGTGAGGGTGAAAAAAGTAGAATGTATGCTGTAAGTTGACAAAGGCAATAAGTATATATTCTATGTCTGTAGAGGTTCAAATATCTACTGATGTGTTGCAGATTAGAACTTTATAAAAAAAAAATACCCGCAACATCCTAATGGAAGAAAAATTTTTGATCAAATGATTAAGAAGCAATAAAGTCAATTTGAAACTTGACATACACTTTGGAGCCACTAATTAACAGATCACTAAATATTTAATAAATTTTATTTGTTTATCATCTTTATAAAATGAACCAGCCTAGATTTATCAGATCAGATTAAAATAATCTGAATTTTGCTTGGGGGGTCAGGACACAGATACTTTGCAAAATGTCAATTCTGGCAAAATATTCTAAAAGTAACATTAACACCACAAAATATGAAGAGTAAAACCTATTTTCACTGGTAGAATAAAAAATATTTCAGCTTTGTACAAAAATTCCCTAGAACCCTGAATTTACATTATTTTATTGTGTACAAGTGGTACCATGATCACTTTGTCCAACTGTGAGATTCTCCTAACTATACTGCAACGATATGATCAATCAAATATGATTAGTAAGAAAGAATAATACGCTGGAAGTATATTAAGTATATTTTTGTATGTATTTTTCTAAGTATGGAAAGCCAGTGAGGTCATCTTAAGGACTTGTGTCTTTTTGATTTTTGTTTAATTTTTTACCGATTGAATGAGTCATTCTAGACTCGATCCAGATACAGCTAGGATGTTTTTAGATCATGAGTTAAAAGAATGTAAAGCTTTAAATCCTCATGCTATTTCCCACAAAGAGTGCAGATTTATGGTTATTCATGAAGCTTAGTTTAGATTTGGTACAAGGACACAAGTATGGAGTACCCACTAAAGATCAAACTCACTAAAGTAGTAATAATCTGTGAGACCAGCTTGTCAATTATGTTTTTTTTGTTTTTACCATGAATTTGAAGAAAATTTAGAAAAAGATTTTAAAAAAGATTTTTATGAAAAGGATATTTTGTAGGAAAAATGTATGGAAATATTTTTCAAAGTCAATCACACAGGCTGCTTTTCAGCAAGAGAGAGAGTGTTCTGGGCTATATATTTTCTTAACGGATGCAAACTTCATGTAACAACATTTTTTCATCCAAGTTAATACTGTTTACAAAAATAAATTTCCCACAATTTTCATTCCTTTTGATAACAAAAAAATTATTTGAATAAAAATAGTATTTTCTGATGTTTTTGATTGACACGTGTTGTTTTTTGTTGACAAAAAAAGTAGTAGCAAATGGTTAAGTTTTTTTTACATTATTTGTCTATTTGTCAAATATTGGAATTTATGACTTTTGAATTTAAGACATAAATAAAAAAGAGAGGGGGAAAGAAGGAGTGATCTTATGACATGTCAACTTGCGTTTATGAGTTCTTGGTATATTTTTTATAAATATTGAAATTTTGTTATGGAAAATATTGTCAAACTCCTGTTTTGACTTTATTTTCATTTGTCATAACAATTTCAGTGACCTCACCAAAAACCAGCGACGTCATGATAGCTCAAATAAGTGTTTCATATGCAAAAACTGATGACAAATTTACTCTTTCAAGTTGTTTTATTGCAGGAACTACAAATAAAGGAGTTGAAATGAGATACGTAGTTTTGAAATATTGTGCGGGAAAATGAATCCTGTTTTGTTTACTCTTTAGATTTTAATGAAGTAAGTTTGAGCCAAGCACAGTCAAGCTTGTATTAAATTATTATCACCTTTAATTGTTGTTATCATTTTTGCACAGTAATTAGAGATCAGAGACAATTCCCACATTGGAAAACACAAATCATCTCTGATCTCTAATTATTATATTAAAATAATAATAGTTAAAGATGATACTAATTTAACAAAACTGCTTTCTACCTTAAATGAGAAATAATTCATTATTTAGAAGAAAAGCAGTGTATAGACTTGACTACTTACTACTATTTTGGGGGCTTATTAATGTTTATGCTTTTTGTTGTTTGCTCAAAACTTTCTGTCCTACACTGACAAAATATGCAAAAAAAAAACAATGAAAAAAAGGGATGAACAAGATTCTCTTCAGAACTTTGCCATTTCATTCTATCAGAATCCTACTGCTGGGAAGTGAGGGAGTCCTTAAGAAAAATTATGTTATTCTAATCTTGAATGTGGATAGGTACTGTCAGCCTAGGAAATCAACATTCAAGATCCTGTATTGTATTATGGCTGGAACAACAACCTGTGACACTGATGTGACATAAAAGACTATTTCTTTGCTGTGGCAAGCCTATTGACATGATTATTTAAGATTTGTAGTTCGGTATTGTCTTGGAGTTACTTCCCTTGCACTTGTTCACATGAATTCTGCTCCATTTGATGAACAGTTATTTTGCAATAAAACTCAAATTAAATATTATGACAATTAATTAATATAAATTTGAAAATATCAAATTCGAGACAATGCAATTGACTAAATTCTCACACCCAAATCCTTACTAATATTTGAAAATACAAGCATCAATATTTTTCCATTGTGAGACAAGTAAATCATGTTTATATTTTGTTTGGATGATAATAAAATTAAGTCTACTTGCAATATAACTTACTTTATATATATAATATACTATTTTAATCATAAACAGTTTTTTCAAGTAAATTTTTGGTAAAATTAATCGTTGAAAGTTTTATTGATATTTGGAATTTTTTTCTTATTGCTTATGTCAGGTTGAAAACTTATAAAGGAGTATAATCTAATTTAATTTTAACTCAAGTTGATACATCAATAAGTCATCAGCCTAATGATGAAAAGCAGATTTATTTCACATGAACAAATATTTATTTTTCAACGTAATCTCCTTTCTTGTCAATATGCTTTATCCAGTGATGAATATCAATCACATAGATCAAACAATATACAGTGAAAATTCTACTTATGTGTCAGGATACAGATTTATTGAATAAACCTTATATTAAAATGTACAGATGTAAAGAGTTAAAATATATTGATTCTTTTTTTAACACAGGTTTGGAATACTGTGAAACTTGAAGAGATGCAGTTTCTATTACGCATAATGCAGTCACAAAATTTCTTCAGTATAATACTTATAAATAAAGGCTATAATCTTTAAGGTAACATTGAAAAGGGGTATTTTAAAAAAATGAGAAGAATATTAAAATGATTAAATGCTATGTTTTGTATATGTAATACAATACGTATATTACTTTTATCTTTTTTTTTCACAATGTATGAATTATTTCTTTTTTGGGATCAAGAGGAAATCTCACAAAATCTTTTCTATAAAAATCTAAATACATAACATTATATTCCCTTTCAATTATTTGGAAATATGTTAGCAAAAGTTAGAAATATATATATATATATATATATATATATATATATATATATATATATATATATATATATATATATATATATATATATATTATCTTAATGTAGCTGAAAATATATTCTTGCTTGTGATGAGGGCTGCCATTATCTAAAATGAGGTGGATGGCGGATATGAATTTGTGTAATGGCGTCTTACAATTGTATCAAAGGAAATAAAAGATTAAAAAACTTATAGAATTATTTCAGTATGGAACTTAATTCAATTTTTTAGCACATTTAAATGAAACAAATTATATTTTTATGAAAATTTCCAGTGTGGAGATATTTTTTACAAATTTGATATTTAATACACAATATAAAATCCAACGTTTTTGGGAAGAGAAAATAAGTATGTCAGATGTTAAGGAAAGACTTCCATGATGTGGGTTGTGCTATGAGAAACAAAGAAATTAAAAAGATTCTTCATACCTTTGTTGGGATATCCAATAAATTTTGTAGTGGTATATACAGTTCACTGATAATTCATTTGATACAGGGTCCAATAAGTGAAATAGAACTTAAAACTGGACGTCTGTCAATGAGTGCCACAAAGTAGTAGTCCTAAGAAGTATGGTGTGTGTGTAATGGTTGCATCAGTCAGAGGAACGAGGGTGTTGAAGTTGTTTATATGGAATCTTCCCAATACCCATCCCTCATTATTCATATTCATTTTTCATGTTTGAATTGAAATCCATTTTTTTTTAAATTTATCAATACAAGTGTCTTTAATTTCAATTTTGACACTTTGAATAGAAGATGGTACAGAAACTTGTTTGTTTAAATTCTATTATGAAATTTATACTCTCTGCTTTTGTTCCCACAATGCAATATTCTAGTGGATATGCTATTCATCCTACATGGTTATGATTCTTCTCTCTATCCTTGTTTGGTTCCTTTAAATTGTCTAATTTCTTCTTTGAATAGAATAGTACATATATCTGGTAAATTATCTTGATTGATTTTGTAGCACATTTAGATCTATACATTCTTATATTACCTGCAAGGTGTCATTCATGTTCTTAAATTCTACCTAAGAAATATCAATGATTCTTTGTCTTAAATCATATAGATTAGAAATAATGTAGCTTGTTGATTTCTGTACTTAGCAATACTTTTCCATGCCCAATATCACAAGGATTCATTTTAGAACATGCTATTTCAGTTATCATTATTTTCATAAATGCACATAATAAATGTTCCTCTCATATATAGATTTTTTTAGATACATAACAATGTATTAAGAAATTGATATATATTAGGATCATGAATTGAGTTATATTGTATAGAAATTTACTTGAAATGATCTGTCATTATACAGTTAATGTATCACTTAGCCTAGACAACGAAAATACAATAAACAAATAAAGAAAATGGGGCTGCTGCAGGAATCAAACCTGCCACTGCTTTCAACACCAGCCCCATTTTCTTCAATAGTTTATTCTATTTACGTTGACTAGGGTGAGTGATGCATTAATCGTGTAATGACAGGAGATCATTTCAGATTGATTTCTTTATAATATAATGCAATTTATAATCATATACAACATTGTATTTCTTCATAAAGTAAATTGGAAACTACCTGTTTTCTTTATCTATTTAGTTTGTGTTATCTAACATATGCACAAAATAAAAATATCAGGTGTTAACAAATATTTATATTAGTGGAAAATGATGCAGCGATTGTGTGTGTTTATTTGTGTTCATTTCATATAGATATATAATTTTGTATTTTCGCATAGTCTATACAGAGAATATATTCACTGTTTTGTGTGTGGCACAGGGGGTAGTGGTCTTGTGTTAGATGTCTGCTGGTTGTTCATTTCTACAAGATTTCTTGACTGAGGATATGGGCCAGAAATATCACTTTTACTTAGCTGACTTGAGTGAGCTGAAGACTTGTTGGAGTGTAGATCTGAAGAAGAAAATATATATATAAGTATGTGAGTATCTGCATTTGTGCCACTAATTAGGCATAGGACATAATGAATTTGACAAAATCTAAAGATTCATTTAATCGACCACTATAAACTCTATAAGCTAAACATTTCACTGACAAATTTTCATGCACACAAATCATTCACTACATATCTCTAGCACAAGTAGCTTTGACTGACTGATTGACATGCCAAAACGTGAATAGTGTCCCTTCCTAATTGATGCCAATTTAGATGTTTTAAGATACATATCCAGAGGATCTAAATGTTTCTAGATGTTTTGAGATGTTTTTTACTTGATTTTAGATGTAAACTGAAAATAAGGTTCGTAACACTGCCCTTGCAAGATTTTCACACAAGAAATAAAACAATGCATCCATGCATCTTGTTTCACTATATTTTCATACTAGTTTTGTATGGCCTGAAATTAAATTCAACACACAAAAGTGAAAAAACGCATAAACCATTCCCTGAGAATCTAAGTAGAGAGATTTGAACAAGATAAATGAAATTTACTTCAGATTTTTAACCTTGATTCAGTTTGTATTATTTTTTTTCAGAAAATCCACCTGGATTAATGTTTATTCCAGTCATTATACTCAAAGAGATATATTCATTCTTAATTAAACCTCTGCTATTAGTTATCTCTTTTCATTACATCATGCCTTTTGTTCAATCTTTGTTCTGTTCTTAATTTTATTTCTTCCTTAAATTACCTCCTCTTTGTTGATCATTCGCAGCATTTTCTTCTTTCCAGTTAATTTCCATGTCTGATTGAGAAGGTACAGCAGATCTCCAGGTAAAATAATCAGGTGGAATTGATATATTCTGTGTATATGTCTGTAAAAAGAGAAAATGAAATATTTAATATATACAAGTGTAAGGTAATGCTTTCAAAACATATCCGTCTAGACTATATAACTGAAAATGATATTATGAACAAATTACCCAGCAATTTCAACTGTACATCTTCAAAAGGTTTCTCAAATGTATAAGCAGTGAAAGAAGATATAAAATTTACAATATTGTTCAACAAAAAAAACGGATATTTGCAGGAATAGTTAAGCAAATTAATAGTGGAGTTGCAAGAAGTGTCATTCTAACCTGTAAATAACATTTAAAGATATTCGGAGAGTTTCATTGAAATGACTGTTTCAGCTTTTCTATAGACTCGGGATAATATTTGAATTGTGATGATTATCAAAAACACTTCCCAATTTTTATTTTAGTTTAATATCAGATTTTGTTTTTAGATGAAAACATCTTTTTATATCAATAAAGCTCATTTTTACATTAAACTTGCAGTTAATATGTTTCTTTCTTCAGATTTAACATATTGATGGAATATATTTTTATCTTTTGTAAACCAGTGGTTTCAAATTGGAAAATCCATCATTACAATTTAAATAGCTTTATCTTGAATTTACTGAATCATGCAAATAAATGAGTGTATTAAAATATACTTAATTTGTTATTATTTTGTACAAGTTTTATTAGAGTTTGTAATACACTTACCTGGTAAAGTTGAAGAAATGATGATTGACATGCATCAAATGAAAAAAATAACATATTGATTACTTACTTGTGGTTGAACGTCATTTGATGGTTGCCGTTTCTGTGGAAATGCATCTGCGGAAGTGAGTTGTCTGCTTGATGCTGTCAATGGAGTATGTTGGTTTATTGGCAAAGGATGTGCAGGTCGAGGCCAAGAGTTTTGTTGATAAGAAGGAGCAATCAATTGTCTCTGTTCACTGACATATCTATTGGAAGGATCAAGTGCTTGTGCATAGGCAACATTTGACTGACCATTACATCGAATGATGCAGATTGACAATGAAGCTGTTATGAACACAGCTATTGTCACTGCTATCAATGTAATAATAATGACCAGATTAAGATGCACTTTCTCTTCACTCTCTAGCTCAACAACATTTAACATTTCCAATGTCTTGTTGCTGATTGTCAGTGTTAAAAACACAGTAGTTGTTGCTGATAGAACTGGGCTACCACTGTCCTTGACCACAATGTCCAGCTGATACGAGCCAGCATTTTCTGGACTCAGTTGCCGATTGAAAGCTAACAAACCAGTGTACTGGTTCATGCTGAACATCTGTTTGTCATTGCCTCTGATTATTTGATATTTTAGAAATGCATTCTCTTGACTATCACTGTCTGATGCCTTGATTTGAGTGATGTTCTTTGTGCGATGGGGGTAATATGTCACATCCAGATTGTAAGGTTTAACACTGGGAAATGTAAAATATGGAGCATTATCATTTTTATCATTTACCTCAACAATCACATTCACTGTATTATTCAGAGATGGTGTTCCATTGTCTTTGACAAACACTTTGAACTCATAAGTATCTTGAAACTCATGATCCAGAGACATAATTGCTGATACTAATCCATTCGGGCTTATTTTGAAAGGTAAGAACTGTTTGTTATTAGTGAGCAGAGAATATGTGAGTTTTCCTCCAGCTCCCAAGTCTGGATCAGTGGCATTGATGTAGCCAAGAGTAATTCTTGACTTTTCATTCTCATCAATCAAGAATTGAAATGTGTCTTTTGTAAATTCTGGCTCCACATCATTGATGTCCATCACTTGAATGGAGAATTTGCTGTTACTATGAAGAGGAGGAGATCCTTTATCTTGACAACTGATCACAATATCATGCTGTTCTTCTTTCTCTCTGTCAAGAGAATTTTTCAATGTCACTTCATATTTCTTTTTACCTAAATTCTGAAGCTGGAATTTATCATGGTGAAGGTGACATGTGACCTCTCCATTTTGTCCCACATCATTGTCTG
Organism: Thysanoteuthis rhombus; assembly: GCA_963457665.1. Lineage (NCBI taxonomy): Eukaryota > Metazoa > Mollusca > Cephalopoda > Oegopsida > Thysanoteuthidae > Thysanoteuthis > Thysanoteuthis major. Next base: position 34,646,762 of record OY735214.1, read on the forward strand.
TGACTTTCACATATGCTATGAAACTTCCAGTTTTCGCATTTTCAAAAATTTTAAATATATCTTCCTTGGATGTAGAAGGAAAAGTTACATCAATTGCTGGAGCAGTGTTTTCACGGCCTATCATATTTATATTAACTTTTGCGAAAGAACTCAGTGGAGGACTTCCTCCATCCTCAGCTTTTATAAACAATTCATGAAAGATTTTTTCTCCGGAATCAAACTTTTTCTGTAAGAAAATCTGCCCTGTTGTTTCTACTAACTGAAAGAAATCTTTTGTCCTCTTAGATGTTTGATGACTCCAATGATATGAAACTCTTCCATTTTGCCCTGAATCTAAATCAGTTGCAGATACAACAACAATTGGTGTGATTTTACTGTCTTCATTCTTAATTGAAATGTTGTATATTTTTTCAGTGAATAAAGGAAAGTTATCATTAATATCACTAACTGAGATATGAACATTTAGTATGCTTTGTTTTGGAGGAGATCCTCCATCTTTGGCAATAACTTGGACTAAATAAGAGTCTTTTGTTTCTCTGTCTAAGCCTTCTTCCAATTTTATTCCCAGCTGTGATGTTCCAATGATACTAGGTGCAACAACTAATGTGAATTGTTCATTTTTCATCTTTTTTAGTTCATAAGAAATTTGGGAATTCACAAATCCAACATCTTTGTCAAAAGCATTAGGGATTAAAATTTTTGTTCCCACCTTCACATCTTCATTAAATCGAATATTTACTTGTTTATCAGGAAACTCCGGTTTTTGGTCATTGATATCTTTTATGATGACTTTGATTTCTAAAATCCTCATTGAAGAAGTTCCTTTACGAACAGCCACATCAATTAGCTGAAAGCATTCTTTATTGCGTTTACATATTTCTTCTGCATCTAATGTCACTGTTGCATATAGTTTGCCTGTTTTCCTTGAGACTTGAAAATATTGTGAACTATCGACTTTACCTTGAAGCTGGCTGAACGTTATGAGTTTCTTGTCTTGGTGGGACATATTATCCATTATCTTAGAATCTGCAGCAATATCTCCAATGTAGGTACCTGGACTTTTTCCTTCTTCCACAGTGTAAGTAAGGTCTACACTGAGACAAATGGGTAGGGTGCATAGGAAGATATATATCAATCCACACATGTTAGATTTATTGCCTGGAAAATCATTTTGTACATATTATCTTTAAAGCTGAATCATTAGTAATTTGAGATAAATAATACATGGAAATGTGATATTTTCTTCTTATAATCATGTTTTTAGCAATTTGTTTTTTCTCATTCTGAAAATAAACCTTTATATGAAGTCATTAAGATTTCTAGGAGTAAAAGAAATTATACATAATATATAAGTTATTATTGTATTTTTAAACTTTATAAAGTGGATATTATCAATTTAATGATTAATTCTCCTCCCCTGAATTTCTATTCACATTAGCCGAATAGTAGATGTTGGCTATAGCTGTAATATAATTCAAATTTCTTAGATGAAACATTGTCAGTTGTCATTAATTTTCTAGCAGTATTTCTTTAATCTTATTTTTATTACTTTTTAGGCCAACACCTAGATTTCCTTTTTTCAATCATCAGTCAGCAATGCTAATCAGAAGTGAAGAATAAGCCTCCAGTGAAACTTGAACTCACATCTATCCTCCCAAAAGCCTACCTTTCTAGGGCAGCTGTTACATTGAGAAGGCTATGATGGCTAATCTATTATGGTAATTCAAATTTTGCCATATTTATTCTTTATTGTCCCTGAACGTCTGATATGCCACAATGTTCTTTGTTTACATATATTAGTTATTGTATCAATAGCGGTTGAATATTTCTGATGAAGCAATGTCATTTTTGACTAGTATTTGTTCATCTTATTTGTTTTGATTTTTATCACAACTCCTATATCATTATTCCACAAATAGGGTATAGCTATTTTATATTAAAAAGACGGTCTAAGATCTAGTTAAAAGGGAAGAAGATAAAATGACTAATTCTATTATTTTAGCAACAAATGTTTTTTTTAATGATTTGATGGCATATGACCTACTTTCTTCCCCATAGAAATAGCTCAAGAATTTAATGTAACCTTTGTTGTCTAGCCCTCCATTGGCTAGAACACGAAGGTATTAAAAACCTGTGAAATAATTAAGAATATTTTGGGGAAGGTATTTTTTCTCTAATAAGTGGCTCTTATATACCATCAAATGCTATAATTTAACTACTGCTACCCCTTACTTTTCGCGGGTTTTCCATTCACAGTTTCAATAATTTGAGTTTCAATCATGAATAATGCAATAGGAATATTTTTTTCTTGAGATTTTTGGCATAAAGCAAAAAAACTATAAACGAAACATAAAAAGTTGAAGAATTCATAAAAGCATTCATAATTATAATATACATAGAAACTACCATGAACTTGAAAAAAAATGGCAAATGTCTTGAACCTATAAGCTGATTATTTCATTATAATAATCTTTGTATTGTTTATATGAGAACATATTGGAAAAAATCATCAGCTAGAAATTATTTATATAGATGATATTAACCCATAATCATGTTTGAAATTATGCTCATGCTTGCAAACTGGTCAATCATGAGAATTTACATTAGGAAAATTTAGACAAATATACTAATTTGGCAGATTTCAATAAAATTCTCAAATTCTTGATCCTCCAAAATATATTAATTTCTATGAAGATAAATCCCTTGAAAAGTAAAATCTGTTGAAATTTTTTTGATGCTGCTTGCTGTTTCAAAAAAAATTAATCAGAAGGTAAAAACAAAAAAAGTAAAATATTTCTTATTTAGCAAGTTTTACGTTGCTTTGTTTAATGGAAATACAATGTACACTTCTTGTTTTCACAATACAAAAAAATCTGCTGAAAATTTTTTCTGATAGTTTTTATAAAAGTTTCGCCATTGAATTATTAATGACTTTGTCTCTTTGATCCTATTGAAACATTGCTATTCAGAGAACAGTGTTTCACCTATTGATAAGTATAAAAATTTACGTAATTTCGACTATTTTCTGTCCATTTACATACAATTCATTTTGTTAGGTATGGCAGCTCATAATTCAGAAATATGATTTACCTCCCTTGGATTTTTCGCTAAGTGTTGAAAGAAGATTCGATTAGATGTTGACATTAAGAAATTTAGAATTAAAAAAAACATGACACTGACAGAAGATATGGTGGGGGGGGGGTAAAAAAATCTCATTTGTCCTTTGAAATATGTTCACTCGTTTGTAACACTCCTGGTAAATAAATGCATTTTTTCTCCAAGTTTTCTGTGGAAAGTGAGCAATATTTTCCCCTAATACTGTCAATTAATCATTAAATTGTCTGATTTTTTTTATCAGATTTCTCTGAGGTCAATTCTATTTTTGAAAGCCTCACTCACATGTTTCTCTCACAGTGACCACATCATCTTGCATTCCATGCATCTTTTGTTGTTATTACTGTACAGTGATAAACTTTGAATGTCTTTATCATGGGTCTAAAGCTTCTTAGAGACAGAAAAAAATGATGACCCAACAAGAAAAAATAGAATAGTTGTATATAAGATATAAACAAGTAAACCATTAGGTATACCAAGAAGAAAGAAAAGGAAATCTACAATGCTGTATCTGTAGCTACACCATCTGGTACAAAGTATCTGCATGTTGGGCAAGATCCTTACATCTCTCACGTGGAAACTGCTACATTTATGAGAGTGCAAGAATTCCTGCAGATTTCAACATGATAAGAGAAAAGGCAATATCTGTATAGGTTACCAGAAAGGAAAGAGAAAGTGAAACATCTGTAGGTACAGGGGGTACTTCTAAAGATTTCCAGGCCAGCAAAGTCTAGTTTGAGAATTTCAAGAACAGGTTTGGTCTATGTAATGTTGAAATCAAGGTAGAAGTAGCTTATACTAACCAAAAAAGCAGCAAATGAATTTCCTGACACCCTAAAGGAGCTTACAAAAGAGAAAAGATACTTACTACAACAGGTTTTTAATGCTGATGAAACTATTCTGAGAAAATGCCTCAAAGGAAACTTATTTGCAAGGAATAGAAATGAGCACTTGGCTTCAAGGCAACTGGGGATAGGCTAATTCTGCCAAGTCGGGTATATGGTAAAATCAGCTCCGATCTATGAAGCTCTTAATACCTGAGTCATGAAAGAAAAAAATAGGTTTCAGCTGCCAGTTTTCTGGCTGCATAACAAGACAGCTTTGACAACAAAGATGCTCTTCCCTGAATAGTTTAATGCAAGAGGTCAGAAAATACCTTTTCAGGAAAGGATTTCCCTTAAAGATATTATCAATTTTAGACAATGCCCCTGGCCACCCTGAACCCCATAGCAGCGCCAGAAGATAAGTTTACATTGGACAATATTGCAGAGGGTCTACAAAGACTTTGGTGGACTATGATTTATCTATGGTATGTGCCTTGAAGGTGAAGCAGGAGGCTAAGAGGGATTTTCTCCATGCGCCAACACCCATGGAGAATTGAAGGAGCAGAATAGCCAAACCACAATCATGTTGTATTCCAGGAATATAATATTCAGTCCCCCTACCCCCACTCCTTACATCTTTTCTACTACTGAAGAAGCCAAACCAACTTGTACTCCTGTCTCTCACACAACCTCTTCCACATCTACAGCTACAAGATCAACCTCTCAAGATGATCCTAATGATCCACTTCTAATGCTCAAACAAGTGATAATAATAATGCTATATAGTACTGTTATGTTATATAGTCAGTTGCTTGTGTGTTCACATATTTGTGTGCAAGTCTTGTAACCCCTTATCCCTGCAATTGGCAAAGGACAACTACGAGGGAAAAAAACATGTTTACTGATCTTAATGAATCTATCTTCGAATTTTAAAAATACTGAACTTTTGAATGGTTGTTGAATATAACTATTGAGTTTTCTTTTATCATTATTTATTAGTATTACTAATCTTGATATCACTGAGATCATATCTATGATGTATTTTTATTCATCACTGTTTGGATAATTCAGATCAGTCCATTTTTATCAGATCCAATTTTTACATGGATAAAAACAATTTAAGATCAGGAAAAATGTATTTTTATGAATCAAAACTAATTCAATTTATAATTTCTTCAAGTAACAGAATGCAATTGCAAACATTTTTTAACTGAAAAGTATTGCCTAATATGCACATTAAAAAATTATGCTGGGTCTCACATGGAGAGACCACAAGACAGCACAGTACATCCAGAGAAAAACAGGAGTCAGGCACATCATAGAATCCATTAAAAATCTCAAGTGGCAGTGGGTTGGCCATGTTGCAAGAATGGCAGATAACCGATGGACGTCACGACTCACTACATGGACCCCCAAGATCACATGCGCAATCAAGGCAGGTAGAATATTAGGTGGAGAGATGAGCTCGACAAATTCAGAAAGTATTGACTCTGTCACGCCCATGATAGAGAAGTATGGTGAATCCTGGGGAAGGTCTATGTCTACGACCGATGTTGAAAGACTGATGATGATGATGATGAAAATGTGAAAATTATAACTTATGCATAAGTAATGAAAATTACTAGTCATTTTTTTTACTGCAATATCTAATTATATTACAAATATTCTTTGCAGCTTTGGATACTCTAAACACAACTTCCCTTGATATGATTGCACGACTTAATAGTATCTGTAAGTGGTTTATATTACAACAAATATTATTCATTCATGCACTTCCATATATTTAGTTAATAAACACTTATTTGCTTTTTTTCTTTCATTAATTTTCATTTTTCCCTAAAATGTTCTACAGTGAACTGTAAATGTCCAAAACTAATGATTAAAGTATAAATAATTTTCAATTTGTAGTTGGAAAACGAATATTCTTTACTTTAAACCTTCAAGAAGTGACAAATCAGCTGACATGATTATTTGAAATTAGCTGTTCAGTCTCAACTGCCTGAGAGTTATTTCCCTTGCATCTGTTCACATTCTCCGAGTTGCATTTTATGAAGAATTATTTTGTAATTAAAATCAAATTAAATATTATGACAGAATGTAGTGATATATATTTAAAAATATGATCATCGAAACAATATGACTGATCGAACTCTAAACACAAACTTTTTAAAGAAATTTGCAAAACAAGTTAAAAGTCCCCATATTTTTTCTGGAATATAAATCAAATGCTGTTTTGAATCCTTATGAAAAAAATAAACAACAAAGTCTCATTGCATAAATGTTATTTTTCTCGATATTTCATATAAAGGCATATTATTTGGAAAGAAAAAAAAAGGATAACATTTTCAAAGATTTTTTAGTCAATTGTTGGCAAAATTATATCATACATTGAAAATTATTCTGTATTTGTACAATTTTTTATTACATTATCTCTTGTCAAAAGATGAGATGGTAATAGGGAGGCTACTTACTATGATCACTTTGGGGCAGGGTCTTTTAGATAACAATAACTGGCTGATGATAATAAGTAAAAAAAATAAAAACAGGAACAATTTGCATTTATGGTCATAAATTGATTATTATGTCATTAAATTCAGTGTTATAAACAACTTTACATTATGAAAAATTGATAGGACTAATAAAAAATATTTTATATGATTTTTAATTCCGTTTAAATGGAATCTTTGACTATTGCTTCCTTTGTGAAAATCATTATAAAATTAATATATCGTAATGATTTTGAATTATTAAAATGTATTTTTATGATTGAAATAATCTAATATTTTATTTTCTGGATTTGAAGTTCTATGAAATTCACAGTGATTTTAAAATGTATTTCTCAGGAAACCAGTAGAATGGGCTCATAAAATGTATTTCAAATCTGGCTTAGAGATTTTCAATAAGATCCTTCATGGTTACACACAAAGAAAGAGTTTTGAAATTACATATAACATAGATCATAAATCAAGTAGTCTAGCAAGATGATGAATGAAAGCTATGAAATAAATATCTATTTTTAAAAATATGTACATGGAGTTTAAAATATTCTTAAATAACATAGATTTCATTTAGACAAAAATCAAAGAAAGTTGTCTGAGTGAAAAATGAGGACTGCCATTATGTTAAATGAAGTAAATATAGGTTTGTTTAATGGCGTCCTCAACTGTACCAAATGAAATGAAAAAAAAAGGAATGAATTGATTAGATATAGTTCATTATTTTGTTGAGTATGATATTTTTAGTGTAGAAAATCAAAATAAATATTTCTATTATATAAATCAAGGGTGAAGCTATATCTTTTGGAAATAATTTTTTTAAATTAGAAAACATACCATTATAATAAAAAGTATGTCAGTTCTGAAAGATGGTCTTCTGTGTGATAGTTTCTGTTAAGGAAAATTGCTCAGAATGAAAAAATATGAAAATTCTTCTTACCTTTGTTATGATCTTCAATGATGGTAGTTGTAAGATGTATTGTCCAGTTACTGTTCCGTTGATGCAAGCTCCAATAAGTGGGATAAAACTTTGAACTATTGATATCTCTATGAGTGAGATAAAGTAGTTATCCTAAGAAGTATGGTGTGTGTGTAATGGCTGCATTAGTCAGAAGGAGGAGGGTGTTGAGGTTGCTGATGTAGAATAAAGGAAATACCCATTCACATACAAGTTTGTTTTATGGTTGAGATAAATTTTATTCTTCATTTCTCAAAAAAATTGTCATTAGATATCATTTTTATATTCTTAGTAAGAAATTATGATGTAGAATTGAATTTATTTATTTTATTCTATAAGATTTATTTTTTCCGCCTTTGTTCCCACAATGCAATGTAATAGAAAATATGTTATTTGTCCAGTGGGATCTGCATTCTTCTTTCTATCCACACTAAATTGTCAAATATTCATATAATAATCGTTAACTCCTTGCAGATTCATCTTGTCACAAGTTTAAATTTACATACATTTTTCTATTGTCTGTAAGGTATCATTCATGGCAATAAATTCTATGAAGGAGATTTGAATGCTTTTTCCTTAGAAGATGTAAATTACAAGGAAAGATGAAGTCCATGACTATGTGTATGCAAAATCATGACAGCACTGAAGTTGTTTCTCAAGAAAATTTCTGATAAACTTTCTCTATATAGATAATGGTCTTCCCATACATATTAAATTTTTCAAATAGACTGCATATACCTGTTTATATATAAATATCATACCATGTCCAATACTCTGGAGTTCTGACTTTGGGTATCTACCAAACCTCAATATGGACAGTAATAGAGCTTGAATGAATTGTGTTATAATCGTCTGAATATCCCTGTAAAGTATTTCTCTTATAGTTCAGTATATTAAGTATTAATATTGTACATGTGGTCCTTATCTTTCAAAAAGTACATTGATGAGTTTTTAACTTATCATTATATACATAGGAGCCATTCTGTGTCAATATTCCAAGAAAACTTGACCCTGAAATGTTTCTTGTCAGTTGATATATGTATATTGATAGAATGTGATGTAGTGAATATGTACATATCCTATTAGTTCTTGTGTGGCACTGGGGGCAATGGCCTTGAGCTAGAAGTCTGTTGGTTGTTCATTTCTATGAGATTTCTGGATTGTGGGTATGGAGCAGAAATATCACGTTTATTAAGATGACCTGAATGAGTTAAAGATTTGGTTGAAGGCACATCTGAAAGATAAAATGTGCTTATGACAATAATCAGACATTGAAAATAATGATGTGAATATTATGTAAATTTCAAGATTTTTTGTCAAAATCTCTGTTACAACATATGGGGATGCAACTATACAAGCTAAACATTCTACTGAAATGTTTAAATATACAATAAGTGCATATATATATACATAATGTATGCTTGACATGACATGATTTTAACATGGACCTCAATTTTCAAACATTGAATCTGGCTCTCAAAATAATAGCTAAATACAAAAATGAAGAAATCTCTAGGAAATTTCATGCACTTGGCCCATCAATGTTGAATTTGGCCATCCATAGCTCAGAAGGATTGAAACTAGTGAGGCCAATCAGGTCAGTGTTGCCAACTCAAAGAGTATTTTTTGCACTAGTTTGACTGCCAAAAGGCAATCAATTTTAAAAGAATAGCCAAATGCTGCCAAAAAGACACTAAAAAACACATCAAATACAAAATCAGGTTACACCAACAGTGAAAAAGAAATCAATTAGACAAAAACATTTCAGTAGTCAATAAACAAAACTCATTGTCCCTTTTCTCTTTTATATGTCACTAAAAAGACTACTAATTGTTATTCTGGAATTGACTTTATTTTTCCATGTGACAACAATGGCCCTATATACCCGAGTGCATGGGAAAGGAAAATATAAAGCAATAAGAGAGAGAGAAAAACATATTTTTAGTAATATAAATAAATCATCTTAATATTTCTCAAACGATTTCATTCATAAAACCATTTGATTATCGTAACAAGTGGGGAGGGATCTTCAGTATGATTTTTTTTCTTTTTGCAATGTCTTTTTCACTCAATTTTTGCTTTGTAAATTTCTTTCCCTCTTTTCGCTATGTTGTTTGCTTTGTCTCTTTTTGCAACAATTTTTTACTCCCTCTCTCTCTCTTTGTCAACACTCACTACATATGTATTCAAGTTTTATCAAAATGTAACCTTCTGGTAAGGTGTCATGATTTTAAAAAAAATTGTATTCATTTCTTGTGCTCCCATCAGTCTAGCCTCATGTTACCCCAATAGTTTTCTCTTCATTTCTGCACGAACTAGAAAGGTCGATCTTGAAGAAGTTGGGGGTAGGTGATCTGGACTCCCCCATTCACCCCTGGCTCCACCAGTGTACATTACATATTTACAGTAAATTATACCACAGTAATAGATTATTTTATATAACTAACTATTTTCACTTGCTGTTGGGAAATGATACCCAGTATTCTCCATGCAGCAAAGAGGAAAACTTGGATCAAGTTTTCTAAAAATGGAAAATTTATAACATTGTGGACTCACTTAAAATGCACTAGAAAATTATGGACTCCGATATCTGCCTTATAATGGGTCTACAGTGTGTGTGTGTGTGTGTGTGTGTGTGTGTGTGTATGTGTGTGTTTGAGAGAGTGTATATGTTTGTCTGCGAGAGGTTGAAGGAATATTAGAAACCTACTCTGTATTCAGGTACTGTAATTTTGAGAGAAATCATTATTATTTCAAGAGTTGTTTGGACACTTGATCTCATTTTTGTTGTTGTAGTTGATGCTGCAACATTTCAGCCAGTCCATTCTGTAGCCTTCTTCAGGTGTATAATCTATATGAAAGAGGGAAGGAGTCTCTTTTGGGGAGTATAGAAAATCAGAAAATGGTTTAGAGAGCAACCTTACATATAAAATATGGAATCGTCTGTGTCACATGCATTGCTGTTAGGTTTGGCATAGTAGCTTGATCTGATCAGTCTCTTTAACACCTTTTTTTCAGTTTGCTATTATATTCTAGTTTGCTCTACCCTCAAGAAGGGAGACAATGCTGTTTCTATATTCATCGTACACCTGAAGAAGGCAATGGGATGGATCAATTGAAATGTTGGCCACCATTGCTCCTTCTAAGCTGGGCACTAGTGTGCATACAAACATATTCAACAAATAATATGCACGAAATATTCAAAATTTTGTAGACAGCTTATTAAGTTTTCATTGAAAAAAATACTGATTTACTATGTCTAATTTCCTTGTATCATTTACAGATTTACTCATTGTTATATTGAGAATTTTCTGAGATATGATTTTAACTTGTTAAAAATTGCAAAGTGCACATAGCTGCTAACTGCAAGTGCAGGCAGCAAAAGGACTTGAGGATACTTTTTGGATGAATTTTTAAATTACCTGATGTTTCTTGAACATTTGCAGCATTTTCTTCTCTCCAGCTCAGCTCAGTGTCTGATTGAGAAGGTACAGCAGATCTCCAGGTAAAATAATCAGGTGGAATTGATACATTTTGAGTATACATCTGGTAAAAAAACATTTTTCCATGATAAAACTGACAATTATACTTGAACCAAAAGTATTTCAAACAGTTTTTGGATTAAAAGTGAATTAAATCATTATCAGAATTTTCTTTTATTATGTGCTTTGTTTGTGTCTGAGATTTATAGGTGAAAACACTTCGGAATTAGATTCTTTTCAAATTCAATAATTAATTCACAGATGCAATTTAACCTATATTGGTACAAAAAGTGAATGTTTGGAGAAAATGAAAGTGGATAAAAAATCTTGAATCTTATTGTTGATTAAGAATAAATGTTGAAAGAAAATTTCAAACAACATCTAATTTAACAATTCTGGCGTTATAAGATATCATGTTCATTTTTTTAATGTAAAATTTGTATCAAAATGTATGAAAAATATGCTGACTGGTAGTAATTTAAAAGCTATATCCAAATTTACAAAACAATAATATGTCACAAATTATATAAGCAGAATCATAACATTTTGTTTTTTTTAAATGAAGGTTCATGATTCTGTTAATAAAATTAGATTCATTTTTACCATAGCAGATATTTATAACTTGAAAAAAAGAATTTGAATTTTAATGAAATTCTATTTTATCTTCATAGAACATAAGTAAAATAAAGAAATGGATTGAAATGATGATTCTAATTCATCTTTTGATTTGATTTTTATTGCTTTTTAAAACTGGAAGTGAATAAACAAGCACTCTATACAAAGGAGCAATCTTGTGTACTTACTTGTGATGGAACTTCAGTTGATGGCTGGGATTTCTGTGGATATCCATTTGCAGAAGTTAATTGTCTGTTTGATGCTGTCAATGGAGTGTTTGTAGATGGAGTTTGGTTTATTTGCACAGGATGAGTAGGTCGAGGCCAAGAGTTTTGCTGGTAAGAAGGAGCAATCAAGTGTCTCTGCTCACTGACATATCTGTTGGAAGGATCAAGTGCTTGTGCATACGCCACATTTGATGGACCATTACATCGAATGATGCAGATTGACAATGAAGCTGTTATGAACACAGCTATTGTCACTGCTATCACTGTAATAATAATGACCAGATTAAGATGCACCTTCTCTTCACTCTCCAGCTCAACAACATTTAACATTTCCGATGTCTTGTTGCTGATTGTCAGTGTTAAAAACACAGTAGTTGTTGCTGATAGAACTGGGCTACCACTGTCCTTGACCACAATGTCCAGCTGATACGAGCCAGCATTTTCTCGGCTCAGTTGCCGATTGAAAGCTAACAAACCAGTGTACTGGTTCATGCTGAACATCTGTTTGTCATTGCCTCTGATTATTTGATATTTTAGAAAAGCATTCTCTTGACTATCACTGTCTGATGCCTTGATTTGAGTGATGTTCTTTGTGCGATGGGGGTAATATGTCACGTCCAGATTGTAAGGTTTCACACTGGGAAATGTAAAATATGGAGCATTATCATTTTTATCATTTACCTCAACAATCACATTCACTGTATTATTCAGAGATGGTGTTCCATTGTCTTTGACAAATACCTTGAACTCATAAGTATCTTGAAACTCATGATCCAGAGACATAATTGCTGATACTAATCCATTCGGGCTTATTTTGAAAGGTAAGAACTGTTTGTTATTGGTGAGCAGAGAATATGTGAGTTTTCCTCCAGCTCCCAAGTCTGGATCAGTGGCATTGATGTAGCCAAGAGTAATTCTTGACTTTTCATTCTCATCAATCAAGAATTGAAATGTGTCTTTTGTAAATTCTGGCTCCACATCATTGATGTCCATCACTTGAATGGAGAATTTGCTGTTACTATGAAGAGGAGGAGATCCTTTATCTTGACAACTGATCACAACATCATGCTGTTCTTCTTTCTCTCTGTCAAGAGGATTTTTCAATGTCACTTCATATTTCTTTTTACCTAAATTCTGAAGCTGAAATTTATCATGGTGAAGGTGGCATGTGATCTCTCCATTTTGTCCCTCATCATTGTCAGTGACTTTCATATAAGCAATAAAACTACTAATTTTGGCATTTTCCATAATCTCAACTGTGTTTTCATTGGATGCAGAAGCAAAAGTTATATCAATAGCTGGAGCAGTGTTTTCATGGTTGATCACATTAACGTAAACTATTGCAATAGAGCTTAATGGTGGGGTACCGCCATCCTCTGCTTCCACATACAACTTATGAATTATTTCTTCTCCTGAATTAATCTTCTTCTGCAAGAAGATCTGCCCAGTTGTTTCTGTTAATTGGAAGAAAGATTTTGCCTTCTCAGTTGTCTGTCGACTCCAATGATAAGAAACCTTTCCATTTTGTTCAGAATCTAAATCAGTGGCTGATAAAATAACAATGGGTGTGACTTTGCTTTCTTCATTCTTGATCGATATATTGTAATTTCTTTCTGAAAATACTGGGAAGTTATCATTGACATCATTGACTGTGATATGAACATTCAGAGTATTTTGCTTGGGAGGAGATCCTGCATCCCTAGCCACAACTTGGATTAAATAAGAATCTTTTGTTTCCCTGTCTAATGTTTCTTCTAATCTTATCCCTACCATTGATGTTCCCTCAACACTTGGGGTAATAGATAATGTAAATGGTTCATTTGGCATCTTTTTAAGCTCATATGTGATCCTTGAATTCAAACTTCCAACATCTTTATCAAAAGCATTAGGAATTGATTTTCTCATTCCTTTAGCATCTCCTTCATCAAATTGAATATTTACTTGTTTATCTGGAAACTCTGGTTTATGGTCATTGATATCTTTTATGATGACTTTGATTTCTAAAATTTTTATTGACGAAGTTCCTTTATGAACAGCCACATCAATGAGCTGAAAGCATTCTTTGTTACGTTTACACATTTCTTCTGCATCTAATGTGACTGTTGTATATAGTTTGCCTGTTTTCTTGGAGACTCGAAAATATTGTGAACCATCAACTTTACCTTGAAGCTGGTTGAATTTGATGAACTTTTTGTCTTGTTGAGATATCTTATCCATTATCTTAGAATCTGCAGCAATATCTCCAATGTAGGTACCTGGATTTCTTCCTTCTTCCACAGTGTAAGTAAGGTCTACACTGAGACAAGTGGGCAGTGCGTATAGGAGAATATATATCAATCCAAACATCTTTGATTTATTGCCTGGAAAATTATTTTGTACATATTATCTTTAAAGTTAAATCAATGGCATTTGGACATAAATAATACATGAAAATATGAAATTTTCCTAAAATGACCAGGTTTTCAGTAATTTAGTTTGTTTTTTTCCAAATATAAGTTTTATAGTCAAATAATTATGTTCTTAGCACTTTGTTATCCTTAAAAAATTGTTACAAAGTCAATTCTAATTAATTTTTTCAGTAACAAATGTTCTTTGTAAAGATAACTTAAACACTATTCTATATATAATTTTGGTTAATTTTCTGCAGTCATGAATATTCAAGTAATTGCAAAAACAACTGTAATAAGATATTTGCTTCACTTTATGATTCTAGATTTATCTTCATGCTCTCAATACAAGGTGTCTTAAGGGTGGATTTGACTGTTATGTAGTTGGTTGCTAATGTCATCAACATAATGCATGAGAGATACCATCAGAATGATGAATGTTATAAGATATATAAGCAACATTGAATAACCATTAGATTTCATATAAGAAATGTTAGATGATATCAAGTCATAAGCATAGTGGAGACATTAGAATGTCATATCAGTAGCAATAATAGAATTTTAGCAGAAAATAGGCAAAGAGCAATGTGAGGGTGAAAAGTAGAATGTATGCTGTAAGTTGATTTTATTGAAAACAAGTCAAGAAACAGATGAGGTATCTCACTTAAATGGTCTGAGAACTAAGAGTTACTTTTCTTCTACATGTGAAATAAATCTGGGTAGTTACTAGATTACCAATAAAGTCAGGAGAAAATTTGTGATGCTTAAACTGATTTTCTATTGTATAACATTTCATATTGAAATTTGTACACCATAATCTATTAGAGGTAGATATTCGATTCATTTCTCTATTAGAGTGATACAGTATTATTGCTTCTAGCACCAATCATTTAATATTTTTTTAGAAACACATTGTGTGCATAAATTCTGTTAGTCTACATCATCTGAAACAATAAGCTATCTAATTATTCAATTGGTTCTATTTTAACTCAAAAATTTGTACTACTCAAAGAAAGAAGATGTTTGATAAATAAATATATGTTGAAATAGTGTAGACTTAGGCTTACAGCTTATTATAAATTTGATAAAACAATCAACATAAAAGCACTTTTTATTAAGAGAAGTGTGCTAAATAAGCTGTAAGAAAGTTTTAATGCCACTCAGCAGCTTTGAATTTTAAAATATTTTGCTCCAAGGAATAAAAGTTCTGCTTAGAAGTTGAGATTAATCAGTGGGGACATAGGCCAACACCCATTAAAGATGTTTTGCCGGTAAATTTTCAAAAATAGATACCCTGCATTAAAACACCCCCATTTAATGTTATTAATAATGAATTTGAAATAAAAAATTAAACAAATATTAAGGCTTTTTTCTTTCTGGTGAAAACAAGAAAAAAACTTGAAATAAAATATTTTCAATTTTTTCCCTAAAAGTGCATGAGAATAATTTCCTTTAATTGATTAAAAAAATGCTAATAATCAAGTCTGCAAAATTTGAGGGACTAATGTATTTTGCACATCTTAAGTATTTATAATGAAAAAGAGTTTATCATCTATTATGATTGTATTTTTACGTAATACCTTGTATTACCACACGAAAAAAAACAATGTTGTTTTGAATGGAAAGTATGCCTGTAATTTATTCACAAATATTAACATTGAATTTTTAAAAAATTATGCTCATCTTGCAAATTGTATTGGTTATTAGTTCTGTTAACTTGAATCTTGTTTTTCATTACTTCATTCATCCCTGCATATGTGAATAACAGTTTCATTGTATCTTCAGTGCCTCTTCTGATAGAGAAGATAGTAAAAACTTCAGAACAATATTTTGTGTTAAAAATGATGAGAAGCAACCCTGGCTTAGTGGTAAGTGTCTATCTGCCTATCACATAAAGATGATCATGGGTTCCAATCCTGTTGACTGCAGTTTCTTTGAAATTCAGATTTTGAAATTTAAAAAAGAATCCTCAGTTCAAGATGCTGTGTGATGTTTGATTCTTCTTTCCTGATTAATCAAAATATATCAAAATGAAAATGATGACATTTATAAAATTGAATCTAAATAAAGTAAAAAAAGTAAAATGTTCAACTAAAGTGATGAACTATCTATAATAAAATCAAATCCTATAAAGCGAGCAGATATATGGTTATTTATGAAGCTTAGTTTAGATTTGGTACAAGGACACAAGTATGGAGCACCCACTGAAGATCAAACTCACTAAAGTAGTAATAATTTGTGAGACCAGCTTGTCAATCATGTTTTTTTGTTTTTACCATGAATTTGAAGAAAATTTAGAAACTTTTTTTTAAAAAGATTTTGTTATGAAAATGATATTTTGTAGGAAAAACGTACAGAAAAATCTTTCAAAGTCAATCACACAGGGTACCTTTAGGTAACAGAGGGGGGGTTTTGAGCTATATATTTTTTATTGGAGGCAAACTTCATGAAACAACATTTTTTTTTCTAAGGTGTCAAGTTTTGAAACAAAGATTTATCCGAGTTTATATTGTTTACAAAAATAAATTTCCCACAATTTTCCATCCTATTGATAACATGAAATTATTTGAATAAATATACTATCATTTCTGATCTCTAATTATTGTATTAAAATAATAATAGTTAAAGATGATATTAATTTGATAAAACTGCTTTCAACCTTAAATGAGAAATAATTTATTATTTAGAAGAAAAGCAGACTTAACTACATACTACAAATTTTTTTTTTTAGCTTATTAGTGTTTACGTTTTTTGTAGTCTGCTCGAAACTTTCAATGGAACATTGTATGAAAAATTGATGAAATGACAAAAAGTTATCAAAACTTTTTATCAAGTATAAAGTGGATGTTCAGCACTGATAAAATATGCAGAAAAAAAGAAAACGATGAAAAAAAGAGATGAAGAAGATTCTCTTCAGAACTTCGCCATCAGAATCCTACTGCTGGGAAGTGAGGGAGTCCTTAAGAAAAATTATGTTATTCTAATCTTGAATGTGAATAGGTACTGTCAGCCTAGGATATCAATATTCAAGATCCTGTATTGTGCTATGGCTGGAAAAACGACCTGTGACACTGTTGTGACATAAATGACTATTTCTTCACTGTTGCCACATATTGACATGATTATTTAAGCTTTGTAGTTCGATATTGTTTTAGAGTTACTTCCCTTGAACTTGTTCACATGAATTTTGCTCCATTTGATTAATAGTCATGTTGCAATAAAACTCAAATTAAATATTATGACAATTAATTGATATACACTTAAAAATATGAAATTCGAGACAATACAATTGACTAAATTTTTCACATCCAAATCCTTATCAATGTTTGAAAATACAAGCATCCATATTTTTCCGTTGTGAGACAAGTAAATCATGTTTATAATTCATTTGGAAAATAATAAAATTAAGTCTACTTGCAATATAACTACTTATTTTGAAAATATTCTATTTCAATCATAAACTGTTTTTTCAAGCAAATTTTTGGTAAAATTAATCATTGAAAGTTTCATCGATATTTGGAAGTTTTTTCTTTTTGCTTATGTCAAGTTGAAAACTTATAAGGTAGTATGATCTAATCTAATATTAACCCAAGTAGATACATGAATAAGTCTGCAGCCTAATGATGAAAAGCAGATTTATTTCGCATAAACAAATATTTATTTTTAAACGTAATCTCCTTTCTTGTCAATATGCTTTATTCAGTGGTGAATATCAATCACATAGATCAAACAATATACAGTGAAAATTTTACTTATGTGTCAGGATACAGATTTATTGAATAAACCTTGTATTAAAATGTACAGATGTAAAGAGTTAAAATATATTCTTTTTTTAACACAGGCTTACTGTGAGACTCAAAGAGCTGTAGTTTCTATTACGCATAATGCAGTCACAAAATTTCTTCAGTGTAATACTTATAAATAAAGACTATAATCTTTAAGGTAACATTGAAAAGGGGCATTTTAAAAAAATGAGAAGAATATTAAAAATGATGAAAGCTATGTTTTGAATATGTACTATAATATGAATATTATTTTTTATCTATTTTTCTCACAATGTAGGTATTATTTTTTTTTTTTGGAATCAAAAGGAAATCTCACAAAATCTTTTCTATTAAAATCTAAATACATAACATTATATTCGCTTTTAATTATTTGGAAATATGTTAGTAAAAGTTCAATATATATATATATATATATATATATATATATTATCTTAATATACCTGCAAAATTGAAAAGATATTTTTGCTTGTAAAGAGGGCTGCCATTATGTAAAATGAGGTGGATGGCGGATATGAATTTGTGTAATGGCGTCTTACAATTGTATCAAAGGAAATAAAAGATGAAAAAATTTATAAAATTAGTTCAGTATAGAACTTAATTCAATTTCTTAGCATATTTAAATGAAACAAATTATATTTTTATGAAAATTTCCAGTGTGGAGATATTTTTTACAAATTTGATATTTAATACACAATATAAAATCCAACGTTGTTGGGAAGAGAAAATAAGTATGTCAGATGTGAAAGAAAGACTTCCATGATGTGGGTTGTGCTATGTGAAACAAAGAAACTAAAAAGATTCTTCTTACCTTTGTTGGGATATCCAATAAATTTTGTGGTGGTATATACAGTTCACTGATAATTCATTTGATACAGGGTCCAATAAGTGAAATAATACTTAAAACTGGACGTCTGTCAATGAGTGCCACAAAGTAGTAGTCCTAAGAAGTATGGTGTGTGTGTAATGGTTGCATCAGTCAAAGGAACGAGGGTGTTGAAGTTGTTTATATGGAATCTTCCCAACACCCATCCCTCATTATTCATATTCATTTTTCATGTTTGAATTTAAATCTATTTTTTGAAATTTATCAATACAAGAGTTTTTAGATTCAATTTTGACACTTTGAATAGAAGATGATGGTATAGAAACTTGTTTGTTTAAATTCTATTATGAAATTTATACTCTCTGCTTTTGTTCCCACAATGCAATATTCTAGTGGATATGCTATTCATCCTACATGGTTTAGATTCTTCTCTCTATCCTTGTTTGATTCCTTCAAATTGTCTAATTTCTTCTTTGAATAGAAAAGTACATATATCTGGTAAATTATCTTGATTGATTTTGTAGCACATTTAGATCTATACATTCTTGTATTACCGGTAAGGTGTCATTCATGTACTTAAATCCTAAGAAATATCAATGATTCTTTGTCTTAAATCATATAGATTAGAAATAATGTAGCTTGTTGATTTCTGTATCTAGGTATACTTTTCCATGCCTAATATCACGAGGATTCGTTTTAGAACATGCTATTTCATTTATCATTATTTTCATAAATACACATGATAAATGCTCCTCTCATATATAGATTTTTTTAGATACATAACATTGTATTAAGAAATGGATATATATTATGATCATGAATTGAGTTATATTGTATAGAAATTTACTTGAAATGATCTGTCATTATACGGTTAATGTATCACTTAGCCTAGACAACGAAAATACAATAAACAAATAAAGAAAATGGGGCTGCTGCAGGAATCAAACCTGCCACTGCTTTCAACACCAGCCCCATTTTCTTTAATAGTTTATTCTATTTACATTGTCTAGGGTGAGTGATGCATTAATCGTGTAATGACAGAAGTTCATTTCAGATTGATTTCTCTATAATATAATGCAATTTATAATCATATATAACATTGTATCTTTTTATGAAAAAAATTGGAAACTATCTCTTTTCTTTATTTATTTAGTTTGTGTTATCTAACATATGCGCAAAATAAAAATATCAGGTGCTAACAAATATTTATATTAGTGGAAAATGATGCAGCGATTGTGTGTGTGTATTTGTGTTCATTTCATATAAATATATAATTTTGTATTTTCATAGTTTATACAGATAATATATTCATTGTTTTGTGTGTGGCACAGGGGGTAGTGGTCTTGTGTTAGATGTCTGCTGGTTGTTCATTTCTACAAGATTTCTTGACTGAGGATATGGGCCAGAAATATCACTTTTACTTAGCTGACTTGAGTGAGCTGAAGGCTTGTTGGAGTGTAGATCTGAAGAAGAAAATATATATATAAGTATGTGAGTATCTGCATTTGTGCCACTAATTAGGCATAGGACATAATGAATTTGACAAAATCTAAAGATTCATTTAATCAACCACCAGTGTGACAGGTGAAAATAAAACTCTATAAGCTAAACATTTCACTGAAAATTTTTCATGCACACAAATCATTCATTACATATCTCTAGCACAAGTAGCTTTGACTGACTGATTGACATGCCAAAACGTGAATAGTGTCCCTTCCTAATTGATGCCAATTTAGATGTTTTTAGATACATATCCAGAGGATCTAAATGTTTCTAGATGTTTTGAGATGTTTTTTTTTACTTGATTTTAGATGTAAACTGAAAATAAGGTTGGTAACACTGCCCTTGCAAGATTTTCACACAAGAAATAAAACAATGCATCCATGCATCTTGTTTCACTATATTTTCATATTAGTTTTGTATGGCCTGAAATTAAATTCAACACACAAAAGTGAAAAAACGCATAAACCATTCCCTGAGAATCTAAGTAGAGAGATTTGAACAAGATAAATGAAATTTACTTCAGATTTTTAACCTTGATTCAGTTTGTATTATTTTTTTTTCAGAGAATCCAGTCATTATACTCAAAGAGATATATTCATTCTTAATTTAACCTCTGCTATTAGCTTTCTGTTTTCATTACATCAAGCCTTTTGTTCAATCTTTGTTCTGTTCTTAATTTTACTTCTTCATTAAATTACCTCCTCTTTGTTGATCATTCACAGCGTTTTCTTCTTTCCAGTTAATTTCCATGTCTGATTGAGAAGGTACAGCAGATCTCCAGGTAAAATAATCAGGTGGAATTGATATATTCTGTGTATATGTCTGTAAAAAGAGAAAACAAAAAATGTAAGATATACAGGTGTAAGGTAATGCTTTCAAAACATATCCGTCCAGACTATATAACTGAAAATGATATGAACAAATTACCCAGCAATTTTACCAGGACAACTTCAAAAGGTTTCTAATACATATAAGCAGTGAAAGAAGAAATTAAATTTACAATATTGTTCAACAAAGAACTGATATTTGCAGGAATAGTTCAGCCAATTAAGACTGAAGTGGCAAAAAGTGTCATTCTCATAGCCTGTAAACAACATTTAAAGATATTCAGAGAGTTTCATTGAAATGACTGTTTCAGCTTTTCTATACTATAGACTGGGGATAATTTTTGAATTGTGATGATTATCAAAAACACTTCCCAATTTTTATTTTAGTTTAATATCAGATTTTGATTCCAGATGAAAACATCTTTTTATAGCAATAAATCTTATTTCTGCATTAGACTTGCAGTTAATATGTTTCTTTCTTCAGATTTAACATATTGATGGAGTATATTTTTATCTACTATAAACCAGTGGTTTCAAACTGAAAAATCCATCATTACAATTTAAAAGGCTTTATCTTGAATTTACTGAATTATGCTAATAAATGAGTGTATTAAATATACTTAATTTGTTGTTATTTTGTAATACACTTACCAGGTTAAGTTAAAGATATGATGATTGACAAGAATCAAATGAAAAAAAAAACATATTGATTACTTACTTGTGGTGGAATGTTATTTGATGGTTGTGATTTCTGTGGAAATGCATCTGCAGAAGTTAGTTGTCTTCTTGATGCTGTCAATGGAGTGTGTTGGCTTATTGGCAAAGGATGCGCAGGTCGAGGCCAAGAGTTTTGTTGGTAAGAAGGAGCAATCAATTGTCTCTGTTCACTGACATATCTATTCGAAGGATCAAGTGCTTGTGCATACGCCACATTTGACTGACCATTACATCGAATGATGCAGATTGACAATGAAGCTGTTATGAACACAGCTATTGTCACTGCTATCACTGTAATAATAATGACCAGATTAAGATGCACTTTCTCTTCACTCTCCAGCTCAACAACATTTAACATTTCCGATGTCTTGTTGCTGATTGTCAGTGTTAAAAACACAGTAGTTGTTGCTGATAGAACTGGGATACCACTGTCCTTCACCACAATGTCCAGCTGATAGGAGCCAGCATTTTCTCGGCTCAGTTGCCGATTGAAAGCTAACAAACCAGTGTACTGGTTCATGCTGAACATCTGTTTGTCATTGCCTCTGATTATTTGATATTTTAGAAATGCATTCTCTTGACTATCACTGTCTGATGCCTTGATTTGGGTGATGTTCTTTGTGCGATGGGGGTAATATGTCACATCCAGATTGTATGGTTTAACACTGGGAAATGTAAAATATGGAGCATTATCATTTTTATCATTTACCTCAACAATCACATTCACAGTATTATTCAGAGATGGTGTTCCATTGTCTTTGACAAACACTTTGAACTCATAAGTATCTTGAAACTCATGATCCAGAGACATAATTGCTGATACTAATCCATTCGAGCTTATTTTGAAAGGTAAGAACTGTTTGTTATTGGTGATGAGAGAATATGTGAGTTTTCCTCCAGCTCCCAAGTCTGGATCAGTGGCATTGATGTAGCCAAGAGTAATTCTTGACTTTTCATTCTCATCAATCAAGAATTGAAATGTGTCTTTTGTAAATTCTGGCTCCACATCATTGATGTCCATCACTTGAATGGAGAATTTGCTGTTACTATGAAGAGGAGGAGATCCTTTATCTTGACAACTGATCACAACATCATGCTGTTCTTCTTTCTCTCTGTCAAGAGGATTTTTCAATGTCACTTCATATTTCTTTTTACCTAAATTCTGAAGCTGGAATTTATCATGATGAAGATGACAAGTAACTTCTCCATTTTGTCCCTCATCATTGTCAGTGACTTTCACATAAGCAATAAAACTACTAATTTTGGTATTTTCCAAAATCTCAACTGCGTTTTCATTGGATGTAGAAGCAAAAGTGATATCAATAGCAGGGGCATTGTTCTCGAGGCTTATCACATTTATATAAACTATTGCAAGAGAGCTTAATGGTGGTCTTCCATCATCCTCAGCTTTTATATATAATTTATGTGTTGTTTCTTTACTTGATTTAAACCTTTTCTGCAAGAAAATCCGCCCAGTAGTTTCTTCTAAATAAAAAAAAGACTTGGACATCTTAGTGGTCTGCCGACCCCAGTGATATGAAACTTTTCCATTTTGTCCTGAATCTAAATCAGTAGCAGATATAATGGCAATAGGTGTGACTTTGCTTTCCTCATTCTTAATTGAAATGTTGTACGTTTTCTCAGAAAATACTGGGGAGTTATCATTGACATCATTGACTGAGATGTGAACATTTAGTATGTTTTGTTTTGGAGGAGATCCTGCATCTTTAGCCACAACTTGAACTAGATAAGAATCTTTCACCTCTCTATCTAAAGTTTCTTCTAATTTTATTCGCAACTGTAATGTTCCCTCAACACCTGGAGTGATAAATAACGTAAATGGTTCATTTTGCATCTTTTTAAGCTCATAAGAAATTTTTGAATTCATAAATCCAACATCTTTATCAAATGCATTAGGGATCAGTATTTTGTTTCCTACCTTCACATCTTCATCTAATTCAATGGTGATTTGTTTATTGGGAAATTCTGGTTTATGGTCATTGATATCTTTAATGATGATTTTGATTTCTAAAATCCTCGTTGAAGAAGTTCCTTTACGAACAGCTACATCAATGAGCTGAAAGCATTCTTCATTATGTTTACACATTGTTTCTGCATCCAATGTGACTGTTGCATATAATTTGCCTGTTTTCTTTGAGACTTGAAAATATTGTGAACTATCAACTTTACCTTGAAGCTGGCTGAATGTGATGAGTTTCTTGTCTTGGTAGGACATATCATCCATTATCTTAGAATCTGCAGCAATATCTCCAATGTAGGTACCTGGACTTTTTCCTTCTTCCACAGTGTAAGTAAGATCTACACTGAGACAAATGGGTAGTGTGCATAGGAAGATATATATCAATCCAAACATGTTTGATTTTTTACCTGAAAAATGATTTTATACATATCATCTTTAATGATTCTTTGGAAAAATTTCTACTTGGAAAAAAATAATATATTAAAACGTGAGTTTCTCTTGAAATCATCATAGTTTTAGAACTTCTTTAATCTTAAAAGATCCATATAGAGTCAATTCTAATTTGATCTTTAGAAGTACAAAAATATTCCCACATTTGTAAATGTGTATGTATGTATTAACTTCATAAGGTAGAAATTTCATGTGTATTTTTGTCTTTATAAAACTAATAGCAACAAAGGTTGAGACTATTCTACCTAGAAGATTGTCTGTATATATCTTTACCTTTATCTGTGTCCATATGTAATGTCTTATATCAACAACCACAAAAAGGTTAATGCCTATGTTATTGTTTAATGAAAAAAAAAACAATTGCTATCTATTCACAAATGTTAACATTGAATTTGAAAAAATTGATTCAAATTGGTTATTTTCTCTCTGATCTTTCATTTTCTTTTCTTCACTTATTCCTGCATTTGTAAATTACTGTGTCATTGTATCTTTCAGTGTTTTTCTGACTAGTAGACAAGATAGTGAGATTTTCTGAGTATTATTTCATTTTTAAATGATGAGAAGCTATTGTGGCCGTGTGGCAATTGCTGTCAAGCCACATACTGTTTTATACATTAAAATATATTTGAATTCAGCTTCTCTAAAATTGAGATGTAGCATCATGTTAGGGTCTCCTTTCCCAATGAATCAAAAGTATTAAAGTAAGAATGATATTTATCGAGGTGAAATAATATCAAGTGTATAGTTGAAAACAGGTAAGATTACTAGTTTGGAGCGCTCTGTGAGGATTAGTAGTAATGATCTTCAAAACCAGTTTTCCAACTATAACACCTCAATGAGGTACCTATGTATACAGATATGTTTAAACTCTGGGAGTCATGTAGAGAAAGTTTTTTTTGCAATTCCTGTTTTTATTTTTGTATTCATCCTCACTAGTTTAATACTTACCAACAGGATAGGTTATTTAGCTGATTAGAATTGACATTTTATATACCCAGAGTTTTGGTAACATATACTTATGTTAGCTCTATGATAATTATAAGGAAGACATGTTTTCTGCTCATAGTTTTGGTAATATATATTTACATTATCTCCATTATGATAAGGAAAGATTTGAAAATTAATCAAAAATTAGTATCCATTCCTATGTATTCCTTGTAAAAAAATTAATCTTCCATTCTACCAGAGAGTTTATAATCCTCTCATTTGACAAATATTTACGTCAGATCAGCTGGTTTAACTTGATACAACACAAGACCGAATGGAGAGGAGGATTTGGGTGAGGAAGTTTGTGCTACGCCAATCTTACATATGGAGGGTGTCTGCCTGCTTTGAAAATCAACATTCGAAATCCTGTATTTTGCCTTCGCTTGAACATCAACCAGCGACACATATGGCACATAAGATACTATTTCACCCATTTGACAAGCCGACAGGATTATTTCAAATTTGTTATTCAGTATTGGATGTCTTGGAGTTACTTCCCTTGCACTTGTTCACATGAAGTTTCCTCCATTTGATGAACAATTATTTAGTTATAAAAATCAGGTTAAATATAATGTCATATTGAATTAATTTACAATTGAAAACATGAAACGCTAAATCAATCTAAATTTTCCATACATATATCGTTATAAATATTTGAAAATATTTTTGCTTTATGCTTTCATATTTTCCCATTGAGAGACAAATAACAAATAAATCCTGTTCATTCAATTCTTTCGAAGGATTATAAAATCAAGTCTAATCATAATAAACCTCCATTTTTGCCATCATTCAAGTTACATCAAAATCTTTTTTCTAGGTAAATTCATTCACTGAAAATAATATTGATTCTCATTTTATTTTTTATTTTTGTTGTTGTTGCTTATATAATCTTAAAAACTTATGTGGTCATATAATTTTGTTCTATAAGTATGGTAAAATTTTAACTAAACAAGGTACACCATTATGTCTGCAGTTTAATGATGGAAAAAGCATTTATTCCATAAAACAAATATTCATTTTTCAGGATAATTTCCTTCCCTACCGATGTACTTAATTTGACTGTGAATAAGAATTATATAGATTGAACATTATGCAGTGGAAATTTCAGATAGCAATTCAGTTAATAAATACTTTCTGGACACTAATTTATTGATCCATAATAACATGTACAGATTTAAAGTGTTGAAATGTTTTTATCACATGGACTTGAAATACTGTAAAACTCATATTGATTTTGAAACAAATTTCTCAATTTGATGCGTTTTTCACAAAGCATAAAGCAGTCACCAAATTTATTTAGTGTATATTGCTTAGAAATTAGAAATATGATCTTTTAAAGTAACATTGAATGAGATTTGAAAGAATGAACAGAATATTAAAATTATGAAAGCAATGATTAAAATATAAAATGTGATATAATGTACATCACACAATCTATTTTTTTCTTACAATTTATGTATTATTTCTTCGTTATTAAAATTTTCCATCGTATCCTGTAAAAATCTTTTTTTATAAAGATTTTAGGCAGAAAATGTTATATTCTTTTCTAATTGATTTGATATTTCAATTAATTGTAGATATGTGAGAAAGTTAATACATTTATATATCTTTATATACCACCAAAATCAAAAAGATATTTGAGTTCATGATGAGGGCTGCCATTATGTAAAATGAAGTGGATTGTGGATATAGATTTGTGTAATGGCGTCTTACAACTGTATCAAAGGAAATAAAAGATGAAAAAATCTATAAAATTAGTTCAGGATAGAATTGAATTAGATTACTTAGTATAGAATATTTGAATGAAACAAAATACATTTTTATAAGTTTTCTGTGTTTTTCACAAACTTAATTTTTCATACAAGGTATCATAAGATCCATCATGTTGTTGGGAAGAGAGAATAAGTCTGTCAAATATGAGAGAAAGTCTTCCATGATGTAGGTTGTGCTAAAAGAAACAAAGAAACTGAATAATTCTTCTTACCTTTGTTGGAATATCCAATATATCTAGAGGTAAGATGTACTGTCCACTGATAATTCAGTTGATATCAAGTCTAATGAGAAATAAAACTTATAACTGGAGATGTGTCCAAGAGTGTGACAGAGTAGAAGTCCTAAGAAGTATGGTGTGTGTGTAATGGTTGCATTCGTCAGAGGAAAGAGGGTGTTTATGTGGAATGTTCACTATACCCATTCCCCCGATACCCATGTTTATGTTTCATGTTTGAATTTAAATCTATTTTTTGAAATTTATAAATACAACTGCTTTTATATTCAATTTTCAAACTTTTAATGAAAGATGATGATACAGAATTTAGTTTGTTTAAATTCCATTATTAAATTTATACATTTGTTCCCACAATGCAATATTCTAATGGATATGCTATTCATCCAATATGGTTTAAATTCTTCTCTCTATCCTTTCTTGGTTCCTCTAAATTGTCTTATTTTACACATAGAATGAACATATACAATTATCTTGTAAATTATCTTGATTGATCTTGAAGCGTATTTGAATTCTGATATTAACTTTGAGGTGTCATTCATGTCCTTGAATTCTATTAAGGAAATATCAATTTTCTTGATGTAGATAAGAAATATTGTAGTCTGTACATTTCTGTAAACTAATCTGTACCAAAAGGGTTTTCTTTTTGAGAATGCGCTATTTTATCTATCCCTAATTTTTTATGGACAAGTAATATATAGTCCTCACATATACATTTAAAATCTTAACATTGTTCCTTCTTATGAAGTAAATTGGAAATTTTTGGATTTGTTTATTTTTTGTTATTTGAAATATGCACAAAATATAAATGTTGGGGGGTATCAAATATTTATATTTGTGAAATACAATGCAATGATTGCATTTGCGTATTTGTAAATGTTTGATGTAAATACATAGTGCTCATTTTTTTGCATGTTTGTACAGAGAGCATATTCACTGTTTGGTATGTGGCACAGGAGGCAATGGTCTTGTGTTAGAAGTCTGTTGGTTGTTCATTTCTATAAGATTTCTGGATTGTGGGTATGGAGCAGAAATATCACTTTTGTTAAGATGACCTGAATGAGTTGAAGACTTCATCGAGGAGAGTTCTGAAAAGAGAAAAAAATGTACATACAAAGGAAGCCACTTATTGTGACTTGAGTAACCAGCAGATGATATTTGAGGAAGGCTACATAGGGGAAGCCACATGTGATCACTTACAATAAAGTGTTTGGAACAAAACTGATTTAGATAACAATAACTGTTTGATAACATTATTTGTGATTATAATAAGTGACTTCCTCTATCTCTATCTCCCTCTCTCTCTCTCTCTATATATATATATATATATACATAGTACATATCGTACAAATCAGGTTTGCAATATAGCATAATATAATACAATATGATATAAAGCAATGCCTGATATGTGATCCACTTTCTACTATATATATATATATATATATATATATATATATATATATATATATATATATATATGTATATAAATATATATATATATATATATATATATATATATATATATATATGTGTGTGTGTGTGTGTGTGTGTATGTGTATATATATATATATATATATGCTTTAATCAACATGAAACAACACCAATAAATCATAAAGTAAATAGACAATTCGTCCTCATGTTCATCATCACAAAAACTTCCCATTACCGTCTTTTACCTTCAAATACACCCAAGCATATTATAAATTAAACATCAAGATTAATACTATCCACTAGAGCTACAAAAGGCACCAACAGGGGCAATAAAACCCAATGCTAAGATACCTAGGTCAAAATAGAAATTACTCCAAGACCATTACTAAGCATCCTTGCAGGAATGACCCCTATATGGAGTTCAAACCCCTTTGACAAAATGAATATCCCAACACCACCCACTACCAAACTCACAACATTCTCTCTCACCAAATTCCCAATAAATAGACCAAAAAAAACATAGACAATCATTCGCCTGAAGAGGCCCAGAGAGGGCTGAAACATGAGCTAGTTTGTGTAGCGAATCCACAACCTACTATTTATTTCAGCTCAAAAAATAATCGTAGCCCACTTCCCGTAGAACTACACTTTTACACACCTGACCACAATTTTGCCACTGACGCTAGCTTCACCATCATAGAAAAAATAGAAAAAACTACTCCAATTGACATAACTAAAGTTCTAGAGAAACACGAAGACATGTGGATCAACAAACTTAAAACCCGATATCCTAATGGATTAAACATTAAACTGAACAACCCTCACCACATAGAACCCTAATATACACAACTCCTATCATTAATATCCTCACACCCACATCTAAGACACATTCAATAATGGAAGCTTCAAAGTCACCCAGACCCATAGGAAAAACTTCACCTTAGCCTGTTATAACCCCTGTCCAAATTATATATATATATATATATATATATATATATATATATATTTTCAAACAGTCAGTGTTATCCAAGTATAAGTATATAGATATGCATGTGAATATCTGCATTTGTGCCACTAATCAGGGATAGGAATTATTGAAATCAATTCAACAAAATTTCAGAATTTATTTGCATTTAGCATCTATGCAACATGTAAAAATGCGACTCTATAAGTTGGAACATTTTGCTGAAAACTTTTCACACACACAAATTATCTATTACTAATTTTTGCCCCAGATTGTCTGAGAGTTTTGTATTGCCTGAAATAAAATTTATTTACTAAAAATTCAAGTTGTGAGATTCAAAGTAAATAAATGAAATCTACTTTTAACTTATCTTTATTCATGCATTTATTTTTTATTTTCTTCAGGTAGGTGTCTTGGATTATTTGCTTGTTTTTTTTCCTCTTATTGCAAAGTTACAACGACTGTAATTGGTTATTTCAGCTATTTTGCCCCAAATACATATTTATTCTTATTTTATGTGTTTCCCTACATCTGCTATTATTTACATCTTTTTATTACATTATATCTGTCTTCTTTATAACCTTTATTCAGCTTTAATCTCATTTCATTTTTATCAAATTACCTGCTCTTTGTTGGTCATTTGTTATATTTTCTTCTCTCCAGTCAAGTTCAGTGTCTGATTGAGGAGGTACAGCAGATCTCCAGGTAAAATAATCAGGTGGAATTGATATATTCTGTGCATATGTCTGTTCAAAAAGAAAACATAGATATCTGATTAGTCATACAACAGACACTGTTGCATGACCAATGTTTTTTGGCAACATACCATGTTGGGGATGATCAATTTAAAAAGGGTTAAAAGAAAATGAAATTGTTATGAACAATTTACAATATATGCTGGTATATAAGACAGTCATTCCTTTTTTTTAAAGCTATACAAATATTACACTGTATGCTGACATTATGACTAGGGAGCAGTCTACCAAAGCTTGATATGGAGAATTAAGGGGCTTGAATGAGAAAGTGAGTGGTAGTCCTTCAAATATTCTAAACCATTCTCCTTACAGACTGGCTCAAACAGTAATTAACAATTTTACAGTGATAAAGTTATTACTCGTATAGGCAGTGGAAAAAAGCAATGAAATCCACAATGTTGTTTGACAAAAAATTAATATTTACAGAAATAGTTCAAATAATTGTTTAATAATCAAGTTGTAAAAAATAACATCCTCATTTTCTTATAGACAATTACTTATATCAAATAATGCATTATACTGCTGCTAAATTCTTCTAGTAGGAAAATATAATATTTAGAGATTTTTGAATAAATTATTGAAATGACTGTTTCAGATTTTTGATAGATTGAGCTGTAATGATTTTCAAAAATACATTGAGATGACCAGAGGTTTTGCTTTTTAATGAAAACATGCTTTGATGGAAATGAAGCTTATTTTTCTATTAATATCAGTTAATGTGTTTTTCTTTCATCAGATTTAACTTATCAATGTATTATATTTTTTTTACTGCAAATTAGTGGTTTCTGATTGAAAATTCAATCATTTCAATTGAAGCAGTTTTATTCCGTATGTTCTGAATGAATGTCAAACATGTATATAAACAAGTTAATGAAAATAAACTCAATTTGTTGTTGTTCAGTTCAGGATTTATTGTCTTATTAAAGTTTGTAACACATTTATTTGATGAAGTAATTTTGACGAACATCTATTGAATGAAAGAGTGACCTCTTGATTACTTACTTGTGATGGACCAGTAGTTGATGTCTGCAATTTCGACATTTGTAACGATGAATAAATATGGATGTTTATAGCTGGGATTCTAACCATATTCTATTCTTTTTTTCATTGAAGATAAAAGGAACGGTGAAATAGGTTAAAGTTCAGGTACTAATTTGCTTTATTTTTTTGTCTGATTTTTATTGTTTTATCAAAAATTGAAACAGATAAACATAGAATGAAAATGGCAAATTTTTTGTACTTACTTGTGATGGAACTTCATTTGATGGCTGTGGTTTCTGTGGAAATCCATCTGCAGAAGTTAGTTGTCTTCTTGATGCTGTCAGTGGAGTATTTGTAGATGGATTTTGCAAAGGATGAGCAGGTCGAGGCCAAGAGTTTGGTTGGTAAGAAGGAGCAATCAGATGTCTCTGTTCACTGACATATCTATTGGAAGGATCAAGTGCTTGTGCATAGGCCACATTTGACTGACCATTACATCGAATGATGCAGATTGACAATGAAGCTGTTATGAACACAGCTATTGTCACTGCTATCACTGTAATAATAATGACCAGATTAAGATGCACTTTCTCTTCACTCTCTAGCTCAACAACATTTAACATTTCTGATGTCTTGTTGCTGATTGTCAGTGTTAAAAAGACAGTAGTTGTTGCTGATAGAACCGGGCTACCACTGTCCTTGACCACAATGTCCAGCTGATAAGAGCCAGCATTTTCTGGACTCAGTTGCCGATTGAAAGCTAACAAACCAGTGTACTGGTTCATGCTGAACATCTGTTTGTCATTGCCTCTGATTATTTGATATTTTAGAAATGCATTCTCTTGACTATCACTGTCTGATGCCTTGATTTGAGTGATGTTCTTTGTGCGATGGGGGTAATATGTCACATCCAGATTGTAAGGTTTAACACTGGGAAATGTAAAATATGGAGCATTATCATTTTTATCATTTACCTCAACAATCACATTCACTGTATTATTCAGAGATGGTGTTCCATTGTCTTTGACAAACACTTTGAACTCATAAGTATCTTGAAACTCATGATCCAGAGACATAATTGCTGATACTAATCCATTCGGGCTTATTTTGAAAGGTAAGAACTGTTTGTTATTGGTGAGCAGAGAATATGTGAGTTTTCCTCCAGCTCCCAAGTCTGGATCAGTGGCATTGATGTAGCCGAGAGTAATTCTTGACTTTTCATTTTCATCAATCAAGAATTGAAATGTGTCTTTTGTAAATTCTGGCTCCACATCATTGATGTCCATCACTTGAATGGAGAATTTGCTGTTACTATGAAGAGGAGGAGATCCTTTATCTTGACAACTGATCACAACATCATGCTGTTCTTCTTTCTCTCTGTCAAGAGGATTTTTCAATGTCACTTCATATTTCTTTTTACCTAAATTCTGAAGCTGAAATTTATCATGGTGAAGGTGGCATGAGACCTCTCCATTTTGTCCCACATCATTGTCAGTGACTTTCACATAAGCAATAAAACTTCCAATTTTGTTACCTTCAGAAATTTCAACCATATCAGCAGTTGATTCAGATACAAAATTCACATCAATAGTTGGGGCATTGTTCACTTGATTTATTACATTTACATAGATGATTGCCAAAGAACTCAGTGGTTGACTGCCTCCATCCTCAGCTTTTACATATAATTTATGTATTTTTTCTTCTCCTGAATTAAATGTTTTTTGCAAAAAAATCTGTCCAGTTGTTTTGATCAACTGAAAGAATTTTTTTGCCCGTTCAGATGTTTGGTGACTCCAGTGGTATGAAACTTTTCCATTTTGCCCTGAATCTAAATCAGTTGCGAATAATGTAGCAACAGGAGTGACTTTGCTTTCCTCATTCTTAATTGAAATGTTGTACATTTTCTCAGAAAATATTGGGAAGTTATCATTAACATCATTGACTGAGATGTGAACATTTAATATGCTTTGTTTTGGAGGAGATCCTGCATCTTTAGCCACAACTTGGACTAAATAAGAGTCTTTTGTTTCTCTATCTAATCTTCCTTCTAATTTTATTCTAACTTGTGATATTCCTTCAACACTTGGGACAAGATATAATGAAAATGGCTCATTTTTCATCTTTTTAAGCTCATAACTAATCTTCGAATTTAGAAATCCAATGTCCTTATCAATAGCATTGGGAATCATAATGTTGGTTCCCATCACAACATCTTCATCAAATTCAATGTTTATTTGTTTATCAGGAAATTCTGGTTTATGGTCATTGATATCTTTTATGATGACTTTGATTTCCAAAATCCTCATTGAAGAAGTTCCTTTACGAACAGCCACATCAATGAGCTGAAAGCATTCTTCATTACGTATACACATTTCTTCTGCATCTAATGTAACCATTGTATAAAGTTTACCTGTTTTTTTTGAAACTTGAAAATATTGTGAGCTTCCAACCTTATTTTTCAGCTGGCTAAATGTGATGAGTTTCTTGTCTTGTTGGGGAATACCATCCATTATTTTAGAATCAACTGCAATATCTCCAATGTAGGTATCTGGATTTTTTCCTTCTTCTACTGTGTAAGTGA
Organism: Thysanoteuthis rhombus; assembly: GCA_963457665.1. Classification (NCBI taxonomy): domain Eukaryota; kingdom Metazoa; phylum Mollusca; class Cephalopoda; order Oegopsida; family Thysanoteuthidae; genus Thysanoteuthis; species Thysanoteuthis major. The sequence continues at coordinate 34,680,654 of OY735214.1, forward strand.
AGTCTACACTGTGGCAGGTGTGCAGAGCAAAGGAGAGCACAAAAATCCATCTCAACATTTTTTTAATTTTGGCTCGTCACCTGAGAAAATTGGAAAATATTGTGATATACTTTTTTATTTTGCAAAGTTTTATACGTCTGATAAGATTTTTTGACCTGGAGTAAAGTGATTTATTAGAAAATAGTTTGAATTTTGACCCCATGTCAGGAAAAGTAGATATATTCATTTACAAATCCATGATATATTCCTGGAATATTTTTTGCTTACTGACAAATTCTTAAATACAGCAGTTTCTCATTTCCAACAATAGCAGTTGAATTGTAACATCTTTTCATCGCCTTCATATTACATGGGGTCCTAATGGATACATCTAATATTTTTGAAAACTACTTGTTTAACTTTAAAGAAAAACCATCTAAGCAGCTAATTGTCATCCTTATATTCATGGGCCTTTTTACCCAACATTGAAAATGCTTGATCTCTGTTTCAGCTCCTTTATACTTAAATTTTGTTCAAATTTGGCACTTTATCGAAATGTTTAACAATTAAAATCTAACCTACACTGCACAATGATTAGGATAATTGATTCATTTTATCCTGAATATTCTTATGATAGAAATCCTTAGAAGCTACTCAGACTGAAATTAATCATCAACTCTCCTCATGTCAGAGTTATCTCCCTTCCACTTGCAGACGTTCCATTGAATCTGATAGTAATTTCCATTATTTAGCTTTAAACATTAATTCCCTCATGTACATAGGTACATTGATAAGTCCAAAGTCTAACGATGAAAAACACATTCATTTTACACAACAAAAATCGATTTTTCAGCATAATTTCCTCCTTTGTCAATGTGCTTAATCTGATCCTTCTATATACATCAAATAGAGTGAACATTATCTAGTAGAAATTTCAAATAAGAATTAAGCTAATGACTGGGTCAGACTGAGGATTATTGATCTACCCTAATATATTTAGTATATGTATGAACATAAAATTTAATTTGTTCATTGAAAAATGGTCAAATGTTCATATCCATGGAACTCTATTGATCCAGCTAATATATATATATAACTGCAAATTTAGAGATGTCTTAAAGCAAAATCAACAATCCAAAATATAAGATATTTAAATGTGTTATCACCTGTTAGTGGAAATCAAAGTTTGTCTTTAATGGAATAATTTTCTTCTTCAATACATTGATTATACTTACCACACATCTTGAATTTTTCTTTCTAAGTTTTTCTCAATATACACTTAAAATTATTGAATACACAAATTCAAAGATTTTTTTTACTGTTGTAATTATAAAATCAAGAATTGGAATTCTATTTTTAAAAAAAGAATGATTTCTAATTATTTTTCTATCAGAATAAATATCATAATGTACCAATTACTGCAAAAAAAAACTCTCCCAACAGTCAACTGTACATTTTTCCCATAAAGATGATAAAACAATAATTTTTCGAACAATTCTTATATTTATCTGGTTAGTTCTTAGAAAAAAAAAAAATTAATGCATAAGCTTTTATTTATGTTGACTTTTAAAGATTCTTCTGCTTAATCATAGGATATAAAAAATATTTATGTTTTCAAGCTAATATTTCCAACAGGAAAACATGATTTTCAATTATATACATGGCAGCAATGCAATTTTCTATTGTGCCACTGAATTTGTATCAAACAAAACTATTATTTTATTGCTATTTACAAAATAACCATACAGATTATTCTTAAAAGCTTCAATAAATATCATTAATCAAAAGTAGTTAAATATCAAATAGAAGAATATACATTGATTTATAATCCTGTAGATTATAATCTAATATGGTTGTCTTCATTTTAAGTTTTGTTTTCGTCATCAGACCTTCTTCTCATAAATATAATTTTTCTTTTCAAATTTAACCTAAAATTTATCCCTGAAATTTTATTTATCAATCAAAATTATAAATCAAAAACCAAAATACTGATTGAAATAACTCAGGGTTTGTCAGTGTTTAAAGGAAAGCACACAGAACATTTTTATGGAGATTTGGTGGGGTGAATGGAAACATGGCCACCACAGAGGCTTTGGCTGACTAAACCTCTCTAAAAAGATATGTTCATAAATATTTTCCTCTCAGATTTCTTATCAATTTTTTCTTTGATGTTTTTGTTAAAGAAATTTTTTTTCTCCATAAAATGATGGATTTATCATCGATAATTTCATTGCCTGTCATGACCCACATATGAGGACCTACTGAAAATAGAAGGACAATAAAGAATATCCTCTTCAAAGATAGCCATGTTGGGAGAGAAAAAGTAGAATGTAAACAAATTGCCTTGAATCTCCATTTGCAGCAATTTATAAGTTGTTTTGGGAAAAAAATATAATATTCAAAGGAAAGTTACATTTTTTTTTGTTCAAAAACTGACTAGATTAAAGCAGAAATTAAAATTCATAAAAGACAAAGAACAAATCTTCAGTCATACATCAAATGATTTCCTCCCTGTGTAGCAGATTCATAGTCATTGCTCTGGGCTTGAAAGAAAATATATTAAAAGCAAGTTGGTTAGAAATATTCTTACCTTAATTCTTTGTGTTTTTAAAGGTCAGTACTGTGAAGACTGTCTAAATCCTCTGCTGTGATGGGTCGACAATACTGGTTGTACATACAGCAGAGAGAAGGAAGTGGTAAAATATAGAGAGTGTGCTACATAAAGAGGGAGAGGTGTCGAATTGTCCTATCAAGTATGGAGGGCGTGTAATGGCTGCTCATTTTATTTTACAGCTTCTTTTTTGTCCCCCAAGATTCATAATATACCTTTTCACAGTAATTTCATTCTTGAAAAAAAAAAAAATTACTTACTAATGTTAGATTTTGGATATATTTGTTTGCATAAGTGATATTTATTTCAAAGCAATTTAAGATGAATGCCTTTCACCAACAATGCAGTGGGATTCATCTATTTTGTGCTACTTTTTTCTATCCTTCCGTGTTGAATGGTTCATGAATCATATTCTCAGACTACATTTTCTAAACACACACACACACACACATATATATATATATATACAGTTGATAGGTATTATCTTTTTCTTCTATCAAGTAATGGTATGATTTTTATAATTTTTACTCATTAAAACTGTCATTATTTTGTTTTTAATAATTTTTTTTATAGCAATTAGATATTTGTTTAAATGAGGAATACTTGCAATACGATTCAAGGTAAAATTTCCACTAGTTTTATAACTGCAAAATATTCTTGTATTGGCACATAAATTTTATGAGTTGTATTATTTTTTTTCCAATTAGGAAATGTCAAAAATGTCCAGAACTGTAGTTGAATCAATTTTGCTTGTGGTCATGTGGTAAAACATAATTTTACAAAGCAATATGAATTTATTCCAGTGGATATTTATAACTTTACACTGCCTTCAGGGGTGTAGATTTGTCAACGAGAAACAGAATCAAGATATTTCATTATGTTCTGAATGAAGAAAGAAAAAAAACACATGAATCTGATGTTAATGGACACATTTCCACCCCATCTTCATATTCATGGAATTTGAAATAAAAATGGATTTAGCACTTGAATTTAAAAAAAAAAAAAAGTTTTTTTACAATTAATAATTTTGATTCTTCATTGATTATGTATATAGTAACAAGGTATATAGAAAGGAAGCCGCTTATTTAATCACTTTGGGACAGGGTCCTTTAGATAATAATAATTAGCTGATAACATTAAGCAAAGAATATGAAAATTGATACAATTTTCATTCATTCTCATAAATTTACATTCATTGTTATAAGTTCATTGTTATTATGTTATTAAATTCATTGTTAAAAATGACTTGATATTTTCTTAGAGGGATTAGACACCTTACTCAGCACTAAGAGGAAACAATTGTGCAGAGTTTTTTATTTGTCAGATCGTGGTTCTTAGAGGAAAATATAAATGTTAATTTTATTTCACAGTTATTTCTCCTGTTTCATTTTCGTCAGGTACTGTGTGGAGTTATCTCCCCTGGACCAGTAAAGCGTTTGAATTTGGATTTTGAGACGTAAACATGGCACCTTTTTGTTCAAATGCCGAAATCAAAAAATGCACCCTTAATTCTCGTATGATCATGGAAAATTCTGAAAAATTAATTTCCAGTCATCTAAGTTTGTTCTATGATTACTTCTATGGGTTAAGATTCGAGAGGAGAATTCTCCAAGAAAAATTGTTTTTCTTTCAGTTTTAGATGCTTCTGATGAATTAGACCCTAGAACCATCCACAAATGTTAGATTTCAGAAAATTAATTTTTTCAGTTTGGTGCCTATGATTTGTGAAATATGCATTGAATATTTTTTTACATCAAATATTATTTCATCCCTCCTTTATAAGATGACTATTTCATGACATAAGAAGTGTTTCAATCAATATTTTAGTAAGCAATGTGTTCATATACCACTGTCTATCACACTTTCATTTGTCACACATTAGAATTGAAAATTTTAGATTGAAGTGGTTGGGTGGGAGTAGAGGAGAGATTCTGGGGATCGAACTGCAAGAAGAAGAAAAATTTAGAGCATAAGATTTACATGTGTATATGTATTTTATTTGCCAGTCTATGAAACGCATTTGACAAAGGTTTTTGCTTTAATTACTCAGCACAACTCATTCCAATTCTCTATCTATACAGCAGAAGTTTTTGGTGATAGATGAAAAGTTCTTACCTTTTTTAAAAAAATTATTCCACTGAATGTAAATTTATGCAAATGAAAAAGCATTATATGTATCTTTGTTTACTAATTTTCTGTAAATAAAGAATTGAATTTTTTACTAGTTTTTGTACCGAAATGTTCACATAGCTTTTACATTCTACAACTGTTAAGTAAGCAGCATGAACTGAAGATAAAGTAGCTTCTGACAATAAAACCGAATAGTATAGCTATAAATTTGAATGACATCTGCTGATTGGCAATACTATAATTCAATACATGCAATATCAGTTTATAGCAGGGCAAACTGAATTCTTCAGCTATGGTTGGCAACCTGTCAAAGAGACAGACAACTTTGATTCCAAAACCAAAAAGCTTTTTGGAGCACGTACAGAACAGCATGACAATCAGAGTGCCTTGAACACCAATCGCATCCTGGCCTGACTTTAGTCATACTGTATCTTGCCACTGGACCCTGGCTGGCAGGGGTGAGAGAGTGAAGCTGACAATGTGTTCAACTCTTTCTCACTCTAATTCAAGTCAAGTGCAAGTCATGACATCAGAATCTGCAGTGCACTGCAGCTTCTCCATCACTGATCTGGAACCATGGTCATGTTTGACCATGAAGAATGATGATCATGTTGATGTTGATGAAGAGGGGCATCATCAAGTAATCTCCATTATTCAAAAAATATCATGAAGGACCCACCATAGCAACCGCTATGATCTACTAGGTCATTGGATAATTTGATTTGATCCAACTTTGAGTTAACTTCACAGTCATGCCTCTGGGAAAACCTTGAATTCTCATCTCCCAATAAAAAAGTTAGGTCAGGGATTACTCTCCTGCTGCTGGTACCATGTAACACAATACAACCTGTCACATGTCACTTGGAAATGAAATGGCATCACCAAGTAACTCCAATTGCTCCAAGAAATGCCATGAAGAACCCGATGATGTATTGGGTCATAAAATAATTTGATTTGAGTTTTCATTATGTCCTTTAAGCTGATGACTCTGTTGTCCTCTGGAAAATCTGGAAAGAAAAGTAAACACAGTATTATTTGATCGATTAAATAAACCACTTTTACATAAATGCAAAATAACTCTAGAAATTACCCATATCTTGGTGGTTGTGAGTGAAATTTTTTACAATTCATTTGATTCAAATTTTTGCTTGTTTTGGTTTGGAATTCACAATTATGATTATTTTTGCTTTAAATTGATATTGATCATGTTTATGGCAATTATATAGAGTGACTTCAAATAAATTGAATGATATGCCAAGTATGACTCAATACAATACTATTCTATTGACAGAAATACAAAATCTAGAATGTTGAAATAGTCAAAAATTATAGCAATGCATGCTATTTGTGAAAAAAGAAAACAAAAAAGAAAAGACAAAATCACAAGTGAATTGAATCAGCAATCCCTTTAAGGATATAACAAAAATGTTTTCAACTCCTCCTCAAGTTTTGACCAATGTAAGGCTGGAAGATAAAGGTTATATTTACCTTTTGAGCAAATTTTTGTAGGAAAAAAGTGGGGGTCCTTATATGCTGTTCAATACAGTAATAGCTATGTAAAATTAGAAAACAAAAAAATATTTTCTTCTTTTGAGTTTTAATGCTATAATCAATGTTCCCTCTAATTTTTAGTATTGAATCTTCACAAGAATCTTATGTTGACCAAAATTCTTTCTGGTGACAAAATTATGCACGCCTATTTTAATTCAACATAATGAATCACTAGATTTTCAATAAGGACTCAGCAAGATTCCTACAGAATTTGAAATCTTTTATATGCAAGCTGATTTCTTTTTTGTGCTGGTAGAGAAACGTGTGAGTTCACACACTCATACATACACAAGCGAGCAAGCAAGCACACACACACACAACTAAGAGGGATCAACAGACATGACAAAATTATAGAAATTAAAAATTCAAAACTTTTTAAAATATGGCCTGTAGATTCTTGGAAAGTTTTAAACTATTCAGAAAATATAAATTCTTAAAATTTGACCTTTACAGTTGAGCTGATAAAAGCAGAATTCTTTTCATTCTTCCCTAATCTTCCAGAATAAGCATTTCTTTACTTTATTGAAGATCTGATACGAGAGTAGTAGATTTTCCTCTGCACCAATTCAATTCTCTCATCAAACAGGTTTAGTTAGTCACTCAATAGACACTTTCACTGCATTTGGCATTACACTGTGATAGGGGAGATCAATGAATAAATTACTTCTCTGGCCTTTTGTTGGCAGTGATTACAAAAAACATAAGTCAAAATTTTCAAAAAACAAATGCCAAGTCGATCCTTTAGTTTGTGTCCAACAGCATTCATGTTGGGTCTTTGAAAATTCAGACTTTCTCAGTGATCACTGCCCAACAACAGAAAAGACAAGTAACATTCATTGATTGCTCCTTTTTCCAATTATTTTGATTAATCATCCCAACATGCCATGTTGCCATATGACGTTGGTCATATGACAATGTCTATCAAGTAACTAACTAGACCTGTTCATCTTTGAGTCTATTTGTGTCATCAGATCATTTCTTTTTTTGTTTTGAATCAACCTACATGTTTTGCAAATTTGTCGGTGTCAGTATGATTGCTGCTACTACAATAAAAATACTTAGATAGTGATCATTTAGGGCAGGGTTAAGTGAATTCCTTTAATAAGACAAGTGACTTTCTTGTAGTGTAAAATTTACAAGTAGAAATAGACAAGCAAACCGTTATGCTACAAATGCATCACGTTTAATTGTCAACACTAAGGGAGAAGAACCCACAGATGACAACATATTCCAAGCCATTAATATTCTTATGCTTGTAGAGGAACTATTGACAACTATTTGCAGGTTAAAACATAGCAGTTTTTCAAAGGATGAAGCTAAATGTAAAGCATGAAGAAACACTGAATTGGACCCAATGAGTAAAAAGTCTGGACTGGTATGCTTGGAAAGGTCAAATTTATGCATTCATTTGAGTGAATAATATCTTATTTAACTTCGTTAGTAAAATAAAGTATTTCTCCCCCTTAGACTGTTTTAGGGATTTTGGATGTTTAATTGACAAATCCAGAGATAAGATTTTGAAAAGATCGTCATTGTTTTTGTTGCAAAAGACCCAAATCATTAAAGGCTGACTGAAAGCTTTAAAATACTCCAATGGACAAAATGAAATAAGAGGTTCTATTAATTATAACAAGTTGCACTTATGTGCATTCTCTTCTTTCTAACAACCATAAGCAAACTAATGGGCAAGCAATAATTCATTTGGCTGAATAAAAGTTCCAATTGCAGTCAGGTGTGTTTATCTATGGGATTATTGTTTCAAATTAACAAACATTTTCCAGATATGAGGTAAAAATAAGTAGAATTTGATCAAATATCAGATTAAAAACAGGATAGAAGTTTTACACAAACCAAGCAACTTCAGCTGTTCACTTTCTGTTTACAGGAGTTACTTCCCTTCCCTAAAGGAATAAAATTTCCTATACAATCAGACCACGAGTTTCTGAGTAATTTTTGATTAAAAAATCCCTAAAACCAATTAAAAAAAAGAGAGATATAAGATTTCAATATAAGGCATATAATTTTTGATAAAAAACCTTTTTTCAACAATGCATACAGATGATAGTTTCATATTGAGGTGGATCATTTTTTAGTCAAAAGCTTTGTAGAAAGCTTTCAGATTGAATAAAGGGGATTAATAACTGTTTCTTATGTAAAGAAATTGTGTTCCAAATCAATTCAAACTTCTGTTACATTTTGACTGGAGATAAGAAGTGACTTGACATTGAGTGGAGGCCACTAAAGGTGGCTTTTTCTGGTTGTAAAAATCTAATATTACTCATTCCAAATTTTCAAAAATTGATAAATATGTGAATGAGTTTTTATTTTCGTTATTGTCCTTTTAAAAAGCAGTAATTCAGTGCTGACAAATCAAACATGGAGTCAATGCAGATGATCTGCCAAAACAACTAATCTCATTCAGCTATTTGTCAGTTAGTTTCAGTGTCATTTTATTCATAAGAGGTGATCTATCACTTTCAAACTTAAAATCTTACTCAATGTGGAAGTTATTTGTTAGTTAGACATTTCCCATTTGGTCAGTTTCAATACATTGTTAAGCAAAGGAGTTGGTTTTTATGAAAAACAAAAAACAGTCCTACTTTGGAGAAAGGAAATATTTTAGATTTTTAGGCAAATCAGATAGAACCGAGTCAGACTGTTTGTATTGTTGCTGAATAGGTTGAACAAAAAAATCCCACTAGTTCCAAAAATAAGGGTTTACAACCAATACATCCTCTTGATAGTCACCGATGGAAATGAAACATGAAACCTAACCAAAAGACAGACCCTTAAATTGAAAACCACACAACACACACATGAGAGAATCATGCTCAAATTAACATGGAGAGATCATAAGACAGCACAATGTATTAGAGGAAAAACATGAGTTCAAGATATACAATCCATAAGAAAACTTAAATGGCAATGGGCTGGTCATATTGTAAGAATGCAGACTACCACTGGACATTGCGACTCAGAGCATAGATCCCCAGAGATAACATGCAAAACTGAGCTGTCAAAATATAGGATAACTTGACAAACTATACAAGTTCAGAAAGTACTGGCTCCATAACGCCCATGATAGAGAGGTCTGACAAATCTAATGGATGGTCTATGTCTAATGATAGACGATAAAAGGCTGACGATAATGATGAACCGTTCAGAGAAGAAACTTGGAATTTGGAAAGTAGCATATTCATATGATTTCCCTTGAAATAGTAGCATATTTATATAATTCCCATTGGAAAGAAGTTTATTTATATAATTTTCCTCAAAAAGTAGCATATTTATATAATTTCCATTGAAATAGCATATTTACATAATTTCCATTGAAATAGCATATTTATATAATTTCCATTGAAATAGCATATTTATATAATTTCCATTGAAATAGCATATTTATATAATTTCCATTGAAATAGCATATTTACATAATTTCCATTGAAATATCATATTTATATAATTTCCATTGAAATAGCATATTTACATAATTTCCATTGAAATAGCATATTTATATAATTTCCCTTGGAAAGAAGCACATTTGTATAATTTCACTTGGAAAGTAGCATATTCATATAATTTCCCTCAAAAAGTAGCATATTTATATAATTTCCCTTGAAATACTAGCATATTTGTATAATTTCCTTTGAAATACTAGCATATTTATATAATTTCCCTTAAAATACTAGCATATTTACCTCTGCTGATATGTCAGTTTTGAGAAGGATTAATTCATCTATGTAAAGTTTGTGGGGGGATCAAATATTTAAAAAATAATTATAATCCAAAAGTGGGCCATTACTGCAGTCAATTTCTTCAATAACAACTGAAAGAACTTTATTGTTTAACTTTTATAATTAGCTGATTTATATTTCTTTCAACAATAGGAAAAAACAACTTTATTTCCATTTAAACAGTTAACGCATGTTATTTAGTGGTATATTTCTTCAAAAACAACAGAAAAAAAACCCTACTTCATTTGAGTTGTTGATATACATTCCTTCCATCGCAAGAGAATAAACAACTTTATGTTATTATAACCTTCTAACATCAAATCTAAGAGGAGGTGGATCAAATGGCCAGCAGCTAAAGATCAAATTCTGAGTTTATTGGTGAAAAGGCATGCTGATGAGAAGCTACAAGCCATGACCACTATCATACTCAGCATTGCTGCTGAACAGATTGGAGAGGAAGAAAAGAAAGGCCATAGAACACCCTATACACAAAAGCATAGAGTGGTAAGGATCAAGAACATCAGGCAGGAGATGAAGGTAAGATCCAGTACAAGGAGGCAAGAGAGAAGGAGTGCATTGGCTAGGCCTAGCTGATATGTAACCTTTGCAAGAAGATCAGGGTCCTCTGCCAGACTGAGTGGCATCGGAGGTGGTGGCATAAAAACAAGTAGCCTTCATTGACAACCTCTTCAAGTTCACCAAGAATCTGCTGGAGCAAGTGCAGTGGGAAGCTGGTTTTCTCTGCTCACAGGAAGAAACAGACCGACGAATGAGGCAAACGCACATCAACCTAGAAAGAGAACAGGAGTTGAGAGAATGTAGCATCCTGATAAACTCCCTTGAACCAGCAGTGCATATCTGACGAGTCAGAGTTGCAGCTGAAGAAAATCAGAGAGGTTGTCCTTAAAGCAAGGAAAAGCTAAGCTCTGGGACCAAGTGGCACTTCATACAAAGTGTACAAGAACTGTCCCAAACTCTTGCTGTGTCTGTGGGAAATCCTGAGGGCTTTCTGAAGGAGAGGGAAGATTACAGAACAGTGGAGAGTGGCTGAGGATCCCGAAGGAAGAAAACCCTATCCACATAGACCAGTTTCACTTCATCTTTTTGCTGTTGGTCAAGGCAAAGGTCTTCTTCATTGCTGTTTTACAGTGACTGTACACTTTCTTGGAAGAGAACAAAGATATTGACACTTCAGTCCAGAGGGGTGGTGTTACAGGGATGCCAGGCTGTGTGGAGCATACTGGTGTGGTGACACAGATAATTAAAGAAGCCAGAATAATCAGAGGCAACCTGACTGGCTCCATGCTGCACAATTTGGTGCAGTTTACATAGGATAAACATCATGTCCCTAGCAGGATCCAAGAAAAAGGGCCTCTTCTGGAGTAATATCATCAAGATGATACAAAGTAGAGTTCAGCATTTCATCAGGATGTACAATTTGTGACGCAGTTATTCTTGAATATGAACATACTCACCAAGTCAGCTGAACCAGAGTGTAAAGGACCCAGAATGAAATCTGCTGAAATGCAACCACCTATCAGAGCATGATAGAATCGCTGCTGAGAAAGAGCAAGGTGGAGGACTAATTCTGGTTTACTATCGCAGGCACAGCCATCTCAACAATCACAGAGAAGCCATTCAAGAGATTAGGCAAGGTTTTTAACCTCTCTGAAGGACACAGCATCCATCCAGTCAACTTGTAGTGAGTTGGATGGTTGGTTGAAAGCTGTGGACAAAAGTCTGGCCAACTTGGGAAGTTCAAAGCCTGAATTAATCAACATGGCATTCTTTCTAGAAATCTCCGGCCCCTCCTTGTCTATGCAGCCACATTCTCAACAGTTGAGATTTCAAAGAGCGGAATCAGCAGTTATCTCAGGAGATGGCTAGGGCTGTATAAAAGCTTGAGCAGCATCACACTCTATGGGTGCAACAACAAAATGCAGTTACCCTCCAAGTCCTTAGAGGGAGAATTCAGGGGAGCAAGATCCAGAGAGGTGGTACAGTACAGGGGCTCAAGTGATCCACTGGTGGCTAATACAGGGATCCAAGTGAGGATATGGGGGACTTGCAGGAATTGGAGGGCAGAGGATGCTTCTCAGGAAGCAGAGGTTACACAAGGCCAAGTCGGGCTAGGGTCCTTTCCTATTCCCCAAATAAATACCACAGAAGGGAAGGAGCAGTATCACCCAGACCAGGAGGAGGTGAAAGCAGGGATGGAGGAGGCAAGGTTCTGCCAGTCCATGGAAATGAAGCAACAGGGAGCTTGGACAAGATAGAAAGTGCGGTTGAGAGGAAAGTGACCTAGATTGAGATTTGGAAAGCTGAGCCTCACCACATTAAATTCCTCATTTAGGCAATAAATGACATACACCCAAGCCCATCCAATTTGCACATATGGGGCACCATCATGCCCACTGTGCTCCAAGTGAGGACCCCTAGAACATATCTTCAGTTGTTGCACAAGGGCACTTGGAGAGGTACGGTACCACTGGAGACATGACCAGGTCTAGAAGACCATCACTGAAGTCATGCAAACCAGAATAGAGTGGGTGAAGAAGTGCTGACTCACCAAGAGGACCATTGTTTTAGTTAGAGCTGGAGAGCAGCCTAATCCCACCGAGAGAGCAACATCTGCAGGCATCCTGACTTTGGCAAGGGACTAGCAGATGTTTGTGGACCTCAAACAGCAGCCATATTGTAACCACCACTCTGCAAGGACATTGTCTTTATGTCTGAGTAAACCAAACAATTTGTGATACTGGAGCTGACAGGATCACTTTGAGGCATTTGATAGAAAGCTCTCCAAGTATTTGGAGATTATCAACAACTGTTTGGAGGCTGGATGGAGATCCAGGTGTCTCCCAGTTGAAGTTGGGTGCAGGGACTTTGTGGCTCATTCCCTTGTCAGAACCTTCAAAATGCAGGGAATCGATGGAGAAAGAGAAAGGAAAACCATTCACGATATCACCAAAGCAGCAGAGTAATCCTCAAGATGGTTGTTGCTGAAGAGAGGAGAGCCAAGGGGTGTAAAAAGCTAGCAATCTGGATACATACTCGTGTCTGATCAACCCCGGTGAGGTCAGCTGGGAGAGGGTGTATGAAGTTGGAAGACCCAAAACACCCGAGGATCCTTGGAACGTTACTGAAGATGTGTCCAGACTGGGGTATCAGCAGATGCCAACCCTTTCACATTAGCATGAAAAAGGAATCGACAGGAAAATAAAAGGCTCAAATATTAGTATTGATGCATCTTTGTAACCAGAGAAATATTGAATTTTCTTTTCAAGTAAATAATCTTATCTGTAAACAAAAGATTAATATCTATCAAGAATTTTAAATAGAATAAATAAACATATAGAAATCTGTGAATCATATAGCTAACTATATGAAAATCATGAGCTCTTAAGTCTATTTTAAGCCTATATGAAGTGATTTTTCTTTTCTTTAAAAGTCAAAATTAGAATGAAATTTCTTTCTTCATTGTCTATCTTCTTTTTTCTCTTAAATTCTTTAATTTCACCATTTCCACCCACCTTCCCATGCTCAGCACCTGTTTATTTGGTCAACTATGTTCTTGATGATTATGGATTTACTTTCTTCTTGCCAATATTTAAAAGGACTCTGGACCTTTTAAGCTTGGATATGATAAACCCGACACCATTGAGTCCATATTGCTGATAAATGTTTCTGTTCAGTGTTTTAGTTGAACAGTTTTCTTTCTTTTCCAATGTAACAGATCTTTGTCTATTGTATTTGAACATCTTCAAGTAGCAATTACAACCTTTCAGGTAGGTAGAGAATGCCAAAATTGACCAGTTACTGAAATTCCAAAATTGACCTGACTTTGAATTGAGCTTCAAAGGTTATCAGAGGTCACCGCTACATATTTTAAGTTCAAGTTACCCATATATACAGCTGCCTGCCTTTGATTTGAAAATGCCTACATTGACTTTTAGAAGGCAACAGAGGTCGGGGGGGAGCCACCTATCTTATATTCATAAAGTGGTCAAATAACTGTTGTACACAAATTTTGAGCCTACAGGGTACAGACATGTGTGTTAGATTTAAAAATGCCAAAACTGACCTTTTTTGAAAATGCTAAAATTGACCTGACTTTGAATTGTCACAAGAGGTCAGTGTCACCTATCGTATGTTCATCATGGGGTCAGGATACCCTAATACACAGATTTTTACAGCCTGTAAGTGCAACTGTGTCCATGATTTTTGAAAGTGCTAAAATCACTCGGACCCTAAATCAACCTTTATGGGTCATCGGTACCAAGCTCACGCTCGGCACACATTTACCTTGACTCGTACCATATCTGCCAAGAACTCTGTCCCAAAGGTGGTGGCTCTTTCCCTGTTGGGCATTCTATTCATCCTATAACTTGTGGGGATCTTCAGGGGCTGTTCGCTTGGACAATCATAGAGTCGGTTCTTCGTCTGGTCGTCTATGACTTGGGTGGGCGCATAAATGCTCAGCACTATCAAATACTGTTATTTGGCGAGGGGAACATGCCAGGTTATGAATCTCATGTTTATGCTCGCAGGGGTTGAAAGTACACCTTTCAGCAATGACAAACAAACTGCAAAACCGATAGCATGAATTCTGTAGGTGTTGATAGGTAAGCCCAGCCAGACAAATGTACATCCTTCTCTAGCTTTGTTAGTCTTCAATTTTCAGGTGATCTTGTTTCACTAAAAGCATTAATATCAATATAGTAGCAAGACAGCTCTGAGGCTATAGAAGTTGTACAACTTTGAGGTAGGTTGGAGTTGAAAGAGTCAGTTAAAGTTCAGATATTCCAAGAGGAAATTCTCAATTTCCTTTGTTTCTTTTCTTTTCAACCACATTAGTGAAATTCCTAGTAAGTGCAGGAACCTGCCACAGAAAGAGTACCAGAGCAGGCAATATTTAGGTTGTATTTTCTTGGCACTTGCTCCAATTCCAGAAGACAGTGCAGTCCACTGATAGGATTGCTTAGTCATTCAAAGGGTTTCTGTTCCAGTACAGTCCACCGATGGTTATTAGTTTCAAGCTGCCCCAACGAGCAGACATGATCTGCCACCATTGCCAGAGAAGACCATCATCATCTTTTGATTAAAGATATTGGATAGGACAAGAGGATACTGAGATTAGAAGTGTAATAGCAACAGCATGGAATGAAGATTTTGCAAAAACAACCTTTGAATAGAGGATAGCCATGTGCTATAGACCAATGATAGGGAAAGAATTCTATAACAATTGGTGTAGCAGAATAGTTGCAGTACTCTACCAAAAAAACCTTTACTAGCAGGTTTTCACCAGATCTAAGAGCACCAAGCAGATTTTGTTTTGGGTTTTCTCTCATAGCCTTGGCCCAGCCAAGTGTACCCACAAGGCAGTAAGCTTAGGAGATATCTATAATGAACCAAGACACAATTTGCTTGATTCCCAAGGATGATTCTGATTGGATGATGTTCTTGAATGAATGAATCTAAGCACCTATAAACGACACCAAAAAACCCATATTATCCTACTATGATTTGAACTCACAACCAACTGATTGCTGGGAGGTTGTTTTACTGACTGAGCTAAAATGACAAACCCTAGATTTGAAAAATAATCCATCATACAGATATGCACAGGGTTATTTCATTCTAATAAATGAATACATTTTTACCAAAAATATATACTTTTATGATTTTATATCTATTATTTATAAATACAAAAATTGCAGTAATCATCTTCAGTCTGAATAGGAATTTGACCCTGCAGCAGCCAGTCTTGTTACTACAAAAAACATGTAGACTAGAAGCATTCTGTAAGTCAAAATAGCTTCTGAATAAAAGTTTCTCCAGCTTTGAAAGAAGAGCATTCTTATTATAGGTATTAATGTCCTCCAGGTGTGAAAGGGTAAATTGTTTTGTACTAATATTTGGTAACAACAACAACAACAACAATAATAATAATAATAATAATAATAATAATAATAATAATAATAATAATAAAAAATACTAAGATCTGGCAAGAGAACTGAAGAAGATGTGGATCATGAAAGTCAGGGTAGTACCAGTAAATAATAGGTGCACTCGGAACTGTCCCAAAGATACTGTGGGCGAGATTAGAGGAGCTCTGGATAAAAGGAAAGATTGTATAGACCACAGCAGTACTAGGAACCGCACGGATACTGAGGAAAGTACAAGAAATATAAGGTCTACGACACTAACTGTTAGCAGTGGCCCAACAGAGGGGGGAAGGAAGATGGTAGCGGAGATGTGAACCATAGCACTGGCGTGATAGGTGAGATGTGGGCTGAAGACCTGAGGAGACTTACTGTCACTCAGCCTAAAGCGATGACCACTGGGCCACTGGTGTGAAACGGTAAACCACAGTATTGCTGTAGTCTATGAGAGTGTAGAGAGGAGGGCTGGAGACTTGAGGAGACTTGCTGTCACTCAACCTCCAGCAGTAACCACCAGGCAACTGGTGTGAAATTACAAAATAATAATAATAATGATAATAATCCAGTGTAGGAGGAAAAAATAGCTGAAAGGAGCCACCAAAAATTATGAAATCACCATGCAGCCATTACCACATGGGTCCATACTTCTGATTCACCCAATTGTATGATGTCATGAATAGAGGCTTGGAGAAGAAGGCAGAGATCAGCCATCTTGATTTTAGATGTAAAAAGCCATGTGTTCCGAAACATGAGCATCCATTTTAAATATTGAAGACACAAATAATAAAATGGTCAAACAAGTTCATAAGAATAGAAATTGAGAGAAATGCAGTTTTAGACAAACAATAAGACAAACATTTAATGAACATATAAAACAAGGTTGTACGAACATACAAAGCTGAAGAAGAGAACATATAAAACATTTATAGATAATCCATTTACAGCAGACATAATTACTCAGTAATTATTTTATAAGAAAGCACATATGAAGAAGTGCGTCATGAAGGTGAAATGATCTGGCAAATCCATCCATTATATATTTCATTTGATGGAATCTGAAAGTGGTGTCTTCATCAAGTTTGGTATAGGATAACCATGAAATATTATAGAAAATGGGATCAGAGTAATATGTGAGAGGTTAGAAGGTGCATAGGAGATACCATAGTGTTTAAGTGGTTTTTAACACCAGTGAATATATTGACAAAGGTGTCCGGTAAATCCTAACATGGTAGAATAGAAAAGAGATGTGATATGTCCTTGCATGGAAGTTATTCAGTAGCAGAGAAAAGATACTACTGTTGTGTCTTAATAGTTTGGGCTCCATGATGCCAAGGTGTTATCGAAAACGGAGAATCAGTGAAGAGTTAAGATAGAGAGAAAGCTCTTGAGGCAAAATGACCACATCAATATTTCCCAAAAGCTAGCACATTAGAAACTGCTATTGTCTCCCCTGGGAATGATATGACAGACAAATATTCTTGCCAAAAGTGCATGTTGAAAATACAGGAGATCTCATGCTAGGGAGAAAGAAAGCTAGTCACGCAATGTGAGTCATCGTAAAAAAAATTACATGTATGGTGTGTTGACTCCAGGCTTGTGTCCAGAAGTAAGGATGAACTAATTGATAAGGAAAGATAACCGGTATTGCTACCGGGCTGCATATGGCTAAAACAAGCCGGTGTGTGAGCAAAGATAAATTGAAGAGAGGGCTTTCATAGCCAGGAGCTAAAGGAAGTAAAATCAGTTTATAAGAGCTAGCTTCAAATCTTGTAGTTATAGCTATGCATTTGGCTATCTCCTCAGTATTTTATTTCAGTTTTATACTAAAATAAATGGGCAGCTATACTGTAAAAACTTTTCATCAGCAGAAATGGTATAAAACAAAGAAGTAATTACACTTGATTTACACTGGAAGAAGCTTTGAGCATTCCAAAACCTAACAATGGTGACGATGGTATGTTAAGCTGAGTTGTCAGAGGTTAGGATGGTGGAAAGTATCTGAGACTGGGGGGGGGTAGGAGAGTGAGTGAGAGGGTGTGTGCTACTTCTGTAGTGGCTTACTGGCAAATAAATGTTGAATTCTATCCTTGCTCTTTTGCTTCTGTCTAAAAAAAGTGGTGCAAAACGAACTTTCAAAAAGAGTGTGAATACCCATACTCTAGTTGATATATCCCTACCTTTGGTATATCAATTATTTATTGTACCTGAAAACCATTTAAAAATGCAAGATAAATATAAGGAGACTCTACCATAACTTCCTTTTAAAAAAGCAATTTCAGACATTTTGCAAATATCTGTAGCAGACAATGATTAGATAAATAAGTGCTAGTTGCTGTCTTTTGACTCATTGTTCTTCATCATAATTCTCTTAATGTGGTCAAGAGTTCATCTAAACATGTAACCAGGCATAAATTCATATACATATTTAAATATCTGGTACAGATGCACAATAAAATGCATCAATAAACTCCTGATCGCATTAAGAGAATTAATTACATTTCTCTATACAGATTGACATCAAAGAAGTTGGCTGCTTGCTTTCTTAGTCTCTCTTGTTGAATAATCATGAAGCTCTCAGAGAAGGGAAATGATCTCTGCATTACAAGCGTCCACTCTGTACCTTATGCTAATTAAAGGATTGGATCATTGAAGATTGATCTCTGCTTCATCATCTCATCACATATTGATCTCACCAAATTAGTCACGATATCTATAAAAAAAAATAATTAAGATGAGGTACTATCATCATTATACACTGATTTATTTGAACTAGTGTCCTCATCTTGGTTGTTATAGCCACAATATTTCAGACATTGTTTCCTCAGGCCAAAACGTAACTATAACAACAAAGATGAGAACACTTGTCCAAAAAGACCAATGCATAATACTAAAAACAAAAGAGGAATTCATAAAGTAATCTATTGGGTGTGTGCAACTATTCCTAGTGTTCTTTTTGAAAATAAAAGACTGAATATTGTTGAAAACCATTTTTTTGCAGGAAACTTTTGCACATACCTAATAAAGAAAATGCTTATGAACTCTAGAAAAAAGCTGTTTTCATTCATTTTTCCCAACTTTGAATCCTGATCCTATTACCTTTCTTTTTATGGAAACTAAGAAATATGATTATTTAAATGTTAAACTAACAGTTACTGAAATTAAGAATCACATAATCCTATCTAATTTGTTGAACCATAAACACAATGAATTATTTCAAAGTGGGCAGTACAAGATATAAAGAATGTTAATATCATTCTTTTTCTTTGTGATGTATTGAATAGAGTAGAAAATAATAGACATTTTGTAAAGACTTGGTTTTCTCAAAATTCCAGCTAGTTGAACTCTTAAAAAAAAGTTAAAAATAGACTTAAGTAACTAGATTTGATATATACTAGAGTGCATCTGGCTGAGATGATAAAGATAATAAGTACTTATAGATGTGCTGGACTATATTGATTTGCCTCTTATGCACATATATGGACGTAGATCTCTGAAATAACCAAGATGCAGCAAAATAATATCTATAAAATCTTTGCTATTTTCACTTGTTTTTAGAAGCTCATTTCCTAAGAAGAGTTTGGTCATATTACTTGGATGTAAAGAATAATAATTGATTCCTTTGATATAATCAACATATATCAATGTATATTGTTGAACTAACCAATATGTAATAGAATAATAGCAATGAAATCTTTGATTTGACTCTCATGTCTTTGGAAACATCTTTCCCAAGAGAGCTTTACTTACATCACTTAGTAGGGCACAAATATCATAAAATCTCAGTCCATGGGATTTTGAATGAAGGAAAGAAATAACTACCTGAAATACAGTAATAATATAAACTATCAGGTGTTTTGGCTGAATCAGTGGCAGAAGGACTGTGATATCATAAGACCAAAATGGATGTCATGGAGAATCACTCAGATTTTTATCAATAAGTAGGTTTTAAAAGAAAAATTGCATAAGTTATTTGTTCAGCATACACAAAGAAATATAAAAAAATCAACAGCTGTTTTCATTGCTACTGACCCATAGACAGAATTACTTTTATCAAAAGTATTGGTCACAGAACTTAGCAATATCTCGGAAACTATTGAAGATGGAACCCTGCAGTTTTCACCTCTCAATAGAATGTGTTTTGAAGAGTCATTTGGATTTAAAACGACTCAACTCGACTTGACCAGACCCGACCCGACCATCACTCTTTTTGAAACTAGATAACTTGGAAATTAATGAAGATAGAATCATGGAGTTTTCACCAACCCATTATTATGAGATTTTATCTCATTTTCTTGAGTGTGTAGCAAATATGGTTTCTACTAGTTGGCGAATTATGGTGGTTTTTCTGAGTTTTATCTGCATATAATACAATGATGACACGTGAAAGTGGAGAGAACTTGCATCGAGTGGTATAAGTGTTTGATAGGGTGTGTGAGCACAGGAAGATCAAGGTACATTTTAGAAAGAGTTAGATTAAGGTCTTTGAGAGAAAACGGACTGTATTTTATGGAAAGCAAGAAAGTTTCCCATAAAAATCAACTACATGAAAGCACTTTCCCTCTGGTGGTCAACAGTGTTCCCATACTATGTTTGCAATGAGTGTTGGGCTCAAAAAAAGTGAGGGCATTTTAGGGTCTTTATGCTCTTTCAGGCTGTTTAGCTAAAAAAAGAAAATCATCTTTTTGAAAATCCTGCAAGACTTCAGATAGAGACATCCTAGATTCTTGAGCAAAACTTGGATGCCTAGAAGAATTTAGGAAGGTAGATGAACAATTGATTAAGACGTTCATTTGTCAAGTTATCTACCTGGAACAAAGATTTCAAAGATCGGTCAGCTTTGTTGATATATGTTTACCAAAAAAGGAACTCAAAGCGAAAATATCTCTCCTACAGGATCAGCTCTGACACCATACATTTTCAGAGCTCATTACCAGGTGGTGGAGTGAAAATGAGCTGATCAACCACACACAAATTTGCCAGACCCATCGAATGACAGAGCACTGCAATTATGTATCCTTGTTTGTGCACTAGAAGCACTCGTCCAATTAGTGAGATGCTCCTGTATCAAAGGACAATGTGCTGTGCATTGCAAATGTCGAGCTCTGTCACTAAGATGTACAAAAATGTGTAAGGGTGGTAGTGACAAACAGCTCTGCAATGAAGTCAAGTTTGCTGAAACTGACCTCTGGGACTCTGATAATGAGTGTTTAAACATTTATTGCTTTCTTTAAATACCATTATGTGTTTCAGTTTGATACATAGTATATTCCAATGTGAAATAAAATAGACTATCAATTGGTGAAAACTTTGTTTTTATTTTCATTATTTATTAAGCCTCAAAGCATGATGAAAAGGTTGGGTCAGATTATTCTTACAAATCTAAATGAATCTTTAAATCACATAATCAAATGATGAAAACAGAATGCTTCTGAAATATGGGGCAGTTCTGTGACCAATATATTTGATGGGAGCAATCTCTTAGTAACCCCTATTAACTTGCATAGAAAGTATAATGATTGATTCAATTGATATAATCTTTGATAGAAAAAGCAAATTATTTTCTCCAAGGCTATTGCTCTGTAATGAGTGGTAGGTTTACTCTATGACATGAACCTAGGGACACTATTAGAAACTGTTTCTCAGCTAATTTGATCCAGTATTTGTAGATTTGAAAAAAATATGCATCATAATTATAATGTACTGTTTATCATTTACACTGCAATTGGACATTCGCCAGCTTTTCCGCATTATACATTCCATGAAATGTATGATAAATGCTTATTGTTTCAATGGTTAATTACCAGAAGCTGATGAATTTTCTGCCCCTAGCCTGAGTAACTCATCTAATGAAGTAAAAATTTCATGTGCTTGTAAAGTATAATAAGATTTTAAGGCAAAGTATCTTATATTGAAAAAAGATTTACCTTTCACTAATTATGATTAAGTCACTGTTTTTTGTTGTTTTTTCGTTCAAGTGGCAGCCTATCTCTTCTCTATGATTGTTTTCCATATTTCTGTAATTACCTATTTGTGTATCAACCTCAGCCATAATATTTACTGACTTGTAAAATGCTTTTCTTTAAACATGTACACAATTAGCCAATGTCTAATACTCTTTCACCACAGATGATTGGTTGATTGCCCAAGGCTTTAAAAGGGTGTCAGTGTGGTGATATAAATGACTAGGAAATTAAAGAATACCACTTTAGAGGCTGGAAATAGTATTCTTAATGATATTGATAAAGTTGATTATGAATTATGAAGCATTATGTTAGCATGGAATAAAAATTGTAATGGAACTTATTTATCAAGGAAAATATTTTAATACTCATATCTATTATGAATGTACATGTTTAAGAATATGTAGGTACATCATAAATTTGCAATTTAATGATGAAAAAAGCATTTATTTTATACAAATATTTATTTTTCAACGTGATTTCCAAGATAGCTTCATTGTTCAAAACTGAAAAGTATAATCATTTTGAAGCTTTTCATCATAAGATGCTGAGACTACAAGAAGTTCAAGGTTGTTTTATAACAGTAGGTTACAGCAAGTTTTTTTGATACAGAATATTATGAAAATCAAGCTAACTTTTTCACCTTGAACCTGGAGCAAGATTAGGAAAGACTTTTAAATAATAGCATGCCATATTCTTGGCACAAAGAAACTGTTAAAATCTCATCAAACTGCACTTCATTTCTTAGCATACAGAGGCCTCACTGGAAACAGTTCTTGTGTTATTTAACACTACACACAGTATTACTTTCGAAAAATTCCTCTCAATATATGAATGCTGAAGAATTCTAAAATTAAAAACCAGCAAATATGGTGCGTGATTTTTCTTGATAATTTTTCTTTTGTTGAACTAAATTGACATTTTAAAGGAAATTTGGTTTCTTATAGCTAGATTTTTTTTGATTTTCCATTTTCTTTCATTTTTGCTGAAAATGATTCTATCTCAGGATTCCTCTCTTTGGAAATATTTGCTGGTTGCCCTCAGAGAATAATTTCTTTTTGCAGTGAGGAGAAAATGAATAAATAGATAAATAAATAAATAACCATGGTAGTAGATTAGTAAATAGATATACTCATTCATCCTAAAATACATACAGACAATCTTATCAAATTATTTAGTAGAAGCATGAGTGGAGAAATATTGAAAGAATCCTTCGAATAAAGTTTAAAGGAGCCATTTTAAAAGTTGATGTACAAGAGCCATGAAAGGTGCCTGAGTAATTAAGATGATGTGTTGTCATTGATCCTCCTGAGTTGGCTCCTTCTACCCAATCTTCATTCCTCCTCACCCATCCCCAAAACTTCCCTACACTGCCTCCACCTCTAATGAAGCGTCACCATGAATATTACATAGTTTAATAATCTTTATTCAGCAGGGATTTCATCGTTTCTTACTTACACTTGGCAATCAATAAGTTCTTCTCCCAGGCATTCCTGGTTCATTAATTATTCCTCACTCGTGTGCTTTGGTTCCATTGCAGGAGCCGAGCAAATTTCAGTGTATCTTCGCAAACACACAGGCACACACATACACACTCGGAGTTTCCAAGTAGATACATATCTGTACTACACTTAACAACATGAACAGGCGCATATAAAGAAAGATACGCACATATCATTTCAAGTACACACAGACAATGAAATTATTAGAATCATTAACGCTTCTGAGGTGATCGTACATATATACACTGCACTACATAACTGAATATACCTAAATGCACACACAAATAGTCATATATATGTATGCGGTTTTCTGGTGAGTACACACCTGTACTGATCAATCAAAAGATATATGGAGCTGGAAAAAAGCACAAGAACACTCACAATTTTGTGCACTCGCACATCATCAAACCTGTTAAAACTTAGATAGAGAGATGCATATGTACACTCACATCTATACTTTCATACATGCGCACACACACAAAAAAATTCTTTTTCTCATCTTGAGAAAACATATGTATCATTTGGCCTAGACGAGGTAAATAGAATAAACAATTGAAGAAAACGGGGCTGCTACATGAATCAAACCTGCGACCAATAGGATAGCTGCTTCAACGGAGCGTTGCTCATACCATTGAGCTAAACAGCTACCGATAATGCAAAGGTCCAAATACTCGTTTCAATTCCAAATTTTCATAAATAGAATAAACAATTAAAAGAAAAATGGAGCTGCTGCAGGAATTGAACCAGTGATTCTATTTACATAGTCTAAGCCAAATGATACATTCACTGTGTAATAACAGCAGATTATTTCAAGTAAAAGTTCCAATAATATAACCCAATATATAATTACTCGGTCAGATCATATATCCATTTCTTAATGATAGTAATAATAATAATAATGATATATTTATACGGGAGACAGACAGACAGAAAGAGTTTTACTTTTGTTTCTTTCTTCCTTTCCAACTTCATGTTTCATAGACTCCTAAAGGGTTGCACCCCATGAGCTGAAGATTTATATACTGGGGTAACTAGACCCTAGGATGAACATCAGATGGCTGGTGTTAAACTCTGGTGACCTCTAAAGGTCAATTTAAGGTCAGGGTAGTTTCAGCATTTTCAAATCTAATAGAGCCTGCTTCACCATAAAGGATGCAAATTATACAAGTGTGACTTTGAGGTCAGGTCAATTTTGACCGGCATTTCCAAATCTAATACGGCTGCAAATTATGTTTTAGGAAGGGATCTTTTTTCAGTGTAACTATTATGAAGAACCAATAGACTCTTATTTTGTATAATGCTGAAACACAGGAAATCAAATTATATTTCATTAAATTAGAGAAGGGGTAACGCGCGAAGCCCCAAGACCCCCAATCGGACCTGCATGCACACACACACACACACACACACACACACACACACACACACACACACACAAAAGATATAGCAACATAGGAGGGCAATGGATATTTTACTGTTATTCCGTAACAACAAATGAGGCAGGGGGTACGCTGGTTGTCCGGGGAAGATATAAGTTCAAAATTGACAACACAGTAGAAAAAAAGTTTGTTTTTTTTTCAAATGTACCGACAGATCGAACTATTATTATTGTTTGGGCTGTGTTCGATAAGTCCAGATTGATCAGAGGTGTGTGTGTGTGTCCGTTTCATTTCGTGTATATTTACTATTTATCTTAATTCCTTTTCTTTTTTTTTTTTTTTTTGCATAGTGCTGTAAAAACTAAAAAGTCTCTATTCGCTTCTTCAAGGTGTGCGTGCGCTTTTGTGTTGTTTGTGGTTGGGTTGCGTGCGAGCTTAAATTAGCTTGACACAAGGTTACAACCATTGGAACGCTAGGCGTTCTACGACAGGCGTCCTATTAAACCAATGTCTTTTGTGTTATGTGCAAAAATATGTTCAGTATTGGTGAGTTTAGTTTAGGGTTTGTTTGTTTTTTTAATCTTTAAATCTAAATCTGAAACCATCATTACGGTTATCTCGTTGTTTTAGTTTAGCATCTCAAATCATTACGGTTGTGTGAGGGCATTCGGTCGGTTTCAAATCTAATAAAAGCGCATTGTGAAAAATCCAAAAGTAACAAAAGTTGCAGCTGTCTAGTATTTTAACTGGTGTATTCATTTATCGATTCATTTCAATTTCAGAAGCACGCTGTTCTTCGTTTGTTTTTGTTTTTGTTTTCCATTTTTAAAAGCTGTTGTGTTTTTGGTCTCGAAATTGTATTAATGAGCCGTAAAAATAAATCGAAAAAATGACCATAAAATTTTAAAAATTTTCATCAGATTTGATGTTTGCCGGTTGTTATATCAATTGACCAAGTTTCCGAACCTCACAAGTTAAAATTTGAGAACTCAACTACGGGATCGCCGTCATCTCCATTAAAGTTTATGGTTTAGGCGTGTGTTCACCTTCGTTCGTGTGTTCGTTTCTCTAACAGTAATATGGAAGGAGCCTGACCATAGAAAATTGTTTATATTTTCGCCTGAAGTTATTGTGCCTTGTGGACGAGGTTTCAATGAATTGAGCGGGGAAAATACTCAATGCTTAAACAGTAGAAACACTTACTTCTATTCTCTCAATGATAATTGATTAAAATAGAAAAAAAGAAAAAGATTTAGCTTGACATAAAACTGGACTTCGACTCAACTGATTTTTTGTTTCGATGATTTTTCATTCAATACACCATCCCTCTTTAAACGAAATTAAAAAGTCGTTATATTCAAAAAATGTTTAATAATTTGTAAAAATAGCGGAAAATGAGTGCCAAATTTCACATTATAATTAGAATCCTGCCAAAAACCTTGAAAAATTGACTTTAAAAAAAAACAACTGACGAATTCAGAGAGAAAAGGAAGGTTGCAAAGATCGAAATTTTAAAAAAATTGCTCGCAAAAATATATCTTCATTTTTTTTTTTTTTGATAAAAGTTTCCTAAGACAAAAGTATCATGAAGACCAACGAACAAAAAACAAACAGGGCAGCAAATAACCAAGATGATTGTGCTCAGAAAAAGAAAAGCCTGAAATTTCTAATATAGCTAGTACATACCACAACATTAACTTTTGGATGCGGGAGAAGTCAGATTCGATCTCTCTGAACCGTGAGAGGCCAAATTCAAGATGGCCGCTAGTCGACTGGGCCTAATGTTCAAACGCGTTTAATTTGGGAATCAAACTGTGTAAGAAAACATTTACTATATTGGAAATGCCCATTCATTTGGTGATACTTCTGACATAACCAAAAGCCAAGTAAATGTATTTAGATTGCGGTTAAAGTGGAAAAAAAAATAGATATGTGAAATTACTGCAAATGATAAAATCTTTTGGAGTCGGGGGCTATATATGAGGTAAATAGGCTACAGAACTGGGCTTTCCCGTTCTGTCCACCGTGCAAAACTTACTTCATTGAGATATCTTTTCTCCTAAAAACAATTTTTTTTTTAGGAAAGAGGGGTTTTTTTTTACAAATATAATGCCGAACTTGATCTTCACTTTCCATCTATCATACAAAACTACGCCATTTAAGTTTTCTGCTTAAAATCAATTTCATTGAAGAAATCTTTTTTCTAAAACATGGGATAAAAGATATTTTGAGTGAGGTGTTCTATTGACTATATATCTCCAATGTTCAACTGGATCCTCTCTTGAGGGGATTCTATTCATCATGTAACTATACTGCTGAACATGGCATTGCGGTTAGTTCTCTTTACTTCATTGAGAGATAATTTAAAAAAAAAAAAAACAATTTTTGCCGGGGAAAGTCTATTTGAGATGTAACAATACTGCTCAACTGTAAATTCTCTTCCAGTCCATCATACGAAACTGCGACTTCGTAGTAATTTTGATTAATATTTTTCTTACTTCGTTTAGAAATCATTTCCCCAAAACACGAAATTGGGGAGGGGGCTTCTATTACCGATTTCTGCTGAACTGAAACTTTAATTTCCGTCCATCGTACAAAAATACTGCTTTGAAGTAT
This sequence comes from Thysanoteuthis rhombus, assembly GCA_963457665.1. Taxonomy (NCBI): domain Eukaryota; kingdom Metazoa; phylum Mollusca; class Cephalopoda; order Oegopsida; family Thysanoteuthidae; genus Thysanoteuthis; species Thysanoteuthis major. The sequence continues at coordinate 34,708,061 of OY735214.1, forward strand.
CTTGTTTACTAACCTTCACTTCATTGGAGAAATTATTTTTTCTGAAACATGCAACTGATTAATGATCCAATGGGTCACAAGACTGATTATGTTTATATGTAAGACTGAGTATATATATATATATATATATATATATATATATATATATATATATATATATATATATATTGAACAAATCAAATTATTATAATGGTATAGATGTCCCCGGCAAAACACGTTCCCCAATTCAGCGTAGTTATGAAATTCCTCATATAATCAATTCGATACAAAAGAAATGACTGGACATCGAGTCTAATGGCCGACAAAGACGTCTTTTAAACGAGTTCTATTAAGAATTAAATCATTTCTTTAAAATCGTAGTACCTCCGATAGTTGAGTGATTAGAGGCGCCGAAAATGTGATCAGTGGACAAGCTTCAAAGGTGGAAGTTCAATTTTTTCCTCTTGATTCTATGTGCTCACAATCTATTACACCTTTGACATTTTTGTCAGTTTTGAGGATTAAAAGAAAAGGTTCTAGGAGGGAGTCCTATTCACAATGAATCTATAATGCTGAAGTCTAATGCCTTGAATGTCAGACAACCGTTGGACATCACGACTCACAACGTGGATCCTCAGAGACCATTTGCGAAACTGTGACCAACAGAAAATGAGATGGCGTGACAAACTAGACAAATTCAGTAAGTACAGGCTCTGAGACGCCCACAATAAAGAGTTCTGGCGAATCTTGGGCAAGGTCTATATCCGACAACGGACACTAAAAGGCTAATGATGATTCTAAAGATGACTGGCTTCCTTTCTATCTATTGTTAGGAACTTTCTGTGCTTACTCTCGTTTAGCCTATATTTAAGGAATCTGACCTAAACCCAACAATGAAACGTTTTTCTTCAAGCAAAAACCCTAACTCTACCTCTAACCCCAACTCAAACACATCAATTAAACTCAGACACAATTTAAATAGTATGGTCCTCTTTGACGTGCACAGTACTAACGCCAAAAGTGAACACTTGAATGATTTTGGGAAAATCATTTCTATGTTCTTAAAAGGGTAGACATCGGCCTGCGTGGATCTTCCCAGTAGTCTGTGCAGGTCCACACAGACCAACAGGAGTGAACCCCACTCCCGAATTAGATCTAATGAAATCTTCATTAAATATCATTTGATTTCCTATGTTGTTAGATTTAAAATGTTATTTCCCCGGGCAACGCGGTATGGAATAAAGTGGATATTTATTCTGAAGAAGAAAAAAAATGACCTGCTTTCCCTAACATACACAAAATTGCTTCCTTCAAATTGATATCTTTATTTACTTATTAGGATGCCTGTATATTCAATCACCCGTTAGGTACTTTGGGTAAGACGTCCTCTTGTTTCCAGCTCATATTTGAGGGAAGACAGCCCTTGCATCGTAGGAAAAAAAGCGGAAAGTTTATTCTTATTCTTGCGAGAAATCTTGCAAGATGGAAAAATAGCCCCATTTTTTTTTTTTTTTTTTTTTTTGTCTAAAAAAGAAAACCAACCTTCTGATAATTATAACGTGGAATTGCACTGTTTCAAAGTCAATGTTTACTTTTATCATCAGAGCATCAATTATTGTTCCAAAGATTGATGGCGGGTAATTTAATTAGAAAAAAACTTACTTACTAAAAATCTACAAAAATAAAGTAATCATAAGATGAAGATTATTTGATGAAAGATAATTAGTTTTACCACTACTCAACTGAAAGTGACAAGCGAATTATATAGATTATTTTTGTTTACAGGTAAAGACTAAACAAATTTTCCCGCTATCCCCTTTTGCAAATATCTTCGGTTCTATATAGTGTGCATAAATAATTTCTATATCAGAATTTTCTGCCATCTTTCTTCTTAGTAATGGCATGGAGATTTCGACGATTAGATTATTTTCTATACATTATTTCCACTGTTATGGTATCGATTTCGCTCTTGAAATAGTATGTGCATTAACATTGTCCTTGTTTTCGCATGGATTTGGGATGAGAGCGATTTGGTATAATTTAGATAAATAGTTATGAAGTTTCATTTCGATTTGTATTCTAGAACAAAAAGGAAAATATGAATATGAAAAAACAAAACAACAAAAACAAACTCCAAACCAATGGGCAAGATTTTTTTTTAAAAAAAGGAAGAAGGAACCATAACACCATTACAGCAATTTTGTTTTTTCTGGTTCTTAGATATTGTTGTTGGCATTTCAGAAAACGTAAAATTATTACCTTTTTATTTTTATTTTTTCCTATTTATTTTTATTTTTTCGAGATCCCAAGAAGACCAAAAAATAACATTGTAATCATTATTTTTAGGAATTAATCAGTTAATAACTAGCTGAAAATCCGTCCTATCAGATGGTGTACAACTAGTTCCGGGGAAAGCCCCTCTATCTCACTTACCCCAACTCGGGAACACAAACACGACTTACTTTTTGCATGCTGGTTCAAACAAACCTTAGAGCTGTCATTGACTGAATACTTATAAAAGAAGGCCACTTTCCCAACCGCTGGGGACAAACGCATAGCCTTCTTTTTGACTACCCTATCTGCTGCTTGAATCAGAAGCTGTTGGCTGGATATCTTTCGAACGAAAGGCGCATAAAGCACGATCTATTTTGTAAAAATTGATTTTATTTTCTAAAATGTGTATTGTCGGTAAATTGAAACATACTGAATCCGATTATGCTTTTATTTTTTCTCTGGTCTGTGTATTTGGGGGTGGGGTCATAAGAGTATAAACATTCATACGTTCATACCCATGCATCCATAACTACTTTTGATATCTATACATATAAAAGCCAGTACCATCACGTTTGTTGGTTTATTTGCCTGTTCAGCTGAAAAAGTCACAGTGGAAACAACTATTACCCTCTTCCTCTTTTTAAAGCCGATTAAAGAGATGAAGAGACTAAAACTCATGTAACTGACTGCTGAACCATGGTGTATTTGTATATGTGATGCAGCTACAAATGTGGACAGAATTTCTAACATTTTTGACAGGTTTAACAAATATTAAATTCCTGAAATTGAATACCAAATAGAAATATTCTGATATATTAATATATCCATGGATAACATTAGGAAATCCTGTACTATATATATATATATATATATATATATATATATATATATATATATATATATTATTGCGTGATCCACGGACAGCTGTTTCGATGTATTACATCTCTTCAGTGTGGCTGTAGACTTTCTATTATCCCATCCAGTACCGCGAGGCAGAATTGAAACCCTCACATCAGGCCGATATCCTACCACTGGACTACGGAACTCGACAGTTAGTAAGGCTAAATTTAAGCGATATATCTATTTACACAGAAATTCCTCATCCACCAGAGTTCTCTATTATATATATATATATATATATATATATATATATATATATATATATATATATATTCAACATCCAACCATCATTAGCCTTTCCCTTGTAATCATGGTCGAGAAGATCAGGATAAATAAATTTCGAGAGAAATTTCTGTTTTGAAAGACGGAGTAAAATTAACTTGGTCATTTCTCTGACCCTATCCCGGTTTAGGAAAATATGAAATGACACGAATGATCTAATTTGTAACCGTTCCCGTGTTTCCCTTTTGATACCATATCTGTTAAGCAATTTTTCTCTACTCCTCCCCCAATCGTAGATATTTAAACTTGCTTAACTTAGACGAGCACCAGGCCACACTGGGGGGTGGTGGTGTATTTTCCCCATAGACATCAAAGCGTACCCCTGATCTCACCTCTCAGTGCAATGGGGAGGTGACGTCTGAGGCGTAGATCTACAGTCACCTCTTGTACAAAGGCAGAGCAATGAATGCGCGTTCCAAGAGAGTGGAGAGAATAATGAAGTTATTGACAACAGCGCTTGCAAATTTTCGAGTGGGTGAAAAAAAGCTCTTCGCTTTGAACAGTTCATTTGATAGTAAATGTGGAAGAGCTAAACAAATCTACTATTTGGAGTTTGGTCTCTCTTTTCGTTTACACTCGAACCAAAACTACAAACAATATACAAAACATGTTGCTGGATACAAGTTGAGTACTGCAAACCCTAAAACAAAGTGCAGCCCCACCCATACAGAAAGTAGAATGGATTTATTTTCGTATCTCATACTCCGATGGCTGTAGTTCAAAATTACCTACCCTTGTCCTTACTCTTAACCCTAACCTGATAGATCAGGAAAGTCAGCAATGTTGGAGTATAAGAAGCGAAAATAAAGCAATACTACGTGTCCTGAAAGAGGGACCGCGCTTCTTGATGTGTATATCTTGCAGTAAAGTTTGTTCTGTTCCGAAGAGACTGAGTTGAATTCAAAAGTAACGAACACAGCAAAATGGTCATGAGATTTAACCATCCTACGTCAAGTTGCTAGCCCATCGCCCTGAAACTCAAATTAACCTTGTTCTCTAACGCAAGTATCTTCATGATATATCTTTATGCAGGTAAGCCACAAACCAACCATTTGGTTTTTGAGAACTACTTGTGTAATGCTGAGAGAGAGAGAGAGACAGACAGACAGACAGACAGAGACAGAGACAGAGAGAGACAGAGAGACAGAGAGAGTATTATTTCAGTTTGTCAATCTCTATACGAGCTTGGATCATTAAGACCGTACCCTAACAAGTTGTTACTAGCTGAAGTTTGATCTGAAGTTTTCATTGTATAATGTTCGATCTATATGTATGTGATTAATATTCGCCACTGAATCAAGCGTATTGGCAAGGAAGGAGATTATGTGGAAAAACTTTTTGTGTTTAGACTGAGTGCTGGGTTGCGCTTATTTTTACTACAGAGATCTGCCAGTGTACTTGGTCTGGTCATGAATGTTAATGACTGACTGTGCATGTGCGCATGCGCGCGCGCGTGTGTGTTCTGTTCAGTTATTTGCCTTCTTGCACAGCTCTTTGAGATTCGTACAACGTACGTGCATAAAATGACTTGGTTTGGTTTTGCATTTCTTCTCTGACATTATTCGGAAGGAAGAGAGAAATTGCAGAGTTTTCGTAGTCCGTGCTAAGCCCTGCGCGCATATGGATCGCATGTACACGATGCGACAATGTAAATGTGTGTAAATGATGAACGAAGCGTAATAATACTTGTACTTTCTCTTTTACAACTATCCCAGTGTGCGTGGGAGCGCCGCACTTGTGTAATGTGTATTAATGTGTGTGGGGCGTTATTCATTTGATACCACGGTCGAACCCGTGTACTGTACGTGCTTTCCTACTTAATTTTCATTCGCTCCTCTCCGCTTTCGTAATAAGGCATGCTAATGTCCACACTACGTGTGAATGTAACTATCCCAACGGCAAACCCCTTAACACTAACTCACTAACTCAATTCTCTTCTCCCTTTTGCTCCTTCTCCTCTGTCTCTCTCTCTCTCTCTCTCTCTCTCTCTTTCTTTCTCTCCAATTATTGGTAATTTTCCTTCTTCGTTCTCCACACACACACACGCACACATACTTTTCAGGGAACTGAAAAAATAGGATTGTTTTTTTTATCAAATCTCATATACTGTATACTTCCCTTAGAAACAAAAACACAACAAGCACCCTAACCTAAAAAAAGCAATAAACGTCAACAACAATGGGTGTATTTAGCATATAATCACCACCATCAGCAGCAGCAGCCTTTTAGCGTCCGTTGTTTGACATGGATCATCCCTAAGATTCGCCAGACTTCTCTATCATGGGCATTGCGGAACCAGTACTTTTAGAATTTATCTAGCTTGTCTTGCCATCTTAGAACATGGCCAGCCATTACCATTTGATTTTTCCAACTGTTTCTATGATATCTTAGACTCCTGTCTTTTCTCTAATATACTGTGCTGTCTTATGATCTCTCCAAGCATGGTTGAGTATGGTTCTCTCATGTGCATGTTGCATGGTTCTCAGCCTGAGGGTCAATCTTTTGGTTAGGCTCCATAGGTGACTATCGGTAGGATACATTGGTTAGATACTTCTTTTTAGGATTAGTAGGATTTTCTTGTTCTTGAAAGTCAAGCTTGCTCCACCAAAAAATTGTCAACCTGATGTGCTTCTTCGCTTTATTTTTTCTTCTTTTAAAGACTTCATTGAGACTTGCTGTCCTAGGTAAATGTAGTGGTCTACTTTCTCCAGCTCTACATATACTATGCTTTGATCTTGAACTAAATGCCATAAAAGGCTCAAACTGATTGCGACTCCACTGAGCTCATAGTTCCGATTTTTATTTGCCTAACTACTTAGAGAATTATTTTTTGACACAATGCATAGAATTTAAAGACCAATGGATACTGACAAATTTACAAAATATACCTGTGTCATTTCTATTGTCTATAATATTGAGAAGAATCAATAAAATTCCAAATTTTGTTCGGAAATTCAAACTCCTTCATGTTCTTGATGTTGTTTCAATGTATGTGATTGATTTTGTTAATAATTCAGTACTTATTCACGCCATGAAAATTAACATCAAAAAGCTGTTTTTCAAAGCTTCTCTGGAATACTGATTGTAGTTTATATAAGTATTCTAATGAGAGATATGCCTACATAAACGCCAAATGGACCTCTTGATTGGTTTGATCCTTAGTTCACCATCATTTTGTACAAATTTATTGAAGAAATCTTGAACAGCAAAATAATATTATGAATTAATTATATCATAAAGAGGCCCTTTTTTTAGGTAATTAAAGGGAAATAAAATTTCAAACTAAGAGCAGCAAATACAGAATTATACACGTTAAGAAATATTGCAATTTAGATTGTCTATTGGAATAAAAAAATAATTACTTATGAGGAGAGAAATGAATATCATTGATAATTTGATAAAATAGTTCCCTTCCAGTATACACCGATTTATAAAAATAATCAAGAAAAAATGAAAGATCTTACTGATACAAATTCACGATGACCGAAATATTGGAAAAGTACTCAACACTATCAAATTACCGTAGCCCCACAAATAGCCCGACAGACCAACCAGTCAAGTGGATGACAGATTCTTCTCTCTTCGCTCATTTGTCTATAAGTATGTTTCCAGGCATTCCTGGTCACTTTTTGGGGGCTGCAACTTCGAAAATTTATATGAGTATCCCACTAGGCACCATGTAAAAATATTTTTTTGTTTTTTGAAAAAAGTGCTTTTTGGGTGTCTATGGACTTTTTTGGACCAACAATGCTCAAATCTTGTGCTGATATTCTATAGATAATTTTAGATGAAAGATATATTTTTTTTTAGATAATTTTAGATAATCAGTTCTGGTAACACACTAAATCATTATTACTATCATTTTTTTATTAGCTTCATTCCATCTTTGTAATGTTACTTTTTATCACAATGCACTGGGTCAATAAATTCTTCACTATTATTATTTTACAAGATATTTGATAATAGGACAGAGTGGAGGGTAATGATGATTCATGCCCCTCCCAAGAGCATTGATGAAAAGTAAACATAGGTAGTCTGTGTAGAAAATCAGACATATCTAAGGTTTTGATAGATGTTTTACATCTTTGATGAAGATCCATTCATGAGATCTATTAATCTTTGACCAAAATTTTTTTTAAGAAATAAGGCATATTTTTTATATGCAGTTTGGAATCACCACATTCTTGCTTTTTTCATTATTGGATGGAGAGTAGTAATTTTTATTTGCATTATAATCAGTAAGGTATCCAGCGATATATGCTTAAAAAATAAATTTGTAGTCAACATCAAGTCTCTTGTCAGCCAGTTGCAGAAATATGTCATTGTCCTTCTCTTCGTAAGGCATCATTTTCTGCCACCAGAGACCAGAAACAATTGTGGATGATGAATCCTTTCTCCTTTTCCAAACGTGCTTTCCTGGAAATGACAATCTTACTTCTAGTTGCCTCACAGATACATAAACACTGTGACTTTAATAATATGGGAGAAGAAAAATGGTGGAGGCTGCCATGTGCTAGCTTAATTGGAAACGAGAAGATAGACTTGCATAAACTTGGCTGTAATCTGCATTCAAAATGCAGCTCTGTTGCATAATATATATGGCGAGCACGTCACAAAAAGTAGACTTATTAAATATTGCAGGCAATATTTGGGAATGGGAAGTTCTGGAATAAAAAAAAAAGAAAGAGAATGTGGAAGCCCCAATATTGCTTTGCGTTATCTTAGATCTTAATCGAAATATATGATAGGAGCTTTTGTCAGCTAATCCTGAATACATATGATATGTAAATACATGTACCCACGCATACATACACACACATGGGCAGGTATATTACATTTGTATCTGTATATATGTGTGCATAAGCAAATTGAATATGCTTATATGTGAGCAACTGGATTATGCTTAACTAGCTGAAATCTGCCCTATGTATATATGCATATTAAACAGTATGTAAAGGTACATTTTAGCATTATAGTTACATTGTAAATAGAACCCCCTTGTACAACCTCTAAAAAAAAAATTTTCCCAAAACTTTTTAGTGTAGAACATTATTCTAGGTCTATTGAGTATGCATACCAAATTTGGTTGAGCTTTGCCAATGCTTGGGTGGAGGTACAAAGTGACAAATACACCCTGTTGTTTTATATAATAGAAAAAAATATAGTATAATACAATATAATTGAACCGTAGTCACCAAAAATGTTGAAAGGTTAAACAACTATAGCCATCAAAGATTGCAAAAGGTTCTATCCTTTTTTTATATTTGTGTGCTATGTTCAAGGGTTTGTTAATGTGTTTTTGTTTTTGTTTGTCTAATTGAAAATTGGTATCAAGTACTGCACAAGATTCCTCCAAAGAAATTTTTTTCTGATTTTTAGAAAGAGACCTTTTTTCAGGCCTCATTCTGACTGGTTTATTAATATCATCAAAATTCTCCTTTGTTATTCTATACTATTAGTAAAATGTTTCTAGATGTTTTTTTATTCTATTTTAGAAGTTTCCCTATGGTCAGCAATGTCATAGATAGGATTTATTCTGACCACATTTATTCTCTGATGGATTTTTTTCTACATAACTCCAAATTTTGACTTTGATGGTGAGTTTTATCCATTTTATGTGTTTGTTTATGGGTTTAGGTGCCTCAGGGCTCTTGGCCATACTGTTTTGTGAATTTAAAAATCAATACCAGTACTCCACTAATCCTTACTAAAAACGTTTTTTAATTTTTGGTGAAATAAGCTTTTTTTGGCCTTATTTTTGACTGGTTTATTAAAACCATCTAAATTTTCCAGAATCTAGATATCTCTAGATGTGCTTTTAGTCTATTTTAGATGTTTTCCTGTAGAAAATAAAATTTGCATATGTATATTGGATGGAAAGTAAGGGTTCACTTTAACATTATTGTTACATTTTGAATAGAATCCCTCCCTCACTAAAACCTTTAGAAAAAGATTTCCTCAAAACTTACTACATTTTCCATGCAATCCAAAAGTAGAACATTTCTGTAAGAACCTTTTGTATGCAATATTTTCATAAAGCCATGAAGCAATTACCATTGATTTGATCCTACCCAGATCCCAAAAATGGTGATGATGGTATATGTGGTAGAGTTATCAGAGGTTGGGTTAGTGTGAGGTACAGGAGGTTGAACACTGTTCTCCCTTTTGGTCTTTTTTTTGTAAAAGTGAAAAAGTGGTGAAAAGTGAACTTTTGTGAAGTTGGGAATACCTACGTATATATATATATATATATATATATATATATATATCTCAAAGATTCTGCACTCAGCCAAAAGGTATGATACCTCATTTCTAGCAGCTTCTTGATCCCTTTTAGCTAATGGTGATGAACTCTACTGATTTATATATGCCTGTATGTCTAAAGCTTAGCTCTGCTTCATTATCCAATAAAGATTCAAGATTTGACATCCACAATATGTCAGGCTTATCCTACTTTCATTGTAACAGACTCCCTGAAATGCCTCTAAGTAAAATTGCTTGAAATTTCTATGGAATGTAATTACTAAAAAATAAAATTCATATAAATAAATATAAATAAATCCCAACCAAATTGTCACTGTGTCTGATCATCGCCCTTTAATTAAATTGTCCTTCAGCACAAAACTGTTCCTGTCACTTGAGATTAAATTTACTCTGAACAAGCTGCTTCTGTAAATTTGAGTGCATTTTAGTGACTGTGTCACTGAGAAAGAAACTATGAATTACGTTTGATGAATGCTTATTGTTGCTTCTACAACAATATTGCACAAGTTCTTCAAACTTTTGTGTAGAAACTTATACATATATAATTACAAATGTGTTATATATATAATCTGTGTTTGAATAATAATCATCCGACAAGATGGTATTGATACTGACAATGTGGAAAGAAACTTAAATTGTTTGTAAAAATGAAGAATTTATTTCATTAACGTTTTTTTTTCAAAAAATAGGCTTTGTCAGAATGTGGGGGAATACATATTGTATCAGATTCTTATAGGGAATTTACTGTATTAAGATGTTAACATGTGAGGGAAGGTCATTAATCTTAAGGTTGTCATGCCAGTCCCTGTTTATGAGTGTCATATATTCTGTCTACTTGACATTATCTCTATCCATGTTTGATGAGGTATATCAGTGTTATGTTTTGTGTCTGTGCTTCTGTCAGCCAGTGTGTATGTACTTGGCTTAGGTGTGGCAATAGGGTTGTCAGAGAGATACTTTAATAACCAGTCTCCATTTCGTTTCAATCACTCCTATTGATCAATACTTTGTATTGTCTTGATATCAATTCAGTCAAGAAGGGGGATGTAATACAGAATCTATGGGGCTTTTTGATTGTAATATTTTCCAAAATTAATGTGAATTCTATGTTTTTTCACTCATTTTGTTGTGTTCTTTCTTGACTATTTGAATTTTTCTTTTTGGAAAGCAGTATCCCGGTCCCATAATACCTACAGTTTCCACATAAGCAATGACTAAAAAATTTCCATTGCTTAAAAAATTTTGCCCAATATACTTTATAGCATAGTAACAACTATTATCATATTTTTATCATTATCATTAATGTTTTGGTACCAACAATTTTTACTAGTGCAAAAAATTCCTGAAGAAAAGGAGTATCTTCATTTGATGAAAATGGTTAGTGTTAGTTATCAAGAATATGCAGATGAAAGAATTCTTTACTACCTGTAGACTGTCTATCATTTTAGACATATCTAATCAATAACTTTGCATGAATAGTTTAGAGAGCAGTTGAGCCAGGAACCAAGCAGTAAAAAATATTCAATTTCTTTTCCCTCATTCTTAAAAATATTAAATGTCTCATCAACGGGCAAAATGAGAGTCTGTGTCTCCTAGGATTCAAGAATATATTCCAATGATTAAATAGTTTAGATAGTTCAATTCACAAAAGAGTTCCAACTTTTTTTTCAATTCTCTTCATCAAAGTGGTTTCAAGCGGCTCATGAGTCTATGAGTTAACCTTTTCTGATAGCTGCGGATATTGTTTTTTCTGTGTTTATTTTTGATAGTTGGTTTTCAATTGTTTATGATGATTCATAATTTTTAAAATGATTTTCCTTACATGGGCGCCTACACGGGTCTAGTAAACCACTAGATTCCATGGACCACATTTAGAGAATCACTATTGAACATTGTTGGAATAGTGGTGAAGTTGAGAAGAAAAATTAAGGACAAAATTTCCAACAAGTTTCTAAATGATGTGTTATTCTCCAAGATAATTGACTTGCACATACACTATTGGTTATTGTTGCCTGTGCTGTATGACTCTGGATTTGAACTCTTGAAGTCCAGTGCAGCATCGTGACAGAACTTAAGATCATGAAGAAATGAATGTACTGACTGTCAAAAATCATAAGGTAAAGATTGGTCAGCAAATGTTATGTGCAGATATTTTGGACCACGTAGCAATAAAAGATTACCAGGCTCCATTTACATGATTGAAATCAATCAAAGAATTGACCAGACGGTAATTATTTGGCCTGTATGAAGCAGGTCTCCAGAGGCTTATTCTTTTTTTCCCTTATCCACACAGCCAGCAGTCACAGAACGATGATCCGGGAGTTGCAATAAAAAGTAACAGAGATATGATGAAAGAAATACTAATCGAAAAATTCATAATAATTGGAAATCCTTCACCTAGAAATTTGAATAGTATGAATAATATATACATTTTTTTGAACCGACCAAACATTATTTAATAGAATTCTCCCGATATAATTTTCCTGTCCTTCATTGGTATTCTTTTTGAATTTCAAGAGAATGGAACCATCACATAAACAGATGATGGTACTCCTGGAAAGTGAGGGGGAAGTTGGGAATTCAATCTTCATCTCAGCAACACATTCATACAGCATCCAGAAACTAATTTCAGTTTGAATTCTGTGGTGAGGAATAATCCTTATTATGCATTCATTTATGTGAACTGTAGTCCTGATCCTGTTTATTGTAACCACTATGTTTTGGCCATTCTAACCTTGAACTTTTGTGATGCTTGTTATGTTCAATAACATTCTTGGAATTTCGAACCAAACCCATTGTTCAATCCACTGTTCTCATTCTGCTGTCTATGCTTAGGGATATATTGTATCAAATCACTATAGCCCCACAAATGGCTTGCCCATCCAACCAGTCAAGAAGGCTACAGATTCTTCTTTCTTTGCTCATCTATGTGTGTCTCCAGGCATTCCAGGTCACATTTTTGGGCCCATAACCTTGAAAATTTGCATGAGTACACCACTAAGCAAATCTAAAAACGTTTTGTGGTTATTTCATGAAAGTGTTTTTTTTGGTCAGTGTGGTCATTTGGACGGACAATGTCCTAATATCCTTTAAGGATAATTCTAGGTAAAAGATCAATTATTTTGGATAATTTTTTAGCGAATTAGTTCCGGTACTGGCAAAGGCTACAATGATTCATTTATGAGAGTACAGATATTAGATAATTCTTTTTAGTTAATTTTCCTTGAGATTTCACTTCTGCTTGTTCTACCAAACCATAGTATATGGATTTCACTGTCTTGGTCAGTGTATAATAATCTATAATCAATCATATTAATTAACAGCAATTATCAAACAACCCTGATGAAAGTCTACATACAGAGTCAATGCCAAGTTCTTATATGTAAACCTAACATGATCATCGCACAAAAAAAACCTCATGGATCTACCATTGTTACTATAACAAAACCCTTTTAGATATTATGCTGGCAAAGAGCACTCACATTAACCTTTTGATCTAGCTTTGTCTTACTTCTATTTCTTAAAGTGAACACATGACTTGTCTGATACACATTATGCAAATATTGATGATGTCCTTTTTGCTCTTGTGTAGGTCATCAATTTATAGGAGGGAACTTTCCTCTCCAGACAGATTGGTGATTGTCCTTTGAAGTTAACATTTTTGTTGTTAGGTAGCTACAAGCATTTCAATTGATCTTGATAAAATGTTTTTACCTGTTCGATTAATAGAGGTATTTTTTTGAAAATCCTCTGTGTTTCTGTATCAAGATTTAGGTAATATGTATTAACTTGTGACAGGACTCATGATGTCATAGGTATGCACTATTGAACAAAGACATCAAAACATATTCATTTTTATGATTACATATATAGTGACACAGTAAATACTGAAAGCATATATAGAGAGTAAGCAGACACCAGAAATTCCATAATGCATTTAGAATGTGAGCAAATATAATATTAATACAGGTATGGTTTGTCACTCAGTAGAAACCGTCATGTAACAAAAGTATTTTGGCAGCATGCCATAGGAGGTGATCAACTGAAAAATTGGAAAAAGGGGTGATCAATAAATCAGTTGCTTTTCTCATCTTTCGCTGAATCACTAAAAGTCTGAATTTTTGAAAAACAAGTGTGAACACTGCCGTACACAAACTGAGGGATCGATTCAGCATAAACTTACATCATAAATTGAACACACCCTAAATACCTTATTTTGGTGGGAAATTTTCAAGAAAAAAGATTGTTTTTCTAGGTATAATAATGATAAAATGTTTAAATTCAGCCCTGTAGCTCCATTGGTGTGTCTTTTATGCATAAGATAGATAGATAGCCAGAATCAGGTGAAAACTGAAGAAACCTATGTTGATTATGTTGACAGTTTTGGTTGATGGTTTCTATTCTGCCTTGGTCATTGATTCTCAGAATACCTAAATTTGGTTTCTAAGTTATTTCTGATTTGTCCCTATGAAATTATCCCTACTCATCTAGGTCCTGGGCACACTTCTGATTAACTTATACTTGAAAAAGTAGAAAATGGTATCATTATGTAATAATTACATTATCTAATCAAAGCAAGCTGCGAATCCCATTTACAGGGCTATGAATGAATGGAAATCACCATAGAAACATTAGCACCTAAAAGCGAAATTTGATGAATAACAACTGATTTTTACAATTTTTTTAATCTAAAATTTGTCTACGCAAGTTTTAGCTCTGTACATGGGACTATCAATGGTCAGTAATTGATGCATTACAGATAGACAGAATAGAGCTATTATGTGTATATGTTCCCAGATTGTAGAAATTCAATGAGGATTATTATTCTTAAATTACTCTCTATCATTTTAATACATCACTATATAACAGAACTTGCACCGTTTCTCTTTACTTGATTCAATCCAGGAAATTCTGTAAAGATACAAAAAGCTAGACGTAATTTTTGCATCAATTATTTGAAGGAAGTAATATCTCAAATTTCTCCGAATTCAGGAATTTTAATGATACCTCTCATATCTATTGGAACATTTCAGACTTTAAATTCAAACTAAAATGGAAAGAAAATTTTTTTTTTTGCAACAACCCCAGTTTTGGAATCTGAAGTAAACTTACAAAAAGAAGAAGAGCAGATATTTACAAGGATAATTAAGGAAAAAAAAAACACTAAAGAAAAATACCTAAGTGACTTTTACTTTTCTCTGCTATGAGACCAATATTGTTTTTATTACTTGTGCGATTTCATGTTAATGAACCTCACCAACTCAACTCTAAGAACATCTCACCTAACTGTCTGAGCTTTCATTTCCAAATTCCTACCATTACTTCTTCTTATCTAATGTATGTAATATACTCGAACAATTGCTAACATCAACTATCATTCAATGTTGCTGATGTATCATGTACAAGTACCCAGGAAATATGTTAGCGAGAATGAGTTGTGCTGACTTGGTTCCCAAAGGAACTGGTCCAGGCCAGAATTGATGAGCTATGTGTCTTTATCTAGTTGCCTGTAAGCAACTGTCTTCATTCTATTGAGAAATACTTGCCAACTAATCAGTAGACTACCGCAGCTTTGCATTCTTTGATATGCACCTTTTTGCATTAGGAACTTTCAAAGGTATTCAGTTTTTCAAAGAAAACTCAATAAGAACATTATTGAAAAATCAAAGGAAAAAAAAAATAATACCAAGCATTTTGTTCCATTTTATATTGTTCAGAAATCGAATAAAAATAATGTGAATATTATTTGTTTTAGCTTTTAGTTTCAGAGTAAAGGAGGCTGTGCAAATGAGTTTGACAAAAAGGCTGCTTAAGTTAAGTCAATATGGAGTTCAGTGCTATGTGGGTGCTTATGCTGAGTATAGCAAAAACCCTACTAGATAAATTACACACCTGACTGTGAAAGAGACAGCAAAAGCCAGCAAGGATGAGAATACTAATCTGAACCACTTGTGCAATAAATTATGTATTTACCTTTATATATTATTATATGAATCTGAATCAAATCCTCTTCTGAGATGATGGCAGAACCTCTGTGTATATATATATATATATATATATATATATATATATATATATATATATATATATATATATATATACACACATATATATATATGTATATATACACACAGGTTCTGCCATCTTCTCAGCAGAGGATTTGATTCAGATTCATATAATATATATATATATATATATATATATATATGTATATGTATGCGTGTGTGTGTGTGTGTGCGTGTTTTTTGGTGCATGTTTGCGTGTATACATGCCTATGTCCATACGCGTCTATGTGAATTGCATTTGTGGGTGTGCATGTATACTTCTGTTCATGTATTGATCTTTATTGGTCAATCACATTTCATTTCCTCATATTCACATCACAGCATTTAAATACATATGAAATAAGTACAAAATGGAAAATGAATACATAAAAATGAAGTTTTGGAAATTTGTGCATTTATAATTGTTTCTCCAACAGTGCTCACAAAAAAGCTTTTTCTTCGCTTGTAATTGTTTAAATTTGATATGTAATAACTGTTTTGTCTTGGTCAAGCTGACAGAAATGAAGTTTAATATTATCTCATTTGTTCAATTGAATTCAATGTAGAATAATCTTCAGCTCTGATATCTAGCTCCTAAGAATAAGGAAAAAAAACCCTAAATTTTCCATGCAATTTCCATGAGCTATAACATAATATTAATATTAGAGATGCAGACAGATACAGCAACTCACTCATAAAATATCATATATTTTTGAAATTATTTTTAGCTATTGAAGGAGAGACACAGCAATTAGCAAAAAAATTGGTATACCAGATATGAACATCAAGTTTGGCCCCCTCATATATCTCTTATCCCGGCTTATTTTAATAAAAAACATTTTGAGAATAGAGTGAAGTACATATTGTCAAGATTTCTAGTACAGAAAGAAATTGTTGTTAAAAAGAGAAAATAATTTTTAGAAAAAAACTCTCAAACTAAATAATAAGTAAAAATCTTTTAGAATAAATTTATATAAATTCATGAGTGATATCAGTGAAAATTAAATGAGGCTTGATCAATAGGTTTGTAGCTTAATACAATTATCAAATGACTTCTGATCTGAAAATTTCATTGTATAATGTTTGATCTATATGATCCATGGAAAAGTGTTGGATCAAGTGTATTGATAAATAAAGAGATTAGACTGAAAAATGTATATTTATTGGGTAAAATAAATACCCTCTTCCAACATTAGGCTATGGACTTATTGATGTAGCTACATAGGAGCATAATTGTATGTTTTAAGATGAATAGTATTTTTTCAAAAGTAATTTTATGTCTAATGAACATTTTGGAAGGCTATGATTTTATACCAGAATTTTATAAACATGGTGTATTTGGTCTTATGATTTAGTTTAAAAAATAACAAACTTTCAAACTTTCATGTCATATGTGTTAGAAATGATTTTTTCTTTTTTTTTAGAAAATGAATTTGATCCTTGATATTGTTTAATACATTTCTAATTAGTAAGTGAATTCATTTGATGAAATAGTCCATTTTTCTGATACTATTATTTCAAAATAATCAAGTTACCTCCACAGTAAACACTCTTGCAACAATTACATATTTTAAAAGATAGTTCATACACAGATATAATGTGAATTTATCACTTCATAAACTACTATGTATAAGTGTGTTGCTTTTGTTCTATATTGAGGGAGTTGAAATTTCAATCTAATTTATAATTTTCCTTGTAATCAAAAAGGGAATGTATCCCCTAGAGATTTATAGTGTAATTGAATAAATAAAATAATGAGTTTAATTATGGACTTGAGCTATTTATACTATCTCTAGGCTCTGTGGTATCTAAATGTAGAGGGAATATATTGATAGAAAAAAAGACAGTACTAACTCACCAATGCCATTCAAATCAGTTGGGTGCAAATAAGATATAGTTTCAATGTTTGAATAGCTTTCTTATGCAGCTGCCTCACCGGTTGGTGATGTGAAACCCCCAAGGAGGGAAAGAAAAGGGTACCCTGAGTGTGGGTATGCAGATATTGTATCTAGGTGAAAAGGACTACTCAAAACACCTTTTGTACTGGATATTGAATATGAGATTGGTTTACTCAATTATTCAAATTAGAATCTACTGGTGTGTACTTGTATATGTGTATTTCTATATCTCCTTGAAAGAGGAAGAAAAGGAAATTAATTTGAAATTAATTTTTTATGAGTTTGTTCTTTATGAAATAAATTCAAACTTTTGCTTTTCCCTCTCTTACCCCAGATAATATCATGTATAAACATATCGATCTATACCACTCTGACTTCTTACCTTCCACTGTGAAAAATTTTTGATTCTCACTTTTGCCTTTTCTCTAAATTTTGGAATGTGATATATCTTAATTGAACTATTTTGAATTTAAAGCTGTTTATTTTATCAATTCTTTCACACCCACTTGATAATTCTTCTAGTAGAGAATTATTATTTCAGTAGTAGTCAATTTAGGATTATGATAATAATAAAAATATGCTATTAAATGAATCACTGTTGCCTGCATGTGTATCAGAACTAATTATCTGAAAAATTATCTAAACTTATCTAAGAAAATAAATCATTTATCTAAAATTATCTTTAAAAAATTCCAGCACAAGTTTTGGGCATTGTTTGTCCGATATGATCATAGAGACCTCAAAAAGCCCTTTTTTTGAAAAGAAATGTTTTTAGAGAGTTTTTACTGGTACAAATTTTCAAGGTTATAACCCCAAAAATGTGACCAGGAGTGCTGGAGACACACAGACAGACAAGCAAAGAGAGAAGAATTTGTAGCCCACTTGGCTGGTTGGTTGGGCAGGCTATCTGTGGGGCCATGGTGTTTCAATATGATATCATAAGTGTAGAGGGTTACAGTGTTTGGTTCATAAGTATAGAGGTTTTTGTAGTTTAAAGTGTGTATTATTCATATCAGTATAAGGAGTAATGTTGAAGATTAACAAATAATAATCATGATAAAAAGCATTACATAAGAAAGCATAAATGGATACTGTTATCCCTTGCCATTCGTAGGTTTTCCATTCAGGGTTTCGATAATTCAAGGTTCAGTCTTGAATAATTCAATGGTAATATTTTGGGGAGTTCTGTGGCATACCGCAGAAAAAATGCATCCCATAAAATACCATGTACAGTATAAACTGAACGTGAACAGTATAGGAATGTCTAGGAAATGGTATATGTATCATAATAATCTTTGTGTTAATAATAATAAAAAAAACAACAAAATATCAACATGAAGGTAGATAGAACCATAAAAAGGGAAACAAAATTATTGATTACCACTACACTATAATTTTATGAAATTTTTCTTTAATTAACATTAATTAACTGAATTTTTTTTATTAGCATCTATCATATATTTTTTTAATGCTTTTTTTGAAATTTATTGCAATAATTAAATACCTTCTTGGAAAGTTTATTTTGGTTAAAACTGCAAGGAAATAGAAAAATGGAGTAAGCTGTGAAAAAAGAAAAAAATATCTTAGCGTACTCACACAGGATTTTTGAGCAGATTAAGGTTTGCAAGGTTGTTGCCCCAAAATTATGTTTTTGACTGAAAAAAAAAAAAATGATTTTTCCATAATTAACATACATATCACCAGAAATGATGAAGCCGAGTTTCGAAAATTAAAATTTTTACTGTACGCCTTAGTGTATTCATTCATTTGTGCACTTACAATTTAGGAATGGTAAAGTGTTTGTTTATCAAAAGGTTCATGGTACATGATTTATGGGTTTTGGGGACTGAAAAAGCTTGGGGGCAAGCAAAAATTATGCATACCCACTGGTGCCCCTAACCCCTGCAAATGGCAAGTGATAAGTGTATAATGCAATGATGCCGCCCTTCACCCTATAAAACAATATACAAAAAAATAAAATGATACGCAAAGTTCTGAATGAAGATCTCTGGCACTGAAAGTTGAGATTATTTTTTGTCAAATTTAAAAAATCAGAAAAAGATTATTAAAGTGATATTGTTTCATTTGTAAAAGAATTATCTGTGTCTGGTATCTGCCTTAAGAAGACAACAATAATTTCATTCATTTGTATTTATTTTTCTGCCTTCATAAGAGAAAACAAAGAACATCTTTGAACCATTATTAGATTTTGACTAGTATTTTCTGTCATCTTAATTTTAGTTGCTTTTCACCACAACTCAGACTGTCACTCTATGACAGTGAGTAAACAGCAGAGATTCTAAAATATAGAATAAGCTCAAGGTAAGACTTAAACTCGCATCACTTTTACCTCAGGAAAGTTGCTAATGTATGGCAACTGCTCCACCAATTGAACTACTAAGACTTACAGCCGGCAGAAGATCAAAACTAACCCTGAAATTCATCTTTCATTTTCCCTGATCACTAAACACCATATTTGTTTCTATGTACAGTAGTTGTATTAGCCATAGTAATATCATATCTATATATCTATCTATACACACATATATATATATATATATATATATATATATATATATATAAATATATATGCTTCATTTAATAAAAAAAACTCATCAAATTATTTCGAAAAAAAGCCAGTTGATCTCCTAAGCCTCATCACTTCAAGGCAGTCACGTTATAAACCTATATGGTAAAGTTGATCTATCGAACTGTTTTTCTCATTAATGTCCTCTGAGTGTCTTGTTCTGCGATGCCACATGAATGCATAGTGTAATAATTATGAATAACAAAATTGAGGAAATACCAACAGGACTTATGAGAATAACACAGGAGAAATGATGCATATCGCTCCTGCTAATAAGTCAAGCCATCCCAATTTCCACTGAATATAATGGTATGATGATAAGTGGTTTCTGCTTTCTGAGATTCAGGTAGCTTAAACACGGCTAAGGTTATGCTTCTTAATGCACAGGATACAAGAAGATGATGTTGCCTGAATGTTAGCCAGAATTTTCCATTAATCAGAAGAAAAGTTTCACACTCAGTACAATTATACTGCAGTGATAATTATGGCTTCCGAGGCAAGTGGAAATTCCATGGTGAAACTCAGGAATCGCACTCAAAGCAATTTGTATACACAAAGAAGGCAGGAAAAAAGAAAATTTACAATTTCAAATAATAGCTCATCAATCTACAAATTTATAATTTTGAATCTCTTTACTTTCAGGGTACTCAGAAAGGATGCAGTGGAAAATATTTATGAATTTCTTATTCCTTCTTTGTATATGAAAATATACCATGTTTGAATAACGCTTAGATGAAAATATAGACAGTCAACAAAGATTAGAAAGGATAAGGGAGAGAAAGAGAAGATATCGACAAAAACAGAAGCATGAGAGTATGGATAATTTTAGTTGTTAACTACTGTGGAATTTCC
Source organism: Thysanoteuthis rhombus (assembly GCA_963457665.1). Taxonomy (NCBI): domain Eukaryota; kingdom Metazoa; phylum Mollusca; class Cephalopoda; order Oegopsida; family Thysanoteuthidae; genus Thysanoteuthis; species Thysanoteuthis major. Next base: position 34,729,141 of record OY735214.1, read on the forward strand.
ACGTATCCAGTGAGTAATTATAATTTTGGTATTTAATTTAGATACCTTTAATTATCATAAATGTTTGTTTGACATAGCAAGCCACCTAGAGAGTAGACTTACATGATGTGAGGATTTGATGCATTATAGCAAATGGTAAATCTGATTACATTTGAAAACTGATTATCAATTTTAAAAAGGTCAAGAACTACTGCCCTAGTATTAGATTTTAGAGATTCACTGCTGGTGTAAATATAAGTAACAGAATATAAATTTATTTGATGATACATTGATAATGATAGGTAAAATTCACTTGTAAAATCAATATGAAATATTTTTTTCATTATCTTTATGAAAACCAAATAAGTTCATAAAAAACTTCTTGTTCAGAGAGTGTCAGTATTTCGATTTGGCAGTTTCTCAATGTTTTTCAAGATACCAGAATGTACTTTCAAGAGTTTTTTCTCAATATATCATAAAATAGTCTCAATGAGATCTAAATAAAAATAGTCCTGAATACAATCAATCATCATCAGCAGCAGCCTTTTAGCATGCATTCTTGGACATGAACCTTTCCCAAGATCCACTAGACCTCTCTGTTAATGGCGTTTAGGAGCCAATACTTTCTGAACTAGTTTGTTATACCATCTTATTTTTTACTGGCTAGTTTTGCAATGATTTCTTGGGATCTATGTTATGAGTCATGTTGTCCAGTGGTTGTCTGGCATTCTTGCAACATGACCAGCCCATTGCTAATGGATTCTATATCTCTAACTCTTGTTTTTTCTCTAATATAGTGCTGTCATGATATCTCCATATGATGTTTAGCATGATTCTCTCCGGTGCATGTTACATGGTTCTCAATTTGAGGCTTAGTCTTTTAGTTAGGTTCCATGTTGACTATCAGGAGGATGTATTGATTGCATAGCCTTCTTTTTAGGACTAATGGAACTTTCTTGTTCTTGAAGTTTTATCTTGTTCTACTGAAAGCCGGCCAACTTAGAGTGATTCTTCATTTGATTTTTTTAGATATTTACTTTGGGACTCCTGGGATTCATATCCAGGGTCTCTATGACTGCCAGGATCTAAATGTCCCCTTTCAGAGTCTTGTGGGACATCTTATTTCAGGCATTAAGAACCTTAATAGATTAGTCTTGAAAAGGTTACAGTGAGAATCTCAAGAATTATACTTGTAGTTACTCAATGTTTGATTAACAAGCAAGAAAATGTGTGTAGTTTTATGACAAACAAATTTTTATTATAATGTTTTGTGGATGATTTGATTAAATGTCTCAATATTAACAAAATTAACAGTACCTCTTTGTTTGTAAATGTTTATCACCTAAAAGTACGTTTTTTTACAATTGACAGTCACTACCTGTCACTTCGCCGACTGATATAAATGTACAAGTGATGGCTTCTACTGATACTATGTGTGATTGATACAGTAGGAAGGCAGAGGAGAAAAAAAAAAGTTAGGTAATCTAATAAGAGGGTTGGAAGGGAGAAGCTGATGGTTCTACTGATATCATGTGTGACAGACACAGCTTCCTATATATATTTGTACACACAAAAAACTCGTCATATGACGAGTTTTTTAATATTGGGAATGTACTTATGTATTTTGGATAATATCAAGTTTTTTTCTTTTTCTGGACATCCATATTTGAAAAAAACTCCTAAATTGAAGGGGGCTGTCATCACTTGTGGGTATGGAAAAGTGACAATTTTCACTTGACCATTGAATTGATTTGAAAGATAATAGTGCTTGCTGGAAGCAAATGTAATTTTCACTATATTTCAAGTAAAGAGTAAGAAATATTTTTTTCATCATAATTCAGTCAAGTAATTATCAAATTGACTGATTTTCAACAAATCCTTATTAAAGAAATGTTACCTTATTTGGGGAAGATCTATCATTGCAGAGTTTAAATTTTCTTTCCACTGAAATAATCATGGTGTAATAGAAGAAATTTTGTACAACAGAATTATGCGAAAACAAAAGAAAAGTGATCCCTCCAACTATCGATCTTTCACTTCATGCACTACAAAGAGTCTACAAAAAACAGCTTTCTATACGCTAAAATAATTTTCCATTTTATACCATTGTATTCAGACATATGTGGTTATGTATGAAGATTCGAAAGGTCTATCTGGCTCATGCTCTTAAAAATTAAAAAAAACATTGTGTGACATATTGTATACATTGAAAGACCAAGGACACTGGCTAATATATATATATATATATATATATATATATATATATTCCAGGAAAACTTCATAGCTTTAAACACTAAACCCATTAGAAAACTTTTTCAAAACTTCAGTCACTTATTTCCCAAATATCTAATAATGTGATTTATGTAATTTTCTTCAGTGTTTTTTTCATGTTTTATCATGGTGTAAAATTTCTCTTGTTGGGATCATCAGTTGTTTACCATGTAACCGTTTCAGGGATTTTAAAAACAAAACAGTTATATTAACACGGCACGCCAGCAGTGTTGATCAAACACCACCTCCCTTTCAGTTAAGATTTTTATACATTGCTCATGTTATACATATTATTTTATGTAGAGTATTATAGTAATGTATTGTATATGGATGTTATTTTATACTACACATCATTCAATTTTTCTTTTATAAGGGCTTAAAATTACAATTATTTCGAAATAATCAAGTCATCTCCATGATGGACACTCTTGCAACAATTACATATTTTAAAAGATAGTTTATGCACAGATATAATTTGAATTCATTATTTCATAAACTACCATAGATGTGTGATGCCTTTGTAATTAGTAGATGGTTTTTATCACTTATATTTCAACACCTGGATGATGGACAAGATTTTCTCTGTGTATGTATATTTTTTTTGGGGGGGGGTGTCAATTTATCACTTAATGGCAATAGAAAACTGATCTCCCATAATATTGACAACCTGCTCCAAGTACAAAGACACTAAAACAGTGTAAACCTGGTTCTAGATACACAGAAATATTTGAATGTACTGAGATAATTTTAAAATGTTTCCTTTTGAATTTATTGTGGTTGTTAAAATTAAATTTATCCAAATCATTTGACTCAGCATTTTTGTATTTGAATGGTACTCTTATCATAAAGCAGAGAATTTGTTTAATCTGAGTAATTGTGTTGTTGATAAGACCTAGTTGAAGAAGGTTGTGGAGCAGTGAATTTCATTATTTGGAACTTCTTATGTTAAGATGTTTCGAAGAGGGGGATCAGTTTATCTCATAATAACAATAGAAAACCTATTCCCTGCTTTATCGATCCCCCACTTCATGCGCAGAGATTTTAAAAAACAGTAAAAAAAAAACTGCTTTAAGTAAACAATTTGAAAAACATTTTTTACCCTCCTGTTCAAACAAATTTTGGGGTGATGTGTGCAACATATAAGAGGCGTAGCTGTTCTCCACACTTGAATATTAACAAAAATATAGCGTGACCATTTTTTTATTACAAAACAGCAGACGTTGGTGTTTATAGATAATTGATGGTTTTCATCTCTTACATTTCAACACTTGGCTGAGGGACAAGATTTTCTAAAAAAAATTCAGTATATTCTGTTGCATTTTTTTCTTTTTAAATCCTTCCACACTGATGAAAATGTACCCAAAACAGCCATTTCACTCCCAGTTTTTTCTATGACTGGAGATATGAATTTATGAAGACAGTGTTTCTCTGTAAGATATCAAATTTCAAATTTGTCCATTATTCCACATAACACTTACGAACCAATCCAAACCAAAAGAATTCTAGGCATATTTTACATACTTTTCTGTCTCATTAAAGGAAGAGATACAATCATTAATTAGCTCCCAATTTTTGGAAGCACTAATGAGATCCCCACTGATTAGTATACAGGTAAAAACAACCAGTGAATAACTTGAGAATAAAATAAATTATGCTTGTAATATTCATGAAGTTTTAGAGCATCTATATGTGTACATTTTCAACTCTAATGAAAGAAACTGAATGAGATATATGTGAAAACAAGCATATTACCCATAATAATAACACAAACAAGAAAATCCCACTAGTCCTAAAAAGAAGGGTATACAACCAATGAATCCAACCAATAGTCACCTATGGAGCTGAAACATGGCAGCTAACCAAAAGATTGACCCTCAAACTGAGAACTATGCAATGTGCACATGAGAGAATCATGTGCAACCTCACATGGAAGAATCATGAGACCAAACAGTATATCAAAGAAAAGACAGGAGACATCATAAAAACTGTTTGAGAACTCAAATGGCAAAGGGCTGGACATGTTGTAAGAGTATCAGACAACCGCTGGACATCACGACTCATAATATGAATCTCCAGATATCATATGCAAAACTGTGGTTGACAGACAGTGAGATGGCGTGACAAGCTAGATAAATTCAGAAAGTACTGGCTCCATGATGCCCATGATAGAGAGGTCTGGCAAATCTAAGGGAATGTCTATTTCCAACGATGGATGCTAACAGGCTGCTACTGCTGATGAATTACATAAATACATATTTTAGCTTAAATGTATTTATTGCTAGATGAAAAATGTATACCTTAAATGAAATTTATTTTTTTTGTTGTGTTTCTCCAACTCTTTATACTTTCAGTTTTTGATAATTTTTAAACATTAAAGCAACAGGACTGGGTAACAACAATTTTTTTTTATATAAGAAAAACATCAGTTTTATTCATGAAAAAACTGAGATGCCTGTATTTGGAATTGTTTTCCATGTTACTCTTAAGACATCAGCAGAAGTAATGATAGTAGTGATGTAAAATGTACAGATACAGAGAACGTTGCTTCAACCCCTCCCTCTCTCCCTTTGCTTTAGCATGAAAGAAACTAACAAACAGATAAAAAGGTTATATACATATTATAAGATATTTTTTGTTCATGGAAGGATATGGACTAATGGATATTTTCCTTCAAAAAATTAAGCTAGTGTACCATAATTTTATTGATGTATTATACTCTTTAATATCGTAAATACCAGAAATTTTTATTTGATTTCATACTTTTTTTACTATCTTTGTTATTTCTATATTTAGCGTGCACCTTGCTTTGTATTCAGGAAATTATTACAATAAGGTTGGAAAAGGATTTTTAAATGTTCATTTAATTTTAAAGCCGACACATATTTTCAAACAGACTGGAAAAATACATTAGAATATTTTTTGAAATAACATTGCAAATAATAACTTTGTCATAACTACAATTATATAATATTTAATTTTTTATCCCTTCGTTATTTCTATTCCCTCCTATTTTAAAAAAAAATGTTGGCCATATTTGAAATTATTCATTTTTCATTTTAATATTATTTTATATTTTAACAAAGATTTAGACATAAGAATAAAGTAAAATATTGAAAAAATTATTCCTACATTTCTCTAGTTATTTTCTGAATTTTTTCCTCTAACAAATTAAAATGATATTTCTAATCACATGACGCATACAAATATCTCAAAGCAAGTTGTTTGATAAGTTATCTCCCTTCTTCTTGGTTTGGACACTTTTGAGAGCTTAACTGATGAAATCTATCATTAAATGCATATTTTATGCTCACTGTCGATCTTTCTGTGATTTAATAATGTATTATGATAAAAGAATTGAAGATTCCAAGGTATACTTAAGTGCTTGTCAAAGGAACGTCGGAAGCTAAGACTTAATTTTAATGATGTCTTGAATAAGTATGCATTCTATGGGTTTGTATGTATTTTTTGCGGTGTTTCATTTGTTTATTACTTTATTTAATATATTAAACAGTTAGATGAATCGGAAATAATTGGCAAATTAAATATGATCTAACTGGGTCAATTTGATAAATTTGGTGAAGAAGCATATAAAGTTTATAGATTCTGCAAATCAATTACATCATAGTATTTTGATAACTTGAATTCCTGATTTCCTGATATTGCGGGGATTGAAAAAGTTTCTCAGAACTGGCTTTTGTGACCTAGTTGCTATTATTTGGCATTTGAGTACATTGGGTACAGGATGGTGCTTTAAGTTGTTTTTGAAAAACTACATAATTCAAATTTTAATGATCTAATTTCTGTATGTTTGTATGTTTGTTATTGTAACTCAGCAAAAACAGTACATGTTAGCACAATGCATTTAAAATGCTTTAACTTGGAGTATAAAGCAATTTTCAGTTCAATTTGGCCACCGGATTCTGAGTAATTTCTAATGAAGTATAAATTGACGAGAAAAATGCAATCCAAAAGAGATAACTTCAGATCTATTACCTGCTAATTACAGAGCCATTTCCACGAATTTTCTTGATAAGAAAATAAGAAGAATAAGCAGGGATGAATCCTTGACTTATCTGCATTCATCTCTGTCGACCATAGTGGCATGACAGTGATGATATTTTAATTAATAAGAATAAGTGAGCTTACAGATTATCAGCATTTGCAAATAATTATAATATAAATTCTATAAACTGGCAGTGACTCAACTTCAAGCAGAAGCCACTAAAGGAGGCATTTGAGCAAATACTCCTAAATAATACTCTTCAATCAAAATAAATAAAATAGGATATTATAAGCACATTGAGAACTTGAAAAGAGATTTGGACAAACGAACAAAAGATTTAGTATAGATATCTTTCACGCCAAAGCCACAAAGCCTATTGACTTAATATTGTACATATAGACTAGGAAGAGGTCAACTTCTCACACATGCCATGTGAGGCTGACCTCTGAGTGTCTTTGGAGTGTATAAAGTATTTGCATTTTAGTTTCCTGCAGTTAATGTGAAAATTTCTTGAGAAAGCAATGGAATTATGAGAATAAGTACTATGTATAATTGTTTAATTTCCCAAAAGAAAAGAAGGAAGGAATCTTTTGTATAGAGGAATAAATCATTTGATTATTGTTTAATTATTTAGCGTAATATATATATATATATATATATATATATATATATATATATATAGATACACATATACATATACATATATATATACACATATGTATATATATACATATGTATATATATATATACACACATATATATATTTGGTGAATGTAAAAATTAATTAGTAATAATTTCAACTTGTTGTTAACCAAACACCCATATTTAATTTTAGTAATATAAACAAAAAACTTATGATACCAATTGCTGTTTCAGCCTTGTGTACTTCAAAATTCTAAACGTTTTTTTGTTCAGTCTTAAAAAAGTGATTTTTAGCTTCTAGAATCATGGAACCCTTTGGAAATAATAGTTTTTAACCATATAGAGTGAAATATCTTAATACTCATTTGATATGAGAATAGAAACCACTGAAGAAAACAAATGGTAATTTCACTGAGGGATTTGAATATCACAGCAAAAAATGTGAAGCAAGATATTTAACATTTCATAAGATAATCTTCAATTTTTTGATTGTGGATTTTTCTCCTGATGATGTGATATAGATTTATATATCGTTGGGAAGAGAATTCTATCAGCCTTTTGATAGTGTATATTATCAATTTATATTTATGGAGTATGAAATCTTTGGCTGTAACCTTTCATTTTCAACAGATAATTGTTTTGTTTTTGAAATGAAATAGAGTCAAGATGTGTTTGTATCTTAATCGTAACCATTTTTCTGGATTCCATAAGTCAAAATTGTATGGAAAATATGTTCATTTGTCTCTGTGTATTGTTTACTTCAGAAGTATCTTTTATTCTTTTGTGTCCGGGGTTTGGTTTACACTAGGTGTGATACTGGTGAAAATTATTACAACCAGTGAAGAAGCAGAATCATGAAGTAGATGCTTCAATAAAAGGCCATCAAGAGACAGATTTGTGTCTGGGCTGAGACTGTTTTAGTGCCCCCATCCACCAATTATTAAAACTAAAAACTGCGTAATTTTGATTATTTATTCCTTTCCTAAGATCATAGAATGACTGTAGGTATGTACATAGACATTGGAAAAAAAATGACATAGAAAATTTATATTTCAAAAACACCTGTTAACAGATAAGTGGCATGTGCTCATTGCTGTTTTTGCCAATAAAGTAAATATTGTTTTAAAAACAGTCTAATTGATATTATGATTAATGAAAATTTGTTTTTCTTTGTTTAACCCAAATTTAGGCTTTTTTCTTTCTGGCAAAACAAGACAAAACTTGAGATTTGGAAGAATGTTTTCCAACTTGTAATTGTATGTTGAGTAAATACATGGGTTTGAGCTGTGGTTTCCCAATGTTGCCATGATGTATAATAGGTTTTTTTCATCAATTAATTCATTTGAAATTTCTTTGCCATTTGTATCAGTATAGTAAATTTCTGCAAATACCATGCAATTTGTTCGTCAAAAGATTTTCTGGTATAGTCAAGTATTACCATAGGAATGAAAAGTATCAGGAATTGTCTTTGTAGATTCAAATCTTTTTGTGAGACCATCAATGATAGAACTGACAATGGCATAAAAACAGATATCTGCATATGTGTCAGGTTCTTTTGTCTGGCCTTCATCTCTTGACTAATTCTCATGAAAAAAATTCTTTTGCTTTCTCTCATTTGATTGTAATTTAATTTCAATTTGCAGTCTGTTGATGACATGTTTTGAGTCTTTTGGCGAAGTGTCAAATTGATCTTGCAGTTTTAGCAGATTTTTTGATTAGCATTTCAATGTTGTCCATCTCAATATTAAACGTGGCATCTCTTGCCTGTATAACCATGTTGCAGATGTTAACTGGAGAGAGAATTTTGAACCAGATGGATGACATGAGTATGCATCTGAAAGAGGATGTATTCAATAGCTCCTGGTACTTCACTTCTGGTCTTCAACATCAAATTAAGTTTCAAAACATCCTTCAGGGCCAATTTGAGATTTGATTCAAATGATTTCATACTATCAATTTTGGCTGGTCACCAGGTAGGTGACAACTGAGGCAAAGATTAACAGCTTAGATGTGTCATAAGAATCAGCCATGTTTTTGAACTACAGGAATATATATTATAGATACTTTCCATTGTTCCAAAAGAGGTAACTGCTCAAGTACAGCATTCGGCCACATGAATTCAATGTACAACACCCACATGGTGAGAAAATAGTGCGAGCATTACATCCTTTAGTAATATCCTTTGTCCCCACTTGTACTTGGCTACCATATTGACACCATTGTCATACCCTTGACCCTTGCAATCTTCCAAAGGAATGCCATTTTCACTCTATGTTTCCTTTATCAGGTTTGAAATGTCAGAACCTGTTCTCTCACGACAGTCTTCAAAATCACTCTTGAATCTTTAACTCACAATCTATTTGTCAGAAGGAATGTATGATAAATGCTGTCTATTCAACATGAGCAGAATTAGGGGTTGCATCAATTATCATTGAATAGTATCTTGCTGTTGATCTTCCTGAGCGTGTGTATTTTAAAATGAAATCTGAGCAGAGAAAAATGAATTCATTTTGTGCTATGGCCTATACCAAGGTTATTTCTCTGATATATCGCTGTATTCTGGTAAATGTTATATTCATATGATGATTTTTTTAAAACTTTATTTTAAGTGCTTGTTTTATGTTGTGACTTGCATGCTTATAAATATTGATTTCTAGGGGCTATTTTGTGTAGTAATGCTCTATACATATTATTTCTGAGGCATTCCAGTTAATAGCAGGATATTTCAGTAAATGTTCTATTCTATAGTTATATGATTTTTGACTTCATTCAAAGTTCTTGTTTTTGTTAATAATGCTGTTTTTAACGTCAAATCTGCACGGGTGTTGAACTTTCAATCAGGACCATCCTCCTTACATTGTGCCATAATTACAAGAACAATGGTAGTAGTAATGATATCAATGATGAATTTGTAGTGACATCAATAATAAACTAAAACTTGTTATTCCATATTATTGCAGAAAAACTTGTAGTAATTACAATATGATAAACTTTAGTAATTACATATCAATGATTAAGTTATAGTTTTCATGGAATGAAAATGAATAACTATACTTTTTTATTTTCATCAACATTTAAACATATGTTTAATAAAAAATTACAATCTCTAAATATATTTTTTTTTATAACTTCATTTAAAGTGATTGTTTTTATATTGTTATCATGTGAATATCTATAGATATTGATTCCTGTTTGGTTTTTGTTTATTTTTGGAAAAATTTGCGGGTACTTTTGTGAATAGTTGGGTATTTCAGTAAACAGCATTACTGTAATATTTCTCACTAAAATATTTTTGAAGCATTGCTTATGGGCCCCTAGATCATTCACAGGCCCCTGGAGCACTTCCTACAGCGCCTCATCCTCTAATCAACCCTGCATCAAGGATTAACAGATTATAAGACAAATGGTTGATATCTAGTTTATAATATAAAAACTTTTATTTTGGATATCTCAACATTCTTTTGCAGTTTTTGTCTTGAAATTGAGACAAAATGTTTTTGAAACTCAATATTAATGATTTTTTTGAATTCTTGGTATCTGAATTATATGGGTTAATGTATTCATTTGTCTCTGTATGTTGCTATATTTATGCAATTTTCTATCTTTCCCATGTCTGAGTTCAGAACAGCACTAGGTGTCATATATGGCTAAAAATGAACACCATGATATATTATTTCAGCTCTAGAACAGGCAGTTTCATAGAGTAGACGCTTCAAAATTAAAGAAGAACAGGTGGTAAAAAAAAGGGGGGGGGGTCTTGTAAACCTACTCTTTCAACTCCACTATCATAATTAGTCAAAAATGGTTGATATTACTCCCACAAAATTTTCATTTTTAAGAGGAGCTTCCCATTTTTAAATTAGCAGTGAAATAGTTCTTGTTAGAATTTTGTTGGATGGGGGTGTTCTCTGTGTGTTTGATCAAACTAATTTCCTTGTCTTTCTTGTTTGTATTTTCACAGTGCGAGAGTGTTTGCAAAGTTCAACGTAAGGTTACAAGGTTGGCACAGAATTCAGGAGGAGAAAATCCCATGACCACAGAGATAAAAAAAACAAGATATGACATGTATGAGAAGGGATCCATGTGCTCTCTAAGAACAACATTCCACAACGCAACATATAACCGATGAAGGCTGGAGGGTTTATAACCATATTGTTGTGAGAAGATGAGGAAATTAGTCCGAGCTAACTGAAAAAAAAAAATCAACTCTCATCAGATAATAGTTTTTGTGTTCAGCAGAAGGTGTTTGTGAGCCTATATACTTAAAATTAACCATTCTTCAACCATGATAATTTCTTGTGTCAACAATATGAAATCATAAAATGATTTAGATATAAGTAACACAGTGAAAATTTTAAAGCTGTTAACATCTGAAAAATAACTATTATAATCAAAATGCACATAAATATGGGAAATGGTGGAAATCTACCTCTCTCTAGCATTCATTTGCTTCTGGCTATGAAATTTCCTTTATCTAAGAAAAAAAAATGTAACCATGTTAGGAGAGAGAACAGTTGAAATAGAGTTAGCATCAGGAAGAAGCTGTGATTTGCCCTGGGCTGAACCTTCTTCAACTCTGCTGCCTGAGGCATGTTGTTTATAATGGTAGACTGTCTGTAATAAGGATATTGACCCTTACTGGGCTGAATGATGGCTTGGTTTAATGCGAGGAAGGCAATTTGATGAATGCAATTGTAGAAAAAAATTAGTCTTTGTTAAAGAGTTAATCTACAGTGTAAAGGCCTTTTTTTAAAGTAATTTTTCAACAGCTTTGTGGTCTTTTCACAGCAGAAAATCTCCTAACAGTAGAAACCAAAATTGAAGCTAGCAGCTAAAACCAAATTTGTTATGTAGATTTTAGCTGAAGATTACAGCTACTTTAAGCTCAACAAGAAGATACCATAGAAATGGTATCAATGTTTTTCTCAGTTTCTTCAAAAGTTTAAACTTAATTCTTTGTTCAGCTTTTTATTTCTTTCTGACATATGGTTTTAGTTTACTGAGTTGTTTAGCATAATTTTTTCTGGAATGCAAACATTGATTTTACTGTGATTTAAAAGCTGGAGCCAAATTCTACTATGTACCAGAGGCACATGTAGAATTATTACAATCATTCTCTAGTCACCTACGCAGTCTTTTTTTGGCTAGTAACTTTTTCAACAACATACCTACCAGATGATACCTGATGAAGGCCGTAGAGTGCAACGGCCGAAACGTTGTATGAAAAACAACCAAGATGAGGATGGTCCGAATATCAATAGAAATAATAATAATACCTCATCTCAAAAATTCAGAGATATGTATTTGTTGCTCTAAAACGACTTTCACACAAGGCCAGATTTATGGAGTACAGGTGTGAAAATTCACTTTATGTAACTTTCTGCCTAACATGCCATCAAAAACATCTTGTGGGTCTGGGAATGCCATTGATTTATGGTAATTGTTTCATCAGTTTAAGCCATTTCAGCTTACAAAAGGTTTTCATAAGAATGGTCTAAATTTTGTATAGCAGAGGAAAACTTATATTAGCTTGCTTAATCCTTACTCTATATAAATACTTTTAACAATAAATAGAAGACATATTCTAAGAAATCAAATTGATTTCTGAAGGGAAATATTAAGTCAGTCAGACTTGAGTACTCTTACTCCCAGATGAGACAATAATTGGGTCTTCCTGGATCATTTGAAAGATGGAGACAAAATCATTGGTTCATATGTCATGCTACCTGGGAGTAACTGAATCTAAATCTGAGTGTGTATGGAAAAGTTTTGAAAATCAGTTTTTGAGTAACCAAGTAACAGTTTGATATTGACTAAATGATGAATAGTGGAAAAAATTTGCAAACAAGAAAAACAACAGTTAAAAAAAGTTATATTCATGGTCAATGCATCTCTGGATTTTTATTGATAAAATGTAGATAAGGAAATATTCTGACTTAGGACATAATCATACACACTCATATATATACAAGTGTGTGCATATGATTATGTTTTAAAGATTAGAATTTTTGGTATGTGGTATTTTGACAATAAGCTGAAGAAAGAGAAACTTTAGAATCATAAAGAAATAGTAACTTCGAAAGATTAAAGTTAAATCTTTCTTTAGCAAATTCTTTCACGCATTTAAAACTTCTTGGTACGGAGAGGTCTCAGATTCTATCCAAAACGCTGACATTTGGGGTATTTTTTTACAAAATTATCTGAAACAGTGTTAAGGCAAGTGTAAATCGGAATTATAAACTTGACCCAATGAAATCAAGTAAAGCAATTTTCTCTTGCAACAAGGATGTCTTCTTAGATTATAGTAAATATCATAGTATGGAATCAAAACTATTTAAGATGATTTGAAAGCAAATAATATGTAATTTTATTTTCATTGAATCATGACAAAATCAAAGTTAATTTTGAATGACAAAAATTGACTTTGAAACAGTCTAAAAACTTCTCTGAGGGTTCAAAAGTAATTTTTGTCCTTTTACAAGTGAATGGTTTTTCTTGCTATTAAAACCAAAATTCAAAACAATTAAAACTATGACAATATGTTTTAAAATTGATATCAATAAGTCCATGATCATGGCTAAAATTTGTAATATTTTTAGTGCCCACCTGGTTGAGATGAACAGCATATAAATAACACCATTTTATGATGCAGCTCATCTTGGGGTTATGTATACAAAATATGAATGGTATATCTGGTCTACACTTGTAGATATGGACAAAAACATTGCAGGACATGTTTTGTGTATTACAAAGCAACACGCACTGGCTTTTAAATACTTGAATTGTATTGTTGAGAAATGGATTTTCCAAATCAGGTATGATCCTCATTTAACATTTGTAAGGTCAAATTGATGCCAAAGTAATGAAAGATAGAAGATATCATCCATAATTTTGGTAATTTTGAGTCATTATTAACCCAATAGATATTGGGACCATGAATTCCCTGCTTTTGTTGATACCACAATATTTTTGCTGATCTATTTTACAATCTTCTTTTGTTGTAAGCAAAGAGTTCTCCTCTTTGGAAATAGTTGGCAGAAAGGAAAGAAAATGAACTGGGTATGAGCTGAGCTGGATGGTATATTAGCCACAATTTCTTTTCTGTCCGCCATCTATTTCTGTATCTATGATTACAGAAACGATCTGTTGATCTGAATAAAAACAAACAAAAAAAGGCATAGAACACTGATGATCATTAATGATCAATTTAGATTTATACATTTACATTTAGATGGATTACAGGTGTGCCTAGTAGTGTGAATGTCTTAATAGCAGAGTTGTATTTTTGGCAAGAGTTAATAGTAACATGATTGTAATAAGTGTGAAATTTTAACAGTTTCTATGATGACTAGTTGGAGGTTTCTGAACTTGAACACAATTTGATAAAAATACTATTTCTATCATGCTTTTTTTTCTAATTTCATTACATAAGGCACTTGAGCAGCCATAGTCAGTCTCTACCTTTTCTTCTCCATGGCAAATGTCCCCTTTTGTTTGGGTTTAGTTATTTCCATGATTGTAAAGGTAGTCATTATTGATTTTTGACATTTTTTTTTTTCTTCTATTACTTGTTTACACCTAGTTGTAGTACCAGATATAACAGTCTGAAGTTGTCTAAATTTCTTATTAATCTTGTATTGATCAGTTTTTCATTCATATGATTTTTATTGCTTATGTGCACTTAGTAATAGCAATAGATGTGATACTATACAGTTGTTTGAATTTGTTTTAGATGAGCATTGTAATTATCATTAATATATATACATAAATTTTGAAAAAAATGAAGTTTGATAATCCAGTTTTACTCTATTATTATTTACTCATTATTTGTTTCATAGTATTAATTAATTCTTGCACGTTTTAGATTAATTGAATTTGTTGCTGAAACTGTTAACTTTGAGAAAAATAAAGATAACTATATTTCAACCAACCAATCTAGGTATTTCCTTTGAAAAAGCAGACATAGATACATACAGGAGCAGATCCAGGATTTTGAGCAGGGTGGGTGCAAATGGAAACATTTATTTTTAGAAATGTATACATAAAAAATAAATTCAAACATCAAAAATAAGAAAGTAATTTGACATCAGGCACTTTTCACTTACATGCATTTGATTCATAGCTTTTAGTTCTAGAGTTAAGTAAAAGAAAAATCAATCAAAGAAATTTACCACTGAACCAATAAATGAAAAAGAAATCCTGAAGAATAGGACAGAAGACATCTTTTATATTAGATGAAAAATGAAATGATAAATTTTATTTTTAGGGTTAATTTATGATTATTTGGGATTTTAATTTATAAGATTTCTTTATCTAGATATTTGAAAAATATTTTCAAATTGTGCCTTGCCCCTGAATTCCCCCTCTGGACTGATGCCTGACATTATTCATTCTTGTATTGTTGATATCTGAAGATGATGAAGATTTTGTTAGTATATCATGATCATTGAGTTTTTATGACATTTGAAATTTGTAGGAAAATGTAAAGAAAAATCAGACAAAAACATTTCTGTATATGAGATATAACAAAAGTTAATTTTTTCTGAGGATATGGATTGTCTTTAACGAATATTTTCAAACTCAATGAAATGGAAAATGATGCTGATGTTGAAGTCTTCAAATCTCTGGTGAGTATTCCAAGGAGGGATGAAAGATAAATGGAAGCCAAATAAAACTTCTTCCTCAATAATTTCAAACCTCATATCCATACAGTCAGTTTTCAAGTTGGTTGCAAAGGTCCAGAAAAAAAAAGAAATTATTGATTTTTCAAAAAAAACAAAAATCAGGTTTGGTTAGTCACTCAAAAGAAACTGTCATGTGACTAACATCTTGCGGCTGCATGCCACGTTGTGGGTGATCAATTAAAAAACTGGAAAAAGGGGTGATCAATAAATAATTTACTTCTCTCGCCTTTTGTAGAGCCATGATCACTTAAAAAAGTCTGACTTTAGAAAAAACAAACAAGCTTCAATGCTGACAGACATGAACTCAGGGATCCATTTAGCATAAACTTGAATTGTAAATTGAAGACCCCACCAAGAACTCATTTTAGGGTGGAATTTTGAAAAAACAGATAAATTTTTTCTAGACACAGAAAGGAGTAAATTTTCAAATTTCCAGCCTTCACACTTCATGATACATTCATACATACAGCCAGCCACCCAGTCCAGCTTAGAAACTGAAGAAACCTATGTTGACAGTTTTGTCTGACGGTTTCTAAAATCCACAGTTCTTTGGAAAAAGAAATAATAATAATACAATTTATAAATTTATTACTACTTTTATGATCAAATATTCCTTTGACACTGTTTGCGTCTTTTTCTCTCTTTACTTCTACATTCAGATTCAGTTTTGAGTATAGAATATTCTGTCACACAATGTTTTAGGATTTGCTTCTCTGATCATAAACTTACAAAAAAAAATTATTTGCTTTGAAGTGAATTTCTATTCATTAAACTCATTTCCCATGATGCTTTTGTATTCCATCCATTTTTTTATCATTTATTTGAATTTTGTCCCTCTAGCTGTTTTACTCAAGTGACTTTAAATGTGATTTATGTGTTGAAAATGCATGCAAATATATGAGGTCAGTCCAGAAAGTATCCAGCCATATTGAATATCTCAAGGACCACTTGCATGGGCTTGATGTGACATAGCAACCAATCAGAGGGGATCTTACGTTACTTGTATGAACAGACAGTCTCTCATTGGATTACTCATTTGGCAGGGTGGATGTCATTGTGTGAGCTTGCGTACTGTGTGACCATCACATTCACACTGACTGAGCTAGTCATTCTTGGCTTCTCAAGTAGGGTTTTTTGGGCAAAACATTGTGCCGCCTTGGTCTGTCATCTCTCCTTCTATCCAGGCTCAGCTCCCTGTGACATCTGATGTAAGACAAGATTACGTAGAATGCAATGTGGTAGCTGATGGTAATCCAAAAAGCGGATTTTGCAGACTGCTTTGAATTGTGTAAGGGAAACTGGGATAAGTGTGTAAGGCTCAAAGATAGTACTTATAGGGGTTGAGAGACCATTACCCTAGTAAAGCTATTTTTTTCATTAATATTAGATGGCGAGGTACTTTCCAGACAGCCCTTGTACAAATGTCTGTGTGTACATATACCAAAAAAAAAAAAAATGGCATAAGTAAATAGATACCATTATTGACAATCACTAAATTCATTATCAGAGCTTAATAGAAATAATCACACACTCACTTCACAATGCCTCATAGTACTGAAACACAAGAATTCTAAGAGAGAATATTGTTGGTTAATCCAAATAGCATTATAACCAGGGATTCCACTGTCAATCTGAATGTGATCATATAATTCAATAATGAAAGGAAATCACTGTGTTTCATTTAGGTTGACCTGAGCCATCAGAAAGTTATCTTCTTGCAATGAGATGTGGAAGTGAAAAATAATCCCTGTTGCAAGGTGACAAATGTGACAGTGTGTGTGCAAATCTGTCCAAGTGAGGCAATGGAGTATCATCACACAATCTGTTATGGCGTAGTATCCAAAAGGAAGCCACTTCATAAACAAAGTATTCAACAGAGAAAATAGCAGGCAGTCAAGATGACAGGGAGACCTTTGGAGTTTTGGCAGACTGTCCCCTTTTCATATAAATTTTCATTTGCTCTATTTCCAAATGAAGATTGCTTCATCAAGAATTTTGTTTGAACTGCTTGCAGCTCTCTTTCAAAAATGCTAGATTTTCAGTTATTGTGAGGAACATTTTGAGGTACGGGACAACTGAATCTGTGAAAAAAAAATTATCTTTTCTGTAGAGGTCTTCTCCAAATATTCAGTGGTAATTATTCGGATTAAGCAGCAACATTTTTATGAATAATATAGCTCTATGGTACACAGCAAAAAAGGCTTGAGAATGGCAGGTTCGAAAAGCTAATGAACAAAGTCAGTCTCCTGACATATGGATGTCACTGGACAAATTTAGATAAATTTGCATTGAGAAATAAGGAAAATGCCTAGGAAACCTTACTTTGTGGTTTTAATCCAGTTATACTGCTAGAGAGGACAGCAGAATTGATGAATTTAATGCCTGAAAAAGTTAAAACTTGAAAATCTGCTAATTTCAACTAAACCTTAATTTCCATATTGAAATGTTCTTGCATCTTTTAGATTTTAATACAGGCACTTGTTTGAAAATAGAAGTATCTATTTATTTTTGTCATACCTCCATATATCTTTGTCTCTATATGTGCATATACACACATACATATATATATATATATATTCATAAATGCATTTTATTACTGAGGAACTCTATTTGAAATGGTTGCCTGTTATTACATGGTGAATATATCATTTAGCCTAGACAGCATGAACAGAATAAACAAATGAAAAAAAAACGGGGCTGCAGCATTTTTTCAATTCTTCATTCTATTTACATTGTCTAGGCCAAATGATACATTCATCGTGTAATAACGGGAGATCTTTTCAAATAGGGTTTCAAAGTAACATAATGCAGTTATGATTATTTCTGTTGGATTATATATCCATTTCTTGATGATATATATATACATATATATATATATATATATATATATGCTTCATGTATAATACTTTCAAATAGTCACTCATCTGAATCATTGCCAGATTAATTGCTGATTATATATCATATATAGTAGTGTGTCTTGAGGCCTGGGTATTATGGTATATGATCCAGTGCTGATTCCATTTATGAACTGATATGAGATGAGTGAGCCGAGTGCCTTTATTCTTTTGCCTTATGGCTATGTTCCTTGTTCATTGAAGATAAGCTTGCCGACCAATCAGCAAATTCTAACATATCATAAGGTGCACACACACTTGTCGATAACAATGCACACATGAACATGAATATATATTGTGCACACATATACTTGGTGCTTGTGTATTCATACACATAAATATTTATCTATCAGTGGTGGGCAAAAAAGAGTGAGTGAGTGGGCACATGGACAAGCCACCCTCCTATAGCTACCTTTCCTGATGCGGTAGTAGCAGCAATAAGCTGTTACCCCCATAGTCAATCTTGATAAAAGATTATCTATCTATCTCTCCACCTCTCTCTTTATCTATCTATCCATCTGTGTGTGTATTATATATTTCTATATTGTATTATATATATAGAATACATATACAAAATAGAAATGTCATATAGATATAAGTAATATTTACACATATAAATAGAGAGATGCAAAACACATGAACATATTTATTATTAGTTTATTTAAAAATAATTATTCTATTCTGAAAAAAATATGAATTACATCAGTGTAGATAGTCTAATATTTTGAAAATTGAATATCTTTTATACTATCAGCCAGAAAAATAATCAATAGTCACTCAATAGAAATCTTCATATGACCAATGTCTTCTGTTGGCATGATTTGATGGGGATGATCAATTAAAAATTTGAAAAAGGTGTTAGCAATGAAGAAGTTACTTCTTTTGCATTTTGTTGGCCAGTGATCTCTAAAAAAGTAAAAATTTCAAAAAACAAAAGACACAAACTAACAGATCAATTTAGCATAAACACACATAGCAAATTGACCCCCAGCCTGACTAAAATCCTATTTATGGGGAAATTTAAAAAAAGAAATTGTAATAAGGCGTAAATGTTTAAATTTTCCACCCTCTAGCTCCATTGGTGCAGCCTGTAAGCATGATATACACATAGCCAGCCATACCAACTTCA
Source organism: Thysanoteuthis rhombus (assembly GCA_963457665.1). NCBI lineage: Eukaryota > Metazoa > Mollusca > Cephalopoda > Oegopsida > Thysanoteuthidae > Thysanoteuthis > Thysanoteuthis major. The sequence goes on from OY735214.1 coordinate 34,748,743, forward strand.
AAACTGAAGAAACTTATATACACAGTTTTGATAGACAGTTTTTCAATTATTAGTATCTAATACTATAAAATGAAAAATTTGTATGCTATTTAATACAATATTATCCAGGATCATCATTCTAAAATGATCTCGGAATTTAAACAGTCCTAATACAGCTGAAATTATTTGTCACTTAGTGTACAGTATATGCTAGTTTAAAACAGGATTTTTCTATTCTTATGCCAACAGTCCAATGGTGTCCATCAAAATTGTTATTTTCTCACTCCAATCCTCTAATAGTGTCCATCGGAAGGGTTATTTTCTTGTTAACCTCCTGATGGCATCTACCAGGATTGTTATTTTCTTGTGTCAACCCTCCGATGGGATCTATCTGGATTGTTTTTCTCTGGGATTAACCCTCCAATGATGTCTATCTTCGATGTTTATTTCTTATGCCCCCCCTCCCCGATGACATCTGTCAAAATCGCTATTTTCTTATGCCAAACCTCCAATGGCATGAATTGAGATTTTTTTTTCATAAATTCTTTGCAGGGGCTGAAATTGTCTTGTTTTCCATCTATGCATGAGTCATGTTTACAGACTGCACCAATGGAGTCAGGGTGGTGTTTGATCCTTAGCCCTCAGAGAGTCAGTAATGGTGGGAAGATTTGGAAACTATCTATATAGTATCTTTCACTTGATCAGCTTTTCTGGTAACAATATTGTTTTTTCACACATGTGGACAACAAATATTTTTCATTGAATATTATAAGATAGAATCCTTAGATCATCTATGATATGGTGTTTCATGTACTGAATACTAGGAACATAATAAAGTTTCATCAATTACCACTTTTTTGAATGATTTCATTCTATTTGTAATTACCAAAATAATAGCAAGGAAGCAAAGCATTTTTCAGCTTTTTAGGGGTTGAGAAAAAAATGGATTTCCCTTGATTTTTGGATGACTTTCCAGAAAAATGGTCTCCTTTGATACAATTTTCAAGTTTTATAGGCCTGTCCATCGGAACTTGACCAAGCATGATTAACCCTAGAGCTACCTTTCTGTGCATTTATGTGTATCTCGTACTTACTGGGATTTTGCCAAATAACAGGGGGTCATTATGCAAATAAGATTAATAAACAAGCTCTAAGTCATGAAGCGTTATCTCTCATACACCCTTATTTTATTTTCCGTCATATTGAGGGAACACCAAAATAAAAGCACTGTACTTTGATATGTCCATAGTTTGTAATAATGAAGACTTACCATTTTCTGTCTTTAATGCAAACGTTCTCTTACCTTACTGTTTGCAGAAATAACTTCATTTATTCTATTCAACACTATGAGTTAGTTATTTCATCTCTGTTAGTGTTCCTTATTGACAATCAGATTGTTCTAATTGGTAGGGTTGGTCAGCTAGATTGGTCAGGTCTTGTGAGTTGGGTCAGGTCAATCACTTTAGTTTGTTGGGTTGGTTGTTCTGATTTTTTGCATTGTTGCTTTGGTTTCCACTTCATGACCACTTACAGTTTGAAATTTTACTGCTTTCATAGTAAAAATACCTAACTGCAAACTCGGTTTCTAAAGACTAATTCACAATTTGATTTTTTGCTGATGGCTACTGATAATATGAAAATGACAGACACAGTAGGAGAGAAAAGAAACAGGTAATTTAATAAGAGGGTGGGAATGGAGAAGGGAGACAAAATAGGTAGTTAATAAAAGGGTAGTAAAAGTGGAAGAAAATAAAATTAGGTAGTTACTAGATGGTACAAAGGGAGAGGGGTTGATGGCTACCTCTGAGGCTATGAGGGTAACAGACATGGCTCTTATTATGTATATGATGATTAGTAATTTTACGTCCTGAATAGAAATTTCAAACTTGCGATTCTCTTCAATAATCCACACATGTCAATGTCAGCTTTTTCGCAGCAACCAGTCAGGTTTGTAGAAGATTCTTCCGCTTTTACTTTATGAAAAGATCAAGGGAACTTTGTGTGGCAGCATGCTGTTACCAGAGCCACCTGGTCTGAGTTATTGCAGATCCAGAGAGGAATCTCCCTTTGCTATACCATAACCAAAGGCTGTCTTTGAAGCTCCAAACTTCTGGCTTCTACTTCTTTCTTGGTAGTTGCTTGCTTCTTTCCTTAGACATGCTCTGTTAATTCCAAGTCAAGACTTTCTATATAATTCCTTTCATGTCAAGCCGACACTAAACCTTGTATCCCAACAGATGGCCTTCATCTGACATAACACCTGCTGAGACCACTCCACTAATGATACATTTGGTTATGGAAAATACTATGTTTCTATATTTATGAGATTTGATGAGATGTTATCTTATGAGATCTGTTCGGAAAGAAAAAGGAATGTTTAACATCTCAAGAACCGGTTGAATGGCCTTGATGTACCTTTGCAGCAAAACAAAGGGGACCTTACTGCACATGAGTAAACAGACATTTCCCTGTGGGGTTACTCAGTTGGCAGTGGTAAGCCATTAAGTTAGCATGTGTACTATGTGACCGTTGCATTCAAAATGACTGAATCTACTCATTCTTTAAGTCTTATGCAGTTTATTTTTTCTCAAGTTCCCGTTGCCATCCTTTGCACAATCTTGAAAGTTTCTTTGAAGTCTACTCAGGACTTTATAATTTGTGTCATGCAGAAAAGTGATTTTTTTTATTTTGTCAAAAATCATACTGAATTTAAAATGCACATTCATCATTGTTCAATCAGGAAAAAAGTGCAGTGGTCGCAAGGCAATGGATAACTGAAGTTCACGATAATGATGTGAATACTTATTAAGAATAGTTTTCAACATTTAAAAAAGGAGATTTGAGCTCAAGGACAAAAAATATATGAAAGACTTCAAAATTTGAAAACTGATGGAGGAACATTTGAAGGAAGATGCAATATCATCATCATCATCGTCAGTCTGTTAGCGTCTTTCATCAGACATAGATCTTCTCAAAAATTCGCCAGACCTCTCTATCATGGGCATTGTGGAGCCAGTGCTTTCTGAATTTATCTAGCTTGTCACGCCATCTTAGTTTTTGCTTGCCATAGCCTCGCACCTGATCTCTGGGGATACATGTTGTGAGTTGTGATGCCCAGCGTTTATCTGCCATTCTTGCAACATGACCAGCCCATTGCCATTTCAGTTTTCTAGCAGTTTCTATGATGTCTCGGATTGCTGTTTTTTTTCCTGATATACTGTTTAGTCTTATGATCTCTCCATGAGAGGTTGAGCATGGTTTTCAGTTTAAGGGCCAATCTTTTGATTAGGTTCCATGTTTCACCTCCATATGTGACTATCGGTAGGATAAAAAACATGAAAATTAGAAGTGAATCGGTCATCAGTTGAATGATACATTGAGATAGAAAACCTTTTCCTTAGCAAGGAAGTTGATTGGTGATTTTGCAGCTTGATACTGTTCATCCTTATGTTTTAAATGTGATACAGAAAGCAATCATGGATCTGTCAGTTTCAATCTATCACTTGTTTTGTTCCATGAAGCTCTCCCTGTTTGGTGAGCAGTTCAAACAAATTCAAGATATCAAAAATCTTTTGAAAAATTCCATTATTGAAATCTAGAATTGTTCCTTTACGGCAAAATACACAATTTACTTAAGATGTGGTATAAGGTCATAGAAAGCTAAGGAACATACTTTGATGACCAAACAACAATGACAATTTATATGGATAAAAGATTTTGTCAAAAAAATATTAAAAACTAATAGATTTCTTCTTCTGATTAGTTGGATTCCCTTATTCTTTTTAATTTCTTGTCTAGTAAACCCTGTATCTAAGTCAGTAGGTTTTTTCCGCATAATCCCTCTCTTTGTCAATGCACTTAATCAAACACTCCTCCGTGATGAAAATTCAACTAATAACCATGTTAAACTTACTGATCCACTCTCATATAACGTTGAAAGTACATTTGACAAAATGAGTAGAGCTCAAATCTAATGATCTCTAAACCAAGTTCAAGAAAGATAGTCCTAGGGAAATTTTCCTGTCTAAAATATTATATAAAGATGTAGATGATAAAAACAAGTCAAAATACATACCATAATACCATACTCAAGTTTGCCTCAGAATCACAAATAAGTGTATATCAATACAAAATGTAATCTTTACGGGTAGATTAATTGCTGTTCAAAAAAAAATTTGATTTTTTTTTTTAAATTGATCTAATACCGCTTTTCCTTTACACAGTTAGATAAAAAAGGGGTTGGCCTAATGTGAAGAAGAAAAGCTAATTCAAAAAAGGGGTTAATATAATTATAATAAAAGGGATAGAATGTTAAATAAAAGTAGGGCTAATCTGTAAAAGGGGCAAGGCTAATGTGAAAAACAAAGAAGGGGCTAATGTTAAAGGAAAGATAAAAAAAAAATCAAAAGTTGACACATGAAAAATGTTGAGAAAACAGGAACTGATGTTAAAAAAGGGATTATGGACAAAAAGGGGGCTAACGTCCCAAAATGGGGCAAATAGCAGAAAAGGGCATGAGGAGGATTAATGTTAGAAAAGGTGGGACTGATATTCAAAAAGGGAAGCTAAAGTTAAAAAAAGTGGGAGGGGTTAATATTAGAAGAGAAAAGTTCTCTTATGATTTATATTCTGAAAAGAGGAAAAAAGTTCCCCCTTTGATTTTGATCACTGAAAATGAAAAATTTTGATGCTGGAAGTGGAAAAAAGTACCTTTTGCTTTTAGTCCCCAGAATGTGAAAAAAAAAATTTCCCTTTGGATTAAGCCTCATAAAGTGATAAAAACATTCCATTTATACACTTAGAAGTGAAAAATGGAAGTTCTTCATCAATTTACACCCTAAAATTGAAATAAATCTCCCCCATTGATTTTTATCTCTAAAATTAACAAAATACTTCTTCAATTTTGACACCTCAAAGTGAAAGAAATATTTTCCTTCAATTTTGACACCTAAAAGTGAAGAAAAAATTACTCCTTGATTAGGTCACTAAAAATTTTTAAAAAATTCACCTCAATTTTGACCCCTAAAAATAAAAAAATTTGACTTGATTCTGACCCCTAGAAATAAAAATAAACATTCCCCTTTTGATTGCTAAAAGAGAAAAAAAATCTCTCTCCTTGATTTTGATCCCCCAAAATAAAAAAAAATCTCCCCACAATTTAGACACTAATAAGTGAAAAAATCCATTAATTTTGAACTCATCTACTGCAAAGTTGACCTAAAACCCAAGCTATCACTTGGAACAAGAAAAATCAGATATTATTTGGATTAAGCTTTGCATAGATCTGGTTGCAGAATCTACTCGAATTCAAAAAAAAAAAAAAAAAAAAGAACCACTGTGATGTTACGGCAAAATATTGTGCCAGCAATGTTTGTACTTTGAAGAAGTTGTTCAAGATAACTTTGAAATCAGTTGGATCATCTCTAATGAAAGCAGCAACGACATGCAAACACAAAAACTCTCATACAGTAGATCTTAAATAAAATTCGCCTCAATAGCATTACTCTAGTTTTTATATATATATATATATATATATGCACACAAATGCTTGTCTATTCTTAAAAAGTCTGTTACAGTGTGAGAAAGATGTCTTGAGCATGAATTGGCTATAATGAAACTTTGGCTTATTTTGGGCATCGCCTCACATATTAGTTGCTATGTTTGTGAACTGATCTACAGAGAAAGGTCAAACAACTTTTAGCACAAAGGTAATTCCTCTTTACTTCTTCACTAGAAATTCATTCATACATGCATGTGTGGGTATATATATATATATATATATATATATGGGGGGCCTATAAGAATATATTTCATGCACATGCACGTGCAAACACACACACATACATACATATCTGTAAACTTTTTCATAACAAGCATTGCGGCACATTTCTCCTTGCCATCTTTATCATCTATTAGCTGGCTGCTGTTACATGATCAGCATTATCTATTGCTAATTATAATGTGTTTCAATAATGTATTGGTGTCCATCATTTACTCCATTTACTCACGGCATTTTTCAAGGTTTTCTACCATAAAAGAAATGAATATTGGTTATCACAAAGCCTTGACACACAGTTTATGAGTAGTTGTAATTGGGTTGTAAAAGCCTTGGCCAACAAAGAGTGATAACCACAATGGCTGTAATGGCGACATTAGGAGTATCAACAAAGTACTAAAATTACCCTGTCATTATATACCCTATAATTGTTCATCGTTCAGTCAATACATGCATGCAAGAGCCTGCTTTGGGGAGTTTGTCAGGACTCAGTGTTCAATTCCAGATAAAGGTCAAGCTGATAGGTTTCCTCTGTGAGTTTGGTCTTATCCATTTCTATTTCTATTACACACAATACAATTTTTTCTAGTAAAATTTGCATTACCCAAATAGTAAAAATATCAATATACATAGACACATTCACACACATATTTGTAGGTAAGATTTCCATGAATATATGCATATTCAGATGTATGCACATGCATCATATAGATGGAGAGATATCCACTTGAATCTGTATATTAGTATGTTTTCATGTATGTAGGTATATAGTAGGAGGAACATATTTTTTTCTCCCTTTTATTATATCTGAACATCTCTCTTTCTCCATCTTTTTTTATTGTACAGAGATACAGAAATAAATGTACCATTTTCTTCTGTGTGTCTGCTACAAGGACACCTTTCGAAGAACACCTACTAGATGCTCTATTATGATGTACTGAATTTTGCACTCCAATGAAGACTTAGATATTCTATCACAAAGAAAGAAGAGCATATATCTGAACAAAAAAAAGTAGGAATCATAAACTTTTGATTTTGTATGTATCTGCATGTTCACAGCTGTAAATACAGATATATTTTTTGGCATGATACGATGTAGAGATACATTATACAGATAATATCATATCACCTCCTCATCTCACTTTCACAAATGTTTTGGTACATGTTACCACACAGATCTATGGAGTTTGTTACTATTTAAAGACATATTTGTCAGAAGTCAATATTTTTCTAATATTGCATGTCTTTTGGAGGAAGAGAAGATCTGTGGATTTTTGGATTCAGGAATTTTTTCTGCTTTTCAAAATTCATTTAATACGTTTGATATTTTGCACTGAATCCAACCAATCAAATTGACCCCTTAATTCTGCTTCTTCAGTGACTGCTGGTGTTACAAAAAAAAACTGTCATTGATATTTCTAGATAAATTTATAATGGAGGTTGTTGACAGTCTTCTTACCTTGATATCTCAAGGTAGTATGACATTCTTGTAGCTGGTGTTTTCTAAGAAATTCTATATGATTTACATTTCACCTTCCTTTCTACATCCATATTTTCTTCTTTTTCTCATATCTTAAAAAAATCATAATAGTTATACTTTTTGATATCTTTGATTTCATAAGGGTGGCAAATGTATTTTTATTGCACGATAAAAGCTCACCGATAGAACAAAGTTGCCATCAATTATAATAATATGGAAATGTCATTGAGTTACCGATAGAACAATGATGACAGAAATTTCAGTCAATAGGTTTTTAAACTACTATTCTTGTCTTTGTTGTTTCAATCACTATTTTTTGGCTGGTGCATTCTTTGGCCTTCTTTAGGTCTATGTCAAATTCAATAATTTTCAAGGAGATTTGGACAGAATATTTTTGTTAACGTTGGCTACCATTCCAAATAAAATTAGGAAGCATTCAAAGAGCACATACTTCTGTCAAAGAAGGGGAAGTAATCGTGTATGGATCTGCTAGAAATTTGATCAGTTTTCCCATGGTCTATTGCCCACCCTTCAACTAAATATTATTGAAATTCATTAAGAACGTTTTGGACAAACATGAAATTTTGGTGATCCAAAAATCAGTTTTTCTGCAGCCTTTGGTCCACCTTTCCACAAAATCTGGTTGAAATTCATCAATATATTTTGGAGAAATCTTGTGGATAGACCAGGAAATTTGGCAATATTATCTGGTTTGCATATATTATTATCCCTTGATATTCACAGGTTTTCTATTTGTGGTTCAGTCTTGAATGATTTGAAAATTCAGACTTGAATAATTTGAAAATTCAGACTTCTGCAGTGATCTGTGCCCAACAAAAGGAGAAGTAACTCATTCATTAATCAACCCCTTTTTCAATATCTAAATTAATCAACCCCAACATGGCATACTGCCAAAAGACATTAATCATGTGATGCTTTCTACTGATTGACTAACCAGACCACTTTTTTTCCATGGTTATTCCTGTTGATATAATCTTTCAATAAGAAAAATTGCCAAATATTCAAACAGTTTTTCCTTTGTATCAAGGAAAACAAAAATGCATTGCCATCAACAAGATATTTTACCTGATCCATTCTTGAGTCCTTGTTGGGTGTATAATCTGAGGAGAGAGGCCAAATTTTTTCTGAAAGTTGCGTTGACAACATCAAGAGCCCAAAAAATTATCCGAAAAAAAAATCAAAACGTCAATGACTCTTTGAAGTTAACATCAAAAATGTATCCACCAAAGAAAAATAGATAGAGTCACTGTGTCGAGATGGATGAATTGCCAATCTTTTGACTATTATGGTGATGCATTTCTACATAGAGGATTTTTCTGCTGACAGAGTAGAGACAAAATTTTATGTTATATTAAACTTAATAAATAGAACTCCATAATTATTCAATGGTGAATGATTTGAATTTTGAAAAATTACTGAATCTATTATTGTTGGCATTTTTTGATGGTATGGTAAATTGGTAAAGAAATGATTTTAAAAAGAAAATGTCATTTTATTTCTAGGGAAAAAAACCAAGATAGTTTTTAGCAAATTCTATGAATGAAATATTAATCAGTTGACATTTGATTAATTGCTTCTAAATAAGCAATAATTTGGAGATAAGTTCTTGTCAGGTGTGCAAATATTGCATTATGCTGTAGTTTTAAAATAATAGACAACAATCAAGTTTTAAAGTAATAGACAACAATCCTCGTTTTCGTTTGTGTTGTTAAGACAAGGTATGGAAATCCAAGCCTAGTAAGGAAAGGGAAGGAAAATACCGGAATCCCACGTTATAAACTTTGCGACCATTTGAGAGAAAAACTTCTGTTTACCAGCATCATATTTGGATAGTACACCTGAAAAAAACGTCTACAAGAAGGACCGTGATCGTTAAAAAAACTTTGAATAACCGTACATCTTCGGTTTCATGGAAGTTTCCCTCCAGCATTTCACTTCTCAATTCTACCTGGACTCGATTTTGTACGCTGGATTTCTTCCACTTTCTGTAACATTGTTTTTACATTGGTCATTTTAGCCCTGTAGGAAAATAAGTATTATCCATCGACATTTTTTTATATCTTTCTTACTTTTCTTACTCTTTTTCAACACTTTACCAACATTTTATCCGTAATTACAGATAAATATTTTTTTATCTTTGAATTTTTTGAGATGAGGAATAAGTATTATAATACAGATCTATTGAGACGAGTGTCCTCATTTTAGTTGTTATAGTCACAATGTTTCAGTTGCTGTAATCTGGTCTTCTATCATATTCAGTAATCTTTCAAATTCCCGAAAGGCTACCAAATATGACTGGCACTTGAAGATAGCCAGAGATTACAATGACCAAAACATTGTGATGATAATAACCAAGATGAGGTCACTAGTCCAAACTGATCAATGTATAATGATATTTTTAGCGCTTTACATATATAGAAATATGGAAAATGAAAATGCTTTCAGGCAAGTTCTCTTTCAAATATGTTTCATTTAATGTGCTAGAACAACAATTATCTTATAATTATAATTTTGAATAGCCCTCCAAAATTTCTGATTCAAATGCAACAGTAGTTCTTTTAAAGATCAGTGAGCATGACCACCACTTGTAATGTATTGTAAGTTTTTTTTGAGTCTATTTATATACTTTAACATGTGACAATGCAGACTATTTTCATTTTTTTTAAACGAATAAAGGCAGCAGCAATTTCAAACACTAGAAAAGGTTATGATACAATTTTTTTCTATTGATTATCAGAGGGGGTGGCTATTTTTACAGTTTATTTCAGGAAAAGAGTCAATTATCAGGACCAATTGTGCATCCATCCATTCATCCATGCATTTATATATCTCTATGTTCATATCTCTCATATTTCATTATCTTATCAATTTAGCTTCAACGCTGGGGATCCAAACCTGGTATATAGAACTAATTGAGATGTGAATATCAGATTAGTACTTGGTGGTGTGAGTTTTTCCTGCTGAACAGCAATTAAACCTCACTAATTAAAAGACCATGAATCATATTTTTGAATAATGAGGGACAGATTAATACCAACATATTTCAATAATTTCCAAGCCTTGTTTGGATAGTTTTATTTTTTCTAATTTACTTTTGATATACAAGGTCTGTCCAAAGATTATCAGCCATTTTGTATATCCTGAGAAACAGTTGTGCTGCCTTGATGTAACCAATCAGAGGAGACCATATTGCACATGGAAGATTATTCAATAAAACCATTGATTTGCTAACCATACCGGACCAGTTCTAAGCCCAGAAGTAGATACAAAACTTTTCATGCTCCAATTGCTAATCTTAGCACTTGTAAAATCCAGAATGTCCCTATGGCATCCAAATTAACAATTATGTTGTGAAATAATTCAGTTTCTATATTGAGATTAATTCTATAAAACTCCAAATGAAATTGGAATCAATATCTTCAAAACTAATAATGAAGTTAAACGTTTGGTAAATTGATAGGTATTTCCATAGCCTTAAACAATGAAACCTCCGAACATTAAATTTCCAATTTGCTTGAATTTGAATAGCTGGAGTGTATAGTTAGCTTAAGTGAAATTAGATAAATTGTTAAAATGATAATTACATTTGCTTCATTGCTGTGTTGCATATGGGTTGTGATGATATCATCTAAAACGTAAAATGGTTGTTGTTGCTATTGATGTAAATATAATGTCATTTTATTCAGCAAGTAAACAAAAACTCTTGGCTCAGAATAGTTTTAAGCTTCCTGTACTGTTCTGGCCAGTGTGGATTACAAAAGGTTAAGCAGCTTTTTATGTTTGGATAACATTTCTGTGCAGGGCATGAGTTAGAACAAAGCAGCTTTAATCAAGGTTTGATGGCTCTTTCATGACAATCAGAGGAAATTATAGGGAAGTAACCTCTGAACAGCAATAACATTATACAAACTGGTTAGCCATTCAATAGAAACCATCACATGACCAACATGCCGTGTTGGGACTGATTAATTAGAAATTAGACAAAGGATTGATCAATGAATAAATCAGTTCCCTTGCCTTTTGTTGGGCAGTGATCACTAAAAAAGTCAATTTTTTTCAAAAAAGCAAGCATGAATGCTGTTGAACAGTTTCTAATAAATCGCAACATGTACAAGCTATCTTGAAAAAGTACAGACATTTACTAATCCAACTATTTTATGCCAATACAAATGAAACATTGTGCACTACTATGCTACTTTTCCATGCAGTTGCCATTGAGATTGATGCATAAGCCTATAAATACCCTCCTGGAAGAACATGGCATCAAGCGATTGGAGCCACACATGCATCTCTGCAACAACAGTGTGGAACTGCTTCCTGGTTAATGTTGTTTGAAAGACCTAATAATCTAAAGGAGCCAAGTCAGGTCTATGTGGTGGATGTGGTAAAATATCCAAACCATATTGCTGGAGCTACTCTTTTGTCAGTTTGGCCATGTATCAGGTGGCATTGTGTAGCAGGATGACACCCTTATGCTAATGTCATTGTCTCTTTCGACAAACAATCTCCCTCAGTTTGTCCAGAGTTTAACAGTATCTAACTGCGGTAACTGTCTGACAATGCAGTATGAAGTCCATGAGCAGAATACCTCTTGCATCCTGGAATACAGTTGACATCAATTTCTTTGCCGTCTGCTGAAATTTTTGTGGTCGGTGAAGATAGTTGCTTTCAGATCATGGAATCAACCTTTGTCTCTGGGTAACTTGAAGCACCCAGGTCTCATCAACTGTGATATTGAGCTCGAGGAAGTCCCTTATCAGCTTCCTTACACTGTTCCAAAATCTGAAAAGAAATGCTTATATGTCAGAACTTGTGTACTTTCATCAAATGCTTTAGGACATGACAAATGACACTTCTGATATCCCAACTTCTCATTGATAATTTCATGGACCATAAACTTCAGGAGATCAATTTCCACAGCCATATCACCAAATTTGCACCATCTATCATCTCAAATCCAAGCTTCAACATGCATAAAGTTGTCTTGCTGTTGATGGATGTAGACACCCTACACGAGGCTTGTCCTGCAGATTTGTTTGCCCCCTTGCGAATGCACTTCACCATACCAATATCTGCTTCCTGCTCTTTACATGCTCATCATACAAAGCAAGGAGTTCATGGTGAATTTCTGTTGGATTTTTGCCCTTGGCATGCAAAAATCTTATTATACCTCATACCTCTGTGTTTGTACACTGTTCTATGGTGGTAGCTATCTTTGTTATGAGGTTACATTTGCATCCACTCAATATTAAGGCTGATTTAGTTGTTGAAGAAGTATTGCACCCAGTTTTTGTGTTTAAAGCTTCCAAAATACTTCAATTTCTGTGGATTCAAACCTATCTGCACCTTACTTTTTGGACATCCCTCATATATAACTTTTATTGGTTATACAAGTGTGATTAATCCAATACTTTGATTTAGCTAGTTCCTTCGACTATATCCCTATGTACTGAATTATACACTTTAAATCATTTTAAGGATTGTTGATAAAATAAGTTCTGTGGATCCAAGTCATATTAATGCTGTATACTTTATATATACTCCATGTATCTTACTATAATGATTTATTTTATCTACAGTGCAGATCACGATTATTGACAGCCTTGAATTTTTTATATAACCCATACAATATCTTCATAGATAAATGGAAAATTTACATTAAAAAAACCGAAGGAAAATTTACTTTCTACAAAATAAAAAGTAAAAACAATAGAAGATATACTTGTAAAATTGTAGGATAGTACAAAGGTAAGAAAGAATCAAAATAGGCATAGGAAAAGAGGATTGAGAGGGGGCAGTTGTTCATGAGTACAGGTGTGAATGCGCACAAAATTTCCTCTGGCCTATAATACCTGTTTAATAGTTATCCCTACCTTCCCCAGGAAATATTACAATTGCTCCTGAATGCTATCTTTGCCCCCGAGCACTGAGAAGCCTTGCTATACCAATGGTAAGACTGGCCGCAGGAATTTGGGTCAGAGTAGAGAGGTTTGACCAAGATCATTTACATAAAGATGGGAATATGGCTGCCTTAGCAGATTACTGCTCCTCCTCCTGATTGGTCAATTGTTCCGACAAAAGAATTTTGGATTTAAGCGGGAAAAGTTTCAAAACAAAGAGATTTTGTCTTTTTGTGAGTCAGTTGGAGAGAATATGTTGAGCTGAGTGCTTTGGGTTGACCTTAAAGAGATGAAAATGGTACAGGGAACTTACGTAAATTCAGTGGTTTTGACTAAATTTAGTGGTTTTGACTTGAGTTAATTTAGGTGTTCTATCCCGAGGTTTTGAATATCTCTCAATTCAAAAAGATTTGCATTTGAAATGTCCTTCAGCATAAGCTTGTTTTCCATAAATGGAATCCTCTTGGTAGCAACTTGAGAAAAAACCATTCTCCTTTTGTCATAAAAGATAAAATCTGTTTTTGATCTTGCTACATTTCATATACCTCTTATCTCCCCATATTTTTATTAATGATATTTCAGCATGATTGGGATTTGTGAAGTGGCTGCATTTCTGATTGATTTGCAAATATCCCTGGATCAAATAAGATACTTTGTTGGAAAAATTACACATACAACTAAGTGTAGCATCAATGCAGAAAACAACACGTAGATATGTATATTTGAAGACTAATATAACAATAACTTTAGATATTCATAAGCCTTTATTTTGAAAGAAAAATTTGCGCTTTATCTCAACTCCAAAATCTGCAAAATATTGCATACGTGGACAGGAGCTGCAGGTGCTCTTTTCCTAAAAAAAAATTCACATTCTTTATTATGTCATTTTTTGCTAAATCCGCCCAACTTTCATTTCTATCATTGTCAATGTAGAAAGGAACTACATGATATATTATAAGGAATCTTTTAAATTGAATGTAACATAAAAAGTTCATGAATACATCTATTTCAAAAGCTATTCAAAAATTTTTGCTGATTGAATTATAACAACTAGAAATCAATGGAGACTGAAATTTGCTGATCACTGAACTTGGATATTAACAATTACTTTATCTGCAGGGGAAAAATGTTCACATTACTCTCACTGTTTTTTACCAGCAAATGTAACAAAACTTGCAAAAAATGACGGTTCCTGTTGGAGGATTTTCTTAAAAGAGATGGTGTTGCATTATTTTCAGTGAAATTAGTAGGTCTAAATAACAAATAAGGAACATTGTTGTATAGTGAGAAAATTTAGGGAAGCGGCATACATTAGCCTAAAAAAAATGGCCAGTGTAGATTCCTTTGCTTAGCAGAGAAAAAACTAGAGGGCAATCCTGCATATAAAAGATATTGAATTACCTGTGCAGCATATGCTCCTTGGAATGAGCTGAGCTTTTCAGTATATCTGCCATCATATTTGGTAATAAGTGACCTTTTTCCTTATGGGTTTATCACTTGAAGATTTCAGTATAAATGATTGGCAAAATATTGTGGTAAATAAAAAGTTCAATACTTGATAACAACAAAACTCTAAAGGATAATGACTCTTTTCAGTGGAATAGAAGCTAACCTAAATAACTGTTCAATGTTGGTCAGCAAATTTTGAAAAAAAATTCTTCATTATTTGAGATGCCAATAGCCTAAATTAGTCAAAGGTAATTACGATTAATTTTGACATCTACACTGGTATAGTTACTGGGTAGAGTAAATCTTTGAAATTATATTTACAAACCTTAAGTGTTTAATCCTTATATGTAGTCTTTCATAAGAATATGATTTTTATGATATGTACATTAAAGCAAGAATTGTGTTGAAAAGAAGATTTACAAAATTGAAAACCTGCAATCATATATCACTAAAAGGAAGATCTACATGCGAGAGATGAATGTCATTTCTTGCCAGTGAATGATTGTATGTGTAACACCAAAATGGACTCATGAGCAGAAAAGGAGAGGCTACTGCACAAAAATATTGTTACCTTCCAATGCGTTTTCATATATGCTGACACAAGTATGTCTACTGTAAAATGGAAGAGCTACACACTTCACAAGATTATGGTTTCTCTCTAGTATGTGTTTGCATATATATCCTCAAATTTGACTTCTCTGAGAAAGAAGAGCCACACATTTCACATTTGGTGTGATTGCATATATCCCTTCAAGGCTGACCTATCAGAGGAGGAAAATCCACATAATTCTCAGGAATATGGTTCACTTAAATGTGCGTTTGCATACATTGACTCAAGACTGATTTTTGGAAAAAACACACACATTTCACAAGAATATAGTGTCTTTCAAGTGTTTTTGTATAAGTCCTCTCAAGGTTGACCAATCAGAAAAAGAAAAGCTATCCACCTGACAAGAATAATACAGTTCCTCCTGAGGGTGTGTTCACATATAAGGACCCAAAGCGGATTTCAGAGAAAAAGAACAGCTACACTCTTAACAGGAATATAGTTTCTCTACATTATGTCTTTGCATATGTTCATTGAAGGTTGCCTTTTTAGTAAAAAAAAAGAGCCACATACATCATAAAAAAAGGTTTCCTTCAGTTTGTGTTTGCATCTATTAGTTCAAGTTTGATTTGTTAGACAAGGAAGATCCACACACTTCAGGGGAAAATGGTTTCTCTCCAGAATAAGTTTGCAAGAATATGGTTTTCTTCTGCTGTGTTTGTATATATAGCCTTAAATGAAACTTTTTTGAGAAAGAAGACCTAAAAGTTTGATAGGGATATGATTTTGCTTCAGTAAATGTTTTATGCTGACTCAAGGTTGATGTTTGTGATATAGAAGGGCTGCACACTTCAAAATAAAATAATTCTCTCCAGTGTGTGTTCATATACTTTGGTTTGACTTATTAGAAAAGGAAGATTCACTCTTCATAAGAATATGGTTTTTCTCCAGTGTGCATCTAAATATGCTGACTCAAGAATGACTCCTCAGAAAAAGATTGGTTCCAATGTGTGTTGGCATGTGTCCTCAAATTTAACTTTTTGAAGAGAGAAAAGTGGTACATTTCACAAAAAGATGGTTCCCTCTTTAGTCTGAGTTTGCATGTGTTCATCCTGCTTCCAATTCACCCATTTCACAAGAATATGGTTTCTCTACACCGAGTGTCAACATATGTTGGCTCAGGAGTGACTCCTTATACTTGAGTCACTTCCTTTGTACTGCAAAAATACATCTGTTCAATGGATCATGTTTCACAAATTCAAAAAAATTTCAAGTTAAATTTTAGAGATGTTAAATGTTACTACCTGCATTTGGATTACATGGTTAACTGTGGGGAAAAAAAAACTTGGAGAGAATTGAATAAAAATTGATTTATTATTACAAACCTCCAAGATTCTATGGAAATAAATAGAAATCAGCAGAACTACTTGCAGGAGAATTGACTGGGTAGATTATAATTCTGAATTGGATGAGCAGCAATGAGTCAAAAGGAGAATCTTAAAAGAATTCGACGTAAAATGTTTTCCCTCAAACTGAATTAAAAAATTGAAAAAAGGACATAAAATCCAATGGAAAGTTTTTGATTTTAGAAGGAAATACAATGCCTGGAGTGATTTTCAGAGGAAGTCCATGGAAAATTATTCTGTTGAAGGGAAAATGTAAGTATCATTTTATTGATGAGTTTGATGCATAGAAAAAACTGTATGAAGGAAAAAATTAGATCTTCATGATTGAAAGGGAAAGAACTTAGATTTTAAGGGGAACCAAAAAATTATATTTTTTCTTAAAAACTGACTTGGATTTCTTTTCTTGAGTTTTGAATGATAAAACAAAGAATTATTAAAAAAAAAATATATCCAGACTTTGTACTTCTTTCCGAAATTCTTCTGTTGTCTTCTCAGGATGTTCTTGTTTCCTCTCAAGATATACATTTTATTGTACCCTCCACACAAACTGAACTACTTTCAATCTTGGCCTTTTATAAAAGTTTGCCTTTGAAACTACTCACACTTTGAATTATTGAAGAGAGTCAGAATCAGCTCAGAACTGTTGTGAGGATTACTTTTTCACTCATATCTTCTCTTCAGGTCTCCAGTGTGCATTCACATGGAATGACTCAAAGCTGACTTCTGCAAAAAAGAATAGCTACACACTTCGCAAGAATATGGTTTCTCTCCATTGTGTTTTCTAACATGTCAGTTAATGTGTTACATCAAGAAAAGAAAAGCCACAAACTTTCAGGAATATGGTTTATCTCCTGTATGTGTCCGCTCAAAGTCCTTAACAAGAAAAGGAAAAGCCACACTTTACAAAGAATATGGTTTCTCTCCAGTGTGTGTTTGTATATGTCAGCTCAAGTTTGACTTTTGTTACACACTTCAGAAGAAAATGGTTTCTCTTCAATGTATGTTTATGTATATACGCTCAAAATCGACTTCTCAGAAAAGGAAGAGCCACACTTCACAAAAAAATTGGTTCCTCACCAGGTAGAGTTTATGTATGAGTCTTTAAATTAGACTCTTTGGAGGAGGAAGAACCATACTTTTCATAATAATATGGTTTCTCTCCAGTGTGTACTTGCATATTGCATCTGAAATCAGATGTAAATGTGACAAGATCCATACTTATCATATATTGTGTATTAGGTGTTTTCTAAAAGATCGAATTACCAGACATTTCAGAACAATATTTTTTCAGGCATAGTTTTCACTATCTTTTGTTTTATGACATCAAGAAAACGATTTATTCAGATTCACCAAATTATTTTTT
The DNA here is from genome assembly GCA_963457665.1 of Thysanoteuthis rhombus. Classification (NCBI taxonomy): domain Eukaryota; kingdom Metazoa; phylum Mollusca; class Cephalopoda; order Oegopsida; family Thysanoteuthidae; genus Thysanoteuthis; species Thysanoteuthis major. The sequence goes on from OY735214.1 coordinate 34,766,664, forward strand.
TGAGAAAAATCTGGAAGAAAAATAATTAAATTTATAAGATGATATAGTAATTTGAGAAATCAGTTGATTATAGAAACTTCAATTGGCTCAGATGTATCCTCTATTTTATACCTAAATCTGATATATAAGTATTTTCTCACACTATATAGGAAGAGATTTAATAAAAAACATTATTTATTCATTGGTTACTATATTTATTCATGAAAATTTTACTTTGTGAAACAAGTAGTGGAAATATTTTTAAAGTAAATTCCTCTTTAATCTATTTTATGAACTCTCAATAAAATGTTTAAAGTAGTTCAAATTTTTTCAAAAATTAACCTACCATTAATCAATTTACGCTCTGATTGGAAAAATCCAAAACAACAATATAAGGTAAAATATTGATTTGTTTTACAATTTTTTAGTTCTGTTGGTTATAATATATTGTAAACTTATGCTATGTCAAATGGAAAGAATATTTCGATTAATTTTTTTTCTCAAAAAATTGGTATCACATTAACAAACACCTATTTGCACTTATAAATAATTATATTCATTTGATCATCGGTACACAGAAGATTTCATGTAGTTATGAAGGGTAGTTTTTGCACAAGGCTGGATGGATGGGCAGTTGGACGGACTTTTGGCAGATTATGACAAGATGATACTTTTATTACAATTATTATCTAATGAATACCATTGCACCTCACGGTGGCCTAAGAGTTTGAAAGGTGTGCAACAAACAAATAGAATAGCCAGGAAAGAAGACTGAACAGCTGAGCAATGTGGACATAACACTCACGTATTTCCACTCATAATTAAATATATTCATGTCAGGACAAAAAATCCCACCCATTTTTCTCACACACACACACACACACACACAAACACATATTTACACAACAGTAGAATTGTTTCTTCAGAATATTAGACAAAGTGAAAGGTTTCGTTGTTTTTAATATTTTCTCTCTATTTTTGTGAATCCCATTAAGCTCAGCTGGAAGTTTCTTGGAACCCATTTAGTAAGTGAACCTGTTTTCACATATTTGCTGGCCACAGGGATAATGCATCCTGGTTCTCTGTCTAATACAAGTGTGTGTTCTCACTATTCTATTTGTGTTTATTTTGTTATCATTATTGGAAGCTCCTAATAAGCCTTGCAGGTAAATACACTATTTGATGGTATATAAGACCCCACCCCCAAATGTCTCAAAAAGTGAATGTAACATTTATTGTCCAGACCCACATTCACTAGAACTTGAGTAGTAGTTATAAAATAGAATGATAAATGAGAGGAATTCAGGGAAAGGCATTTTCCCCCTAATATTATCTGCTGACAAACACGGTCTTCTGTGCCCTCAAATTTGGTAGGTGCTGGTTTTTATCTCAGCGCAGTAGAAACTTTATTTGTCATCTACCATCATTGTTTTAACCCTTTTCTTGCCATGACTCACACAGTGAATCTGTTGTGCAGTATTTCGGCTTACAGCTATGACTTGATTTTTACTAGAGCTATTTTTTCTCTCTAATCCCTGGAGTTCTATAATAAGGATTAGTATGCCAGTGCTATTTCACTCTTTCCTGCATTTTCTGTCTTATCTAACAGTTTTGCCATTATTATTATTGAGTTTCCACAGCAGCAGTGGTTGGTGCCATCTCCATCCAGTCATGCCTGTTTTTGTATACCCTCTGAGATAGTTTGCTGCACTCTCTTACAATGTGGTTGATAGTCTCATTTTTTGTCTTCTGAAGTGTCCATACGATCATCAGCATTGCTGGAGATGGAGTGACATCCATCGTCTCCCCCAAGTTCCCAGCCCTCCTCTCAGTATCCCCACTGTCCACAGCAGTGCTGAGGTTTGCACTTTGGTGGTCATCACTTGGGACTGGATGACACTGTCGCCTCAGCCCTCCACTACACCATCCTCACATATCACAACAGTACTGAGGTTTTTACTGTCTCAAACTTCCCTCAATTTTTAAATGTTTGTTCTAGCTGTTTGGCCATTACTAACTGGAGGTTATTAGTCTTATATTAACAGTACTCTCATCAGTATTCTTGCAGATCCAAGAAGTCTTGGTATTTTTTCAGTTTTTTTTATTTTTTATTCAATCTGTGGTCAGCAGGTACAGCCACATCTATGATTTGGCAGGTTCTCTTCTTATACTCAATTATCAGATCTGATGTTTTTACTTGAATATGGTCAAAGTTCCAGAGTAATTTATGGCTTTTGCTCTCTGGGACAGTCTCTGGTTAGAGCTTGTACCATTTGTCTGTATAGTCGAATCCCAGTTGATTGTATAGTTCCTAGTGTATGACTGTTGCTACCCTGTCATACCAGTTCTTGTACTCCTACTAGGTCAGTTTGCTACATTCACTGGTCATATGGTTTACTGTTTCATTTGTTTCTCCACAAAAAAGGCATTTGATGTTTTTCTGGGTTCTCTCAATTTTAACCTGGACATAGCTTGTCCTGACGCATCTGTTTTGGGCTGCCATGCTTAGGGATCCTGTTTCTCACTTCAGGAGTTCTTTGTGTCTATGACTGTTGGTCTGCAATCTTTTCTACCTGTTTTCTGAATTCTCCATGGAGTCTTTTTTGTTCCTATTTTCCTCTCCTTGTTTTCATCACCACGTCTTTTGCTATGTTTTTGTTGTTTGCTGGACTGCTTGTAGAGCTCTCCATAATATCTTCACTGCATGCTTACACATGCTTTTCCAATCTTATCTCGGCCATTTGGACACTGTCTTCTATATGGATTAGTCCTCTGTTGCCTTACAATGAATACGAATAGTTCCAATTTTTAGATATTCTGCCTAATGTTATCAACCGGTTATTATCATCTTGAAGACAATAAGCAGCTCTCTCTGAACATTCATAAATGTACAGTCTTGATGGCAAAAGATCATAAGCCTTAATTTTCTACATGTCACAAAAAACGTTTCACTTCTTTTGCCTTGCTGTCTCATCTGCTTGTTCTATTATTCTAATCCTTCTATTTTGTTAAGACTTGACTTAGTAAAAAAAAAACAAAAGAAAAACTTATCCATTAATCTTAGCACTGGGATTTATTTATTGTTATCAAATAGCATTGAGATTTTTAAACCAACCAGTATGCCAGTACATAAGATGATCATTTAGTATGAAGATTTGTAATGTATTATGACTGGGGGGCCAACTACGAATAGAATAAAGCCAGATAAACAGGAGAATGTTGCTAAAACAAGTAAATTTGTTAAACATTTTCTACAAAAAAAAAAATCTTTTATAAGATCATTTAAAGTATTTGCACATACATAGGTGCGCAAAAAGAGTTACACACACTATAAGTTTGTAAATAGGTAGGTAGAAACAAAAGTATTAATACGTGGATTATTATTAGTGGTGTTTGCATTCTCCTCCTACCTTTCTCTTATATGACCTGAAGCTGGGAGCGAATGCCAGATTGACCAGTTTGTGGAATGCTTGTGTATTTGTGTGTCACGCATTCACTGCCTTGGCCAAGCATGAAAGTCATTTTACAAAGAGGATAAAGCAAGCTGCGCGCATTATAGAATATGTCATGTCCGTTTATGGATGTGGCTTTTCCTTAAGTCAGCCTTTTAGATCCTAGATACAAGATCATGGCTAGAACAAAACACAGCAGGCTGATCAGTGTACTTTCTCTGATCAACAATCTTCAAGCTTTTGCTTCTGGCTAAGTTCTATCTTTGTGTGCATGACTTTGGCTACAAATGTGTGTACATGTATAAGGCTTGCACATATGCTTATGTTGCATTATATATATATTTATACGTATCTTGTTTTAGCTACCATATTCCAGCTTAAATATAAGTGGATAATAATCATCATATACATATATATATAGTAAGAGTTATGTTTGTCACACTTACAGCATTAGTAGCGGCCATCAATATTTCTCCCTTCTCACCCTCTTACTAAACATCCTAACTTCATTTTCTCCCCTCTCTCTTCTTACCATGTCTGTCACACATAGTATCAGTAGCAGTGATCAGCTGAGCCTGTTGTTGTACACCTATAATAATAGTCAGCAAAGGGATTAGTCATGGACTAGTAATTATAATAATTAATACTTTAATTCCCAGATGACACATGCTATCATCCGAAACATAAGATGGAGTAAAGTACTGGTTGATAGAATAAATGAAATTACAAGACAAAGGACCGAAATGTCAGGATCGGCTATAGAATATATGCAATGGAAATGATCTTCTATACATAGTTAATTGGTTAGGGTATTCATCTCACAAGTTGTCAATTCATTCTTTACTGGGTTCACCTTTTGTCAAAATTGCTATAGTCCAACAAATATCTGATTGGGATGTGCCAGCTGCCTGAGAGGAAGTTTTCAGATAGATACATTGCTTCAGAAACCTCTTAACCATAGGATATCTATCATCTAGATATAGATGTCCTTCCAACTAAGGGACATTGAAAATATTCAAGAATCAAATGTAATTCCAGTGTTGGGTTATATGGAGGTGACAAGATGGTGACCGCCATATGACACCTCCATTAATTGTCTCTCTGATGGTCTCTATTCTCATACATTTTTTTACAGAAGAATAATGGGAGAACCTGCAAAAGAGTAATGGTTAGCTTGTAGTGCTCCATAAATCTGGCCCTGTGCCAAAGTTGTTTTAGTTCAATAAATGCCAATTGTGGCATAACATTCTGTATGTAATAATAGGGCATATTTTGTATGAATATATGTGTATTTGTCATATATATATATATATATATATACATATATACATATCTACGTACATATATAAATATACATATGAGCATACATATATAACATATACATATGTACACATATATATATACGTACATATATGTATATATACATACACATATGTATATATATATACATACACATATGTATATATATATACATACACATATGTATATATATATACATACACATATGTATATATATATACATACACATATGTATATATATATATATATATACACACATACGTACGTATATATACATATATATCCACACACACATGCATGCATATGCGTATGCATATATATACATATGCATATATATATACACATGCATATGCACATATATACACATGCATATGCATATATGTATATACATGCATATACATATACATATATGAATATACATATACATATATGAATATACATATACATATATGAATATACATATATGAATATACATATACATACATGAATATACATATATATATATGAATATACATATATATATATGAATATACATATATGAATATACATATATGAATATACATATACATACATGAATATACATATACATACATGAATATACATATACATATATGTATATACATACATATACGTATATGTATATACATACATATACGTATATGTATATACATACATATACGTATATGTATATACATACATATACGTATATGTATATACATACATATACGTATATGTATATACATACATATACGTATATGTATATACATACATATACGTATATGTATATACATACATATACGTATATGTATATACATACATATACGTATATGTATATACATACATATACGTATATGTATATACATACATATACGTATATGTATATACATACATATACGTATATGTATATACATACATATACGTATATGTATATACATACATATACGTATATGTATATACATACATATACGTATATGTATATACATACATATACATATATGTATATACATACATATACATATATGTATATACATACATATACATACGTGTATATACATACATATACATACGTGTATATACATACATATACTTATATAATATCAGTGTATATTTGTCTCTCACATACACGCGGTTATGCTTACATGTATTGCCCTTTCTCATGCAAACGTTATATACTTTATCACATCAAAATGCTTGTGCTTGAGGGACTTTCACTCCTCTTGTGTATGTAAGTTGAAAAATAATCACAACAAGCAACAGGAACGATGAAGCAGCTGGGAAGAAGATAAATGAGAAACAGAAGCAGGATTGGGAGTCAAGAGGAGTAGAAGTATGGAGGAAAGAGGAAGATAAAGAAAATAAAACGTAATACAGTAAGATATGATTGAGGAGTGTGAAGTTAAAAACCCTGATACGAAATCATGTCTATGTACACAGTCTGAACCATGATATGTTCAAAGGAAAATTATATAACAACCTGTCGATGAAAAATTTTTTTTCTCCAGCTGCATCTTTAATCCTTTAAAAAGTTCACCTTGCATTAAACTGTTAAGTTGATTAAACAGGTTTGGATAGTCATCCAATAGAAACTGACACCTTACCTACACCTTTTGACAGCATGCATGGTTTGGGGTAATCAATTAAAAAAATTGGTAAAAGAGGTGATCAGTGGATAGGTTACTCCCCCGTCTTTTGTTGAGTAGTGATCACTAAAAAGTCTGAGTTTTCAAAGAATGGACATAAATGCTACAGGACACCAACAGCCACCAAAAACCTATCAGTTGGGGAGGGGGTAAAAAAAATCATTTTTCTAGACATGATAAAGAGAAAATGTTGAAAATTTCAGCCCTCTATCTCCATTGATGCGGCCTACGTGCATGATAGATATCCAAACAGCCAGACCAACTTGAAAATGGAAGAAACCTATTTGGACAGTTCTGGTGATTGTTTGGATTTTTCCTGTCTCTTTGGTTTAACAAAAGTCTCAATTGTTCCGTACCCACGTTTTATTTGGGATAATTACTTATTCATGATTCATCGCTTTGATGACAATTATCATGAATGAGCAATAATAAGTTCCACTGATGGCAGCTACTTACACTATGAGCGTGATAGACACAGTGGGAAGAAAGAGAGGAATAAGCAAATGTAGGTAGTCAATAATGAAGAGGAGCTGATGGCTGTCATTGATACAGATAGATAGATACAGTTCTTATATATAAGATTTACTAGGACAAAACTACCACAAGATTGAATGGGAAAAATATAGTTAAAGAGAGTGTGGCACTAATCTTCTAAGTGACAAAAGAGCCTGCCTGATCAAAAAATCAACACTTGAAATCTTGATTTTCACATAGGCTTGAATAGCAATCTCTCTCAGTGGTACATTATAAACTTTTTGAACTGAAACTTATGAAATGCATATATGCATGAAAATTCATGTATCTCATCATAATCATAAGTGTCATCATTATACCTGTAATGGTACATTTACTATGTTATAATGGAAGATCATTTCAAATAAGTTTCAATATAATATAACACAATTTAGAATCATTGTCAGATCGTATATCCATTTTTTAATATCATAATTGTCTCATTGGAAGATACAAATGGAGCAGATATAGGCAGTGAGTGAACAAAATGAGAATTTTTCATTGAAACAGTTATTTGGGCCTTTGCATTACTGACGACTGTTTAGCTTGATGGTAAGAGCAATGTTACATTGAAGTGGTTATCCTATTGGTCGCATGTTTGATTCCTTCGATTCTTTAATCATTTATTCAATTTATGTTTCCATGTAGACGAATGGTACTATTACCGTGTAATAATGGGATATCATCTCAAATAAGCGTTTCAATATATGATGCAATTTTTACTCATTCTGTCAGATCATATATATCCATTTCTTTATGAATACTCATATATATATAGTGTCTTCCTCTGTAAGCGCGTGTATATACATATATATATATATATATATAGAGGAAGCCACTTATTAAAATTACAGATAATGTTATCAAACAGTCATTGTTATTAAAATCAGTTGGTCCCAAAAACTCTATTTAAAGTGATCATAACAAGTGGCTTCCTCTACATACCCTTCCCTTAATATTAGCAGCCAGTTACTTGGGTCATAATAAGTGGCTCTCTTTATATGTAATAAAATCTTTCCTTTAGGTTTGTCAATGATAGTAACTGGAAAAATCAAACAATACATTCATTTGAAAATTTTAAGCATTTTTAAAAGCATTGATGGATTGAAAATCATTCATAGATATTTTTACAGTTTTATTTTCATATTTACCTTCCTTTGATTGTGTGTAAGGGTGCATACATGTAATGAAATGAGGGCTAATACTTCTGCCCCTACCATGATACTCAAAATGTCATTTTGACTAAAAATACACAGCTTGGGTTCATATTAACATGTAAATGTACATAAACAACATATAGGTATATATTAAAAAGATAAATGAGAAATATTTTATATAATATACATGAAAATATATAATTACTATAAAACCTGGGCTGTTCATATAAACTGATAACTACAACTGTATTATATATATATATATATATATATATATATATATATGATAAAATATGCAACAAACGTGTATATATATTAATGTATTTAGTAAATTTTGGTTCAAAAGAGTGAAAATGCTCAATACCATCAGTAGAGCAGTAATAAAATGAATAAAAATTTTTTCTTTTATCTATCATTTGTTACAGATTGTACATTTTGTTTCACTTGAAAATGAATGCATGATCTATAATGAACAACTGGAAAGAAGAAAAAAAACTTTACCCATTTTATATATATATATATATATATATATATATATATATACACCAAAGTACAAATCAGTAATTCAATATCCGATGTGTGGTGGGTTTATTTCATAAAGTGCTATACACATTTAACAATAGGTTAAGTTTACCAGAAGAAGCAAAAAAGGGCAGAAATATAAACATGTTCGTGCAGCTATTCCATTATTTCACCATACATATATGAATATATATATATATATATATATATATATATGTATGTATGTAAGTATGTTAAGCTATTAATTACTTAAATTAATATATAATGAATTTATAAAGGAATAAATGGTTGGGCTTTGTAGATAAAAATTTTTGGAGGGTCTGCTATAAATGATATAATAAACATGTGTGTGTGTGTGTGTGTGTGTTTGCATGTAAAGTTGTTAATCACTTAATTTTTCCTGCTGTATTCTTGGAATTATAATTAAAACAAATAATTTTTTCACCAGGTTTTGAAGAAGTAAATAATAAATGAATTTATGATATGAACCCTAATATTCTCTAAGGGGATTAATAACTGACTTTCATTTATATTTGTTTTCATGTAACCTGTAAGACAAATCATTGCAAGGTAATGAAGTACTTCCCTGCACCACATATATCTTGGGTTTCAGTATGTGTCACCAATTTCAAATTTCATGAAAAGCGAGTACTACATTTCAATATCTCCTCTTATGCAATACATATATACATACATTGTTATATATAGCTTATATACATAAATATAATCAAGAGTATAATATGTACAATATAGATGTAGGTATGTGAGCATGCACATATGTCTCTCTATTCATTCTCTATATCTCTGACTCTGTCTCTCTCACACACTCGCTTCACATGCACACATGCAAAATTGTCAATCTATAAGTATGTACTGGATTTACATTTTTACTGTGCATTAGAAGACAGTATTCATTTGTGTATGTATACGCATATATGTATGTGTGTATGTACGTATACAAACACACATACTCACTCATATGTGCCTAATTGTCAGTGCATGAGTTGGTATTGAGCATAAATCTTTACATCATCCCTAAATCAGAAGATGCAGTGTGTGTTTGTATGAGTGCATGTCTATTTTGGTCTACAAAGGCACTTCATTATATACTTGTATGTTACTGTTTCCTGCTGTCCGAGGTTCAATGGTAAAAGACCCTCCCAAAATCTTTGTTTGTGGAACCAAACCACTCATTCACGTGTATATATATATATATATATATATATATATATATATATACATAAGTACATCAATAAATCTGCTGCCTAATGATAAAAAAATCCTTTATTTTACACAACAAATATTTATTCCTCAACATAATCTACTTCCTTGTTGATGCACTTAATTCAATGGTATATAATAATCATATACTTTGAACATTATACATGAAACCTTCCAGATCAAATTTCAGTTATTAACTATGCGTCAGGCTGCCTATTTATTGATGTACCCTCAAACATATACTTGTATATAATCTTATATCCATATCTATGAGAGATTTATATGATCGAATATATGCATGCAAGTGGCTATGCATATAAATGTGCATTATATTCCCTTGTGCACATCCCTGTGCATTTCACCCAACGTGCCTTCTTCTGATGGATGATTCGGCTGCATTTGTGTTTGTGTGCGTGAGCAGCATTCCCCACACTGAGCTCATTATTTCTGTGCCTAACTGTCTCCCTTACCAATTTTTCTCTGCCCGGCATGTAACATCTGCCTTACTTTAGGCTGCCTCCCCTTTTGTCGCAACCACAACTCTTTACAATGATTGCCACGCCTTCTCATTCTTCCCCTAAACAGCTTTAACTTAGGGAAACTGCCGCTCTAAAGGATGCCACCCATGTCTCCTCCTTTTTCTCCTTAGCAACCCTACTGTTTTTGCACATGTATTCATACTCCTCTCCCTTATATATATATATATATATATGTATATATATGTATATATATGAAAAAGTGAAAAATAAATAAAATCATTCTAAATATTTGCTTATGAGTGAGCACAAAGCACAGTTTTATTGTCAGAATTCAGAGTACTTACTTTTCTTCTTTTTAAATGTGGACAGAAAGCAAAAGCTAATCAAACAAAGCACAAATGAATGTGCAGATTTGGAGAAAAAATGATTAGGATCAAAATGATTTCTGTATTTGACAAAATTATTAACATAAATTTGAACACAAATTTTCTCAGTTTATGTTTTTCCTTTAAATTTTCATTTCTTATGATATTTTGAGTGTCCAACATCCCTAAAATACAAAATTACACAAGTCTGCATTAGCCAGAGGATTATATTTATACATATCAGGGAAATGAATAAAATTCTCTCTCTCCCTCTCTCTCTCTATATATATCTGTATATAGATAGATATTGATGTATATGTATGCATATGAACATATGCATATATATATGTATGTGTGCGTGTGGGTGTTTGTTTGTGTGTTTTATGCATATACAGATATAAACATAATTCTATCAATATGTGTGAGTATTTATAAACAAACTGAGCACAAATCTAATGTCTCCTGTGTAATTATATAATCATTTTTAAAACCCTTATCTGTCTAACCTGCTGGGGTTATAGCCAGGCCTGTCGGGTTAGTCATAGGGTTTTATGTTTGCTTGTGAGCCCTTTTAGAGTGATGTTTTTAGGAATATGTCAGAAAGACCCAGGAAGACTGTTTTTGGAAACTTACCCAGGAATCATCATCACCACCACCATCATCTTTTATCATATCTATTTATTTTTTTCCTCTTTATAATATTCATTCTTCCTGGCTCCCAGTTTTATTTCTATTCTCCCTTTTTCCATTCTTTTCTTCAATTTCACATTCTTACTCATCTTATTTTTCATTTCCTTTTTATCCAAACATGAACTGAACTGATTTGGTAGGAAATGGCTGATTGTTATCATTAATTATCTGGAAGTAGCATGCAAACTTATCTGAATAATTAAAATGAACAAATAAAATGCATGCTTCATGATTTTGTTACACATGATCAAGAGTCAGAGATTATGTCCTGTTCTCATGATGTTTCTAAAATATAGTCTGTGTTAATAATTCTTAAAAGTATGATGTTTTAATTCTTGAAAATTTGTAAATAAGATGTAATCTTAACAATATATTTCATATGTGCAATGACTTGAGCAAAATTGTAACTTTTCTACTGAACATTTGCTAATTTCTACGTAGCTCAGTTGTTAGAGAACTAGTTTTCCAGATTAGGAACTATGAACTTTCTTCTTCTTTTCATGCCTTCCATCTCCACCTTGAGTATAAGCCATGTACGAGAGATCAGAGCTGTATTGCTTCTTGATCCACTGTTAGCATTTCTGTTGCCAGAAGATTTTTCATAAGGTGGGGATGATAATCCCATGCCAAACCCCTCTTCATTTCATATCTGAGCTTGGAACCAGCATCAGCAGAGTTTTTTTAATCTATTTATTGTTAGTAAATTTGTGAATATTATAAAGTTAACAAAACATCTCTTTACTTATGCATTTGATATTATATATCTACATACCTATGGAATACATAATGCTTCATGTTTTGTTACCAAGACCCAACTGATCCATCAATGATTTATATTGACCAAAGTGTACGTAATACTTTCAATGTTCTTATTGGAAAACTTTCTCTATTTAAAATCTTAAAGTACCCAGATCTCATTTTACTTTCATAAAATACTTTAATCCAATTGTAAGTCATGCACAATTCCATAAATGATTTTTCAAGGATGTAAAACTTCTGCTTGTTATTCATTAAGAGTAAACACCAAATATTTAACTGGGAATATACTTGCCACAACCAGTATTTAGCTACAGACAACTTTGTGGGGTATTGCAAAACATGATACTGAATCAGTAGAAAAGAATAACAAAGTAGAAGGAGAAAAACATTTTTCAAGGATATTGTCCTTTATGAAAATCTAAAAATTATGTCTAATCATGGGTAACATTTGTAATAAGGACATTAATTAAAACTGTGAATAATGATCAACAAGTCATTTGGTATAATATTTCCATCCCCATTGGTTTTATCAATTACAATGTTCAGTTTTACTCTGATGCTCATTTCATCTGGAGAATTCCAACTATTAGGCTATGTAAAAGAGTAATCTAGAAAAATCCAGGATTTGTGGCCAACATAACATCAGATTATTTTTATCCAGCAAAGCTGTATAATGTATATAACTTTATAACTTCTTCACAAAAAAGTTGGACTTCCATGTTAGAAAATGATCCTGAACTCTGAGTATAATAAACAAGTACAATAGTAGCATAGAATATAAAGAAAAAATCAACTGACCCTTAAAAAAAAGAAAAAAGAGCCTTTTTTTTATGAGATTCAAATAATTAAGAATCACATTGGAGAGAGCATTTAAGATGCTATTTACATGAGACAGACAAAAGGCTGCATATTCAAGGCCAGTATAGGATCAAATTTATTTAGGTGCCTACCATCAGTAAAGATTAAACCAATATGGAGACTCCTCAAAACTATGTCTGATGAGTGTACTGGAAAGATTAATATGTATAACCAGATTTTTTTCATTCAAACTGACACTATTTGCTGGAATCTCTGATGTCTACATCGAGAACTATCTATCATAGAACTCAATCCAACCAGATGAATCATACAGCTGAGGAAGGCCAAAAATGCATCAGCTGAAATTCAGTGATAAAACCAGTAAGGATGAGAATAGTATTATTTTAACTTTTATTATTATCAGATAATGCGTCATCAACCATTATCATTAATTTTTGGAAAGTGTTTCTTTCATCTTAATTTCAGCTGATTTTCATTGACTGTCATTTCAAAGAGTAAATATTGTCATTTCAAATGAATAATTACTGCAGATTAGAAATAAAGAATAAATCTTTGGAAAGACTCAAACTTGCAACCCCCTTCCCCCAGGAAGCCTATCTTACATTGAGAATTGCTCTACTACTTGAACTATGAGGGCCAATAGCGCAGAAGATCAAATCACATCATATAGCCTCGTACGCTATTCCCCTAAATGCTCAGCGCAGCTAAATTTGATACGGTTTGGGGGGGGGGCAATATTGGAAACCATCAAACAAAACCGTCACACAAACTGACAAAATAGGTTTTTTCAGTTTTCAGGTTGGTCTGGTTGGCTGGCTATGTATGTATCACACATGCAAGCATAACCAGAGGAGCTAGAGGGCAGAAATTTTCAACTAGGTTGGGAAGCATTCAGTAAAGTATGCTCAACTTTTAAAAACAAGAAAATACTACTAGTTCTAAAAAGAAGGCTATACAACCAATGTATCCTACCGCTGGTCACCTATGGAGCTGAAACATGGAACCTGTCCAAAAGATTAACCCTTGAACTGAGAACCATGTAAAGGACACTTGAGAGAATCATGCTCGGCCTCACAAAGAGAGATCACAAGACAACACAGTATATCAAAGTAAAGACAGGAGTCTGGTACATCATAGAAATTGTTCGAAAACTTAAATGGCAATGGGTTGGACATGTTGCAAGAATGGTAGATAACAGCTGGACATCACAACTCACAATGTGGATCCCCAGAGATCAGGTGCGAGGCTGTGGCCGATATGAAGTGAAATGGCGTGACAAGCTAGATAAGTTTAAAAAGTACTGGTTCAATGATACCCATGATAGAGAGGTCTAACGAATCTTTGGGAAGGTCATGGTCCAACAACAGATGCTGACAAACTGATGATAATGATGATGTCTAGAAAAAAAATTTTTTCTTGAAAATTCACCTCCAAATAGGGTTTTGGTCTAGGAGGGGTTCATTATGAAGTATAAGTTTATCGATCCACAGTTTGCACAAACATCCATGCTTGATTTTGAAAATTCAGACTTTTTTGGAGATCTCAACCTAATAAAATGTGAGAGAAGTAACTTATTCATTGATCCACTCTTCTTCAAATTTCCAATTGATCATTATTAAAACAGCATGCTGCCTAAAGATGTTGGTCACATGACAGTTTCTATTGAGTAACTAACCAGACTTGTCATCACAAATTTTTTCATAATTAGATAAGGTATTGTCAAACATTGATTTTCCACAAGCATTTCTTTCATCTTCATTAAGATGATGACCTATCACCTATCGAATGAAACAACTGTAGATAGAGGAGACATCATCATCATCATGTTTTTCTTTCATGGTTGAAGATGACTGTGGCTTTAATCCTGTGCAGTGGCGCACCATAGCCATGAGTTCAATTTTGACTTGATTTTTTAGTGAGATTTGCATGCATTCTTGGCCTAACTCTCTTGTCCGTACTTGAAGACAGACTGGGATGTAATGGATGAGCAGGGTGCTCTACATGTCACACCACACTCTTTGTGCTCCACAATACATTGATTTCGAATCAGGGTTGTCCATTTCCTAGATTGATTGCCAACTATGACTATTGAACTTGGTCTGCCCTGCCATTTACCCATTGCCGGGAAAGAAGAGATGGTTTCACGTCTTTTCTTTGAGGATAAGTGTGAATTGAACATAAACAGTATGAGCTAGTTCCATTCTTTGTGCCATTAACTGTTAGGCTACCCACAACTCCTAGTTATACAAGTAGTAGTAATTTGTATCAGAGGAATTATTGTGTGTTTTATTCTTCACTTGCAAAGGAGTACCATGAAATTTCTATGGTTCCTGCGCATGATGTTTACTGTCAGTAGTTTTCTTATATATATTCAACTATGTTTTTTTTTTTCATTTTTCGTATGAAAAAAATAATGCCGACCTGTAAATCCTTTGCTGCATAACTAAGTTCTACTTAAGAGCAACTCTTTTTATAGTTTCACTGATTTATCATTTTCCCTTAATGATTATTATTCTCCAAACCTTTTTCTCGTTTTTTCTTTTTCTCATTTTTTCTCTTTCTCATCTTTTTTTATACATCTAGTGACAAACATACATTTTTTGATGACTCAATTAAGAAGTCAACCTGTTTTAGCTCTTTTTCTAAACGGTCAACCGAAAGTGTCAACATCAACTTAGGTTTCTTCAGTTTTCAAGCTGGTCTGGCTGGCTACCCATGTATTTATCACACATACAAGCTGAACCAATGGAAATTGATCTCTTTGTTTGCCCAACTAAAGGTGAGAGAAGTAACTTATCCATTCATCACCTCTTTTTTCCTGTTTTTTAATTGGTCAACCCCAACACAGTATGCTGCCAAAAGATGCTGGTCATATGATGGTCTCTATTGAGTAACTAAGTAAACCTGTTTTGATTCTCATCTGGTTGGTAAACATATATCTAAGAAAAAAGCTTTTAATTTATTCAACCTTACATATCAGTCCTCTACTTGAAACAAAGTTCAGTATTTACAACCATTCAGAGTTTTTAATCATTACTAGTCCAAAACCCATTGTTCAACAACAGGCTCGGCTGATATGGTATATATGAAAGAGATGATTGGAAGGGAGAAGGGTGAAAAGTATATTAGGTAGTTTGATAAGAGGATAGGAAGAAAGAGAGGGTAGAAAAGAAAGTTAGGTAGTTTGATAAAAATGTAGAGAGGGAAAAGAAAAATAGATAATACCAGTAATGAATCTTAACTAAAAGTGAGGATATAATGCTCCCATGTTGACACAATGAATGTAAACAAGATTTTTTTTTTTTAGTTTTAGTACTAAGTTAATACTTTCATGAACAGTTTTTACTTTTTTTGGATACCTTATCCTTTGACAAAAACATATTAGAATAGAATATACCTGAACCTGAAATGCACAAAAATGAAGTAATCCTTGCTAATACACATGTAAAATAATGTTGTTTGCATGCTGTGTTCAGCTACCATATTTTACATTTGTAAAAACAAGGATAACTTGCTTCAGAAAAACAACGTAATTCCCCAACTACTGGGAATTAAATCTTTAAAAAATGGACTATAGTTTGGTGAAACCCCCATGTTTCTATTTTCATTAGTTTCAGAGTTATTTAATTCCAGAAAGCATGACAAACAGACCAGATGTTTTTCAAAATTTGAATGAATCTTTAAAACACATGTTATCAAATGGAGGAAACTGCATGCTTCTATCTTTGATAGCTTCCAAGATACAGGGAAATACTGTGAATAATACAATTGAAAAGAGCAACATCACCAACGGCTCTGTTGCAATAATATGAGGGTAGGAAAGAATTGGGGAGAAAAGAAACATATGTGATTAAATAAAAATACTTGGTTGGTGCAAGAATAATTGCATTTTTTGTTATACTAAACTTTGATACTTATTTTGGAATAAACTAATATTCAGATATGTTCATGCAATATATCATTTGAAAGCATTACTCTTTCCTATCAATTAAAGCTGTACATTTTCTTTTCAGTATTCATTCTAGTTTATTTGAGGCTATCAAATCAGAGATAAAAAAAGCAAATTCAAGCAATTTTGTTATATAAGTTTAAAATGGACTGTAAGGTAGTGGAAACTGCTCGCAATATCTATAAAGAAAGTAATTTTTGCAAGGGGAATGCCAATGAACATACAGCTCAACATTGTTTCAAAAAACTTTGAAATGGAGATGAGAGCCTTGAAGATGAGGAGAGTTGTGGACGTCCTTTTGTGATTGACTGTATCCAATTTAGAACCATGAATGTGGTGGACACGTGCAAAACAATTCGAGGGATTGCAGAGGCACTGAATGTTGACCATTCAACAGTTGTTTGAGATGTGCTTCTTTTGTGCAACAAAAACAATCCATTTCTTGATCTCATTCGGATATGACAGAAAAATAGATCCTGTTCAACAATTGATAGTATTCCATGCAGTGACTAGAGAGATGTTGAACATCAAAACTCTTTCCCAAACAAAACCTGCATCAAAAGAAGATCATGGTCACTGTTTGGTGGTTAGCAAGAGGAATCATCCACTGCAGCTTCTTGAAAAACCATCATAGCAAAAAGGAATAGCTAAGAAATCAACAAAATACACCACAAACTCTGTTACGTTCCATATTGGTCAATCGAAAAGTATTATTTCTTCTCTATGACAATGTCCAATGAACCTGAATGAAAAACAGCACAGCTTGCAAGGTATGCAAATGACCCTGAAGAAATTGAACAAACAAAGCTATGGTACTCTACATTGCCTAGCTTAATCACCAGACCTCACTTCAACCCACTGCCACATTCTTAAGAGTTTCAACCTCTACAATCCAGCAGCAGCTCTTAAAGCCTTCAAAGAATTCATTTATTTCAAGAACCCAAAATTCTACCCTTCCAACATAAATGCACTTGTCTCTAATTGGAAAAATTGTGCACATTCTGAAGGTTTTCATTTTGATTAATAACTTTTATTCTAAGCCAAGATATACTCCTTCAAAGTCGATAATGAAAAAAAAACCTAATCATTTTTGAACCAACTTAACAGAAAGGGAGTAGGGAGAAAAGAAAGTTTAAAAGAGAGTAGGAAGGGAAACTGGCTGACGGCTGCTACTGATACTATCTATGTCAGACACAGCACTCATATATAAGATTTTTCCTCTGTGTTCTTTCTAGAATACTTTAAATTCAATTTTTCCGAATAAGTTTACTCAAGTTGTTTGGCTTGGGGAATTTTCCAAGTTTAATCCCTGGACGTGCTGCCATTATTGTTTATCTGTGTACATTGTGCCAAGAGTTTTTTTTTCCTCTTCTCTCTCTCACTTTGCATCTCCAGTCATTGCATTGTGCAGTGTTGTCAAGTCTTTCACAACTGTCATGTCAACGATGCTTTTGGTGCAAATGATTGTTGGTAATTATGTTTACCTCTTTGAAGTGCCTAATCTCTTTGATCTCTTTTTTTTCATACCTTTCTTCCTCTTCTGCTTTTTTTTTTTTGCCATTCAAGCTATAGTCATTGGGTACTGCTCTGTCAATTGATGCCACTTTATCTGTATTGTCAATAATAACAATATCTGTCTTGTTGTGTTCAAAATGCTCATCAGTCTATATTGGGAAATCCCGCTGTCCCTTTCTTTTCTTTCTTTTTCTCTTTCCTATTCTCTTTTACTTTAGTATGTTTTGATGTAAAAATGGCACCGTTCGTCTGATGTAAGTTCTATCTTGTTTTTCCCACTACAAGTTCAAAACACAAATATTGCTAGATTATTTTGTCTCTCTTGACAGAATGTTTGCATCCAACTTTGGACATCTTGACATTATTCAGTACTATATTTTGTTGCCTTTTGTTTTTTTAACTGCCATCCACGTTCATCATAAGTAAATGATGCATTGTAAGAAATCTTCTCATTATTTACTTGCAAGGTGACCTAATGTTGCCAAGGATAAAATACTTTTTATGATTATTTAGCTCATGTATACGTTCTTTATGTATGTATCTTTAAACAGTTAAACAGGGATTTTACGGATTATGCAAAGTGATTAAATTGACAACAAAGAAATGTAGAATCACTATCATTCGTACAGCAGCAATCTTTTTGATCATTTTTTTTACAAAAGTTCCCTTTTGTTATAGATACAATTGTCGTTTTCATCAATTTCTCTTTTGTTATGGAGATAATTGTTATTTTTGTATATAGTTTTGATTAGAATTCTTTTCTGAAATCAAAATGTATGCTCAGCAAAAGTGCTTTGGGTAAGTAATATCATCTTTAATTTTATTACTAGATTAAGCATTGTCAATTATAGTTAATTTTTCGATGCTTCTTTCATCTTAATTTCAGTTTCTTTCTATAGCAAATACTCAGAGCATCATTCTTCTGCCATAAGTAGTTGTAATAAAGGGCAATTGAAATTAAGAGAAAAACATTACAAGTAAAATTAATAACCATAATTGTACTAGAGAACTTTTGAAACATCAGTTTGAAAGATTTAAAATATTACTGTAACAAAATATTGAAAAAAAAGACTCAATAGGATCCATCATGTGACCAATGTATTTTGCAGCATGTTTTGTTGAGGGTGATCAATTACAATTTGGAGAAAGGGATGATCAATGAATAAGTTATTTCTCTCACCTTTTTTTTTTTTGTTGGATGCTAAAAAGTATGATTTTTTTTTAAAAAAGCAAGCATAAATGCAGCTAGACACAAACTATGGACCAATTTAGCATAAAGTTACATCGTAAATTGACCCCTACTCTAAAAATCCATTTAGGGGGAATTTCGGAAAAACAAAAAACAACATTTTTTCTAGACATAATGGGCAAATGTTTAGATTTTTCAACACACTAGCTCCATTGGTGCTGTCAGTAAGCATGATACTACATAGCCATCCAGACAGCTTAAAAACTGTAAAAACCAGTTTTGGTTGACAGCTCCTAATATGATAACTATCTGCCTCTGATCATAAATTTATAGAAATGCAAGTCAACATTGAAGCACCAACAACCTTCTTGTAATTGAGAAATTACTACAACTACTACTAACAACACCACCATCACTATCCTCCTCCTCCTTCTCCTCCAAATGCTTATCCTGATCAGCCTGTTTTGGTATAGAAGAGATGTTAGTCATTGAGTTTTATTCATATTTGTATACATATAAATTCTTATTAAAATCCTTTCCTGCATTTTTACTTATCCAGTCTAATTACCCTCTTTATTCAATGTCTTGATCATTTTTGGCACACATTTATGAAGGAAAAAAAAGCATAGTTTTAAAGGGATAAAAATAATTACGCTTCATTTGGAAAAAAAATTCAAAATCCTATCTTGAGGAAGTTATGGATATGGAACAACCACAGAGCATCAAAAGAGATGAGATGAAAAATCTAAAACAAATTTGATATTTTGTGATAACACCTTTTCCTATAATGAAGAGGAAAATAGCTCGCTCCCAAACTCAAAATATCATATAGATTTTGAATTTACTTTGATGTTTATCACTTTTAGTCACAGTAATGAGATAAAGTTGATTGCATAGAGAGGAATGGATTACTTCTTTTGTTGCTGGCTATCTAAAAGCTTGTCTTGGTGTTGTTCTATAAACATTGTCTCATTTCTGAGTTGATTTTTGTCTCTTCTTTATTTCAAGTTATTCTTTGATAATCCAATTCATTTTCTTGCACAAATTTCATGGCTTTTATTCTGAGGCTTTTGTCAGTTATTTTGTTTTTGTGGCAATTTTAGAATACATTATCATTTAATTGCTTCATAGTAAGTAGGACAGTCTTTTAGATGCCATCAGCATCCTTATCATCATCATCATTTTATTTCATAAATCGATAATCAATAAAGAAATACAAGATAATTGGAGTGACTTGGTTCAGTTTAGCAAACTTGCCTCTTTAGAATATGTTATTTTGAAATCAATCAAATGTTTTTTAAATCAAATTTCAAGTATAACATTTCTTGACAAAACTTTTTTGAGAGAACATGATTAAGTTTTTGTAATTCATTTACAGTATGGTTTTTGATGCAGTGTATCCTTAATTCTAAATTCTTTTTTTTTGGTTAAAATTAATCATGAAAATAAATAGGTACTAGCTTCAGTTGCAAAACCTTAAATCTAGCCCTCATATAGGAAATGTCACTTCCTCCATCTACTCCCTTTGAAAACTCTGAACGCACAAGTTCACTAGTTCATTTCTTTTACCAGACAGTTACTCCTCTCCTTCTCTTCCTACTTTCTCTCTAAACTCATGGCTGGCATAGTTTCCATTCTTTGACCATGACTATGTAAATTGTCTTTCATCACTAATTTTCTTTGATGTGAGAATCCGAAAGAGTTTTATAGCTACTCAATGCAAACACTGCAACTATTTCGCTTATTTAATTTTTGGCGACAATGCAAACACTGTACTTATTATTTCCCCCCTTTAGCTCCTTTTTGCACCTAAACCTGAAGCAACCACCTTTTAATAATTCAGCCTGGTCAAACATACCACCCATTATTATAAGCACTGGTAATCAGGCTCCATTTAATGGTTAAACCAAATGATATTAGACCCAGTACGTCATGTGTTTCCCTAACTAATCATTCTCCCGTGTTTCATTTTAATATACAAAAATGACCATCTAAACTAAGCAGGCCTCTTTTCTTCTTTTTATGATCAATCGTATCAATGTTTCTTTACATGCATTTCATTTCAGTCTTGTATTGTTATAAATGTCTCTTCATTAAATATACGTTTGTCTTAACACTTATGTTGTCGTTACTATAATTACAAGCTTTGCATAATCTCCACATCAACACTCACAGTTGGTATGCATATTCTACATTCTGTCATGGCGACTATTGTCTCTCTTTCTCCTTCAACGTTTCTAGTGACATCAGTGTGTGGCGGGAAAAAACAAACACGTGGAGACAAAATACTCTGTCCTCCATAACTATACAACCTTGTAAATACACAGACTCCGACTACATCACTACTCTCTGTTACTCACAATAGGAACCACCAATAATTAATGCCTTTCCATATATATATGTATATAGATACAATAGTATTTATAGGATTACTTAGTACATGCATAACTTGGTGTAGGCCCACATCTCTGATGTCACCATTTTCCTGATTCATGTTTGCAAATAAAAATAGGTCAAGTCACCTAATAGAAATCATCATGCGAACAATGTCTTCAGGCCATGATGGGGGAGATCAATTAAAAATAGGAAAAACAAGTTTTCAATGAATGAATTACCTCTATCACCTTTTGTTGGATAGTGATCACTAAAAAAGTCCAGATTTTTACAAAATCAAGCATGAATGCTGCTGGACACAAACTAAGGGACAGCATAAATTTACACTGCAAATTGAACCCCTTATTAAAAACCTACGGTGGATGGGGGAAGTGAAGAATTAAAAAAAAAAGAAGAGTTTTTTTTTCTAGACATAATAAGGAGCGAATGTTTGAATTTTCAGTCTTCTAACTCCATTGGTGCTGCCTGTATGCCTCATACATACATACATACATACATACATACATACATAGCAAGCCAGATCAACTTGGAAACTGAAGAAACCTATTTTGCCAGTTTCTACTATATAAGAGTAAATCAATAAGTCGCTTAACCCAGTCAATATCTGATTTTGACCGGAAATTCTCACTGCAAAATGTTCAATTTATATAATCTATGAAGAAGCACTGAAGTGCACTGAAAAAGAAGGAAATTATGCTGGAAATTTAATATTTGCTGTGTACAGACTTATAGACTTACTTACCTATCTTGTTATAGCTACAAATCTGTAGCCCAATGATGAAAAACATTTATTTCACACAACAATTACATTTCAATATAATCTCCTTCCTTGTCCATGCACTTAATTCAGTGGTGGATATTATTGGGTACAGACCTCTCGCAAAACTGAAATTCCGCAAATAAAGTTTGATACTCCTACAACTCACAAACTTCGCCTAACAGTTATGAAACTACACAAAATCAGCCATAAACAACTGACTAATGAGAGTATATGGAATGATGATCATTTAATCATTTATTTAGTGGATTGGGAGATAGAATAAAGACATTTATTTGCAGGAAAATTGACACCTTATGAAGAAAAACATTGAAGAAAGACTAGCAAAAAATATGAGATAAAAATTATCTGAGTGCACACTATAGAACCAGAGATATTTTTTGATATAGATAGTATGAATGTTCTGACATAATATAATCTTTCTCCACACTAATGCCACAGAGATTCCAATGATAAAATTAAATTAAATATGATTTTGGCATTTTTCGAAAACACCTAAATATGATTTAGTTTCAAAGATTTACTATGATTCTCTCGATACTTTGATTTAGTTTACTATTTTTATCTCATGGCAAAAAACCTGCAGAAATTAAATCTTCAGCAAATTTCAAACTACAAAATGAAATATATTTTTTTTTAGCTCTTGTTCTTACTTAGTTAAATTATATATTTATACATAGAAAAATATAGTTTTTCGAAAACCCAATAAAATTTTGAATTCAAAACTTTTAAAAAGCCTCAATCGTGATAATAAAATGATTTAAATTAGGTTTTCTCTTAGTATTCACAATTTAAAAATTATAAATTATGCTTTTGAAAATTATTTGATAAAAGACAGTAATGTTTTATAATTTTTGTAGTTATTTGTTACCATATTTAGTTACTATTAGATTGCAGTTGTAGTCAGTTGTAGGGGAGACTAAGTGCAGTTGCAACAAGGGAAATCAGTTTTTAGAGCAATTGCAATTTTGTACAATAAATACATGTTTAATGAAAATTTTTGGCATTGCAAATTGTTCCATTTTTCCAATCTAACTATATGAAATATGGAAAGATTGAATAACATTTTTAACATCTGCACATAGACTCAAGGTAGCCCTATGTTCTATGCATAAAGAGACAAAACTTAGTAATTGTTATTTGATACATGAATAAATGATACTAAAATATTATCATGAAACAATACATATCTTCAGAATCATTCATTAGACTTTCAGTGTCCCGGATTGGACATAGACCTTCCACAAGATTCGCTTAACTCCTTTATTATGAGCGTCACAGAGACAGCACTGCCTGAATTTGTCTAGCTCTTTACACCATCTTACTTTCTGTTGGCCACAATTTTGCCTATGATCTCTGGGGATCCATGTTGTGAGTTGTGATGTCCAGCAATTGTCTGTCATCTATGTAACATGTCCAGCCCATTGCCATTTGTGTTTTCTGATGGTTCCTATTACATCTCAGACTTCTGTCTTTTCTCTAATATACTGTGCTGTCTTCTGATTTCTCCATATGATGTTGAGCATGATTCTCTCATGTGCACGTTGCATAGTTCTCAGTTTGAGGGTCAATCTTTTGGTTAGATTTAACATTTCAGCTCCAAAGGTAACTATCAGGAGGAGGCATTGGTTATATAGCCTTCTTTTTAGGACTAGTGGGATTTTCTTGTTCCAAAAAGTTGAGCTTACCCTTCAAAAAGCTCACCAGCCTAGTGTGATTCTTCGCTTGATTTCTTCTTTTAAGAATATTATGGAATTTCGTTCTCTTGGTAGATGAAGTGGTGTACTTTTTCAGCTTTGTGTTTGTGATTTCGATTGTTATGTCCTTGTTCTCAACATATTCGTTGCACATGACATTCGTTTTGCTGAAGCTAATGTGGAGGCCAACTTTCTTGCTTTCTTCATTTAGTTCATCTAACATTATTTCGGGATCATGAAGGTTCTTAGCAAAGTGGATGATGCCATCAGCCAATCTGAGGTTACTTAGGTATTTCCCATCTATTCTGATTCCTTTGTTTTCCTATTCTAGGCCTAGGAAAATCATCTCAAGGTAAGCTGCGAATATTGTGACTATGCTCATTGAGAGAAAATGCAAAAGTTAATTGGCAAAATCTAATGTATTTTCAGAATGTGGCAACTGTTCTTAAGATTGGAGTCAGTTGCAACATCTGACTTTTTCCATTCAAATAAATATTGTTAACTCTATGTAATAATTTTTAAATGATAAAGGGTAATTAGCAAATTTAGTTGGTCTGGTCCAAATATTTTCTGATAAACTCAAAGGAATGTGAAAAATATTGCAACCATTACCTATTGTTTTTAGTGAGTGAGGGGTTGTGTAAAATTTTGTCTCACCAAAAAGGATTGTGAATGAAAAAAGTTTGAGGACGCTGATCTAAACAAAACTACATCACATTTTTGTGATCAACATATTTGATTCATTTATTTATTAGCAGATGAAGTATTTTCCTTTTAATAGTACTATTTACCTTCATCTTAATATTTTAGTTACAACAAACATAAATGACTTTAAAAGAACTATGATATTTGGCGAGATGCACTAGACAAATTTAGAAAGTACTTGTATTGTAATACCCAGGATAAAGAGGTCTTGCAAATCTTGGGGAAGGTTGTTGTCCAATGATAGATGCTAAAAGGCTGATGATGATGTATGCTAATATTAAATGATTCAAGTCTTGTGTAAAAAATAAGGTGTGTGTTTTTATAAACAAATTGGAATCAAACCTACCACTGATAGGGTAGCTGCTTCAATGCAGTGATATTCTAACAATTGAGCTAAACAGCTGCTGGTAATGCAAAGGCCCAAATAACTGCTCTCAACCCAAATTCTCATCTTGTTTATTCTCGGTCAATTCTTTCAACGTGACAGTTACACATTAAGAAATGGATATAATTGATCCAATAGACTGAATTGTAAATTGCTTTATATCATATAGAAACTTATTTGATTCCTGTAGCAGCCACATTTTCTTCAATTGTTTATTCTATTTACATTGTCTATGTTGAGAAATACATTAACTGTATAATGACGGGATATCATTTCAAATAAGTTTCCATATAATATAACGCAACTTATGATTTACATATAATATACATATGTATTTACATAATATATATATATATATATATATATATATATATATATTTATGTACACATACTCTTATATATACCAACATATTTCCTATACAAGATGACAAGATAATTTATTCATGGATAAATTATACAAGCATATATTCAAGCATAAATGTATTGATTGCAAATAAAAAAACTCATACTTCACAAAATTTATTTCACGTTTTTCTACAACTCCTCATATTTTCTGATTTTTTTAATAATTTTAAAACATGACAACAGAAAAAACAAAACTGAGGTACCATAAGCAGCAGCAGCTGTTGCTTGCCTTATTCCAGAAAACACACGCACACACACATACCGATTCAAAAGGAGCAGTCTGCGTTCACAATATCCCCTTCCTCTCTTTCTTCATGCTTTAGCCTTGCAGAAAACCAATGAACAGACATAAAAAGTGACAATACCACATATATCATAAGATATAAAATTGCAGTATATCGGTTAGTGGCATGAAGTACTTTTCCCCAGATTACTATAAACATTTTACATTTCACTTTGATTCTAGTACATAAAAATGTAAATAAAATCTGCTTGGAAATTTCTGTTAATTTGCAAACAATTCATTACCATTCTGTTTGACAAATATGCCTCAAAAGTGATTTTTTGCTCAAAAATACATGCTGTCTTTACCTCAGCTCAAAGGGAAATAGAAGTGAATTATCTATTTGATCAATAAATCTCCTAATGTGAACATATAGAGAAATTTTGGTCTAATTATTTCTTCTGGTCATGAAAATCAAACAGTTTCCTTCTGATTAAAGTTTTGTCTTTAGCTTTGCAGGCCATTTTGAAAAGTCCCCCCACAACTTTTTGACAGGCTTCCTGAGAAAGAGAGTGATGTGAGTTCGAGTCTTGCCAAAAGCTTGTTCTTTAATTCCAATCCATGCTGTTTACAAACTGTAGTATAATGACAGTCTGAGTAGTTGAAATAATTAAAAAAAACAAAAACAACTGTAATTAAAATGAAAGAATTTCTTATATAAATCAATTGACAATTCTTCTTCTAATGATAAAATTCAAGAAAGAATTGAAATATTAAAGTGAAGAGTAGTAGAGAAAAAAAAGGGCCATAGGGGAAGAAGAAGGAAACAACAGTGAAGACATGAAATACTGGAGGGAAAGGTTAGGCAGCTCCTCTGTCTCAACCTCCCCCACAAAAATCCCAAGCTACTGTGTTCCATCACCTACCCCTCCCACAGTAAAACCACCTGCTCCTCTACAACCACCATCAGCTACATAGGTTTCGTAACCCTGTTCCAGCAAAACCCATGAAAAACATGGAAGCCTGAAAAGAACCCCCAGGCAAAAGGCCTGATAGAAAAAATATTTTCTTCACCTTCCTTTCCTTCTATGACCCAAACAAAAAGAAAATAAAAATGTAATGAGAGGATATTTGTCATGTCTGTCCAGGTGTTCTAAATACAAAGGATGTACCTACACAAAGATTGAACTATTTGAAAAAGCTTTTCAACAATGCATTGGAATTCAAACCTCAGAATAAAACAATTGAGGATCCAAGTAATTTTCCCAAAGTGTCACATCATTGACAGTAATTAGGAACGGTCTAGATGGAAGGCAAATTTAGAGCTTGTTTTCTGAGGCCACTCGCATTCAAAATGATACCACTGGTAGCCAACGAATGAAGACCAACACCCCCTAACCTCCTGCAATGTATGCCACATTTTCTGCTATCATTTTTTCAAAATTCGAGATAACAAATATCCAGGTACCTAACAGATTTATACTGCTCAAACTTAGAATTGGTTTTAATTGACTGCTGATATAGCATTTTCTTTTTGAGTCAGTCTATCACATCAAAAGATAAAGGTTAACTTGAAAGTATTTGATTCTTCTTCGAATTTTATTATTAGATGAGGCATTGTCATTATCATTAAATTTCACTAGTATTTTTTCTAGAATACAGTTGCTTTTCATTATGATTTCTCAGACTATCACTCTACAGCTATTTTCAAACACTGTGAATCGGAAGTAAAGATTAAGCTTTGGGCAAGGCTCGAATTCGCATCCCTTTTTTTCTTGGAAAGCCTGTCAAAAAAGGCAGCTCCAGGCATTTAGGGAAAACAAGGAATAAGACTATATGGTTGGATTTGTACTTCTGTAACCATTAACTTTTGTAGCTCAAGCAGCAGAACAGCTAAAAATGACAGCCTGAACATTTATGATATGAAGCAAATGTAATTAAACAGAAAAAATACTTGTTAAAAATGAGTTCTTTCTTATTGCAAAATTCCATTTGCAGTCCATGAACTCCTAAAATTTCAGTATGTACTTCTACACCAACCAGCATATTCTGCTATATAGTGCAAGAAATGTGTATATCATCACTACTTCTTAACATGAATTAACATCATTCTCCATCTCTCCATCTGGTAGTGTGTGATTTGGTTGATTCAAGGTCTGAAAACTAAACTTTCATCAGCACATTTGGTTATTTTTTTTTTGCCTGAAAGAAAGTTTCATTGTGTAGCAAACAGAAAATATTTTTCTTTTCTCATATATGATTCTATTCACCCCCACCTTAAATCATGATGTTGAATTTCATTATGATTGTAATGCCTTTGATAATCAAAAAGAATTTTTTTTAATAAAGTGAAGCCATGCATGACCTTAAGGGAAGTTAGTCATTAGAGATCATGCTGGTGGGAGGGGGGATACAATCTCATACCAAAGGCAAGCTATGGATGTGTTATCCAGCGGAATAGGAGATTTTAGCAGAATAAATCAAAGCTAGTTTCTAATTGTGGAGACAGGCCTTTTATTGACATCAAGGAAGTTTCTTTTAACACATCTTTTCATCTTTTTTGGGTTACTGAACAAAGACTACGCCATTTTAAATGATAATTTCTAATCTTTGAGCTTTTATGTTGCTTTTCTCTTCTGATTTCACATTGTAAAGGAGAAAATCAGTGCCTGAAAATGAAGATTATGACATAAGGTCTGCCAAGAAAGTATTCCACCAGTCAATAACAATGAAAGGAATAGCCTACCTAGGACAAAGATGCCTTAGTCCTCTTCAAAGTTCACCCCTCAGGACCTCAGCTTCCCTTTCACTTTTCAAACATCTGCAAAATTCTCTTTTACGATTGCCATCAGCTGCCTTAATGCATTTTCCTTTATTTCATCCACAAACTGTAATCTGAGCATTGTGAGTGCAACTGTCAGACAGTACACAAGCTCACTCAATGATAACTCCAAACTGGCTGTGCAACTCCATGGGAGAGTGTCTATTCGTGTATGTGCAATGAGATCCCCAAGGACTGGTTGCCAAATTATACAAAGACCATGCAAAATTCAAAATGGTCACTTTTTTTCTGACACTTATGATTGTGTAATAGAAACAACACAATGATATCATCTGAAGAAGTCTTCTGCTCATTGGCGAAAACAATGCAAATAAAAAAGGTGATCCGCCGATAGATGCATTTCAGTCATTCCATGCTAATCAAAATTGTTACTTGTCATGTGGAATGTCTTAAAACATAATGTTGTTTTAAAACTGAACATTGCTATGTTATATAACAATTTCTCTGCTTTTTACTTTTCTATAAGTAGCTGAAATGAAAAAAAAATTCCATTGAGTTTATCGTTACTGTAATTTGGGCTTCATTTAATTTTATGATAGCCAAACTAGAGTAGCTTTTATCTTATTTTTTTTAAAGAAATTAAGTGAAAAAATAACCCAATGATGATTTTGCATGCATGTCTAAACATGATCTCAGATGACCTGAAATTGCTTGTCAAATACTACAATAAATTCTTCTTCAATTTTTTCATTCTTTTTCTTCATATTTTGATTGAATTGATACACAAAATGTTCAAATAAGTAATTTGTAATTGTTATTCAGCAGTTTTTTTGTTTCAGTATGCAATATCAAGAAATGATTTTGAATATGAATCAAGAAATTCTGTATTATCCTTTATTGATATGGCTACTTTTTTATTTTCCTCATTCTATCAACATATAGATAATGTATAGAGTTTGGTTGAATGAAGTTCAAGAATCAAGCATTAAGAAACAGATACATTCACACATTTTTATAGATGTAGGTAGATTAGTAAATTTGTTGCTTTGTAAGTAATTTGGCATAGCTATAAAAACAGCAAAATAATAATAATTTGAGCAAATGAAAGAATTAAGAATAGAACACAAAACACAATAATCTATTTCATAATGATCTGATTTATGTACGTTCGTTTGTGAGTACAGAGCAATACCATTGAAATTATGTGGGAAATAAAGCAATGTCCAATCTAATTGGACCAAATTCAGAAAGTACTGGCTCCGAGACAGCCAGGATAGAGAAGTGTGATGGATCCCGGGGAAGGTCTATGTCCATCAACCAACATTAAAAGACCAATGATGATGAAACAGACCAAACGGAATAAATCCAAAAAATTATTGACTTTTAATTACAGCTTTTTATAAGAAAATAATTACAATATAAAATTCTATAAATAGGAAGTGACTTGACATTGAGCTTAAAGCAAGTAAGTTTAATGGAGTAAGACTAAATCTGACAAACATACTGTATGATATTTTTATCATTTAGATTTTACAGCTGGATTTCATCTTAGTTACTTTAAAAAAAATCATTTTTGCAGGTCATTTTTTTTTTTATCTTTCAGTCTTTGTGAAATTATTATTACAGTTTGAATCATCTCAGAGTTTTATTGAAACCAGTACATGTATTTTGAAAAAATAGCTGAAAGTACTTTCAGATATTCAGACACCGACTCTTACAAATATTTGCACTTATGAACAGATCACCTTTCTTGTAAAAGAAAGACTATATGAAGAGAAAAGAATAGGCAACAAGGCGGCTACACGTTCAGAATTTTCACTGGTATTGTCTATGTTTTTAGAAAAGGAAATGTTTGCAAGAAGAAAAATGTAATAGCTTTATGCTTGAGTCAAACCAAGGGCTGAAGCTTATTTATCACAGTGAGGTATTTCTCTTATTTCTCTGCTAAAAGATTTCAAAAAAGTGGAGTAAATTAGATTTTAAGAAATCGCATTTATCATATTCAGCAAGAAAAGAATGCTCCATTTTTAGCTATGAAATATAATATTTCATTTATTTTTAGAAATAAAATAAATGAAAATCTTTCTTTCTACTTCTTCTATCTGATTGGGACGAAGCTAAAAGGTCTCTCATAAGTTTCAAATGATTTTTAGCTTTAATTAAATTATCTAGGTAATTAATTCTTGACTTGCTTTCATTATCAGACAATTATTGTCATTTTAAAGTTAATGAATTAATCAGCTTTTCTCTTAAACCTGGGCAGTTGAGATAGGCACTTTGAGAATATGTTCTACATTTCTACACCGAGAAATGATACAAGGAGCTTAAAGCCACAAATGGTTCTCGAATGTTTAGCTAATTCTTGCTTGTTGTTTCATAATATTTTGAATAGTACAATCTGCAGTCATCTCGCTGCTTCATTCTCATTGGCAGAGCTGTGCAAAAGAGTCCCAAAACATGAATATGTGGTGGCATTGATGCTATGTTTTATCTCATCAATACAGGCTTATAGCTGAACTGAATCTTTAATGTTCCTCTTCAAGAAAACGGATTTCTTTTTTGACAAGTCTCTAGTGGCTTGGATAATGTCCAGACACATTTCTTGGCTTGTTGTTGTACTTCTTGCTGAGCTGAATAGACAGCATCTTGAGCTTCTTTTACTGATTAGTGAGAACAAAACAGTTTAGCTATTAAGCTGCATTACTGGTTGTTAGTAGTAGCAAATCTCAAAGACTTTTCTCTAGCACCTTCTACGAATAATGCAAAATTATATATGTTTGAATAATCGTGTATGTGTGTACATTTACAGGCTTCTGTGTGAACAAAGTTGATTTTATATATATTTGTAGCTATATCTAACTCTGTAATGATCAGTATGGCTTTTCCTTTCTGTTTCTTTATTTCTCTGTACATAACTTTTGCTTGAATACACAAATACTACACTTTGATCCATATTTATTTGCTTCACCACTAGAGCTAGATGTGACTCAAGGTCAGTTTATTAGGGGTTCCATATAGAAAGCTCAAAAAATTGCTCCAGTCCTCGCAAATAGTGTTGCAAAGGCATCAGGGCAAGCCCATGCCTTTTAGTGCAATGGGGAGGTGCTGCCCCAAAGATTACTGATCCCCGAGACTGGGCAAAGATATTTCCTGGGGCCACAGGATGAGCCCTAGGTCTCTTATGCTTAGTAATACCGAGCATCAGTAGGCCATCATTGGCTACCAAAGTATGTACTACTGTGAGCAGATACTAAGCTTTGATCCATATTTACTTTTCGTCCCCACCAGAGCAAGATATGACACAAGATTGGTTTTATGTGGGGTTCTGTACATGGGTAAGCTGAAAAAAAAATTGCTCTAATTCCCACAAATAGTGTTACAAAAGCCAACCCATACCTTTTATTGCAATGGGGAGGTGCTGCCCGGGTTTTGCTGCTCCCTTGAGACTGGGCAGAATTATTTTTTGAGGCTCCAAGATGTATTCTTGGCCTCTTGCACTTAGTAATACCAAGCTTCAGTAGGCAATTATGTATACTGTATTGCACTGGCGCAAAGCTAACGAATTATGAACTGTGAACAGATACTACACTTTGATCTGTATTTACTCGCTTCCCTACAAGAGCATCTATTTAATCACTGTCGCACCACAGCAATATTTGACACAAAGTCGGGCTTAACGTGGGAAAAATAGGAGCAACCCTTCCAAAAATGGCTCCAGCCGACACGGCTACGGTTGCCAAGCGACTGTAGAAGCTACAGCAACTTCCGCCACAAAAATGTCCACCAGGGGACCTTTAAGTGCAATGGAGCAGTGCTGCTCCGGGAAACTGACCCCACGCAGCTGGGCTGAGTAATAATAGGAGAGCCGAAGGACAAGTCCAAAGGCTCCCCGATGCGCATAGCAAAGCGCAGCCTCAGTAAAACCTCATTGGCTAACGCTTGCACCAGTGCACTCGGTCTTTGATGCCAACCACAACACAATCTCCGGCCCATTTGATGGGCAAGTGTCAGTAGCTGCACCTCGGTCTATGCCGTGGAACAGATACTACTCTTTGATCCCGAAGGAAAGGCCAGAAAAAATGTGGGGGTGAGCTTCCCTACAAGAGCAATATGTGAGTTCTGTGGGGAAAGCTTAAAAAATTGCTCCAGTCCATGCAACTAGAGTTGTGAAGGTGTTAGAGCAAGCTCAACCTATCCCTTTTAGTGCCATAGGAAAGTGCTGCCCATGGGCTTACTGATTCTCTGAGATTGGGCAGAATTATTTTTGAGGCCACAGAATGAATCCTACGCCTCTTGCACTTTGCAATACTGAGCCTCAGTAGGCCACTATGGGCCACTGTATTGCTCTGGTGCAAAGCTACCAAAGTATGCACTGCAAACAAGTACTACACTTTGATTCTGGATAGAGGCGTGGGGAGCATCACTTTGATACTAGGCAGAGTGCATAGATACTCTCATCCTAAAAGTTTGGGGAATTAGACCATGGTAAATGAATTTGGCTTATATTTGATCTTATGTGTATTCTAAATAAATCAACTAAATCTAAAACCCAATTTTCCCAATATATATATCATATACACACACTCAAGTATAGATTCAGTGTAAGTGGCATCATATGTTATCCCTTGTTTCAAAAGTGATGGAACTAAATTCAGTTTTATTCTTCTTTGGTACAATTGGGTATCTGTGTCACTTTCCTTATTAGGCATCTTTGGTTCCTAAAGAATTTCCAGTATTCTTTGAATAACATAATTTCTCTTGGGACACTCTGTATGACAAGGTGCAACTCAATGCTGAGTAGCTGTAATTGTAAGTGAATAGAATTGGCAAAATAAAAGACGTTGCTCAGTTAGTGTAATATAATTAAAATAGATAATTTAGGTGAAGATTGAAAGATAGGGAGACACACTAAAGTTCAGAGAATGTAGGGTGTAGTGACACTTTTCACTCTTTGAAGAGTTTTTAGAAAAAGCGAGAATCCAAATGGCAAGTTCCAATAGGTAATATAAATAGGTGAAGAAGATCCCTAAAATTTTTGTTATTGAGGAATTTTTTCTGGAACTCAAGCCTATCTGAGCTACCTTGGGCCCATAGGACAAAGGCTATCAGGGTCATCAAAACACTACATCAAAGTAGGACCATATAGATGTCTCCAGTACTATGTTCCACTCAAAGGACAGAGCTGTTCTTTTACTCAACAGCGTGCCATATTCTATTACTACTCCATACCACAAACTCACTTGGCACATAAGAACTCTGTTCTTGCTGACAATGAAATCTATTGCATTCAGATTACTTTTAGGGAAAAGTTTATCAACTACCTTACCAAGGCAGATGTAGTAAAATAAACACTCGCTTATGTTACCACTTGGTTCATAATTATAAACCATCATGAAAGTCTGTATTATACTCTATTGATAATAATTGATTTAGTTAACTTCTGATTGTCCTCATTCAACCCATGTATAGAAAACAAAAGTTCTGGTGCATACAGTTCAAAAATCAAACATTAAGAAACAGATATACTCACTCAACATTCATTGAATCAGCAGCTCAAGTGACAATTTCTTAATTTTTTTTACAAGTTCAATGTTGTTTAGTACACACCAATTCCTCAGCTTAGCCTTATAACACATCTCAATCCAGAACCAAGCAGCTAATAGCTCAACTGACCAATGTAAATCACCTTTGTTTTATGTTTTAATGTCTTAAAGTTTTCAAATAATAGGCCCATATAAATTTCTCTTTCTTAACATTAAACTAATACAACCAAGACTTGCATGATAAGAAACAGCATAGTTCATTCTGTTGAAAATGAGTTTGAGTTCTTCATTCTTTACAGCATGCTCATGACACACCAAAACAAATTAATTATCTTGAAATAAATTACTAGCAATATTGCAGTTATCTTCCCTTGCTTTGCACACACAAATTAAAGTAAACACACATTGTTTAGTTGACATCACATGATCACTAGATGAAGAACATTCAAACTAGTGTCGCTAGACACACACAAAATTCAAATCATTAACCACCAAAAATATCTCCCTTTCTGTTCCACAGCTGTCACACTTAAGTCTATGTACACCATACATACAGAAACTCACACATGCCTCAGTTTCCAAAAACATCTAATAATTCCAAAATTTTTTTCTCTCTTTCTGTAATTATTCTGATCACAACACTAACTACATTTATAGTTTCAAAGAACTTTTATAATTCCTGTGGCATTGATCCAGATCTTCTTACTGTATTGACTGTTCTTTTCGGACTAACTCGATAATCTCTACTTTTCCTCTGTTTTAAGTGCTCCACTTTTTCCTTTTTTATACATGCTTTCTTCTGTCTCATACTTTTTATGATTTTTGTTATCAGACTTCATAGTCTGTTTTATCAGAATTATATTTCTCTTTGTTGAAACCCTCCTTCCAAAAAACAAAAAAAAAATTATTTACCAGAAAATAAAGTCCCGCAGAGATCTAGTACCATGACATAACTAATAAGGAATGAGTCAAGTAGAAATACATATACTGAATAGTACACGAGCATCATTATGTTGCTAAAGAAGTCAAAGGAGTAAAGCAGCAATTAACAGGAGTTAATCTTTTCACAGCAAAGAACTAAAAGAAAGTGGCATCAGAAGATATAGGATAGCTTTGGTAGTTTCATATTTTATACATGTATGTATTTAGTTTTGTAATAATTTTTGGTAAATAAAAATGAATTGCTACAACACCATTTTGGAAACCTGTACAAGGTCTAAAAATGAAGTAATGCAAAGTGAACTTTTGAAAAGTGGGGATACCTGTATTTATCTTCTTTGCCTCTGCCCTTCAATACGGATTCTTTCTATTTTCAAAATGGGTTAAGCTTGAATCTCATCTTTTATGGGTTTTTTTTTATTCAATGTAAATCAATCTTTTATCCCATTTTCAATATCTTAAGAAAAAAAAAAAATAACCCACTACCTATGAAATGTTTTGAAAAGGTTTTATAGAAGCTCACAAAAAACATTATTTATGCCATTCTTTGTATCTTGTGACATATGAAGCTTCCGTGAAGGTTTTGGGGGGTCTTTAAAAAAATATTCTTTCATATCAAGATAGCCAATCTGATGCCCAATCCTTCTTCCAAAGGGAAATTCAGCAATAATTCTTCTTTTTTTTTCTGCTACCAGTTTTGGAAATAATTTTTATTTTCTATTACATATTCATTTATTTAGGTGTAATATTACAATAAAAATATTGCCATTGTGGGTATTCCACAACTCAACAGCTCAAGTGTCAACTATCAGACAATGCCATCACAAACATGAATAATAACTATTGATAAAGCTCTTCAAATAGCACTGCATCAAAGTTTTACTCCTTTGCTCCAGCAGCTTTATGGTGTAGATACGATTCCCCACAAAGCATGAATAAAGCCTGTTTTCAAACTCTGGTGAATAACCCCAATTATCCTCATTGTGGTTTTACATTTATTTTATACAAATTCAAAACTATTTAAATAATCAAAAGTTTTAAAACTGAATGTATTTACCATATGATACTTGAAAAAATATAACTTATAAAAGACTTCTCCCAAATCTATCAATAAATATCCATGTATATGATTATCTTCCAATGGCAAGATTTCACTTTCATCCCTAAATCACAAGCTGTTCGCTCATTTACACAACATTAAGCAGAGTTTTTTGTTTCCTTTATCCAGCATTCCCTCTTGGCTCAAATCTTCTGACTTCTCTCTGATCACCTAACCTGAACTAAAAGATCTAATTCTTGAACTAATGATAACCAAACCTAAAAAAGAAAGACAAAGATCAACAGGAACACTTGCCAAATTTGATTAAATATAAACACCATACAGACTCGTCTTTGAAGTATTTATAAACTATTTTTACATCCAATCTCTAAACAGATAAACTATGCTCTGGTAAAGAGTAAGAGATGCATAGATTGCTACTAAACTTCCTTCCTCATCAGGTTAAATCTTAAGGAAGTGGTACAAAAGAATTTTTTTCAAATACGTCTATAGATGATTACTCAGAGCTTACGTTTATGAGAATATACGGAGGTACATCAGTACATTCACAGCTTTCTGATGAAATGAACAATTATTTTAACATTTTTTTTTGTTTAATTTGATTTAGTGGTGGACAATAATCACATACATTGAGCATTATATAATGAAAATTTCAGATCAAAATTCAGCTAATATTTATACGTCAGGCTATAGTATGAAAATTGATTTGAATTTATACTTTGAAGAATAATTCTATTTCCATTTATACTATTATATTCTATCATTCATTGCAGCAGATAATTTGATGTTGAAAGACAAATAGGTAAGAGCAGGAAAAAAACAGAGAGATATTTTTTTAGTCTTATAAAGAGAGATACATGCACAGTCATCTTGAAAACATTACTTGTAGAGCTAATTAGGCTATCAATAATCAGTGAGTTTAGGAAGCATTTATACTTGGTTAGTAACAGATTGGTGACTGTTTCAAGAATTCCTGGTGCAATGAGTCATCATCATCATCAGCTTTAGCGTCTGTTGTTGGACATAGACTTTACCCAGGATTTGCCAGATCTCTCTATTGTGTGTATTGTAAGCCAATATTTTCTTAACTTGTCTAGTCCATCACGCCATCTTATATTTTCCCAGCCACAAATTTGCATATGATCTCTGGGGATCCACATTGTAAGTTGTGATGTCCAGTATCCCTCACTCCTGTTTTTTCTTTAATATACTGTGCTGTTTTGTGATCTTTCCATGTAATGTTGAGCATGATTCTCTCATATATACATTACATGGTTCTGAGTTTGAGGGTTAATCTTTTGGTTAGGATCCATGTTTCAGCTCCACAGGTGACTATCGGGAGGATGCATTGGTTGAAGACTAATGGGAATTTCTTGTTCTTGAAGATGAGCTTGCTCTACCGAAAGTTCGCCATCCCAGAATGATTCTTCATTTGATTTCTTCTTCTTTCAAGGATTTCATGGAGATTTGCTGGCCTATATAGTCCAATGTAAACTTGAAGAAGCAAAAACAAAATAAACTCTTTCATATAGTTGCTTCTAGTTGTTGTGATATAAAGTCATTATATCCTTGTGAAAATGAATAAACAAATGAATGAATAAATAAATAATAATAATACTCAACAACAACAACAACATGCTATATGTGATAATTAGAGCAGCTGTTTTTCTGTCTCCCTCCAAAGCAAGAAAAGTACTGCTTATCACAATTAATACAAATAAACATTTTCATAATAACAATTCTAATATGGAACATATTTGTGTTCTCCAAAATTTCAAACGAATTCACATTTAAAGAATATTGATTTGTCAGTGTTCAGAAAGCTTTAACTTCATTTTATTCTCTTCACTGATGCTTTGCTGCTCATGGACACTTTTAAGACATTAATCTATTTTGAAATGTCTCTGCCTCAAAGTAACAAGGTCATTTATGTTGATAATTATGATGATGATGATGATAATAATAATAATAAAGGAGTTCAAATTATAAATATAACCAAAGATTATTATGCATTGATTTACTCAAACTATAATTATTTTGGTTATTACAGATGCTGTTATAAATGCGTTTCAGTTTTGTACTTCTTCAGGTTTTTTCATGTGTTGTTTCTTCTATAACAACATCTATAACAACCAAGATGAGAATATTAGCTAAAATAAATCAATTTATAATAATGTTGATCCCTTATCTCAAAATAGTAAAGAGATATAATTATGAATGTTTGAAAACTGGGCAAATAGGATCCTCTGGATTTTTCATAAACTTCAAATTATGCTGATAATTACAGGAAAACAGAATTTACAAGCTCAAAATTAAACATAGCATCAACAGAATGCAATAATACTTTCTCTTCTACAGTGCTGCGGACACCCAGGCCTGTCTGCTTACCTAACAAAAGCTGATAGAATTGGTGCTAAGAGCTGGTGGAGCTCAAAGGCCACTCCTAACAACATCAACAGTGATCAATTCACCAGACCCCTCCAACACATCATGGGCCAGTGTAGCAGGGTATGGCTCAATATTCCCCATGGTTTGCACAATGAAAGTTATACTGGCCGTTCCTGCTAGGTCCTCGCTCCCAAAATGCCCAGCAGCATCACTTAGCTGGGAGTGATGTGCTCCAACAGCAACCATCCAAACAAAACCCCAAAATCCTTACCAAGAGAACAACATTATACATCAGCACCTACAAAATCAGAACACTCAACACTCTCACCTGATCCATCTATGTAACAAAATGAAAAACATCAAATGGAACATCATTGGGATTAGCGAAATGAGAAGACCTGGAGAACTAATAGAATTGAAAAGCAAACATCTTCTCTACAATTATGGAAGAGAGAAAGCGAAACAAAGTGGAGTAGGCTTTCTCATCAATAAAGACCTCAAAGACAATGTGGTAGGCTTTAAAGCTATCTCAGACCACACAGCCAGAGTCACCATACAACTCTCAAAAGGGTACAAGCTAAATGTCTTCAAAGTCTACACTCCCACTTTGCAATCAATCAGAGAAGGAATAAACAACTTCTATGATGACTTTAACTCCCTATTATAAGATACCAAAAGATACTTCAATGTCATCATGGAAAATTTCAACAAGTAGGACGAGGAAACAAATGCTGTGCCAGAGAATTGGGGTACAAAAGATGGAATGAAAGAGGTGAAGATCTTGTAAACTTTTCAACTACAAATGACTTCAAAATCATGAATACATTCTTCAAAAAAAAACCCAACAGAAAATGGACTTGGAAGAGCCTCAACCATGAAACCAAAAATGAAATACACTACATCCTAACAGACAAAAGCCACACCATCAAAGACCATTCAAATTCTAAACCAAGTAAACATAGAAAGCGAGCATAGAATAGTGAGATGTAAGTAAATACCAATAAAGAATGCAGGAAAATGTTCCACACCAAACCGCAACCACTAAATGTACCAAATGAACTCACTCAATTCTTCAAGCTAGATTAGAAAAAAAAACATAAAATCCTTACTGACGAAAACAACACCAACATAACTAACTCCACAGAAAAATAACAGCCTCTGTAATAGAAGCTGCCACTATGTTTAAATCAAGAAACACACAGACCATTAGCAAAATCCAAGACGAAACCTGGAAACTCATTGGAAAGTTCAGAAACCTTGAACCAGCAACAACAACAAGAGAAAAAATAGACAGACTAAACTAAATAATCAAAATGAAACTAAGAGAAGACAAAAGAAGGTATACAGCAGTAATCATTAAAACCACTCTTGAGAAATGTTGGGGCTTTAAAGCAATTAACAAAGCTCTCAGTATAGGACCGAAACAAATAACAAGCATACTCAAAGAAAACGGTGACATAACAACGGACAGAGACAGAACTGTCAAACATGCCGAAAAATTCTACCAAGAACACTACTCTTCAAAACAGGGGCAGCAAAACAACGACCAGGATACACTAGATGCTAACAATCAGGTTGAGGACCTCCCGGAAGTTACACCATGGGAGGTAAAGCAAGCCATCAAACAAATAAAAAAAGGAAAGGCCCGTGGACCAGATAACATCACCATCAATCTACTCAAAAAAGCAGTTCCATGAAGGAGGAAGACAATGTGATACCAGCTCACCCAAACTCTTCACAGCCTGCCTCGAGATGATCCTCCGAAATCTGGACTGGGAAAATAGAGAAATCAAAATAGATGGGGGATATCTTCAGCAGAGCTAACTCAACCTTCAAGAACAAGAAAATACTATTATTCCCAAAAAGAAGAGTATACAACCAATGCATTTTCCTGATAGTCACTTATGGAGCTGAAATGTGGAACCTAACCAAGAGACAGACCTGCAAACTGAGAAGCATGCAACATGCAGATGAGAGAATCATGCTCAACCTCACCTGGAGAGATCACAAGGCAGCAGAGTATATCAGGAAGGAAACGGTAGTCCAAGACATTATAGAATCTACTAGAAAACTTATATGGCAATAGGCAAGCCATGTTGCAAGAATGAAAGACAACCGCTGGACATCATGACTCACATGGATCCCCAGAGATCACATGTACAACCAAGGCCAGCAGAATACAAGATGGATAGATGAACTAGACTAATTCAGAAAATACTGACCCTGCAACGCCTATGATAGAGAAATGTAGCAGATCCTGGGGAAGGTCTCCATCCAACAACGGATGATAAAAGACTGATGATGATGATGATATCAATAAATCCTGACAGGCATTCCTTCATTATTATAAGTGTTATAACTAGCATTTCAATTTCATAAAAAGATGACAGTGCTAAACTTTAGGTAAAAATAAAGAGTGAAAGCTGTGTGTCTACATATGAGTTTCTGTAACCAGTGGCTTCCATAGCCAAATCCAAGGGTGGATAAACTTTTTCAGAGGTGGGCCAGATTCAAAATATTATTACATTATATGAAACAAAGATAATAGAAGCTTCTTTTCTTTTAATCATTCTAATTTTTTTTTCCATTATAGGAGTTTGAGCCTACATAAACTTCCATGTGCTATCAATCAATGAGAACTATGAAATTCTTCATTGGTATTAAATACTGTGGTTGAAATTTTGTGTAAACTAACAGAACAGCAAGAGTACGTAGTGTAAAACATTTTTAGCTATAAAACATTGATTTGTTAGAAACCACTTTTGCTCTATTTTTCTATGAATAGTGAATTACATTGTTCTCAAAGAAAGAAGAAAACAGAGATTTAGAAAGCAACATCATATATTCGAAGAAGTCGTTTGGCCAGATGAAATGTGGCTGTGGGTGTACTTAGTCCGTGGGCTGTAGTTCGCCAGCCCTGGGCCTAGTCAGTAAAGCAGATGTTGAGCTAAGACAGGCTTTGGAAGAAAAAGATAAAAGTTTGAGTCTTGATGGAAGCTTATCTTCTATTTCCAATTCAGGCTGTTTACTACGGGCCGATGAATGACTTTCTGAGAAATTACAATAAAAAGCAACTGAAATTGAGATTTCATACTAGTCAGATATTAATGATGGTTGACAATTTATCATCTAATAAATTCAAGACGGAACATTTTTCATTTGTATTTGCATGAAGAAAAATTGTTTAGGGTGGGCAAATAAGTAGAACAATATATAAAGGAATTTGAAGTACTATTTATTTAAAGATGTTGCATCCTCAATAACAGAAAAAAAACTGGTTAGATAATATGAAAGGAATATATGACTTGAATACACTTCAAATTTCACTGATAGTACCCGCTTGTTGTGTAATATTCTTCTTTGCTTGATCAATAGACCACACGCAAAAGGAAAGTTCTTCATAAGCATTCCTTGTATGGGAATTATTGAGGGCTTGCAAATAAGAAATAATGATAAGAATTTATTTCCATTATTGTCTCCATCAACAGTTCTTGACCTCTTTTGAGTGGTGCAGCCCTTTGAGAATCTGGTAAACGCTTTGGACACACTCCCCCAGAGGAATGCACATAAGAACATAATATAGAGTTTGACATCAGAGAGAACTACCTGAATTCACCAATCTTCTTCAGTAAGTCTCCATACGTATCTCACGAAAATGGTGCATTTTCATATGCAATGATGAGAATCAGAAATTTATTGAGATCAATATTTACTCAAGGTACAAAAGAAAAATGAGTAATATTGTGACAATCAGAAATATAGGGAGTAATCAAGTTAGGAACATCCAACATCCAAACCACTCGTACTTACGAACGAATTGCCATAAAGAATTTTTTACTTTCAAATTGAGTTACAGATACCAGTTTGTAATCAAAACGTTGCACTTTTCAGAGATAAAAATTAAAAATCTCTATGTATTTGGGTAAAAATTTTCTAATGCTAATTCTGACCGAGTTTATACCCACTGTTTACACAAATATTTTTTTTCATGGGAACATATTGTATTGAAACTGACGGCATGAGCCGAAAAATGTTACTTACCTGTCCGCGTTTTCAAATTGAACGTTATTGTATTTCAATAGTTTTCTTGCACACTGTGGTTAAATTATTATCATCGTGGTAACATTGAAAAAAACTTGGTAGATGACTTTCAAAGATTTATTCAATTAATTGTATAGTTAAGGTTTACGTTAGTTAGGTTTAGTTTAGTCAGGCTGTTTTTTTTTTACCGAATATCATCTCAACAACACGCTGTTATCCGTCAGCCTTTTCGTCATTCACGTTTTTTCTTGGCCTTGCTAGGAAGAAGAAAACCCAGATTTTTGTTCAAAGAAATCAAATTTCCACTGATTAAGTAGAATGGGA
The DNA here is from genome assembly GCA_963457665.1 of Thysanoteuthis rhombus. NCBI lineage: Eukaryota > Metazoa > Mollusca > Cephalopoda > Oegopsida > Thysanoteuthidae > Thysanoteuthis > Thysanoteuthis major. The sequence continues at coordinate 34,809,876 of OY735214.1, forward strand.
CTGTTTCAAAGTCAAGGTTCAAGTTGGTGTATTATTTACTTTCATCATCGGCAGGACGTTGTAGTTGACAGTTAGCAAAATCAAACTTTATTAGACAAATTGATTTTTGTTCGATACCACGAAGAGACTTTTCAAATAATCTGTTATTGACAAAAATGTATAATAGAAAACATCTTACCTGCTTCATGATTGGGTTCAATTAATCCATGCTTGGGTTTTGGGTTCGTTTTTTTTACAAGCACAGTTTTCCTACGAGAAAATATTTTTTCTGTCATATATACGTTTCCAATCCATTCAAGCACCCCAGCCCCAGAACTACCCAGAAGTTTGATAGTTATGAGAATCATTTTTTTTTTTTTGCTGACTATTGCTAGTTACATTGTAAATAGACCCCAACTCCGTAAGAATTGGAAAAAATATTCTTTCTGAAATACTAACGTTTTTTTTTCCGGATGTTCCGACAGGGTCTAATCAAGTGGAAGTACTTGAAATCAAAGAAAATATTTTCTTGTATAAGATGTAAAAAAACGAACTGTAACCTTCAACGATGACAAAAAAAATCGGCAGGAAAATCGACACTCGATGAAAAACGAAAAAACTGTATAAAAGCTTTATTTGATAACATATCAAATAAGTGCCAATCACCAACTTATTGACGTATTGATGTCTTGCATATAATAAGAGTAAACAATAAACAAACTTTTGATTAATGAAAATTTGTTTTTCGTTTCATTAGACAAAAATTGGGATTTTTTCGTTTAGCAAAGCAAAAAAAAAAAATCAAAATGAAATTTCAAACTTTAACTGATGACATTCTTAGAAGAGGGAGTCGATCGTCGAAAGAAGACAAACAGAATGAAAATTACTTTTAATTCGATATGTGATCAAGTTTATTCATTTATTTATGGTAATATGAATATTTTGAGACACCAACTTGCAGGTTCACTTGTAGAAAGAATGAATAAATAAAAACATCCTCCCGACAAAATGTTTTTTGACGGAAAGTCTGACGGCAAAAGGGATTTTCAATGGAGACAAAATGGCTTTCAGCGTATCATTGTTCGGCGAAACGTCCGGAAACGTGTTACGACACACTCAACAGAACCGGAAAAACAAGAACAGCTTCCGCTGATATGCCCGTCAAGGCAAACAATTCAAACAGAATGCAAATAAAGGTACTTGTACGTAATACTATTTTTATTCAAATTATCCTTATTATTGGATGCGGTGTTGTTACACCAACGGTTGCTTATTATCACAACTTTGAACCAGGCCATCAATAAAGGTCAACGAGTAAACACTCATCTCTTTATTTCCATTCTCATGTTCACTCGTTGCCATAGTCCGAGTCAAACTTGTCATAAAAAGTAACTAATGATTAAAATGAAAGTAAAATCTTGTCAAAATAAATGACAAAAATATCTATTGTTATTTTTGTATTATCGTTTTAAAGGCATTGATGCATAGAACGGTAAATATTTGACTAATTGACGCTTCTTATTTATCTCACCAAACTGTTTTAACGAACAGGTCCGACTTTTAAACAGACCTAGGAAGGGAACCTATTTGTTACCTGGGGGACTCCCTGTATAAAAAAAAACAAAAAAAGTTTCAATATTGTGACAATTAGAAATAAAATTAAACAAAAAAAATCATACATATAATTTTTTTTTTCACATGGTCCGGTTGAATATGTAGAAAAAATGGCTTCCGAGGGACTTGACTGTTGAAATTTAATTTACGAGCTTCAAGCTGTAACTGTATCTATACCACAGTCTGATCGGTGGAAAGGTATAATCTTCAAGAGAGCTGTCGGCTGCATTCACGAAAAGAACAAACCAAAACAAACAAACAAACTTCCTTACCCTAAAACAATTGCAACTGGTGTCTCAACGGTTCTTTGTAGTATCAGGTGCACTCAGTTACATACTAAAAGTCCACCACAGTCTTACCACTGGAGAGGTATTATCTTCAAGATGGTGTCCGAGATTGCCAACAAATCATTAAAATGTCCACTGTTCCATCAATATTCATCTTAGAGCTGTTTTTCCAATGGTTTTCTGTAGTACCACGTATGCAATAACATAATAAAAGTCTATCACACTTTCTCTACTGGAAAGGTTTAATTTTCAATATGGCGTCTAACATGGCCATTAAAATGCTCACTACTCCTCCATTATTCCTTATATATGTTTTTCCAACCGTTTTTTTTAGTATTGGGTTTACAGGAGCTTTCATCATTATCCATCTTTTAAAGTCTGTCGTTGGATATAGACCTTCCCTAGGATTTGCCACACCTCTCTATTATGAGTATTGCAGAACCAAAACTTTCTGAATTTATTTAGTTTGTCTCTCCATCTTGTATTCTACCGGCCTTGGTTGTGCATGTGATCTCTGGGGATCAATCTGGTTTCTCAGTTTTTGGGTCAGTCTCTTTGTTATATTCCATGTTTCAGCTCCATGGATGATTACTGGGAGGGGGGCGTATTGGTTGTATACCCTTCTTTTTATAACTAGTGAGATTTTTTTGTTCTTGATTGAGCTTGCTCTTCCAGAGGTTTGCCAAGCTCAGCCTTCAAGAACTAGAAAATCCTGTTGGTCCTTAAAAGAAGGGTATGTTTAATCAGAAAAAAAAAATTTGCAGCCATCTTTGACACCTCTTTGAAAACAATACCTTTTCCTTTCAGACTGTATAAAACTTTTGCTGTGTTGTTGAACACATTTGATATTAGAAAAACTTGTCTATAATACAGACTGCACAAGTAATGGGAATTTTACGGATTTGGCAGCCATCTTGGATGCCATCTTGAAAATTATACTTTTCCAAGGATTAGAAAAAAACTGAAGAAAAACTTTTCTTTATTAAGCATACCTTAAAGTCCTTAAAAATGAAAAGACATCACTTTAAACATCCAAATCTAAAGAAAGGTAGTTTGTTTTTTTCCATAAATGTTGCCGACCAATTTGGTGATCATTTTGACTCCATCTTGATAATCATGCCTTCCCCATGGTCACTGTGGAAAAATTTGATGCTTTATTGCAGATACTTGGTGTTATTGAAAAAACCTATCTTGGCTGAATAATGAATGAGTAATAGGCTATTTTACGGATTCAGTGGCCATTTTGTTTGCCATCTTGAAAATTATACTTTTCCATGGGTTAGGAAAATTGAAGGAAAACATTTTGTGATTAAACATAACTCAAAGCCCCTAAAAATTTTGAAAATTTCACTTTTAACATCCAAAGACTGTGGAATTACATTTACAACTGGACTATTAAGAGAGTCTCAACTTGCTATCACATTCTAGAGAGGATATCAAATTAGTTTCCAATGACTGGCTGTTTATTATGTCTCTCCCGATTATCGTAGTTTATTTGTATTAATATGAAGTATATTATCAATACTTTTATGAAATAATAAGGATGGAATATTTTACTTGAGTATTTTTATGATAATATTGAAATTCAATTTTTGGATTTTAGAATATAAAATTGATCCCATTTTACAAACAGCCAAAAAGAATGCAGTTTGTAAACCTGTCACTATCAATTATTCAATTCCTATTGCTCAGGTTTCTTTCTCTTGATCATTTTTCATTCCAATTCTCTCCTACCAAATATCAATTAAACAATCAAAAAATCATTGGTACTTTTGAAGAAAAAAAATTTATTATCAATGAGTTTCAATGTCTTTGGATATGTCATGTTTAATTGTTCCATTGTTATATCTACAGCTAACTTTACGTGAGTAATGTATGGCATTTTAAAATGAATGACTTATGATCTAACTCCATTCTATCCAATTCCAAATAAAATTTTTATGATTATCTAACTCTAATAATATGCCATGTGTATTTATTCAATCATTTGTCCCCTGTCAGACTAAGAGACGCAACCCATCTATATAGTCTGGAAGGATTTGGTTACCACATGATGACATTGTAAGAAGGATTTGGTTACCAAATGATGACATTGTAAAGACAGAATTTCATGTTCTGATAACACAGTAAAAATATTCTACACTATAAGACAAATGGTTTTACAAGAGTATTTGGAGGACTGCCACTCACTGCAGCTCATCCAAGCCCCATAACTGTCCATATCAAGCTTTGGTTGATAGCTCCTTAGTCATGATACCAGCATATGGGTCACAGTATAATATTTGAATAGTTTTTAAAATATTAAATGTCTGTTGGATATACTAGCATATCTTATTATATAAAAACCCAAGTCAAGTTTGTTAGTTTCTTTGTCTGTTCACTCACGAGGAAAGGGGGGATAATTTTGTAAATATATGAAGCCTTTTTCCAAAATATAAATGACAGATGAACAACATGGCTGCCTTCCAACATTCCCCCTTAATATCCTGCTGTCTGTTACCTTATCTTTATACCTCATGCCCAACTGCCACTATGCAAGCCGCTCAGCAGACAATTTCTATAGAAATATAACGAAGATTTCAAAATAAAAAGTACAAATTCATTTATCTCAACAACCTGACCCACATTCACCAATATTCTCTTCTCTTCAATTTTATTGAGGTGTTTTGTTTCAATTCAAGTTGACAGAAAATATAAGCCCCATTTTGTTTGCAATAGATACATTTATACTGAAATATATATTTGCATAATTCATTTATTCATAAATAATCCTGTCGTTTTTGACAGTTACTATACTAGTATGGTATATTTAACATCATATCATTACTTACCGTGCATAGTATTATAGTAACTAATCGGTCTCATGATGTTGTATATTTCACTCTAAAACCTTCCCCATGGTTTATTGAGTATGCATGCCAAATTTGGATTTTTTAGAATTATATAAAAAAAGATGGAATTAAGATCTTTATTATTGTGGTGGGAGTGAATGCTGACCACATAATTTTTCTTTTGCAAGAAAGGAAATCATATGTGTATTTTGCACCCATATACTGCCTATTTGGAGCCCTACTGGCAATGTTTTAGACACTGGGTAAAGTTAAAAGTTTAAAAAAGATGTGATTTAAACAAAAGCCAACCTTTGTAAAATTGGTTAGGGGAAACAAATTGTCAGTGTTGTAGAGGAATAGATGGAAATCAGATCATTATTATCAAGGTGAGAGCAAATACACTATGATTTTCTTATTGCCAAAGAGGAAAGAATGTGTCAATTTTGCACACATATACAGCTTATTTGGGGTATATTGGATTCATTTTAGGCACGTGGTAAAGTCAAAAGTTGAAAAAAAGAAATGGTTCTACCAAAAACCAACCCTTGTATAATGATAGATGATGTTATATCAGAGGTGTTGTGTGGGGCCTGCAGATTCCACAATTGCGATGGGGCACTGAAGCCCTAGGGGTACCATTTATCTGAGGAACAGAAAACAAAAATCTAAAGTACCAAGCCCTAAATATTTGGACAGTATTGACAATGATGAACTGTAAAAATCATCAAAACTTTTAAGTGATGAATAAAACAATGATTTGAAGGACTCATTCCCACATGAAATGATCAATTTCTGAATGGTAATGGGGCATATTATAAAGAAAAATGAGAAGCTCCATGTCGTAAGAATGACATTCAGGACTTTCTGTTCTTAGTATAGAAAATGAGACAGTTTGCAAAATTGACTTCAAACAGCTAATCAACTCGTTTACTGCTGCAAAGTCCCAAAAGAGAAACTTTCAAGTTGAAGATAGAAAATTGACATTTTACAACCTTACCATGCTCCTTTTAGTGCTCTATTGAAAAATTTAAATATCTTTTTTCAAGGTTCAATTTTGGTTATAATATCAAGAAAATAGCATAGAGTTAGTTGTGAATTAAAAAAAATACTTGTGTGCTCACAGAGGATTTCTAAGCAAAGTTATTGACTTGACTTTCAAAACAAACCATCAATAACTTTACATAATTTGTGAGCATTTATTTGTTAGCATTACTGAACATTAAAGTATGAACCATAATGCCAATGCACACTTAGTAATAGAACAGGTGTACAAGTGGAAAGCTGGACCTGTCGAAATTCCATGAGCATTGACAACTAAGATATCATCACTTTCACATTGTATATTTTTATAATTTTCTCCAAGGAATTCATTACCCATGCAATATATCCATATTAACTAAAATAACATGCAAAGGCAAATGAAACTAATACATCTTTTGCTATCTGTCTTTGTTCCTATGGTCTACTACTACTTCTACAAATTAATTTTTAGGATTCAAACATGTAAGGCAGGAGTAATAAATAAATTAGAATCATTGTGAAGGTTGAGTCCTTTTGCTCACATTCAAGAATAAACATTTTCTCCCATCCTTACTTATATTATAAGAGTGGGTGTAAGAAGAGTTGGGATGAAAGATGTGACGAGAATGAATGATAATCAGAAAGCCTAATGGTCATACATGTGAACAAGCAGAAGTCTGCTGGTAATACAAGTGGAGCTGCATACTGTCGTCACCTATGAAATTTGACTAAAATGATATGCTGCAGTTGAAGAGGTGATGTGGGCATCCTAACTTAAATGTTAAATAATCCATATGGATCTGTTGCTTTTTCATCGCAAACACTGACAAATAGCCATGATTCCCCCAGTGGACCTTGCTATGTTGTTGATGGAAATGTTCAATCATTGATGTTTTTCCCTATCAGTGACCTTGGAAATCATTGTTGCAGTTTGTTTGATTATCTGTCTTTAGCTTGAGGTATTTTTTACCAATAGAAAATGACTGAAGAGGTTCAAGCAATTCTATTCAATATGATGGAGGAAATGACATGACAAACATCTTGATTCCTGGTATATTCCTCATTGTATGGAAAAGGCAAAATGATACATAGAATATTTGGGCTTAATTCAACTGGCTCCAGTTGGTCTCCATTATTCTCATGGCCCAGGACCATTTCAGGGTTCATTCTATTTGGGCAATTTAGTCCCAGAAAACTGGAATTGATTTCCTCAGGAATCAGATCTTATCAGATTGCTTTTTATGTCCTCTGAGCCTTTTCTTATCATTTAGAATGAGGAAACTTCATGGGGAAGAAGAGGAAACCAACAATGTATTGAGCCTTAAATACTAAATATTTACTCATTTTGCATGAACTTGGCATTTATAAATAGAACTGACTTTGCTTTGATATTTTTAAAAAATTCTGAGATGGAGCATTGTCAATTATTATCATCTTTTCCTTGAGGAACCAGTCAAATGATTAGGCTACAGGACTTAGTAACTGCAGTCATTCAAATCTAACCATATATTCATTTCTCATCTTCCAGGATCACCTGATATGTTACCATCTTCATCTACATACATAATAGTATTAATAATAGAGGTATTTTAGGGGTCAAGATTTATTAAATCAAAATCAACAAAATAGTTAGAAAGAACATTTTTTCCTATGCAGAATGAATTACCTTAACTGAATCTGACCTTTGTTTCAGGGAGACTTTTTTTGAGAAAAAGTAACTTTTCAAATGAATTAGCTCTAAAGTGGGTTATCGATTTATGATGTATATATAATGTGAAACTGAACCCTAACTTTGTGTCCTTTGCTGATATCTGATGCTTAATTTTCAATGTAAATATTTCTTAAACTGACGATAGTGACAGATCAACTGACCTTATTTGGCATACTGACAACTTTGGAATGACAGTTTGAGGACTGCAATAGAAAGCAATTGAAATTACAGTGAAAGAAATACTTATTGAAATATTAGTATTAATTGATTTCTCTTCATAGAAATTTCAGACCAGCAAGCATTTTCAATAACTTCATGTCTTTTAGTTACACTCTGATATCAGCTCATGCATACATACATATTTTATTTTTGCATGTGAAGTTAATGCTAAAAAAAATGGCTTTTTGGTAATTGATATAGTCTTTATGAAATTGATGTTAATAAATATTGCGAAATCACCAAAAATCATCAGTGGCTCTTGCGTGTAAATTCATATAACCTACAAGCACATTTTTCAAAGTCACCCCTATCTTTTTTGTCTTCAATTTATCTGATAGACGAAAGTGTGTATATACTCATAGTATATACATAGATACAAGTTTGGTTAATGATGATAGACAAGAAATTTAAAAAGATTTTTTTGTGAACTTTTCATATTTATGTACACTAAAACGTATGTCTGGGTCCAATGAATGTAAATATTGTCTGAGCATTCATGATTGAACATTTCCAACCATACATCTGACCATTATCATGATCAGAAAAAACTGTTGATGCAATTCATTTCTCAATTTTTTTGATATTTTAAAACTTGTAGTTTTTGTGTTATGATGACATCACACACAAGGCAACATGCAAGCAAAATTAGACATGGGCTAAATGTATCTATCAATTGTTAAATTCATTTATAATCCCAGTTCTCAAATGGAAGAATCTATTATTTAGTTTTGGGCTTCAATTATCTGGAGCCTTTCTATATGATTAATGTTGTAAAGTATACATGTATTGTTTATGAGTGCTCGGTATATACTTGTGGGAATATCAGTGCCTAGCATTCTATGACCAATATATATACATATGATGAAGGCTTACAAGTATTTGGTGTATAGTAGTGGAAATATCAGTGCTTAGCATTCTGTGTTTATATATATATATATATATATATATATATATATATATATATATATATATATATATACATATAGTTCTACCTATTTCAAAAAATCCACAAACCAAATAACCCAAGTAAACCAGTCATTTCCTTCACTAACTGCCAGTGCAACCAATAATAAAACCCAGAAATACTGCTACTACTTCCAGCAGGATATCCAAGCATACAAACACAGGTTTCATCAGAATAGAATATGGTCCAGACTCACCATTATGACCAAAAAGGAACCCTCTTTCTTGATTTCCATTTTTGCTTCTATTTTCCTCCTGCTTTCTTTTGTTTCTCACTCTGCTAAACTTACTGTTCATCTTTCTTGCCGTCAGAATCCTTATACATTTTCCCTTTTTTTATCAACCCCTTTTCACTTAAATTAAGTGACTGGCTATCTATCTGTGGGAGTTCCAAATGTCTATGCTTTATCTTATCATGATAAATCTATTTAAAACATTTCTAACAACTTTTTGGCATCTAAATAGCATTACTCTTTGAGTGAGTATGTAAGTATAATTCACATGTACCCGAGCAAAAAGTTACTTTAAAAAAAGTATTATTTAAGAATCAAATCAAATATTTAAGAATAAAAATGAAATATTAAGTTAAACAGTCCTCACTGTAACAGTATATAACACATATATCAGCTGCACCAATGGAGCAAAAGGACTGAAAATTTAAATATTTACTGTTTATTATGTCTAAAGAATTTGTTTTTCAGGTTTTGGAAAATCCCACCCCAAAATACGTTTTTAAAGGGGGTTCAATTTGCAATGAAAGTTTGTGCTAGATTAATCCCTTTGTTTGCGTCCAGAAGCTTTTATACTTGTTTTTTTTTTTGTTTTAATTTCTAGTGATTAATGACTAACAAAAGATGACACAACTAATTAATTCATTGATCACTCATTTTACCAATTTTGTAATTGATCGCCCTCAATATGGAATTCTGCTAAAAGACTCAGATATGCAGTTGCAGTAGAAATTCGTGAATGATTATTTCCTGAAGGATCTTTTATTCATTTGAAGGATAAGCCAGAGATGCATTCTGGTTAGATTTTGATAAGGTCAACATTGAAAAATTTCTATATTGATCTTTTGAATGATGGAATGGTTGATATAAACAGTGTACATCTGGGCTCTTCTAAGTAAAGCCAATCAAAAACAGCAAAAGGAAGAGATGCGAGATCCTAGGCAGGACCTCTGAATGAATTGGAGAAATTGATATGCAGTGAATGTCTCAAGATGCCAGACATGGCCTTAAAGGTAGTGCTGATTGATCTGAAGGAGCCAGTCGAGAGAATACAAATGTATATTGGGAGTACCTACCTGAAGAGAAGTTGAATGTCCAGAGGCAGACCAAAACTAAATTAATATACAGAGAACAAAGCTAACCAGTTTCGCTGTTGAACTACATAGTCAAGATAACCAAAGTCATTTATCACTCTGTGGGAATACCTGATGCTAAAAGAATGTTTGTTCATTCCATGTAAGTTCAACTTTTACTTAATATGATGAACTTGAACGCTATCTTGAATGTTACCCAGAAGTCATTGAACAAATCAGCTAGCAATTCAATATAGCTAAGGATATTGCCAACAGATGGACAATGTATTTGTGACTAATTTCTGAAGGTAGGAGGTATCATGTTGAAGGACTGAATGGACAATCTGTACAAAAAATATGATGTTCTTTTTTTAAGACTTTGGAGGAACACAAGGAAACATTTATATTATCATAATGACTATGCTCATCTCTAAAGAAAAGAAAAGAGAAGATCTCTCAAGTATCTCATTCAATATCGAGTTATTTCCCTTACACGGGAGAGTTGTTTTACTTATCTATTGTTTTTATGAATTTGTAAGAAAATTCCTGTCACCTTTTGAAATATGTTGTATCTGTCATTCATTAAAGAATGTATCAGATTGACAAGATCAAAGGTATTGACATGTGACCGACTACCATTGACAATTTCAAATGGGAATGTGTATTACAGAAGCAGTAGGACAAAAAAAGAATGTCATTTTTTTTTAAATCAGAAATTAAATCATATACACATTCTTTCCCTGTCACTTACTCTCGCACTCTTGCACTCTCTCTCTCTCTCTCATTCCAACTAAGCTTTTCCATAAAAGCCTAACTGTCATGAATGCCACGTCATGGCCTTGGTGGAATATTATTATAAATCAACCACATTCTAAAAATAAGTGAAAAAAGATGAATTTTTAAAAAAATGAAAAATCTGTTCAAAAAAGTATCTTCTTTAGTATACATGTAAACTTTCAAGGCTCTATGCCAAAAAATGAGATCAGAGTGAAAAGGGAAGAATACCTAGCCACCTGGTTTTTTTGTTGTTAGGTCAGGTCAATGGTCACAGCTGTGGTGATTCAATAAGAATAATGATACATGTGTGTATTTTTGCACTATGTCTGCCTATCAATATGTATCTTTTTGTGAGCATGTGTATTGATGTGCACACACACACACACACACACACACACACTCAAACATGTGTCGCTATATATAATACTCTTTCAGGGTTGTGTATAAAAGATTTGTCATAACATTGGTTGTATACATAGATGTAGATAGGTAATGTATTTATTAATAAACAGGCATCTTCAGCTTTTCAAAAGTTTGCTTTTCACTACTTTTTTGCTTATTTGAAAATGGGCAAAAAAGTGAAAATTGCGTTCAGTGTTTATTTTGCTGCAAGTCGTAAGGGCACTGCACACCCCTTAACTCTCTCTCCTACATCCCAGTTTTGTATATCTCCCACCTATCCAACCTCTGATCGCCTAACATACCATCATCACCATTTTTTGAGTCTGGGGAAGGCTCAAAGAATTCCCCTATTAGATTAATTATAATTGCTTCTTCACTTTATATTAGTGCTCTACTCTTGGATAGCTGGGAAAAATGTGTTTGTGAATATTTTTATGCACACACGTATCCACATTTATGAAAATCAGTATTGACCACTTCTCTTTTATTCTTAATTATATCTTTAATGAAAATACCCTAAAACAAACTTATGTGAATTAATATTCATGGCTGTTATATTCTAGAAATTTGAATATTCCAATTAAGATTTTTAAGTCATGCATGATGTCTTCAATGAAATATTCTTTGCCATAACACTGTAGGGTAATCTTCATGTCATAAACATGATACCCAGGTGGGAAATTTGATAATATTTTCTTAAACATAGTCATTGAAGGTATGGACATCTCACCATACAGTAGTTGGCTAATCGGTCTTGCAAATCATTACTGCTGTAGTGAGTTCAATCCTTGCTGAATGCTAACATTTGCAGTCGTGCGCTAGACTAATCGAAACTTAGTAAATACCTAGAGTAATTTGAGGTGATTTCATACATTTTTTGAATAAAAATTATGTATTTTTTTATAATTCAACAGATCAATAATACCCTTGGTAAGATCCATTACCTTTTTCTTTTGCAGGTATCTACTTATTAATCAGTATCCATGGCAAATAAATTCATATAAATTATCTCTGAAAATAAACTGCATTTCGATCTGGAAGAGAGGGTGAAATTTCATTGAGAATATTTTGATTTTATCAAAAATAGAAGGAACTAGTTTTTAAAAAAAAGATATTTCATCGAATTTTGGATGGCTGTATATGTTCTCAGCTTCATACTATATAGAAGTTGTTATTTGTTAACAAGGATAAATGTAAGGTGCTGCATGTAGGAAAAAGTAACCCATGTTATGATTGCTGTGTGAATGAACATTCATTTGATATTGTAAACAATGAAAAGGATCTTGGTATCATTATGATTTACAAACTGTCATCTTCAAAGTACATTGCCAGTACTGTTAGTAAAGCGAACATAGTACTGCGGCTGATCAATAAAGGGATTACAAGGGACAGGGAGGCCATGTATGTACCTTTGGAAATGAATAGAAGTCGACTGAATATCAGAAAATTCTATTTAGAAATAGAGTGGTAGGATTATGGAATAGATCAATGGAGTATGCTGTGCTATCAGCAAGTGTAATCAGTGTAAAAATCATAAAATAAATTATGATGTTTATTATACCACTACTAACACAGATGTCTATGATTTAGATATTGAGTAAATGTGATGAGTTGATGTGTGCTTTTATATGCAAATTATATACTTTTATTAACAATGTTTTAATGCATCATTCCAAGAGTCGTTTGGACTACTGAATTCATTCTTTGTGTTGCTTTTGTTCTTACCATTCTATATCTTTTGTCAGGTACACTATACAGAAAAAGTAGGGTCTCTTATCTACAAAGATTGGTTAAAAACAAAAATATACCATCTATAATTATTGAATTCTGATGAGTTTATCTTTGTTGTTATTTTTAATATCATATTTTGGAAATTATCGATTTTCAATTTCTGTCAGTATCATTCTAGTTTACTGATCTCATGTATTTGGATCTTGACATTGAACTGAAGAAATCAGATTGTTTTTTTATCCTAGAATTTTGTTTCAAATATGTCTCATTTTAAGAACCAAATGTATCACTAACTCAGCAAGGTTTTTACAAATATTTAAGAATTGTCACATTAACAAATATTATTATCTGAGCTGATGATATAAGATTTATCAAACTAATTCTATGTCAGCATATAAAGAATGATTCATGTATTAAATATGAAATATTAAGTCATAAATGACACAAAAGTTGACTTAAAAGTCTGAATGATTTTACTTTTTGTTCTGGTTTTATAACATTTGTCAAAAAGATACCATCTATAATTTCGGGAAGAGTCATTCCAAATAATTCAGAATATTGCTGGTGAGTTATAAAATTAAAGGAACCAGTATACAATGACAGGTGCATATATTAAGCTAGTGTATGTCAGCATGGTGTAGATGTTTTTTACTTGGTATGAAGACAACTGGAGAGTATACCTGCATGTAAATGTAAGATTACCTATGTTGCATGGATTATTGTGTAGCTCATCTTGCTAAGAATGAGCTGAGCCAGTTAGTATATTGTCAAAGAGGTTTCTAATTTTATGTTGTCTGGAAAAGATTATAAATGTTCCCATGATTCTCAAATATCAAAAGATTAACTATCATATTTGATGGCTCATAAGACCCACAGGCATATGGCTCTTCCTTTATCATTTGAATTTTTTTAGTGCATTTAAAGGTAAGCATTTAATATTTTTGAAAATAATATAGAAAAAAAAACTTGGACAAAACATGCAGCTATGAAAGTAGTTTACCAATTTTAGCTTTTAGTTTAGCTTAAATGCTCACCTTCTGTGAACATCTAGTATTTGGTGCTAAACTAAGATATTTATCTCAGAATATTCAGCTTTATTTTTTTACAATATTTCCTTTTTCTATCTAAAGAACCAGTTGTAGTAGTAGTAGTAGTAGTAATGTGTGTTGACACTCGGAGAGCTTATATAAAAAATTGAATCTGAGAAAGGCTACAAGTACCTGGGTATTTTATAAGCAGATGAAATGAATCATTGTGAAATGAAAGATACAATAAGGAAAAAGTATTACTACAGAGTTAGAAAGATGAAAAAATTGAATGTCGGAAACATGATCACAGCAATAAATTCCTGAGCAGTGTCTTTGATAAGATATGGAGCAGGAATATTGAACTGGACCAAAGAAGATATGGGAGTTATGGATAGAAAAACCTGGAAAATCCTAACCATGAACAGAATGTATCATCCACAGAGTGACATATGTAGATAATACATCCCTTGAAAAGAAGGAGAGAGTGGACTCCTTAGTATTGCAGATTGTGTGGTGAACAAAGAATGGAACTTGTCTGGGTATATTTCCTACTCAACAGAAAGGTTATTTCGTTTTGTTATGAGTGAGGGGATTTTGCCTGTGGCAAATAAAAGAGTTTCAACCTTAAGGAAACAAAGGAAAGAAGAAAGACACTCCAAGTGGAGGGACAAGTAGTTGAATGATAAATTATGGTGAGACACAGAAGGTGTGAGAATTGTAGAGTCTTGGAAATAGATCAGGAAGGGTTTTTTTTAAAAAGGACACTGCAGGCTTGATTTTTGCAGCACAAAATCAGGTCCTTAGAACAAACTGGATCAAGAAAAACTTTGATAAAAAAAGACATACATGAGAAATGTAGATTGTGTGGGATGAATCAGTGGAACATTTTACTACAGGATGTAAAAACTTGCTCAGATCGAAAATAAACAATGCCATGATAGTACAGCACAAATTGTACATATGGAGCTGTGCCAGAAGTTTAGGTTGATTGGAAATATAATGTAGTATAATCACAAACCCCAAAACATGATGGAAAATGATAGGGTGAAGATTTTGTGGGATTTCAGCATTCAAACAGATCATGTGATATAACATAGAAAACCTGATAAAGTGATAGTGAACAAAGATGGGAGGAGGTGCCAGATAATAGATATTGCTATACCTGGGGACAAAAGGGTAGAACAGAAGGAGCAAGAGAAGATTGAAAATTATAGTGAACTTAAGAGAGAAATCAAAAAGATTTGGTGTATGGCCTATGTATGCGAAGGGACAATACATACCTTCACAGCAGCTCCTTTATCAGGCTACATAAAGACAGAGCCCTCTCAGCTCCAAAAAGGCATACAATAAGGTGATACCAGCTCACCCAAAATCTTCATAGCCTGCCTCGAGATGATCTTCCAAAACATAGACTGGGAAAATAATGGAATCAGAATAGACAGCAAATATCTGATCAACCTCAGATTTGCAGATGACATTGCTTTTTTTTTTTCCAAGAAATGCGAGGTGGACTGAATGAAGAAAGCAAAAAAGTTGGTCTTCACATGAAATTCAGCAAAACAACAATCACGTCGGAAATGAATACACAGCCATCAAAATTGAAAATGCAAAACTGGAGAAAGTAGATCACTACATCTACCTAGAACAACAAATCTCTGTGAACTCTCGAAAGAGGAAGAAATCAAGCAAAAAATCACTAGGATGGCAAGCTATCAGTAGAGCAGGCTCAACTTTCAAGGACAAGAAAATCCTATCATTCCTAAAAAGAAGAATACACAACCAATACATCCTCCTGATAGTCACCTATGGAGCTGAAATATGAAACCTAACGAAGAGACAGACACCCAAACTGAGAAGCATACAACATACACATGAAAGAATGATGATGCGATCACAAGACAGCGCAATATATCAGGGGACAAACATGAATTTGAGACATCATAGAATCCATTAATAAACTCGAGTGGCAATTGGCTGGTCATATTGCAAGAATGGCAGACAACCAATGGACATCATGACTCACAACATGGATCCCCAGAGATCATGTGTAATCGATGCTGGTAGAATACAAGATGGAGAGAGGAACTAGACAAATTCAGAATGTATTGGCTTTGCAATGCCCATGATAGAGAGATCTGGCAAATCCTGGGGAAGGTCAATGTCCAAGGACAGACCTTAAAAGACTGATGATGATCATTGTTGTTGGAGCCCTTGGTATAATATCTAATAATTTGAAAGACTGGTGAGAGTTAAATAGTAGCATAGAGCTCCTGCTGTAAGCTAAATTGCTGAGAACTGCAAAATGAGAAATGTCTTAGAGACCTAGGTGCAACTTGCTCCTCAGGAAATAAACCAGATTCCACTGAAACCGTGATAAGCTCTTTTTTTTTCTTTTTTCTTATCATCATCATCATTATTATTATTACTACTACTACTACAACAACAATATGATGATGATAATGATGATCAATGTCTTTTGGCAACATGCCATGTTTGGGGTGATCAATAAAAAAATTGGTAAAAGAGGTGTTAATGAATAAATTCTCTTGCTTTTTGTTGGCAATTGATCACTAAAAAAATGTCCAAATTAAAAAAAAACAAGCATAAATGCTGCCAGACACTTACTAAGGGAACAACTTAGCATAAACCTACATTGTAAAATGAAGCACGCTCTTAAAACCTATTGGGTGGGTGGAGATTTTTGAAAGAAGAAAAAGGTTTTTTTTAGAAATAATGAGAAATAAATTTTTAAATTTTGAGCCCTTTAGCTTCAATGGTGAGGCCTGTATGTGCAATATATACATACATACATACATACATACATGCATACATACATAGCCAGCCAAACCATCTTAAAAACTGAGGAAACCTATGTTAACTGTTATGATGATGATAATATTTGAGGAAATAACATTAAAGTATTATGCAGTTAGGCTTTGTATAAGCACTGGTATTCTACAGTGTCTGGGTAAACAATTGCACACTGAAAACATCAACTTTGCATATAAGATCCAGGTAATATTTTCAAGCCATTTTTGGTGGGGGGAAAATGCGGGTCTTATGTGCCATCAAATGTGGTATATCAACATATATTTTTGAATCAAATATATTAACTATTTGATCATAGTAAGATAAAATGGATTAAGTTTACATTTATTCTGCAAGTGATAGAGAAAGTTGAAAGGTGAGATATTTGATTTAACATTGATTCCTACCAGCTGAAGTATATTTTGCATTCAAGTCAAGCGAAGTCAGTTTACATTCAGAAACTCAAGTATGCAACTTTTTGTAAATGGGAATGTTTTTGCAATCACACATATGCAAACAGGGAAGTTATGAATAAACATTCTAGGCTGCTGAAGTAAATTAATTATTGAATCATTGAATAATATTTTGTTACCATATTTGTTTGAAGACTTCGTGTAAAGCTATCTTCTGTGTGCTTGATTGATTAGCTAAGCCTTCAAAGTCAATTTAGCTATCAATAGTCTTGAAATGTTAGATGGCTGATTATGTCTTTTAAGCTTTTCTGAGAAGGCAGTGGGAGAAATGGTTGTTGCAGATGGTGCATTCATTTCTTTGGTTAGCCTGTTCTCTGGGCATTCTATGCTTGTTCAAAAGATTTCATGAACCAGAGTTAAGCTGTATAGATACCTAAAAAAAAAAATGAAGGGAAACAGGTGAGGTTAGATAATTGATAGAAACCGTTTTGGCGGCATGTCATGTAAGGAGTGATCAATGGAAAAAGTTGTGATCAATGAATAAGTTACTCCTCTAAACTAACAGTAAATTGATCCCTCCCTTCCAATTTATTTTTGTGTAGGGAATTAAAAAACAAAAACAAAGGGGTAAATGATTAAATTTCTGGCCCTCTAGCTCCCTTTGGTGCACTCTGTATGCATGACATGCATAGATAGTCAGCCTGCCAGAATCACTTGAGAGCTGAAGAAACCATAGTTGACTATGTTGACAGTTTTAGTTCATGGTCTCTAAAAAAACTAATTCAGCAGCATACTCAGATGTAACTATTGATTTGAGATAGTTGAATAAAAAATAAAACAAATTAGCATATTGTTGAAATTTTAGCATATAAATCCCTTTCCTTTTTTTCCAGACTTTACTTGTAGTATTTGTTGGTTAAAAATGTTATCTTGTACATTTTTATAATCTTTCCAGAAGTAAATCATTCCTTAATAAGTATAATGCATTGTCAAGTGGTGTAACTTAAGCCATTTTTTAAAAAGATTACTGTCTTTATAACCAAAGCAGATGGTTGACAAGTGTTTGACTACCAATAAACCTTTCTAACATATTGCAGTTAAACTTCTATTTTCACTGAATGATGTTTCCCCAATATACTAGAGTTCACAATATAAGGTTGGTGGTTAGTTGAACCCAACTTTTTAGTCTATATAATAACCTACTGGTCCAGAATGAAAAACAGAATTTCTCTTTGAATCTGTGAGCCCGACATTCTAGGCTGATTGCTATTTTACTCCACTCTTAACCCATTTGATAGCGGAGGTGGTAGAACTCTGAACCCACCCACACTAAGAAATATATTTGACTTATGCCGACAAAGCAACTGTAAAAATGAAAAGAAACAGACAAAATAGCAGTTGACAAAACTTTTTTTTCCATCAATTTTTTCTCCTCTACTGCTTCAATAGCTTAAATATCTGGATCTCTGGAAGAAGTTTACTGGTTAGGAAGATCAAGTAATTGTAAATATGTTGATACTTTGCTTTCAAATACAGAAATTTGGTATACTTTGCTATATAATGTAGTTATTTTGGCGGTATTATTCAATAAAAAACAGACCTTAAATCATTTTCACCATCTTTCATCTATTGTGGCCCCTTGAATATTTGCCATATCTCCTCCTCATGATTATCACAGTTCTGATACAACACGGTTGGCATCCTTGAACTCCAACACCCATGTTATTATGAGGGGGCTAGTCCATTTGCTTGCTTAGCATTATACACCAATTCAGGGATGAATTTTCATGATTACCTCAACTTTTTCTATCATTTATGATACTTTTGTGTATTTGCTATTTTATACTAAGTATAATTTATACATTTGAATCAAAGGTCATATAAAGGAATTCAGATTATTATCTAGTATAGATAACCTTCCTCTGGTATGAGGATAGGCTGATGGAAAGGGTAACCTTCTGCCTGTGGGACACAGGGTAAATTTTCAAGACTTTTTCTGGAAAAAAATTATATTTTCGACACTGAGAAATATAGTAATGGCTATGCCTATCTATGCATCATTTTAAATAGCATTGTTGTAGCTTTATTTCATTTCAAGTTAGAATTAAGTATCAATATAAATACTAATAAGTATATAGATTTGAATATAGAACTTGAAAGTTGGCCACATATTTTATAAAGTCACCTACTTTAGCTCCTGACTATAAAAGTCCTTACTTCCATTTATCATTGCTTACTTCAACCCCATTCTTTCTGAAGATCGGTTATCTTCTCTTTATCATTTATCTCTTAGTTTTCCTTACTTCTGGCCACATGCATGAATCCAAGTTTTTGCTCATTAGTGCTCACTCCAGACCTAGCGGTCCCAGTTGATATGATTTACATTCTTTTAGTATGACTATAATGTATCATCTCTTGTCAACAATCTCAATGTGAGATCCATAATAGCTTTCAGGCATCTGAATGCTGCCTATCACTTATATCATTCACCACGTAAGTTTCTTCCGCCTAAAACTGAACTAACAACTTTTAATAATCTAGCATGGTCAACTACACCACTCTTATTAAAAGCATCACTAATCAGGCTTCATTGATAGGTAAACCAAATGACATCAGACCTGTTATGTCAAGCTCTCCTCTTAACATCTCCATCTTTATAAGTAATTACTTCAGGCCTATACTAAAATTGATCGTCTTAATGTTTATATTTTTTTTTCCAGTTTTGATTGTACAGTTTATAAGTGTTTTATTTGTTGTCTACTAAATGTTCGTTTCATTGTTTGTTATAAAAACTTTGTTTTGTCATTCTTTCAGTCATGAACACTTTGTTTGAACATCCTTATCTCCTGTGTCAAACATTCAAAAATGGTGCTCAGAGCATGTGCTCCAAACAAAGCGTATATGGCACCTAGATATTTACATCTGGAACAAACACTTCTGTCATCTTCCTCAAACTGCTATTTGTGGTGTCATACATTTTGGCAGGTTATTTCTTTGTTTCCTGACGACTACTAGCAACATTCTGTTTACATTCAACTATTGCCACCACCACCATCATCATCATCATCATCATCATCATCATCAATATCATGGTCATCATTTTAGGACTATTTGACTTATATCAGTTTCAACCTACAGAACAAATGTTGTCTGTACTTTGAAAATTTTGCATTATGGACTTATAAATTCTACAAACACATTTATTTCTCAATGTAATTTCATTCCTTGTCAATGCACTTTACCTAATGCTACTGTATCATTACATAGATCAAACATTATACTGTAAAATTTCTGATCAAAATCCAGGCCATGACTATATCAGACTGAGATACTCCAGCATCACGTGACACACGTGGCAGTCAAGCTGCTCCATCATTTACAGTCCTCAGCTAGTTTGCTGGTGTCATTCCATCTTGTTGACCAGTTGGACATCTATCTCTATTGTCTGTTGCCAGCTCATCTTGGACTGCCCTCTCTTTCTGTGGCTTATTGGCATCCATTTAACAGCTTGATTTGTAGGTCTTGTTGTGGATAGCCTAAAGACATTCCCCGAACAGCAGAGGTGCTGTCTGCAAGTAGTGGTTGACATGTAGAACTGTTTTTATCTGTCTCTGACTTCTTTATTTGACACATAGTCATTTAATTTTATGCAGACATCTAGGAGTCTAATTTTTTCCTCCGGGTGATCTTAAGATAACAGGTTTTACAACAATAGAACATTGTAGATGTAATATTTGAATTATAGAATCTCAATTTGATTTTAAGGAAAAATTTCCTTATCCCTGTATGTATACATATATATATATATATATTTATGTTTGATAATCCAACTAAATGGTGGTGTTAATTAGACAATTTGAAAGTGAAAGAATTTTAGAGTGAAAACAATTGTTACATCTTTTTGATGTATTATGACAAAGACAGGTTTAATGCATTTTGTTTGTTCGACGTACTGCAATGCAGAAAACTGTAGCTGTTTGTATGTTTGAGTGTGAGGCATGAAATGAGAAAAGATGGTTTTTGATGTTTGTTTTCTGGTTGTTTATAGGAGAGAAAGTGGATGGAGTTTATGTCAGTGAGAACGAGGGTAATTCAAATAAGAAGAGTCAGTGAGAAGAAAGGAGTAAAAAAAGAAGGGTCAGTTTTAAGGAGTGATCTAAATCCATCCTCACTGACACTAAGATCATTCCTCAAAATTGACCCTTCTTATATGGCTACTTTCTTCTCACTGACAAGGTCACTGTCAGTCATTTCTAGCAAATTTTTTCCAGGTTGTTGGTCATGTTATTGTACCTTTTGCATGGAGGCATTTCTCTACATGAAATAAGTTATAGGTAATATGAGGTTGATGCTGGAGGTCATCTGAGGTCTTTTCTGGAAATTGTATCATGGAACAAAGATAATTGCTGGCCTTTACCTGATTTCTTCATGCTTTTCCCATGGACAGCTTTATATTGTTTGTTCTACGGATTGATCCTGGCACCCCATGGGAGAAAAAATTATGCAGTGTATCCAGAAGCCCTGTCAAACCAAGTGACAACATTCATTGTTTTTTGTGCATCTGAGTATTTTTTCTGTTACAGCTACTTTTTCATGTGTACAGTGTTAATAATAGTTTTTTTCATTGGCTGCATTGTGTAAGAAAGAATATATCAAAGAACATATTTCTTCTGTTTGTTATGTATTTAAGTTATCCCTACTAGTATGTATAAATATATATATATATATATATATATATATATATATATATATATATATATAGTCTTGAAACCTTAGAGATTTAGACACTAAATATACCAGAAAAAAAAATTTCCAAAATTATTTCTCAATGCCTGTTAATGTGATTTATGTAATTGTTTCAGTGGCTCTTATGCTTCACATAGCATTAGATATTATGGTACTCTGTGTGAATTTTTCTTGTTGGGATCATCAGTTGTTTTCTATGTAATTGTTTAGGGCATTTAAAAACATAACACGGTTCTCCAGCGGTGTTGTTCAAATACTAACTCTCGTTAAGATTTTGATATATAGCTTTATCTTATTATTTTTAGGGTCAGGTCATTGTACTTGTAGTTTGTTATTGTATGTAGGGTTTTATCATAATATATTGTAAATGCAGGTCATTTTATACTTCACAGCATCCAATTTTTTGAAACAAAGGGCTTACTTACATAAGGTTACTCCAAAAATGTATTTGACCATGAGGGATCAATAAGTATAACAATAGACATGATTTGTTGTTTGTGTCACCTCTACTGAGTATTCACCTATGTGCATATCAAATTGTGTTGGTTTTAATCTCGAACTGCATGCGAGCCAACTTATGATAATATATTTAGAATAATGGTTAATCAGAAAAAATTCCTCAAGTTGATTTTCTACCAACATATTTAACCAAAGAATTTCACAAAATGTTCAAGATCACTATATATATATATATATATATATATATATATATATATATATATATATAAAGAAATGGATATTTAATCTGACAGGGTGCCTGTTCAAAGAGTTCCTACCAATAATATAGTATAATTATTCTGTTGGATTAAATATCTATTTCTTATATATATATATATATATATTATATATAAGAGTATATCAATTACTAAAATCCAAAAATGCCCTACGGAATTTCCATGTATCCCTTTAGTAGTATTACTATCTATTTTTCCATGTTTCCCTCTGATAGTATCACAATCTATTTTTTGCACTTTTCAAAATCAAGAAGTAATCTTCTTCATTTTACAGTTCTGTTATGAGCTTTTCATAAAGAAAAAAATAATATTAAATATTCAAACATTGAATTCATTGAACATGAATCTTGAATCCTGAGAAAAATGTATTTGTTTCTTTGAGAAACTCAGAGAATAATGGTTTATAAACACACTGAGATAAGTGTAGCCATATTTTGTACGTTTTTTATAGTTTCATAGATGTTTTCTGGGAAGTATTGCAAATTAACCTTCAGAATCACTTACAACTATAAAAAATATCATTCAAAATTCTCAGCATTTTCACAAATTTCAGGTTTTGCTAGAATCAAAGAATTTTAACATCAAACAGATTCAGTTAAAATTGGTTATATTCTTCAAGAGATTTCAGTATTTAATTCATCAACAGACTTTTTTTCTTAATTTTGAAAGGAGAAGAAAAGTAAAATAAAACAGATGAACCAAGTGATCAATTGAATTTTAATTCTGCCCTAATGATCTCTGAAGCGAAATCAAGTCTTATACAAATATTCTGATTATTTGCCTATTGATTGTACCATCTTATTGAAATCAGTTTTCTGTCAGCTGAGAAAAACAGATTAAAAAACAGAGAGAGAGAGAGAGTGAGATTTTTTTTTCATGCATGATGCAATCAAAGAAGTTCAACATCCTTAGATTTGTAGTGGCCTTTCAAAATAAATTCTGCCTCATAGCAGAATTAAAGGAACAGTTGGGTGGAAGATCTTGCAAAATGGATGAGTATCTACACTCTTTTAATATCACTTATATTTTCATCTCTTTCTCTGCAAAAATGTTGTACAGACCTAATACATAGACAAGTTTTCAAGTACAATCTGCGTATACATTTCTGCACATGTACATATATATATATTTATAAATATATTCAACTCATTAACTGTTAAAAAAAGAACAATATTTTTCTTTCTATATAAACATTCAAATGGAGTTAATTTATTTGTCATTGTTTGGGTGATGTCACTTTTTTTGTGAATTCTGAACAAACCTCCATTGCACTGTTCAGTGAAAAAAAAACAGTCTACCAGTGTTTTTGTAAATAATAAAGAATTAGAGAAAAGCCTGAAAGTCAGGGTAAAAGAAAAGTCGGTGAAGAGATAAGTCAGCCAATCAGCACGTGAGAGAATTATTGTTGGGAAATTGTGACTCGAGAAAATGATTGCCATCCAATCAGTTAATCCAAAAACTAAAGCCAATGGCTGAATAAAGATTGAGCTGAACTTGCTATTTCATTTGGCTTGGGATTTGAGACTCACTGCCTTCTTGTTGTACTTGTGTACTCATTTATCATTTGAAACAGTCAGGTTGGATCAATATAATTTTTTGAATCTGTGCACATTGAATTAAGATCATAATTTTGAAATGCATAAAACATCTGTTCAGACTTAAAGAGTTATAACAATTCATGAAAGTTCTGTTACAATGTCTTTTTTATATTTTTATTCATCAAGATATTCTGTTAAGATACAACCAAATACATGTTTTGAAAATTATGTTTGCTTTAAAATGAAAATATGTTGTTTCACAAATACCTTTATGTTGAAGTTTTAATGTTTAACGTTTTTACAAATTTCTCATTTGACAACTACATACTTCAATCTGATTGCAGTTGTTCTGAATGCATCAGGTTATGCATACTCAGTATTTATAATAAAAAAAAAATGTGTCAACTAAATATTTTAGACGTATCCTCATCTTTTTTGCAGAATTAGTTTCTCATAGCTGGTTATATAAAACTGAGTAATTCCATCGTTTTTTACAGAATATAAACATAAGGTAAACAAAATGAAAGATTAAATAAAAGTGCATAATGCCATTATTTTTGATAATGAAAAAAATCAAGCTTTAGTTACACGAGTTTGTTTACAGTATAAATGTATAAGCATGAAGTGTGATGTTGTACAGTACCTGAATCCAAGAGTTAAATGTTGTTTCAGCCAACCTTTCACTTTGTATATTCTCAGAATGTAATGTTGGATATTTGATTTGAAAAAAGTAATCACTTTGAGGAGTTAAAAAACTTTGAGAGATACTGGCAAACTATTTGCTGCTTAAAGAAAAGGTTCGTTTACTGGAAGTCTCTTATCATGATTAAAGAAAGTTATCAAACGGTTATTGTCATCAAAATCAGTCGATCCCAAACATTTTATTTAAAGTGATCAAAATGCATGACTACCTCTATATATCCCTTGCTCACTATCATCAGCCGGCTATTGTTATCTAAAAGACCCTATCTCAAAGTGATTACAATAAGTGGCATCCTCTGTAATTGTAAAAATGGTAACTTGTTTTTAATCAATCAGATGAAACCAAATAGATAATGTAGTCAGTCAGAAAAACTGCCATCAGTATAATCAGCTTTTAGATAATAATACTCTTTTGATATTGTAGATTTGACAAGATTAATTGTATACATAAATTTATCATGGGAAGCAAAGCGCATGAAAGTTCTGACCAAGATCTAAATGGCAATCATTAGGCTTGGACTGTATCCAAACATTTTACCAAGAATTGATCTTCTTACATGAAGAGCCTTATTGTTTATCTCTCAGCTGCAGAACTGGTTGAAGAGGTTTCAGTAGAAGAATGACATCCCAAGTGCTTGGCTGATTGTAGCTCATTACTGGAAGGAGGAAAAGTATGATTTCAAACTGCTTCTTCTTCATAACAGTTGGTCTAGTAAATATTATTTGAAACACTGAGCAGTTATTTGATTTTCTATCCTTATCCTAGCTATTTTTATCATAATTTTCAGTGTATTTTGATCTCTCTTGGCAAAGGCATAGCTGGAGATTTGGGGACCTGTGGGCCTGGCTCCTTAAGTCCCCCATATTTGATTTATATAAAGTTAGTACAAATACCATAGGTGAACTACTATTCACACAGCTTTTGGCACAAACCACTCCCTCAGTTACACTCATGTTTCTCAGACATATAGTGCAATATGATCAGTTGGATGATAAGGCGTTGATGTAATAATACAGGTTGTCTGCAACCACTTTATTTCAGGTTTGGATCGAACAATGGCCTGGGTTTCCTTATTTCAAATGTGATCATCTCCAACAACTTGGATTGTAGCATCCCTGTACCTAAGCACTTTGTGCTTAAGTGCCAGGGATGAAGAAATGCTCAGCAAATACTCTCATTCCTCTCTTCTTTCCCCAAGCAATGATCACTGATCACTTGAAAATATGCAGTCTATGACATTTCAATTTTTTTTACTGAATCTCTGTTTACATATCTGGATTCTAAGATTCTTGATTCATTTTGTTGACTTTTACCAATAGTTGAGTAAAGTAAGAGATTCAAGTTTTGTTGGTGGCACCAAGTATTAACTTGATGCCATAACTATTCAAGACAAGGTTGAAGTGTTGGAAAAACTGCACCATAGGTTGTCTGTGCATATGCTATGTGATACACAATATTCTGGAAAAATGACAGCTGTTGATACAAAGATACACAGGCACAGAAGTGTACTCTATTTCATTTAATGGTTTTATTCACATTTAGTATTTGCTTGTGTATCTGTCAAGCTGTGATATTTTTGAAAAATATGGTAGGTGTATAATAATTGGGTTGGTAGTTTTTTTGTAATCTGGACCAAGTGACCTCCATGACATCCAGTTATCTGACCAAATGGCTAAAATGATGAAATGAAAGCCATCTGACAATTAGACAAGATGTGTATTCAAGTCATAGGAGATACTACATGAACCACCTTCTTCGGAGAAGCACAAAACAAATACATCAAGTCAATATGATTTTGGATGCACTTATAATTGCTAAACTTGAACAACATAATATTTATCTCTTATATTTCATTTATGAACTTATATAAGTCTTATTTATCATTCATGTTGAGTTTATTTGTATAAAATTATATTTATAAATTTTCAATCAAATTTCTAAACATCTATATAAACTGACATAGTCTATATCTGTCTTATAATGTGGGGCCTTTACAGCATGAAGATCATGTTATAAGCAATATCTCACTGAAAAATTGATATACATGTGTAAGCGGTATGAAAAAAATATATTAGCAATTTTTTTAACACTCTACAGATCAGAAATTATGATGTCATCATTTGCAGTAATTACTCATATTCATGACTGTCACGTGCATTTATGAAAAAAAAACTCACATTACCCCTAAAAATAACTAAATAAAAATTTTGTAATGTTTTATTTTGTGGTATTAGGTATACTCATTACAGCATAATACATCTGGGAGAAGACAGGAGTCAGGGACATCATAGACTCCTTTAATAAACTCAAATTGCAAAGGGCTGGCCATGTTGCAAGAATGGTAGACAACCGATGGACAATACGACTCATGACATGGATCCACAGAGATCGCATGTGCAACCAAGGCCAGCAGAGTATTAGATGGAGAGACAAGCAAGACAAATTCAGAAAGTACTGGCTCCGCAACGTCCATGATTGAAAAGTGTGGCAAATCCTGGGGAAGGTCTATGTCCAGCGTTGGATGCTAAGAGACTGATGAAGATGATGAAATAGTCATTGTCAGTGGTATGAGTGACTATAAGCAAAGAGTAAGTGAGAGAGAAGTCTAAGAGTCAGTTCACTGATTTTTTTTCAAATCTTTGAAAACTCAAAGACCCATCCATAAAGAAAATATTCTGGTAGACCCCAATTTTTAGCAATCAGTATTTTTAGCAGCTATCAATGAACTGCAATAATGAATTATTTTGACCTTTAAAAATCATATTTATTCTAAGTATATTTTATTTATTTGAACTCTCATATATAGTGTGGGTCTGTGTACTATAATTATGTTTTTTGATAACTATGCAATGGATGACGCTCTTTTTTGCCACAAGATTCCTAGTGTCAGGTTTAGAGGGAACACTGCTGCGGACTCCCATGGGTTATTTGTCAGAGCTCCAGGGATCCACAGACTCCTGCTTCAAAACCACTGAGTTAGTTGAATGGATGAACGGATATTTGTTTTAACACATAAAAAATTCATGTACTTGCCTTGCTTTAAGTTAATGTGTTACATTGTGTGGTGATTACATAAGTATGCCCCAGCATTTTGAAAAAAATATCATGCTTCATTATTATTGTGTTGACTACTTGCATATATTCATTTTTGTAAAAGCAATAAAAAAAGAATATAGATTAATTCTAGACAAACCTATGTTTTTACAATTTTATCATTCTAATCACCTGAAAAAGATGTGATTAAAATAGTACTTTCATTGTAAATTATTGTGATCTGGTGAATATGTTTTCAGTTTTCTATATTATCAATCACCATCAGGACAATAGTGGCTCTTAAACAACCGTCTACACCCAACAAACAGTGCATGAAAAATGTTCTACAATTATGTTTCTGTAGATAATACACAACTGGATTTTTAAGCCAAAAATTCTTGGAAAAAAGCGTGAGTTATGCATGCGGAATTAGAGTACCCAACCTACACCAGTTTTTCAAACAACTTTTCGTAGCATCAAGTGTGCTCAATAACACATCAAAAGTGCAACACGGTCTGGCTAATGGAAAGGTATAATTTTCAAGATTACGTCCAAGATGGCTGCCAAATTTTTAAAGATGTCTATCAGTTGTTCATCATTCACTCTAAACAAGATTTCCAAATGGTCTTCAGTAGTATAAGCTGTCAAGTGGTCAAAGTCTGGTAGACTTTTAGTATGTTGATGAGCCAACCTGATGCCGCCAAAAGTAACATTGAGAAATCTTTATTTAGCAATTTTTAGGGAGTAATGTTTGTTTTTTTTAATAAATTCATGATGATGTCAGAAATTCTGGTATAAAAATTTTGAAAAAATTGGTCACATGTCCTTTTCACATCTTCAATATATGTACTTTGGCGAGATGTGCTTAAAACATAATCTTAGAATTAAAAAACTTGACTCACCTTACTGGTAGACAACTCTTGGTGAAATCAACTTCTTGGTAAATCAGTGATAGACAAAACATACAAACTCATAAATAAAAGTGACATGCATATTACTGTATTCATATATATACATAATCTGAGGTAAACCAATATGGTATACTTTTTGTTTACTATTTGTGCCACCTAGCAAGGTGGCAACTGTCCAAGAGCAATTATTTGAATATATGTAAATATATAGACAGGTTCTTGACACTTCATAATGGAGCAAAATTTTGGACATATGGCCTTGCACTATTATATTCTATCTAGAAAGTGTCTCAATTTTATAAAATATTGAAAGCCAATCTTATATCTTTTGATCTGTCTTTTAGCTGAATGATAAATTCATTTTTGCACCTGTTTACAGTTTGCTCTTCAAACTAAGATTGATCTTCTCTAGGTGCTTATGAAAACATGTCCTTTGGTCAATTTTAGTTTAGCATGGTTTTCATTCTTAATGGTTGGTAACTGAAGTTTGAAATGCTTAAATTTCTGCTTACAGCATTTTTCCTTCATGATTTTTTCAAGGGTCAAAATCAGTTCAGGAAAAAACTAGATGAAAACCAACCACAAGAACAGGCTGGATTTAGGAGAAGCTACTTGACCATGAACCATCTCCATTCAATAAATCAGCTGAAAGAGGAAGTGGCAGAATACAAAATGCTACTTGCTGTAGCATTCAAGAAGGCATTTGACTCTGTAGAAATTCCCATGGTCATGAAGGCTATCACTCTACAAGTTGTAGACCCTACATACGTCAAAGTACTGCAACATATGTACAATCATAGCAACTCCTTTATCAGGCTACATAAAGACTGAACCTTTCCAGCTCCAAAAAGGAGTAAGACAAGGTGATACCAGTTCTCCCAAACTCTCCACAGCCTACCTCTAGATGATATTCCGAAATCTGGACTGAGAGAATAGAGGAATCAGAATAGACAGCGAATCTCTACGCAACCTGATTCGTAGATGACATCTATGAAACTCACAAAAGAAGAAGAAATCAAGCAAAGAATCACCCTAGGATGGCAAACCTTTGGCAGAGTAAGCTCAACCTTAAAAAATGAGACGATCCCAAGAATCCTAAAAAGATGAGTATACAACCAATGCATCCTCCTGATAGTCACTTATGGAGCTGACACATAGAACCTAACCAAGAGACAGCCCCGCAGACCGAGAAGCATGCAACGCGCACATGAGAGAATCATGCTCAACCTCACATGGAGAGATCACAAGACAGCACAGTAAATCAGGAAGAAAACAGGAGTTTGAGACATCATAGAATCTATTAAAAACTTAAATGGCAATGGGTAGATTATGTTGCAAGAATGGCAGACAACCGATGGACATCATGATTCGCAACGTGGATCCCCAGAGATCAAATGCAAAACAAAGGCCAGCAGAATACAAGATGGAGAGATGAACTGGACAAATTTAGAAAATACTGGTTCTGTGATGCCCATGACAGGGAAAATCGGCGAATCCTGGGGAAGGTCTATGTTCAATGACGGACGTTAAAAGACGACCATGATGATTATTATTATTATTATTATTATTATTATTTCGGAATCTCACACCAGTTGCCTGGTGGTAACCGCTGGAGTTTGAGTGACAGCAAGTCTCCTCAAGTCTCCAGCCCTCCTCTCCTATTACTCATAGGTCGCAGTAATTCTACGATTTACAGTTTCACACCGGTTGCCCAGTGGTTATCGCTGAAGGCTGAGTGACAATAAGTCTCCTCAGGTCCTCAGCTAACGTCTCCTCCCTCTTTCGCATATCATGACAGAGCTACTATTCGTTGCAGTGCTTATATCTCTAGCACCTTCCTCAGTATCCGTGCAGTTCCAAGTAGCGCTGTGGTCTGTACGGTCTCTATCCTCCCCCTAATCCCGATCTCCTCCAGTCTCTCCCTCAGCGTTTTGGGGACAGTTCCTAGTGCGCCCACTATGACCGGTACTACCCTGGTTTTCATATTATTTTATTGTATTTTTTTTTTTTCAGACAGATCCTTAGACTAATAGTCACCAAGTGATGACAAACATACTTGAAAGAGAAAAAGGCATACCTGAAACTTATCATCTGGATTAAAAGTATTATTGTTTGGCTAGAAAGATAGCACAAATAATCTTATTGCCTCTGCTATTTTTACTTCTGCTTCATTTTGCCGGTTCTCATTGCCAGATTTTTCCTTTTTTTCACTGCTAGAAGTGCAATTTTGATGGTGTAGCTTTGTGTTAAGGGTCACAACAGGAACCAGAATAGTCAAAAGTCAACGTATGTTTGAAAATCAGGTTTTGGGGTGGTTCTTTTGTATTATGGATTTTGTAGGAGGAAGAGCTATAGGTGGCATGTGCTTTTAAGCTTGGATAAGTAAACAATTTAAATGCCTAAATCATTCTGACCTGTAGATGAATTAGTTCACTAATTTAGATCCGTGAAAAACTGACTCCAGAATTTTATCATTACATATGAAATGTCTTTTTTTTTTCACAAATGTACCTAAGCAGAGATTAAGCAATGGAAATTTTGGCTGCAATCTACAAAATGATTGTTATTTTAATCAGTTTTAAAAGGAATATCTAATTTCTTTTTAGCCTGCAGATAGAGAATTTTAGTTATAACTGAATACTCTTAGTCTAGAATTCAAGTATCAATTCTGGATTCAGCTTTTAGTGTAGAAATATAAAATGTTGGGTGAGATGAATGTCTCTTCTATTTTAATAAAGGCACAACATCTGAACTATTACTCTGTGAATAATGACTCTCTTATTTATTAGACAGTGCCAACTGACACAAGGCCTAACTCGTGAAGCACCTTGTTGGGAACATATTCATGATCAGAGACTTGCAAAATTAGTATGTAGTGCAAACCCAACATACAGGCAATTATTTGGACAATAACCTTACAGACTGGAAAACAGGAATCTCCTGGTGTGGCACCTGATGCTTAAATTCTAATGTTGCGTGAATGCACATTCTTTCCAGAAATGGCTGAAGAATAAACTGTTCTGTCATTATTTAGTAAGAGATTCTTAGTAGCAGTGAAGTTGATACAAAAAACAGTTTCGAGGTGGAATACAGCAGAATCTTGTTAAAATTCATGTCAAATTTGTGACAAGGGAGGAAACTTGTTTTTATATTGAATATGGAATAATTGGACCAAGTCATATTCTTTTTTAGATAAATATGTTTAATAGGCTGCCACACCAAAATACATATATAAATCATTGTCCCACAAGCTATAATGACCATTAAAATAAAAATGAAAAGCCATCATGTAAGGGTTTCATTTAAGGTTGATTTTGATTTGTTGCAAATGTTGCAACAAGAACAAGTTGAAGGTCTTTTTACCCTTCAGTTAAATAATGTCATTTTCCCTTCAAAATTTTAGTTTGTTTTTTTTCATTCTAGATACACTTTTTAATTGTAACTTGATAAATAGTAAGTATATTCAGTTTGAGTTTTCACTACATCAGCTTATGATATTTTACATAACAAACTTGTGAAAGTATAGGTATGCTTTTACAGTTGATCAATGACCAGTATAATCACCATAATTTTGTAGTTACTTTTGTGGTTCTCAGTGTGCCTATATAAAGATTTATCATTAAATCCATAGCATTTCATTGTTATTAGTTGAATTTATGATCTGAAACTTTCACTGTATAGTGTACGATCTATTTATTTAGAGGTGTTGAGTTTTATGCATTTACAAGGATGAAGATTATGATGAAATATAAGTATTTGCTGTGTAAATTAAATGCTTTTTCATTGTTAGGCTATGGATTTATTAATGAACCTACATATAGTGGCTTCATTTGACATGTCACCAGAGAGCATTGTTTAGCAAGCAAGTCTTGAAGACAATTATTGCTGTATGATCCTCATTAGATGACCGACACTTGTGACATTCTGCCATACTAAAGTATTACTCTCTTACATGACAAAAGTAACAGTTTCTGTAATAAATGGGATCAAATTTCACTTTTTTCTCAAACCACCAAAACTATCAATGCTGGCAAATAATGTTCCGAGTACAGCATTTTGCAATAGACACTTTCCAAAAAGCATTGTTTATCCTTCACTATGGAGTAAGAGTTAACAAGCTAGTTTTAGAGACAGTTACAACTGAATTAGTTAATTTCTCACTGGGTGCTATATGATTGTAGACTCGAGCTCAGCATAAATGGTGGATTATCTTGCCAAGTCTTCATGTACAAATCAAAAATCTGTGTGACAGTTCTGTAGCAGTACTTATTCAATTCCCTGTACCATATACAGGTATCCTCACTTCTAAAAAGTTCACCTTTCACTATGTTTTTGCTGAAAGTTTTTTCCATTTAAATTCTTGGTAACTGTTTCTTTGCTTTAAGCAGCTTTGGCTTGCGAAAGCTTTCCACACGAAAACAGATTTCAAATGGACTTGATCCTTCTCCTTACATTACATCTTCAAATAGGCCCACAAAGGAATCAGAATACATTGTTTTGTCAAGTAATTTTTCTGGCATCCTGTAGATGTAAGTATTCACTTCATTGGATTTTGACTTTGATAATATATTACTGTATCTTGTCATCCAATGATATAAGGAATACAACGAGCAAATCCCTCCATTTCTCTGAGTATCGAATCTTCTTTTTTTCTCTCCTGAGAGATTAGAGTCTCATGGGTAGAGGCAGAAATAGAGGTCAAAGAATGGAAGAAATTGGATGCAGCTTTGTATGCCTATTGAAATTAAGATTTTGATGAGGAACATATGAAAATTGTTTGTGATTTGATGCACTATGACTGACTGTTGGTAACCATTCTATATTTCTCTTATAGTATAGATCTTACAATACAGTTTTGACTGAAAAACATGCCTCAGGTCCAAATGACTGCTCATGGAGTAAAATTTAGCTGACCCATCCAAATGACAGGTGATATACTTGAGATTTCTTTTACAAAAGTCTATTCTTATCAGAATCTTGTAAAGTGTATTGAAAATTGTATTACTGAATGATTTAGCCAGCAGTTCCTTGGCCTGCTATTCCAATTGAATTAATATTTTGTACGATGCTAATACATAGCTCATATCAGATTATGGTAATATCTTTTTTCTCAATCATTATTGACCAAGTGAAAAGCAGATAAAAGCCTCACCCAAAAAGATTTACCATCATAAACTACAATGTAGTTCTCATATTGCTTTTAGTCCCATGTAGAATTTTCATTCCTTTTATTTTTTTAAAAAAGTAAATTAAATATGAAGTTTGAGTATATATTGATAATAAATAGATTCTTTGCTTTATCCTATTTTGCTTGTCAAGTGAAATATCTATGTATGGTTGTCTATCTTGGGGGTTTGGGGCTTGTAGTTCTCCACTATACAATATACTTGCTATTGAGACCAGAATGCAGCCCTATGCTCCACAATGGGTCTACAGAATATAAATAGATTAATAAAAAAGAAAAGACTAACTGATTAAATAAAGGATATTCAAATATAGAAAAGGTCCAACAATAAAATTAATGGCTCAAGAGAATAAATGCTGAGCATTAAGCAAGGGAAATATTCGTTTGAACTCCTGGCATGTAATATTGGATCATGCCCAGTAAAGGTTGCTATGCTATCCCTTTACTTGGGCTAATGCAATATTCTCCATATCTGTAATCGGTAGTGTTGTTATCATTGGTGCTGTTGCTGCTGTCCCTGACAATGGTTGCATCAGGCATGCAATCTGCTGCAAGAAGATTCTGGATATACCACTATCAACATGCCATTATTCTTCCACTCTGTTATCTATTGCCATGCACTCCCTGCAATAATTGACTTAGGTTGGGCTTCAATGCTATCTCTTGAGGTTTGTAGAGTGGAATCTTATAAAATACAGATAATGACAAATGATCGATATGCAAAAGTGAGAATAATATTAGTTTACAATTTTGCAGGCGTAATTTTCTCATTCTACGTTTTTTGTGCTTTTTAAAAATTTTTCAGACGTTTTAGAAAATTTGTGTCAATTTGAATTTGAACATGATCATGTTTAAATAGGAGTGGGAAGTTACTTGGTTAGTAATGTCCTGTGTGTCTGATTTACGAGACTGGGTGAGTGAATGGATGCTTTGTCTGGTAAAACTTGATCCAAACTATTTGAAACTGTCAACCAAAACTGTCATTAAAACTATCAACATAGGTTTCTCCAATCTTCAAGTTAGTCTGGCTGGTTATGTATGTATGTATGTATGTATTTATCCTGCATACAGGCCATACAAATGGAGTTAGAGGGCTAGAAATTTAATGATTTACTCTTTATTATGTCTAGAAAATCTTTTCGTTGATTTTTGAAAAAAATAGGTTTGTAGTGGAGGTAAAATTTGCAATGTATGCAATGTTATGATAAATTGATTCCTTAGTTTGTACCTGGCAGCATTCACGCAGGTTTTTTTTGAAAAATATGGACTTTTTAAAAAGTCATCAATCACTGTCTAACACAAGGCAAGAGAAGTAACTTATTGATTGATCACCCTTTTTCAATTTATTTTAGTTGATCACCCCCAACACAGCATACTGCCAAATAACTGATGAGAAAATCTCAGTTTTCATCAATAATTTGTCTGTTATTAAATCTGAGCATAATTTTTTCCCTTTCGGTGAGTTTGGCTCTCTTATGTTTATTCCTGTCGATTCCTTGTGGAGCATAGTGCCACAACAGCCCCATGCCAGCAGACTATCTTATTTTTTTTTTATTGCATTTGGAATTCAAAAATTGTCTGAAGGGATTTCTCATTATGATTCTCAAATCTTGGAAGACACTTAGAGAGATTTTGATTTTTAATAAAATCATTTTGAAAAAAATTAACCTAGTGAAATTCTCACATGGTTCTTTATTGTCAGTTTGTTTGTTTGTGTATGTGATTATAGACACATACATTTGAATATGTGGTTACTTGTATATGCATGTGGATATGTCTCAAAATATATTCATTCAATGTTTGTGTCTATATCAATCAAATGTTTCAGTTTACACCAGTATGATGTTTATGAATCTGTTTTAATCAATTTTACTTTAATCTTTCTTAATGCAAAACTATATTAGTAAAAAATCATATTTTTTTTTAAAAAAAGATTACAATCAAAAAATCAAATCAAATGAATAAAATCATGTATTGGAAAATGTCCTGAGCTGAGAACCAAAAAAAAGAGAAGAAATGGACTTTATAAAAGTTAAAAGCAAAAGAAAATGATGTATAGAATATTAAATGATGCCCTATAGAAATTTATAGGCAGATAAAACTTGTAACTAAAGATAGGATTTTGAACAGCAATAACCTATAACATTCAGTTACCATGGAATTTACTACAATTTTAACAAAAACAAATCTATTTATTACATCTAAATTCTATTATATTTTCTTAGTTTTTCATTTTCTTTCTTGACAGCTTTTTCTTTCTTTTTTCTTTGTCATCTTTTGTTATTGTATTTTGTTCAAATTTCACAACAAAATATCTATACTCACCTAATAATTAAGATGCAACGAGCTAATTAGCTATAAAGGTTACTTCTGCCGTTTATTTATTATATATTTGGGGGCCTGCAAATTGTCCCTTTGTAGCTTGGATTAAAATAGCATTTTTGTTTCTAATTATTTGTTGCTGTTTGGTTTTTGTTTGTTAGATCCACTTTTAACAGAGCAGCCAATTATAATGAAAGAGATGAGAATAGACAAACATGATTACAAGAAGAGGAAAGAGACCTGTACTTTTGCTCCTTGGATTGAAATTTGATTTGATATCTTGTGATGCAATTAGGCAAAAAGAGTAAATCTAAATGTATTATTTCTTAACAATGTTGTGTGAAATCCTTTACCTGGCATTTTGACTTTGTACTGCTTGGGCACTTGCAAGCAGAATTTTATTGCAAAGTTTAAGATTCTAGACTGGCGTATGTGTATTTATTTGTGTGGTAGTTTGTATGTGCATTTGTGTGAGTAAGAGTGATTCTTTATTTGGACTGAGAAGAAAGTGTTTGAATATTGCTGCAAGAAAAATGTTGATGCATTTTCTAAAACAGCCTAAATAAATTATTTACTCCTGAACAACATTTGTTTCCACCATAGACACTTATGTATAACTTGCTTTTCCATCATGATGAAATAATGATAAATGAAGTTTTAATGTCCTAGTAATTATCATTTGTTATCAGAGACAATGATTGTATTATTGTTACATAATGATTTATTTTTTTCAAAATATAAATCTTAAATGACTTTTCTCTATTTTTCATTCTTCATAAAGTAAAAGTGTTTTTTCATGCATAAAAAATATTCAGTGCTTATTGTACAGAAATAATAAGAAAGCTTGGGAATCAAAGAAAGATTTTTGATACTTATTGTATCAGGTTGATGGAAAAGTTTTCAGCATTTTTTGTTGAAATTTTTTATTCATATGAATTCATAACATCATTATTCAGTCATCAAAGTATTGTCCCTGGCTTGCTATGGCTGTGATCATCACATTCACAATGACAGAACCTGTCCAATTTCCATGTTTCATGCAGGTTTTGTTTTTTTTAAACATTACATCACCCATGTCTGTCGACCTCCCTACTGTTCAGATTCAGCTCCTTCTTCTGGTTTTTCGCTGTTCAAAAGGAGGAGATTCCAGTCTATGGATGAAATTAAGGAGGAGACAACAAACCAGCTAATGATGATTCTGAAAGGGGACTTTTGAAAAGTAGAAAGGTTTTTGAAATGAGTGTATGAGGTCTCAAGAGCAGTACTTGGAAGGGGAGAGATGCCATTGTCCTGGGTAGTCTATTTTTTCATGTTTTCTTTTTACTGGACAGACCTTGTATGTACATCATTATATAATTATTAAGAAAATAAATCCTTTGCAAGTGTCAAATTTGAACCAACATGTCAAACTGCAGCTTTATCTGATCCTACATAATGATTTTTTGTTGGCACAACTATCAACATAGCAAGAAATTGAAATCTATCTAAGAGACATGAGTGTTTCTTAAATAGTGTGCTGGCCTCTGTCAAAGTTTTCAATTAGTGAAACAACTTTTTACAGTTATTACTTTCTGAGCTTTTCAAAGCAGTCTACAATGTCCTCTTTCAAAATTGCCATCAGCTCTCTCGTTGCATTTTTCTTGATCTCAACTTTGGTCTGAAAAAGCCAAAAGTTACTGGAAGCTAAATCTGAACTGCAGAGGAACTGGAAAATCTGAGTGATGTGAAGTTTTGCCAAAAAAACCTCCATGACGAGTGAAAAACGGTCAGGTGCATTTTCATTGTTAATGCTTAAGTCACAGAGTACTCAAACTCAATTGAGTTTCACTTCCAATTGGGTAACTGTACAGGAGAGTATCTTTTGAGATATGCAGTAAGGTTCTCTCTGATTGGTTGCCAAGTTACATCAAAGCCCTGCTGCCAGGTCTTGAGATATTTAATATGGATACTTTCTGGGCTGATTTGTGTTAGGCATTGATGCTTTCTCATTGATACCCTGACTTGTATTGTTTTTATTGCTTTGACTGGAGGGGTCTAAGATCTGACTTCATGCATGTGCAATGTGGCAGTTGTGGATAATCAAAGATCGAGCTTGTCAGAATGGGATAAAAAAAGAAAGAACCAAAACCAATGAATACTATGATAACAGCTTGAAAATATCTGTGACTCATAACTACTTCTTCCCATGTTGCATTAGGTTTTAGTAAATATGACAGGCCTAAATACATTATTAGAAGATAAGGGTTTGAACATTGGAAAGATGAGGCAATACAAATACTGATTGTGGTTTTGCTTTTCGCCTTGCCTCATATTGCAGTAAGATATCAAATCTTCTTGATCAGTATTTTTAGCATCCTTATCAGGAACTACCAGCCAAAACTGTAAACAAAAATATCAACATGGGTTTTTTCTGTTTTTAAGTTGGACTGGATAGCTGGCTATGTATCTATGCTTGTAGTAACATGCATACTGGACGCACCAATGGAGCTAGAGGGCTGAACATTTAAACATTTACTTCTTATAATGTTTTAAAAATGCTTTTTGGGTCGTTTCAAATCCACCCCCATAGATTTTAGTGGGGGTTCAATTTGCAATGTAAGTTTATGATGAATTGATCCCTTAGTTTGTGCTTGGCAGCATTCACACTTATTTCTTGAAAATTCAGACACCTTTAGTGATCACAGCTCAACAAAATGCAAGAGAAGTAACTCATTGATTGATCACCTCTTTTCCAATTTTTTAATTGGTCACCCCCAACACTGAATGCAACAAAGAGGTGTTGTTTGCATAATGGTTTCTATTGTTTGATTAAACATACCTGCCTTATCTATTTTTTATAACCTATAACTACTGATAGGTTTTATAAGTACATGGATATACTGTTCACAAAAGTATTGTGCCTGAAGAAAATACACATCAATCCATTGCAGATGAAAAAAATACTGTTAAAACTATAAAATGATATCTGAAAGCCTAGTGTATGAAATCTTTACAGACAATCCTCTTTATTATATTGATTCTCAACAGGATCACTTTTAGGACTATCAGAGCAAGACTTTGGCTCCCACTCTCAGATGAAAGTAAAAATAATGCTTCACCTTGGGAAATGCCCACTTGAAAAAGATGCAATGAGTTCAGTATCATGTGAAAATATGGATAAATACTCTCTTTGTTTAAACACATATCAAATAATATGGAGTACTGAAGGAAGTACTATTTAAATTTTAAAAAATTCAGAAATTGACATTACCATTAAAACAAATATTTGTAAAGGATTGGGTTTTTCTCCTCAAATCACATATATATAAGAGCCATGTCTGTCACACTTATAGTATCAGTAGCAACCATCAGCCTATGTCCCTTCAAATCAGGGATATGACACAAAACAATTTTTCTTTAAATAGCTGAATGAACATTCTCTCTTCATGAAAGATATCTCAAAGAAACTATATCAAATTATTTAAATATGTGATTAATTTGAATAATTTGATCTAGTTTGTTAGAGGTATATTTCATATAGCCAGAATGTTCAGCTATCAAACAAAAGACTTTTGTGTCACATCTATGATCTATTTATTTCCTACAAAGTGAAAAAACTGTAAAAATAAGTTCATTGATTCTATTATTTTTCTTATGATAACTGTCACTGAAGTAATGGGTTACAGACTAATAAAAATAGTTTGCGTATACCTCAAATAGATATCAAAGTAAGTAAATAAAAAAATGCATCCCTCTTGTTCTGCACATAGATGTATCTATCCCTATTGCAAAGTGTACTTGGTATGTAATTCTGACTCAGCAGAAAAATTTCACAGAAGAGCACAACGGACTTGTTGACACTTGTGTGTGATATGATTTTGTTTCTTGGGTCAATTTTTATCTTGGATTCAAGATACCTTGATCAGGAACATCTCTACATTGCCACTGGGTGATTATTGTTTCATATCATAAGTTTGAATTCAAGGTAACCAATGAAGAATGAGAACAAAAAGCAAATGCCCTTACGCTACACATATCACCTTGTTTCCAGGTTCTCTGAGGTTTTTGTGACATGAGAAATAGACTTAAAAGTAATAAACATCTGAAGTAGCATCACTCACTTCACCATACACTATTTCACTCATAGCTGAGGGGTGGGGATGGATTCATACCTTTCCCAGGGGCTTTAGTGCCTATATCAGTTGGAGTTTGAACTCACTATTGTTCCAGTAGTTTGG
Organism: Thysanoteuthis rhombus; assembly: GCA_963457665.1. Lineage (NCBI taxonomy): Eukaryota > Metazoa > Mollusca > Cephalopoda > Oegopsida > Thysanoteuthidae > Thysanoteuthis > Thysanoteuthis major. The sequence goes on from OY735214.1 coordinate 34,850,351, forward strand.
TGGTAAGAATGGCTGCACCTCAGGTATAGAGGGTTGTGAGAATGATTCTTAACTTATTCTTTATTCCAGTCCGCACTGTTAATTTATTTACTCAATACTGAAGAGTACTTAGCCTGAGTTAAGTTGTAGTAAAAAGCAACAGCAATTAAGATGAAGGTACATTGTTGCAAAAATTAATAATAACGATTCTTTTTCTTTCCTTGTTAGGCCTCGATTTCCATATCTTGTTCAAGTTGAATAGAGGAAGCCACATTGGGTTGAACTCTGCACTTGTCTGACATACATTCAGTCAACAGGTTGATATGGGCTGCCTTATTTAGATAGTATTCCTGAAGGAGGCCATAGAATGGATTGTCCAAAATGTTGAGTTAACAGCACAAACAACAAGGAGTTAAATAATCTGAAAAACTCCTTGAATTATAAATTCTGTAGGAAAAATCGTATTCATCTATATGTGTATCCATACATCTGTCAATCTCTCTCTCTCTCTCTCTCTCTCTCTCTCTCTCTCTCTCTCTCTCTCTACACACATATATATATATATATATATATATATATATATATACATAATACATGCTGATATCTGGGCAATTTGATAATGCAAACTTTCTGAGTTATTGATAAAGCTTTTAAAGAAAAGGAAATAAATGGAAAAATCATGAATAAGATATGAATTTTAAAAATATTTCTTCAGTTTAACTCAAAACTCTGCTCATTAGATAAAAAATAGTGAGTTAACATTAACAGTAATAAATGAATTTATAGGTCTAGTTAGTCACTCAATAGAAACTGTTATGTGAATAACATTTTTTGGCAGCATGCTGTGTTGGGATGAACAATGAATGTTATTTCTCTTGCCTTTCAATGGGCAGTGACTGCTTAAAAATTCTGAATTTGAAAAAAAAACAAGCATAAATGCTGCTGGACATAAACTCAGGGACCAATTCAGCTTACAAATTGCAAATTGAACCTCCCACAAAAAAATCTTCCTCCACCTCAACTGGTGCGACCTGTATAGCCAGTCAGCCAGCCAGGAATCAAGACCAGCTTAAAAACTGGAGAAACTGATTTTGACTATTTTTGTGACAGTTTTGATTGATAGTTTCTAATAAACTGCCCATGTCAGTATTTTTCTTTTTACTATAAATCATATCAGCTTAATAAAAACTTTTGAGAACATTGTATTTCTGAAGTTCAGTAAACAGATATTTAATAAAAACACACATATATGGTGAAAATCATGGAAAAAAATAAGTTTACTCCATTTATATCTGTTAAATATAATAGCAGAGGATTTGGGGGTGTGGTTGTCATATGACCCACCCACAAGATGCTTTAGATAAGAAAATTGTTTTTTGACAATTTTCAGTGAAATTTTTCTGGTGTTTTCCATTTATTTTTATGCTACTTATATTTATTCTATATTTTGAAAATACATATTTAAGAAATGATCCTCAATTTAACAAAAAAAGGTTTATTCTTATATATTTCTAAGCTCAGGACTAGCACAAGATTGCACAATTTAGTTATTGCCAATCTTGAATGGTCTTTTTTTTGTCAGAACATTATTTGCCAATAGATAAGTGTAGCCTTCAGTACTAAAGTAGATAACGGTAAGCTTCCTAAATCTTATGAACTACTGTTTTAACTTTAAGATTTTTGGACATTAATTTTTGGTGGTTATGATGAATCTCTCTCTCTCTTTCTCTGTTATATATATATATATATACATATATTATTAAATGGATTCATGATCTGAGAAAAAATGATTATATATTGCATTATATTATATTGAAACCATATTCGAAACGATCTTCCTTTATTCCAGGGTGAATGTATCATTTGACCTAGACAACATAAATAGAATAAACAATCAGAGGAAATGGGGCTGCTGCAGGAATCAAATTTTTTCTTGGATTGTTTATTCTATTTATGTTGTCTAGACCAAATAATGCATTCACTGTATATTAATGGATGATCATTTCAAATGAAGTTTCAACATAGTTTAACGCAAATGAGACTTTAAAGTTAAAATAGTTATTTGAGCTTTTGCATTACCGGCGGCTGTTTAGCTCAACTCTAAGAGCAATGCTATTCTGGAGCCGTTACCCTCTTGGTTGCAGGTTTGATTCCTGCAGGAGTCCCATTTTTTTAAAATTGTTTATTCTATTTATAGAATGATATATATATATATATATATATATATATATATATATATATATATATATGTATATTTCTCTCTGTCTCTGTCTCTCTCTCTATCTATCTATATATATATATATATATACATACATATATATGTATATTTCTCTTTGTCTCTCTCTCTCTCTCTATCCATCTATCTATCTATCTATATATATATATATATATCAAAGTGCGGATCTATAATTCCATATATGATGTATGCGTGTATGTATATTACAGGTGGATAGGTAAATCATAATGCTTTTTGCCGACTAGTTTCAGTTGCATCCTTCCTCAGTGCTTGAGTTGGAATGAGTTTTAAACTCTTATTAGTGCCCAGAGATCGGGCTTCTTGGTGGGTAGGTTGGTTCTATGTTGCTGGAATTTAATTCATTACCCTAATCGTGTGTCTGATTTGGTGTCGTCAAATGAGAAGAACCATTTTAGTCATGGTTCAGGGTGTTGATGCTTGTTGTATAAATGATTTGTGTGAATGAGGAGTAGTTAGCTTACGTTTGCGGTATATACATGTCTAAGATGGTTAGAATCATATGCATATCTTGAATTGTTTTTTTTTTTCATCAGGGGTATTTTAATATCGGTGTGACTGAAAATTATCAAAGTCTTGGGTTCATTTATAAAACAGTCAGGTACATTAGTCTGACGGCTTATCCATCGCTTTTAGTATTTTTTGAATTTTTTTTTAGTCTTAATAATTATACGAATATATATATATATATATATATATATATATATATATATATATATATGTTTGTGTATATATATATATACTACTTTCTGAATAACCTTACATATATATATATATATATATATATATATATATATATATATATATATATATATATATATATATATATATATAAGGTTATTCAGAAAGTAATATATTTAATATAGGCAAATTTGGAATCAATTACTTTAAAATCAAGCTTAAGTGTCAAACAACGGAGCTCTGCATCATCTATAGTTATAGTAATGTGGGAGGTAACAAGTTTAATGAATATCTTGCTTGACACTTCTTGTTCTATGAATTTCTACAAGTCAATGCAAGTAATGGTAGAAGCATTGATAAAACTTGATTGTGATATTCAGAAGTGTACTTACGGATCTATGTTGAGGAGAGAGGATGCAGGCCTCTAATTTGCTGACAAAATTTGAGTATTTTAAAAACAAGGGAAAAAATTTGCACCTGAGGGATTATCCCCTCAAAACTTCCCTTCAGTTTACCCTTGGTGGTGTTTCAGGAGAGAAGTTGTGCTAAGTATATGCTCTTTGCTCATCAATTGTTTATGATATTTGTATTTGTTTATTTAATATACCTGTATTTGTTTCATATATATTAATAGATCATACCATTTAGATTATTGTATTGCATTTAAGCATTCATTTTATATTTGTTATTTCTTCAATTCAAGTTTTTAACAGTCCTAATCCTTGAAATATATGAGATGAGCATAATTAGTGGGTCAGAGGTACATTGTTGAATTATTATTACATGACCTCTGTGGCATAATCGATAATCTTGCACTGTTCTGGAACCTGGGAGGCTGGAAAATTAGTGATGCACCTCAGCTGTGGATTAATCATTAAGTGAAATAAGGATGTGCTTAGGGCATCAAAAGAGAAAGAAGTACCACAGATTTCTTGCAATTTCCCATGTTAAGTTATTATAAGTTTAAATTGTTCAACATGAAGGTTTGAATTTAGAATTTGATTCTTGCTCTTATATGTAGAGTTAATTCAAATGATATTATCAACCACACAAATTCTTTTGTAGAAAACTGGTCATCATACTAACACAAGTTTTGTTTGCAAAGATTTGTTTCAGTGGAGAGTATATTTTTGTGGGAAAATGTATTTTTTTCAAGCATATTTTGATGAGAATTGTGGCTAATCCTGGGGAGGGTCCATATTCAACAATGGACGTTAAAAGACTGATGATGATGAAATGAATACAACCTTCATTCCTTCAGGAAAGTTTCATTTTTGGAAATCCTTTTAAAGCAAGGGAGGGCCGGGGTGGGGGCACCATTTTTGTGGCTATGCTTAGGGTATCAAGTGGCTTTAATGTGGCCCAGGTTACCAGTATTAAACTTGGCTAGTGTAGAAAAGTAGTATTGGTTGACACTGCTCTTCTAATATTAGACTTTTGCTCTGGAAAGCAATTCCTAAAAATCTATATATCTGTATAAAAAGTCTTATATAATCAATGGACAATGTTTCCTCTTTGCTTAGATGCTAATTAATGATTTATAAAGAAGATGGAACATGGATATATATTATTTAAAATGTTCTTATACCTTCTGATCTTCCAAGGGAGCTAGAACAAATAACAAGAGAAAAAGAATAGAGATAACTCATGATCTTTGAAAGGGAGATGAAAAAGAACAATCATCAGAACTTTCTATACAAATTGCAGATTTTGTGTGCATGTTTGTATTTCAATATGTAGGTATGTTTATCAATACTAGCCGGGGTATTTGGCATTGCCTGGGAGGGAAAAAGTTCAGCTATAGCATTGGAAAGAATGATATTTTGTTTTATTTTATGTGATTGCACAAACTGATGAATGTCTGGTAGGTTTGAAGGTCTGATAGTCTGAATGCACATTAGAGAAAAAGAAAAAAGAAATTTGAATTTTCTCTGTTGGAGTTTGAATCCCATCCGTCGATTTCATTCCCCATCCTTTTTAACCACTAAGCCATACATGTTTCCTCTCGTTTTCTTAGAAATGAATGAATGATGGGTCTCATTGGTTACTTGATGGAAACTGTCACATGAGCAATGTCTTTCGGCAGCATTAAAAAATTGAAAAAAGGGTTGTCCATGAATATGTTACCTCTCTCACCTTTTGTTGCTCGTTAAAAAAAAAATGTCTGAAGTTTCAAAAACAAGCATGAACACTGATGGACACCAACTAAGCATAAACATGCATTGTAAATTGAATTTTAAAAAATAAATTATTTTTTTTTTGATATAATAAAGAGTCAATTTTCAGTCAATAACTATATTGGTGCATGCTCTACATATGTAGCCAGCATAACAGCCAGACGGCCAGACAGGTAGACCAATTCAAAAACTAAAGAAACCTATATTGATGTTGACTATGTTGAGAGTATAATGGAAGCTTACAAATCAAAGTGCAAAAACTATTTTTGACCCTAAATTGCCTTGTAGGGACAACGAATATTGACACCACCTATCCTATGTTAATCTTGGTGTCAAGTTACCCTTCTAGACAAATTTGCAACCCCAAGGATGCAGCTATTTCAAAATTCATACACGCAAGCAAGCAAGATAAACAAAAATTTGCTATCTTTATAGTAATAGGTATATATACACAGATATCCCCCACATTTCGGAAGTTGAAATAGCAGATGAGACCTATGTGTACATGCGTGTGTTTCTGGATGGAATGTAGTTTTGGGATCCCTTCAAATACCCTGTTTACAATAATAAATAGAGTATTTTCACAATGTCTTCATCAAATTTCTTTGTACATAATGATAAATTCATTACTCTTAAACCAATCTTCTATTTCCCTCTTCTACCCTTGTCCATTCTGGTTCCTCATCATTCTCTACCCTTCCAGTATATCTGTGCATTTCCCCAATTTTATCTCCTTCTTATCACTCCATATATTTTTCTTTTTTGTCACCTCCAGCTGGTTAATAGTTATTTCATACAAACACTTGCTTACACATTCATTTTTTTTCATTTGGATATATACTTATAAAATGTAATAGATTTTCATGAATATATCTAATATGATATATATATATATATATATATGTGTGTTTATATAATTATAAAATCATGTATTCAATATAGCAGTAATCTTAACCATCCCCACTACACACACACACACACACACATACACACACATATATATATATATATATGTATATATACATATATATATAATATATATATATATATATATATATATATATGTATATGTATATATACATATATATAAATCAGGCAATTACATCTGATATAATACAAATATGGATACTCACATACATGTATTTAATCATATTCTAGCATTTACATTTGCTGACACATATATAATTCAATATCTCAAGATGCTAAAGAATATGAATAATTTTCTGGAATGCAAGTGCTGCTTAGAATACATTGGAGTATTACGGTTTCAACACCTGCAAACCTCCCAGAGGATATCAGAATCATTTTTCCTCTGTGTATTACCAACAAAAATTCATCTTATTCTATTAGCTGCTTATCTGTAGATTAGAAATGATTAGTATTTCAGAATGAATTTGGAGAATGATATGCCAGGATATTTTCTAAGAGCTGCGGTAACCCAACAATTTTCCAATTCCTACAACTTCCTGGCACCCTCTGTCATACTACCAAATAACAGATTCTGAACAATATATTTCCCCAGATACATATTAGATTTTGATTCCGTTACTTTCCTTATTTTATTTATTCATTTACTTATTATGCTATTTATTCCCTTATTCACTCTCTCTCTCTTTCTCTCTCTCATATAGACGTGTATGCATGTTAGAAGGATAAGATTTGTAGAGGAGGGGTTGTTCTTCTGAGTAGTCTGTATGTTTATTTCTATTTACATGTGTACATTTATTGCCAGATTCTACCAAATTTTATAGGAACACATTTTACAGGCACATACCTATGATATTTTATTATCACAAATTTTCTCAAGTCAGTGTAAGAATATCTATATTTGTACACACATAAATTTACAAATGCATTTTTGATTTCATTTAAGCACACACACACACACACGTATATATATGTATATATATGTGTTTTTGTGTGTGTATGTAGTATACAGCACTGGTAAAGATTTTTTGCTCCTTTGAATTTTTTGTTTAACCTGTACAATATTTTCTGAAATGAATGGAAATAATCCAAATTTTTATCGTCAGAATATTTAGGTAGGATGTCCGATGTAATTTAACAAAAAAACATTTTTTTCAACTTACATGTAGTTATTTCAAAGTAGAAATCAAAAGTATGATTGTGACAGTAATATTGGCACTCTTCCTTTATATTTACTCGCACACCATTTTTGGCAACAATGACTGCCTCAAAACATTTCTTGCAGCCATCAATAAGCTTCTTGCATCTGTCAGCTGGTAGCTTCTTTTAGTCTCTCATTTTAATTTGCTGAAGTTTGCGTTTTCAGCATTCTTACAGTGTATAGTATGTATTGAATGACTCCAGTTTTCTTTCTGTGAAGATTTTCAGTGAGATGGAGATAAGAACTGATTGCTTGTTTAGAATAGTTGATTTTTCCCATTTCAAGTATTATTTCATGCTTTTAGATGTGTACTTAAGGTTTTTATTTTGCTGGCCTACTCATGATCTCTGGACAAAATGGTTTTCTTAGTCTGTGTTGCACATTTTGCATCCAGGTTACATTCTGGTATTATGGATGATTCTTGATCTGGGCGTAAATCGATCTTACAAGGTGAAGTGAATTATATGCACTGTACAACATACTCTGACATATATATTTACTTGAACCTCACGTAGTACATTTGTCGTCTTTGCCTATTTGAGGATTAAGAAACAAATGTAATCCATTACATTTTTTCCTTTCACTACAATTCAGCAAGATGTCAGCTTTTTCGTCTTCTCCTCCTTGCCTTCTTTGACTGGAGAGCTTGAAATAACCATAACATAAGCATTGCATTCTCTTTAGGAAGCTAAGAATAACATGATGGAAATTTTCGTCATTCGCATTTGAGCCACTGAATTGCAATTCCTGTCATTTGCAGTTGATAAGTTTTAAGCTCTTATGGTAATGTATCTGTGATTGGATGTAAGTTGGTCATTTGTGAGTCAATGACGGTATTTATAGCTGATCGTTTTTTTTTTTTGAGGAATGATTTATTAGTGCTTCAATTCTAAAACAATTTGTTTCCACTTCTTAGAGAAAAACGTTTCAACTATTTATAAAAATTTATGAAATCAATTAATGTCGATTCAACTCTTTCTGGACCAATTTTGGATTCTTATTAATTGTATATGTGACCCATGATATCACAGGTAGGATTAATTAAACAGATATAAAAAAAAAATTCTGTCTATTCTAATGATTATGTGGACAGTGACTCAGTAAATACTGGTGGTAGGGGTAAAAATGCAACAATAATCACAGTTGTATTTTATATATTTGAACCTACTACACATTGGCAAGGTTCCAACTTTTCTTATCATTGCCACTGACCTTACCGCTACTCTACCATTTCTTGACTCCATACACTGACAAACTAAATATTTCTTGCAGCAGAAGGAAAAAATGATTAATGAACTGATTTTTGCAATATTTGTAAGTTTCTTTAGTCAGTCAGTATGTTTTGCATTGGAATAGGGGAAAAAGATACTATCATTAGTTAGAAATGATTGCAAATGTTACAGACCAAATGAGGGTAAGAAATATTCAATTTAATTGCATTGTTACTGATATAGAAATTATTGTGAATGATTTGATGATAGTATTACTTTGAAAATAAGAAAGAAAGTGATTGTCATTGGTCAGTAATTAATGCAGCAATTACTGACAGAAAAGGGCTATTATATTTATCATGATTATCATTTTCAGTCTCTTTATGTCATTAGGCATAAACCTTCCCCAGGATTCGCCACACTTTTCTCCTGTGGGTGTCACGGAACATGTACTTTGCACATGTGATCTATTGGGATCCATGTGATAGGTGATGTCCATCAGTTTCTGCCATTCTTGCAATATGACTGGCCATTGCCATTTGGATATTATGATGTCTCTGACTCCTGTCTTCTCCTGGATATATTGTGCTGTTTTATGGTCTCTCCATGTGAAGTTGAGCATGATTCTCTCATGTGCTCATTGCATGGTTCTCAGTTTACAGATCTGTCTCTTTGTTAAGTTCCATGTTTCAGCTCCATAAGTGACTATTAGGAGGATGTATTGGTTGTATACTCTTCTTTTTAGGACTTATGGAATCTCCTTGTTTTTGAAGGTTGAGTTTACTCTGCCAAAGGCATGTCATCCTAGAGTGATTCTTTGCTTGATTTCTTCTTCTTTTGATGGTTTCATGGTGATTTGTTGTCCTAGGTAGATGTAGTGGTCTACTTTCTCCAGTTGTGCGTCTTTGATTTCGATCTTTGTGTTTTCATTTCTTACGTGATTGTTGCACATGATTTTGTCTCCGTGAAGATCATGTTATTTCACTACAGATATGCATGGTATATGATTTTGCTGTAGAAAAATGACAATACTTCATCTCAGATCTTGACAACTACATTCCCAGTATTCAGATAATTATGATGACAGTAGTGACCATAGAACAATATGATGTTTTGCTGTGCACAAACACCAAGTCAGTTGCCTACTGAAATATTATGGGAAAGTCCCAAGGCTCTCTACTCTGTAAGGTTTATACGTTGATCTTTGGAACAAAGGGTTTTTTGTACATTCTGTACATAATACAAAAAACCCTAACCTTAAACTGAAATGTGAATCAAGAAAAAATGTATTTTACCATTGAATTTTCTTTTTCTTTTCTTTCTTTTTTCTTTTCTTTCTTTTTTCTTTTCTTTCTTTTTTTCTTTTCTTTTCTTTTTCTTTCTTTTTCCTTCTTTCTCTGGACACCAGCTAGCTTGTCAGCTTCTGGTTGCATCTCTCACACTCCCAATATCTGGATTTCTGGAGCAAGGTCTTACTATTTTTTCTTTTTTTTTAACATCAGAAACAATATGAAAATCTTAATCTTTTATTAATCTTTATTTGAATTTCAGAGATGTGGTGTTATTTCTATTATACATTGATGCTTTTAGACCAGTTCTCTATTTTTTGTTGTCTTCATCACAAAGATTTAGCCATTATACCATTCACCTTCCCTCATATGTGTTCCTTGATAACTTTCCGGGAATGTTGAATAGAACCTTTCAGTTCAGGAGCTCTCAACCTTTTTAACATCACTGCCTACTTTCACATGGAATTTTTTTTCCACCACTCACCTGTATTGTAAGTATTCAAAAAAATATCAAAAATTTCAACTCTTATAAACATTAAAAATATATCTACACCTCACATTAGTGAATCGCCATAGCCCATGCATAAACTACATTATCTGAAAAATCATTTAAAGAAAAATCAATTTTTTATCTAAAATAATCTAAAAAATACCAGCACAAGATAAGGGCATTGTAGTTTCAAAATAACCATAGAGACCCCAGAAAATACTTTTTATAAAAAAAGAAAAAAAATATGATGGTGTTTATTGATGTAATGTAAATTTTCAAGGTGGTCCCAAAAATGTGACCAGGAATGCTTGGAGTCACTCATACACCCATAGACACAGAGACAACAGAGAAGAATCAGTAGCCCGCTTGGCTTCTTGGTCAGGCTAGCCATTGCAGGGGCTATTATGATTTGAAACAGTAACATCAAATGTTTGGCACATACATACTGTGATTCCTGTGTCTGGTGAGATGCAGCTAGTAAAGACACATTGGATTTGCATAATGTACCCTATCATGGTGCTGTTTGGTTAATTAATAATAGAAAATGATACTGTTGATTCATTTTTATTATCAATTACAGACTTTGATACTCAAAATCCAATACTGCCCGCCAAAATTTCAAAACGCCCACCATTTTCACCACCTACCGAAAAGTTGAAATCATTTACCAGTAGGCAATAATGCTCCTGTTTAGAAAACTTGCTTCAGTTGATCCATGAGCATATATTGGTTAAATTCCTTTACTAGTCCTATTCCATGTCTATTCAGGGAATAGTCAGAACTCATAACCATCAATTCTTGCTTATGATGTCTTTCCACAACCTGACCTAGGGTTTGAACTCATGACTTCCAAGAAAACAAAGGAGCTTTACTGCTGGTTTCATCCACTCTGCCATTTCCCACATCAAACAAACAATGAAACTACTTCATTGGATACTATATTGCTTTGAACCATTTGCTGTATTTGAGTTGATTTCTTTTTTTTCTTTATGAAACGGATACAATGACACGAATAATGTCAAAATCATATAGTTTGGATTGGTGTGTTGTCAAGCGAGTTCAACTATTTCTGACCAATCATATTTTATGGTATTTTATTATTCACAATATCCTTATGGTAATTACTTTCATATGACTATAGAAAATGACCCTGAAATATTTTCCACTCTCACTTATCTGAGTAATATCATTTCATTTTCAAGTTAATTTTGATGAAAGATCTGATATGTATTTTACTCTGAATAAGAAGATGAAGCAATATTTTTGAGTTATCTGAATTCTTGGTTTTTATTATTGATTTTTGACTAATGTTTTCTTACATCTTATTGTTGTTATTTTTTCACAGTGCTCTTGGGTGATACACTCTTTGGCTGTTGAAGTAAACAGCATGAATCAGAAATAAGAAAGTGACCCCCAAAGAGATAGCATTGTAATCATAAGCATACAAGCAGGGAGGCAAGATTTTGGGCAAATCAGTGTAATTCAGGCAAAACCATGTAAAATTTAGGGCTAATCAGGCCCTTTGCCCTCACATGATTGTAATAAAAGACAACAAAAGGATTTTTTTTAAAAAGCTACAAAAAAATTGATAATGAAACATGGATATAATTAATCAAACTGTTTTATAAAGACTTTGCTTGATTACGTTTTCTTAAATCAAATTTAATAATTTTGAAATTAAGAGTAAATGCTGTAATACAGATTGGGTATTTCATGTTTCATGTCTCAAATTTTCAAAATGTCTGTATATAGTACAAACTAATGAAATAGCATTTCCCCTCAGAATAGCTTTTGATTATCATGCCTCCTTAACTACTGTTGCCTTAGTTAAAATCAAGGTTGAAGATTCTATTCCTTCTAAGTGGCTGCGTCCTTCTAATATTTTCTCTCTATTTATTTCTCTGCTTGTGGTACTAAAAGAATTAAAACTGCCTAGATGCTTTTTGTGAAATTTAACGTGCAGATCTGTGCTAGAATATTATTTGAAAAATACGACAGAAATCAACGTCAAATATTCCTGTATTTGAACTAAACCATAAATATGTCTTGGTACAATTCAAAAGAGAGGAGATGAGTTCCAAGGGAATTTATGAATCACCACCACCCAGTGTTTGGCTGTGAAAATTAAGTCTTTGACTAAAAATCAGTACATACCATTCTAATAACCATTTGTATGACAGTATCCCCTCTCTCACTATGAACAATGTAGTCTATGCTAAAGGCTGATACATAGATAGATTCCAGTGTATATAAGAATCCCCTTGAGTCATTGAAACTTATGTGAAAAATTTGGAAATATCCACCCTCTCTTCTCCATGTTGTTTTATGTACTCCCAGGGGCCTACAGGTACCAGGTTAGGAATCCTTTGTGAGATTGTCCTCTTATTTTTGAAAGTTTGGAATCAATCATCCTAGCCCCCACCCTCATGCTTATAGAGGTACAGAGAAGATAGATAGATATACAAGCCTCAATTCTGGTGGACATAAAGTAAGGAATCTCTTCAGCATAAACATACATCACATATTGAACCCCCTCTAAAAACCTATTCAAGGTTGAAGATTTAAAAAACAAAAAAATCTCCAAAGTCCCCTCCGAGAGGAGTATGTATGCAAAATTTCAAGTCTCACTAATGAATGGAGTGTTCTATACCAAGAGCTGATATATAGATAGTATCTGCTCTCCCTATGCCGAGTCCAGATAAATAGAGGACTGAAAATTAAAGCTTCAACAAAAAAAAATTGTACTTTCTACTCTACTCTCTATTTGTACGACAGCAGCATGCACACTGCCCCCACCTTGTGCCCCTCTGTGCCCCTCCCCAACTCCTGTGTCAAGTCCAGATAGTAGAAGATTATTTGGCTGATATCACTGAAAAATGTATTACATTGCAGACCTTTCAAGAAACCTGTTCAGGGTGGGAGTTAAAAAAAATGTAAAGAGTATTTGTGCAAGATTTCAAGTCTCTTCAATGAATTATGTGGTCTATATCAGAGGCTGATACATAGATTCGAGTGAATATAAAACTCCCCTAAACATGACAAAATCGTTGAAACATGTTGACTAGGCTGGTGGTGATTAACTGTAAATATATTTTAACCTTAAAAACTTTAAGAAAAGTAGATGTTGCATTGTTAAGTGAATATATTCAAAGAAATGTCTCCATCATTTTGTATTTTTTAGACCTTTTTTCCTTTTTCTATGTTACTTCACTGTTTCATTAATCACTATGTTTAATTCAGGGCTAATTGGGCTCTTAAACCTTGGTTGGCAACTAGTATAGTAGATGGACAACTTTGGATTCTAACTGCAACGTGCCATAATGTGTGAAGAGAACAGCATGACATGGAGCGCCCAGGTCAATCACTGGATCCTGGCCCGTCTCTAGCCGTCCTGACTATGTCTTGCTCAAACAGATATGGATGAGAGGCTGAGGCTGACAACATGTGCAACTCTCCCTCACTTGAATTCAAATCAAGCCCTCACTTGACATTGTTTACTTAAAACTGAAACCATAGTCATATTTGACTATAAACATGTCATCATCATCATGTTAGATGAAAAGGCATTAACCAGATCATTTATCACCATAAAAGCTATGATTTTATGAACTATATTGGATAACCCTACTAGTTTTTATATAAATGTTATAAAAGCTGCAAATATTTTTTTTTAATGTATAAGAGGTATTCCAGAAATAACAATAATAGGGATATCTAAAAACAAAACCAAAAAAACTACAACCCTCAAAGATAAAGAAGTATCATCTTTTGCTCAATTCTCTAAAGACTGCAAAGACAAAAAAGATTCATAAAAGGGAAATGCTGATTCCCAAGTGTCTTTTTGCGAGCACCCCCCTCCTGGCAGGGCTGGGCAAGGTCAGTTTGCATCATTGCAAAGGGCCCCTTACTGCTGCTGCTACTGCTTCTACCACTGCAATTTTGCTATGGCAGCATTATAAGGGACAGCATTGCGTCTAAGGTGGGGGGATGTTGTTGTCAATGGTCGTTGTGGTGGTGGTGGGCTTATACATAATAGGTGAAAGAAGGGAAAAGGAGATGGCTCTTCTCTTTCTGCCTGCTTGGCTTGCTAGCTAGCTGGCTGACTGGCTGACTGGCTGGCTGGCTGGTAAGGTTGGCAAGCTGCACTTGATTCGTTCCTGATAAATTGGAAAAAGGCAACCTGACCCTAGTTTTAGAGCAGATATTTCCCCAACATTTATAAACAGAATACATAGGCTCACTTGTCCAGTAAAATGCTATCCCCTAACTGTATGCTTCCCACAGCACATTAAAGCCTATGTAGATGTAGCTACTCAACCCTACTGGTTTATTTCTTTCACTCTCATTTTATCAATACTGTGGCCCCTTGATTAGATAGTATTGCACCAACCAACTCTTTGGTTATTACTGGGTATAAAACTACTATTAGTAGTAGTTATACTGATAATTAAATTTTAAAAAAATATGAATAAATCATTGCCTTTTTAAAAAATTCTATCTTATTTTTCAACAGTTTTTTTTTGAAAAGAATTTCCTTATTTTTCAGATGAAACATTTCTGTAATTGCTTCCAAAAATGAATACAAATTCTAACAATTGATGGCATATATGCATATATCTAATACTACAAAATAGATTAATGTTTCTTCATTTTATTTGCTTACTTGCTACTATATATTTTTATAACTAGCCAAACGGCTGCACTCTCGGGTCTGCAAATCAGTTTATAAGGTAAAGATGACCCCAGGACTGACAGGGGGATGACCTTTGAGGTACTTAAAGGTCAATTTAGCCTCAGGTCAATTTATGGTCAAAAATCATGAGGGAGTAATTAAATTAGCTCCCTTCTGAGAGTGTATGGACCCAGCCAAGCAAAAAGGCATGATCTATGAAATCTCTATTCCTACCTATGAGTGTATGGCGGCCTGACATTGGGCGTGATTGTATACCCCCCCCCCATTTGATTTATGAAATATCTATAAAATATCATTTGCCTTCTTGTATCATATGGAGGTGGGGGTGGCTTGATGGTTGACAACATAGAGAATGAGATCAGCAAAAAAAAATATTCAAACTCCAGCTGAGACAGTTTATTTTCACTTGATTTTCAAAACTTCAAAAAGGGGGGAATCCATCTTGTTTTCCCCCCATTCAATGAGTGTTGGTGATGGACAAACCAGGTAGTGGAACTCCATAAAGACAGCTGGAAATCAATGTTAATTTTTTTATGGTAGGTCCGGCATCCAGGCTAATGCCCTACATCTTTTCTTAAGACAAAATGAGTGAATCTGAGAGTTGGATTCTGTCAACTGGGCAATCTCAGAACTCCTATCGATATAGTTATAGTCATTGTTTTTCATATATGTTTAAGAATGAAAAAAACTTTTTTTCATTTTTACTACTTTCATCATTTCATTTTATTTTTAAATTAGATTAAATTAAAAGTTCAATTTTTTTTACAGTATTTTTAGCAGATATTTCTTTCATTCATATGGTTTTCAAGATGGTCTAAACTTAGCAGAAGCAACTGAAAAAGCAACTTTATTGGCATTAGTTCATAACATTCAGGGCTCATGAAAGGGTACGCATGGGGACAAATCATACAAAAGCTGGTGGGTTTGGTTCAAAAGGGGCCAAGGAGCCAAAGGGATCCCAGGAATTCCCTGCGGTCTCAATGACTATATATATTGAAATGGATAAAAACAGAGTGACAATTGGAGAAGGGAAGGGAGCCTGAAAAAAACTTTGTACACACTCAGAGGCCTTGATGAGATTTTTATCAAATTTACAGAAAAGACTTCTTTGGATATACGAATAATATATGTCAAATAGAAAAGTGAGGGACACCACTGTTAAGACTTAGGTGAATGTAATTTGGGGAGTTTTCTCAAAGAAAATACCTACATTTCTGTTTTATCAAATTATTGAAATTAATCTATGCTTTTTTTGTTCTCAGATATTCAATACAGTAAGATCTTCTAATGTTATCATGTGGAACAATACTTGCTAAAAATGACATTATTTGGTAAAAAAAAACTAAGATAGGTTAGAAGCTATTTACACTGAGATCTGTCTCTGTTCTGTGACCTAAACAATGTTGACCCATGTTTGAGATACTGTGGTAGTAGTGAATAACATGTATCAGTCCTGAAACCATTTTTCACTTCAGGGGCACCACCTGCAGATATTTTCTCTAACAGTGAATATATACACTGTATAACACCTGTTATAATGCAGGTTGGGGTCCATAATTTTTAACCGCATTATAAGTAACTCCACATTGTAACGAATTTGCCCTTTTTACAAAGCTTAATCCAAGTTCAGACCCCACTCCCACAAACTCCTTCAAGACTGACTCTCATAATTTATGTAGAAATGAAGAGAAAACCATAGGGAGATAGCATGAAGCTAATTTGGTAGGAAGACAGATATAAATATAAATTTTTTCTTAATTGTGACACTCCATCAGAGGGTAGGACTGGGGATGTCAAATTCAAGTTATTGTTAATATTAAGTAGATGGAGAGAGCATCAAGTCACTGTTAGCTACATCTAGAGAAGATGAAAGAAAGTGGAGATAGTCATTTTTCTGTTTACATTTTTGCTTGACTTGAAAGTGAAAATACTGTAATATATATCTCGATTCAGCCTAAAAATACTGCAATACAATTACTGAAATGTTTTTGTCTAATTCATTCCCTTTTTACAGTCGGTTTTAACCTGACTGAGTTAGGGTCTTTCTATTTCTGTATTCAGCCATTATTTTGAGAGCTAAATTCAACGTTTTAAAAATTGGGGTCTATGCTCAAATTGTGTTATGAGCAATTCTGCGATCCAACACCCAGTGTTTTCAAACCATCATACTACCTCCACCGGCTTGTTTTTTCATTAAGTTCATCCTGGTATCATTGCTTTCCTAGGATAATGAAGTACACATACCTTGCTGCCCCCTCATCAAGAGAAACAAGACATCAGATCAGGGAACTTTCTTCCATGGATACAAAATCTGCTTCTGACATTCACATTTACATACCTGTTGAAGATGCTTTCAGAAATGGACATCGGTTGGCATGTTTACTCTGACTTTTTACTATTCCACTTAAATGGGCCATTTAAGGAGAATGATAAAATTTCGATGATGTTACTAAAATGTTTGTACGCAAAAGAGTAAAATCAACAAAAAATACAAAAAAGAGAGAGTTTGTCTGTAATTTTTTAACAAAGTATGTTTGAATGAAGAATAGCTGCCTCATTATACTATATATATATATATATATATATATATATATATATACATTTATATAAAAGGAGTTTTTCGGTACATATCTTTCTGAATATATATGGAAGCCTGTATCAAAGAATGAATATGCTTCCCTCTGTTTTTCTGTGTATTAATGCAACCTGAAAACGAATGCATTTCATAGTGATCTGCTACTTTTGGTTGATATTTTAGTTCTTTATCAAGTGGGAAGTTACATGCAGATTAGTAGATGGGTATTAACTGTTAACGTATGATCTAACAGTTAGATGCATGCCCAACTCTGAGTAGTTTTACTGTCACATACCGACTGAGAAAGTAAGAAAGAACAAGCAAGGAGTTGAGAAAGATACAGAAAAATTCATTGGAAGTTTTTTTATGAAATCAAATTATAAATGTGCTGATAATTGTGTATGGAAATTTATTAGTATCTTTCTATCAGATATTTCATTGAACTTTGAATGGATTGAAAAGAGAATGAAAAGAAAAAAATGAAATAATCAACAAAAAGAAGTAGTTTATTTCCAGCTCGATGTCATTTGGAAAATCACTTTCCTAAACATTGTTTGATCATCAATGATTAAAATCACACATGGACGAAAAAAAATGAAATTAAGACTGACATTGCATTTTTATTGGGAATGATTTTGTTCAGCAAATAGTATCCACTGTACACTGGAAATTCAAAGTAATATCAAGAAGAGAGAGAGAAAAAAGCTGTACATTTTGCACTTTATGGTCTGCATATTTTGATGAGTTATCAATGTGTTCTTAAATGTTGTTGCTGTTATTATTTGCTTCTTTCATTTATTTATCTTTTTAGAATTTGATTGCATTTAATAGAGTATCGTGCAAGTATTGTTTGTTGGTGTAATTTATCATTTATAAAAATGTTGTAGCAAACATGATTTTATTCCAAACTCTGCTCTCATCCAAATGCCAGGGTTTTGTCCATAGTTTTGAGGGTCAGCAAATCTCAAATATTTATCAGGAGAAAGGGGAATCATAAACAAATGAAAACAGGTTTGGTTAGTCACTCAATAGAAACTGTCATGTGACTAATGTCTTTTGGCAGCATGCCACGTTTGGGGTGATAATATCAAAAATTAGAAAAAAAGGGTTATCAATGAATAAGTCACTTTTCTCGCCTCTTTTTTTGGCAAAGATCACTATAAATTAGTCCAAATTCAAAAAAGTGTGAATCTAGCATAAACTTACTTTGTAAATTGAACTCTCTATTAAAAAACTTATTTAAGGGGTGAATTTTCAAAAAACAAAAAAACTGTCATCCTCTAAATAATAAGGTGTAGATATTTTCCATATCTATTGGTATGGCCTGTATGTGTTATGCATACATACATAATCAGCCGGACTAACTTGAAAACTGAAAAACCCAAGATGACAATTTTGGTTTACAGATTCTAAAAGTATAGTCAGAAAAGAGTCTTGATACTTTCACATCATTAAGAATGTACAACTCATGTATAATTTACTTTTGGATTTTCTCAGTTTTGTAAACATATAGAAGAGGAAGTGTGAGAAAAACGGGAAAAGTCAATTTTTAAGACACATGAAAAATGGAGAGAAGATGAAGAAACAGAGAGTAGTGGGCAAGAATAATTGAGCAGATTCAGATATTTATAAATGCATATATATATAGATATATCTATATATGAATATACACACACACACACACACACATATATATATATACATATATATATATACATATATATATATACATATATATATACATATATATATATACATATATATATATACATATATATATATATATATACATATATATATATATACATATATATATACATATATAGATATCTGTATATATATATATATATATATATATATATATATATATATATATATATATATATATATACGTGTTTGTGTGTGTGTGAGAAGAATAGATGTAGATCCAACGGAATGTTGTAGAAAAGTTGACAATGTGGAAAAGGAAAAAGACTTGAGACTGATTAGTTCATCTCAAATTTTTATTGAAATGTAATTGCTCATATACATGTAACTAATAAAAGGCTTCCTCAAAGTTTAGAAACATAAGTTTCTTTGATATGAAATGGTGTAAACTTCAGAGGTGCCTGGATGGTAGTGGGCTAAAGAAAATGTTGTGTTGGATGTAAGTAGAGGAAATGTTGTTTCTTTTACTGTATATTTGTGTGGGGGATGTGATATAGGTGGGGTTCCTTAACAAGTGGATGTTCTTTCTAGTAGATAAGGCTGTCTTAGGGAGGGAAAATTGGAGTGTCCTTATGATGTGATTAGTGTGGGAAGGCTTAGGGGTTTAGGGAATTTAGGAAAATTACGGGATATTAAAGGGATCTATAAAATATATTCTTAAAAGGAGAAAAGGTGTTGGGGGTATATTAATAAGGCATTATCAATTTACCAGAAAAGGAGAGGTGTCAGGTATGATACTTTTGGAAGCTCCCCCTCCTCCTGATTCAATTCTGAATCTGCATCCTCATCACTTTGAAAAATAAAGAAGAGAGCATTGAAAAATCTTCCAAATCTCTTCAAAACCTCTACTTTTTCTTACAGAATACGTGAAGGAAAGTGCATGAATTACTCAGGATCAACATTGAAATACTGGCCAAACATACACCCAGGTATGATTCTGAACCTTTTTTTCCTATTATACTTTCATTTTTATAGATCCCTTAAATATCCAAGGATTTTCCAAATATCCCTAGACCCCGAATCCTTCGCACACTGACCAATCAACATAGATTTTCCCTCCTTAGGACAACCTTTTTACTCTCTGTCAAGGAATCCCCTTCCCAAATATTCAGTAATGAAACCCTCATTTTCTTGACAAATGCAACACTTTCCTAACCACACTACTATTTGGGCATTTCTGCAGTTGTCACCATTTTTTTCTCCAACAAACTTCCACTCATATGCTCTGATGAAGCCCTGTAATGCTTCAATATCAGTGACCAATTTCATTTTATAAAAATGTGAGCTGTACTAATTGGTCTCAAGTCTTTTTCCTTTTCCATGTTGTCAACTTTGCCATATCTTACAGGAAGGCAGGAGTCCAAGCCCACTCATATCACACATCTCTTAATATATATGATCGTACGCATAAATATTTACAAATATGTATACATATTTATGCATATATATATATATATATGAATGTATATATATATATATGTATGTATATATATATATATGTATGTATATATATATATGTATGTATATATATATATATATATATATATGTATGTATATATATATATATATGTATGTATATATATATATATATATATATATGTATATATATATATATATATATATGTGTATGTATATATATATATGTATATATATATATATATATGTATATATATGTATATATATATGTATATTTATATGTGTGTATATGTATATTTATATGTGTGTATATGTATATTTATATGCGTGTATATGTGTATATATATGCGTGTATATGTGTATATATATGCGTGTGTATATGTATATATATGTGTGTATATATATATATATATATATATATATATATATATATATATATATATATATATATGTTGATGTGTGTGTGTGTTTGTTATGCCAACATGATCGAGTTTCAGTGGATAGAAAATTTACTCCCGACAGCATGTGATAATCATAAAGATATTTTGATTGAAACTTATTTCCCTTAGCACCAATGTTACTCAGTAGTAAATCGAGCTGCCCCAGATAGCAGATGAGTAAAGAAATGAGCATTGTGTGGGGTTTGCATACATATATGTATATATATACATATACATATATATATGTGTGTGTGTGTGTATTCATTATATAGGTAATAATTCATATAATTATGTAATGTTATAATTATTGATGTATATATTTAATCAATTACATCATTACATATGTCATTATTATATTATTAAATATATATACATATGATACATATATATATTCATAGTCATGAATAATGATTTATATAATAATCATATAATTTATAATATATTCATTCATATATATATTTAGATATTATGTAATTTAAAATAACTATAATCATTATATAAATCTTTGTATATTTATAATGTTTTCATGAGAAAATTACTATTAGAAAAAGTTTCAATTATAAAAGTTTTTGCATCAGGAAATTAGAAAAAAGTCGTAGAAATGATTTAGCATTACTATACCAGTAAAATTTTCATGCTTACTGACATGTGAACAAAAACGTTTTTTTGATAAAGAATAGACTTTCCCTAATCAACACCCGAGATATGCCAGTCAAAGAAAATGCAAACATAAGTATTCACTTTTGGACAATTTGGGCAATTGGAATAAAACCATTCTCTACATAATACTGTTGATTCTGTTGTTATGAATTATTATTGATAGAAGTTTTTTTTTCTTTTCATAGATGTACTTGCACGTGGAACTGGTGGCAGTGGTCTGGGGTTAGAAGTGTCAGTGTTCCTTGATGATAAAGAGGCTGTGGAACAATCAGAGTCTCTTGTGGTAGGACCTGTCCGTTCGTTGTGTTCTGTTGATTGCTCATTGAAAGGCTTGCAGGTGTGTTTCACTGCAGCAAATGTCCTACCTTTGGGATAGCTGAATATTTCTTGAAATGGTTTTGGTTTTGAGATTTTTACGTGGTCAGTCTGACATGAAGGGGGCTTGTAGTTTTCAGAGAACCTCAGATCTGAAAGATAAGATGAAAAAAATCAATGAGATTTGGTCAAATTTTTTACAGATCAAAAGACAAGCTTGTATGATTGCTCTATCCCATTGCATATGTAGTTCTCTGTTTTTGTAGGGAATTCTAATTGAGAAATCTGAAATGTTTGAGGCTTAGCAAATGAAAAAAACAGGTGCAAAAAAATTTTGCTAAAAAAAATTTTAAATAATAATAGTTTCTAGATTATCAAGGTATATATTTTATCAATAGATTAAAAACTGATCTAGCATGAAACACTGACAGAATGAGTTAGAAGAAAAATTGAAGCATTGATCAATGTTCGAATGTTATCATAATGCAACAAAGATTTAAAAAAAAAAAATTTTCCTTATAATGATCCATAACGTTGGTTCTTAACCTTTTTCACCATATTTCAGAATGTTTTCCCTGCTTTCAAGTCATCTCGCTCAATAGGTTTGTACCAAATTATACGCATATAATATTGAATGTTTATAAAAAAAGAAATGTTTTCATACAAAAATTATTTACCTATCTCTTCCCTCATTTTATATATATATATATATATATATATATATATAAGATGTAAGTGTGTGTGTGCATATGTAGTAATAGCTATATACTGATAGAGCTCCTATTTTGCACAGATGTGTATCAAGAAAAATGGATTATCAGCAAGCTTTGTCCAATCTTGGAACAACAGGTGAAGCTCCTACTTCGTCTGCACCCACTATGATGTTGAAAGAATGGCAGCCACTCTCATAACAAGTGCTCATGCCAGAGTTAGAGGTATATAATCCAGGGCTTGAATACTTCATTTTCTTGTGATAAATGCTGCAGTTATGGACAAGATGAATTATTTTAGTGACTTTATATATTATATATATAGCTATTTGAGTCCAATACTCGATTAGCAATTTTAAAAAATTTCAAATTGTTTGTAGATTATACTTTTGAAAAGAAATGGTTTACAAATTTTTATAACAGTTCAAGTTTTTCTTTAAAATCATTATCTCTTTATTCCCTCCTGAAGCTATCATTACTTTGAAGAAAATTCTTTTATTGTTGTTACATGCAAAAACTCATGAACAAAACAGAGGATGTAATCTCATAACACCATTCTGATTTTCATTCAGTATTTATGATATATGCAATTATCACTTCTCCTTAATCATAGTTTGGATTAGTATCTGTAGTATCGTGTTTTTTCGTATGTATGTTACGCTTTCTGATTATCATCATTCGTTTTTCCTCTTGTGCCTTCTCACACAAATAAAAGTTGTTGATTCATTTTTTCTAACATATTCTTGAGTTTTAACTCTCCTTTCCCTTTTTTTTTAATGTTTCCCTACATACAAAGTAGTTAAAAAGGTGAGGAATTGTTCTACATCGGAACTAATACAAAATACCTTACTTTAGTACAAATATCCAGTTTTTAACTAAAGCAAAATGGCTGAAATAGCAAAAACCAACCAACCAACCAAACAAACAAACAAACAGGCATGTTTTTCCCAGGCTGTTTTTTCTGTGTGAAATTGAAAAGATCGTACAGCTGCAAGTGGCTTTATTTCGAAGAGACTCACTTGTCATTTCTGGAAGTTTAGTGCAATAGTTAAATAAAAACAACTGTTGCTTTAATTTCAGAATGATCTATCTATCAGTTATGAAAAGGATCAGAACTCTTGGAAGGAGGAGTTGTAGGAAAGAGTACTTTCTTTTGCTTTCTAGATTACAGCCCAGCCTTTCTCTCTCGACTGAATCAGCATCTTCTCCACTCCGCACCTATTTACATACCTGGTACCTTATCACTCAGTACAATGTCTCCTTCATTGCGGCAGCATCCACTGTCAGTATGAAAGGACATTGTAGATCTGCAGGTATGATTGTCTGGAGCTTTAACTGCTCTCTTTTCATCTTTGACATCTTTTAGTGCTCCTGCCATCTTTGGGATATTCATCTTTCAATTGACGAAATTTGTAAAAAAAAAAAAAAGACACAAACAAAAAATCATTAAAAAGAAATTTGCTTTTATGTAAAGAATAGTAAGGATTCTTGAGTACTTCTGTGTGTGTGTACCAATGTGATAGAATTTGTTCACAATGGATTTTGAACTGAATATAAATTCTAGCTATGTATATTGTTGCCTACCATGTAGGCAAGCGCATCATGTATCTATTCTCCCTTCAAGTCTTTAGTATGTGCTCTTAATGACTTGATGTCTTCATAGAATAATGACTTTATAGGATAATGTTCTTTTTAAAACCAGCATCAACATTTTTTATGATAGATGATGGGATTCTTTTTATAATTTTGTTCTTACCTAATCCTCTTATTTTTCATGCTATTCTGATTCTATTTCTGTTTTTAATCCTTCTAACATTTGGAATTTAAGAGAAAACTTTTTGAGCATTGCATTATACACAATGGTAAAAATGGTTAGGGTAGACAACACAAGTTTCTATTTTATGAGTACAGTGAATCTTTTTAGTGAACTGATATATATATATATATATATATATATATATATATATATATATATATATATATATATATATATATATAAGGGATGAGATCGTTCTATTTGTTATTAGAGATGTTAGTCTCTTTAATTATCCAACAATGCTCAAAAAGAGTTATAGCTATTTGATTCAGGAGTTGTCATAAGTTGTAATGACTTGTCAAAACTGATCATTAACATGCATTCATTTTCAACAGAAACAAGTTTTGTAAAAAAAATAATGATAATGTTAACCACATTGAAATAAAAATAATAGCATAAAATGAAAAAAAACCCATTGAAATGAGAAATAACAGCATGAAATGAAAGAAAGGCCAGCATCAATCTACTTTACAGATATCAATTGGTGAGAAGTGGTGACAAATAAAGTGAAATTAATGTTGTTTTCATTGAATCTCCTGACAAAATTTTACTAGCCTAGTGTTGTAAACTGACATTTATTTTTAAACTTTTGAAACCACGATGAACTTTTACTACTTTAAAATCGATATCAAAACATGGAAAAAAAATTTGAATAGTTGGGTGGAAAGTTTTGCAAAATCATCCTCTTAAATTCATAGTTGCTTATGATCAAGTGGTTGTCTGAATCCATGTCTCTTGGGTAAAGAGATTATATATGACAAAGTCGCTTGAAATGTATATATTCTTTAAAAATTTGCCCATTGAAAAGAATCATGTGAATTTCATTTTGATCTGCAGGGATGAATATCAACATAAGTGCAAATCTATCTCAGAGCAAGAGTCGTGCGGAACCTCACCTATGCATATTATCAGAATACAGATTTCAATCCCAATTAGAAGCCCCTAACAGAAATCACGAACACATAACTAGTTGTGGATTGGAATAATAGTTACCAGCATGGAAAACAGAATCCATGCATCAAGTTTGAGTTTTGGTTAAGGCTGTTTACTTTCATTTTGCACTAATGCTCCAGAAAGGCATGAACCTACTCTCCCCAGCTATGACTTATTAGCAGGGCATTGGAGCTTTTAGACATTTAAGACAGTCCATCTTGACTGACAGATGAGTGGTCCTATACTCCCCAAAGATTCTGCAGTGATGAACTAACAAATCAAAACAAACAGGTTTAGGAAATTCAGTATCCAATATTTCAGCTAGGTTCCCTGAGAGATGTGATTAGAAGAAAGAAATTAAAAGCAAATGTAACATAATTAACTGATACTGTTTGCTTTAATGACTGGAGGATTTCATCAAACACTTTTCTAAAAGTCCTGAGTGTTTACATTTTGTTTTAACCTATTTCATATCTTTATATTATTCTGCTGTTTTTTTTCCTGTTTTCCACAGCAAAGAAATGTGCATGGATTTCTGTTTAAAGTAGAGCTAATTTCACAAAATAATCATTTGCAGAAAAAACATTGAGAGTATGATCTTTGATTCCTGAAATATAGTACTGGCTTGACTTAAACCATGCAGATTGATAGCCAGTCAAAAAATCAATATCTGAGATAACACTGCAAATGCATAAAACAATAAACAGAGAAGATGCTAAGTGTCTTGATACAGAGTCAGGATGGCTGAGATAGTAGAATGCATCACTTCTGTTTATAACCTACTTGATCAAATTGCCTGATCTGACTGTAGGTTCAAGTACAATCACTAGTTTTTGTGCTAATGTTTTTTTTTTGTTTTTTTTTCTTAATATTCTACACGTGACTTGATCAATAATGATAAATCCAAATTCTTAGCAAATTATTTCATTTTTTTTCAAATTTTCCACCTGTAATTGAGGTGTTATAGGTAGATGGAGACAGCAGTCATGTTATTCCATTTGTAATTTTTTATTCTCCTTTATTCTACTTGAGCAATTTATCATAATCCACTACCAGCTTGCTAGGCCTATCAAAACTTAGATCCAATTTTACTGTACTTTTTTGTAACACATTCTTTAATTCATCTTACTCTGGCTCTTATTAGGTTTGACAAGGGGTACAACTTCTCTATCCGTCTCCTAGACTGGTTGCCAACCAAGGGTGCCAGGCCGAATCTGCTCTACCATTTAGCATAGCTGGGGAGGAAGAAGACATTGATCCATGCCTTTCACAAAGGTATTAATGAATGTAAACTGTCTCATTTGGAGCTTCAACTTTATTTGCTCATTTCATTTTCTGTGCTCTTAGATGTTGGGTCTCCTGCACCTCCAATAGTTTCATTACTTGGAATAAAAACAGTGAATAATGTATCCAAATATTCAACGTTTTTAATTCTGCATACTTTTGAATAACTTCAGAATCAGT
Organism: Thysanoteuthis rhombus; assembly: GCA_963457665.1. NCBI lineage: Eukaryota > Metazoa > Mollusca > Cephalopoda > Oegopsida > Thysanoteuthidae > Thysanoteuthis > Thysanoteuthis major. The sequence continues at coordinate 34,877,289 of OY735214.1, forward strand.
CTGATCGTGCGTGTATGTGTGTGTGAGTGAGTTCAACTTGCTATTAGTGTTAAATACATACGTCAAGTTAGTCTGCTTTTGTTATATTTTCTATTCAATGTCAGCAGATTAAATTGTTGCCAACTATCTGTAGTGAAAAAGAAATGACTGAACTGATTTTGATCAGTTTAATAAGGACAGGCTCAGAGACCTTGAATTGCAGACAATTGTGAAAAATGGCTTAATTTAAATTTAAAAGGTGACATGACATGAGTCTGCCAAGGATATCTCATCTAACTTTTTACATTTTTTAAAATTTATTGATTTTTTGGGGGGAAAATTTTTATCTTTATACATCTTAAAGTTTTGTATATTAATTTACTTTGAAGTTATATAAGCTATTTAATTTCTGAGGTCTATCTGTCATTTTGAGAGCTGTCCAAAGTTATAAAGAGATTGGGATTGAGATTATTTGAAAATCCTGGTGGAAATGAAATAGAAATTTTATGAAACATGCATAGGGAGAAACTTCCGACCTGAAAATACAACGGTGTTAATTTGATTAAATATCTCATTCATGAAGTCATCCTAAATCTTATGAGTTCACTAGGAACAAGGACTCTTCCATTTTGATCTATTCTTTTATGTGTATTCAATATAATCATATTTATTCACCTAACGTGTTGGATGAAAATTTTTGTTTTATTCTTTTCACTCTTTTTTTCATTCAGTATTTTCTAAGTTTATCTTGTATGGTGCATAGTTAAATGAGCATTGGAAATTGTACTGCACCATTTGGTTTCTTCAGTTTTTAAGTTGTTCTGGATGGCTATGTATGTATATAGGTATGTATGATGCATACAGGGCTCAATAGAGCTAGAGGGCTAAAAACATTTACTCCTTATCATGTCTAGAAGAATTTATTTTGGTTTTTTGATCCCCCCATAGGTTTCAAGTGGTGGATTCAATTTGCAATATAATTTCATGCTAAATTCATCCCTTAGTTAGTGTCTGGCAGCATTCACGTTTGTTTTATCAAAATTTGGACATTTTCAGTGATCGTTGCCCTACGAAATGCAGGAGAAGTAATTCATTGATTACTCCTTTTTTTCAAGTTTTTTTTATTGATCACTCCAAATGCATTTGCAAAAAAATGTTGGTCATGTGATGGTTTCTTTTGAGCGAATAACCAGACCTGTCTAGTCTTGAAACTGGCAATACTTTAATACAATAAATTCTCATTACTCAACTTCGGAGCAATGAGAATTTATCTTTCATTTGGAAGTAATCATTGTTGGACACATCAGCCAAAAACTTATATTTTCAACATTAAAGAAATTAAAGTATAAGAAAAATAGAAATGATAGACTTGGGTCCTGTACTTTAATTATGGATTGAGATTTTATTTGAAAGTAATTCAATGAGTAGCAGAAATAGTCTATTAGTATATATAAATATAAGGAGGTGAGAGGGGCCTAACGGTTAACAGCATTGATAATGGAATCACTGAGTTCAAATTCTGACTGGGAAAATTACAATTCATTTTGCACTTATTCTCTTAGGGAAGGCATAAATCTATCATTTATCCTCAGCAGGGCAAACTGTGCTCTTTTGCTATCATTGACAATCAGTCTAAGAGATGGACAACTTTGATTTCAAACCAAGGACCTCCTTAGGAACAGCAGCACATTGTGGTGCATAAAGAGCGCCCTGGTTATCTACTGCACCCCAGTCTACGTCCAGCTTTCCAAACCATGTCTTGCCACTGGACCTAATCAGACAGAGATAAGGGAGTGAGATTCATGGTACACAACATTTCCTTACTGTAATTCAAGTGCAAATCATGACTTCAGACTTTGAAGCTGTGGTCATCTTTGACCTTGAAAGATAAGAATGATGATGATATAGGTTTAAAACCAAGTTAATGGAAGCTTATTTTATATAAAAAAAACTGTAATTGCAGTTGATATGAACTAAAGATTTGTTAATTTATTTGTCACCACAAGGAAATCATGAAAACAATCAGAACTAGAAATAACAAACAAAAAAAAGCAGAAAAGTGTTTATTTGACATAAACAAGCAAGAAGATTCTCTATCCACAAAACAACATCTTACGTTTTTGTTCTTCTGTCTCTCTAGCCGGGACCGATTTCATTCTAATTTTGTGAATGATTTTTGCATTGCTCAAGTTTCTCAAAAATCTTTTTCTTTCTTCTCATACAACTCATTTGTTATACACAAGATTTTTTAAATCTATTTTCATTAGATGAAATATTGTTAACCATTATTAATAATTTTTGACTTAAACTTTCTTTCATCTTAATTGTCCTAAAAAGCAATCAAAAAATTAAGATAGTAGTCAAAAATCAATAATAAGATTTTTTTATGGTTCTAATTGGAAAGTTATTATTCATTTTGTACAAGTTTGTCTCTAAAATTCATTGGAAAAACTTAGACACTGCATATATAGTACATTGAGTTTGTTTCATACTAACCCTGGTTTCACATGAGAGGATGCAAACACACTAACGTAAACACACTCTCATTCTTACATAAAGATATTTGTTACTTGCAATAATTTTGTCATGTAAGCAGAGTTCATTTTTCATGAGGCTGTTTACATTCATTTTTACACTACTGCCATTGAGAAAGGCAATCATCTACTTCTCGGCTCAGCTATGGATAAATAGTTGGGCAGTTGGAAAAAAAAAACTGATAGCATGGCAGTTGATCCCAAGCCCAAGTAAAAGAAGAGGATTGGGAAAGGGGCTAGAAACTCCATCCTGTAAAACTACTTGCTACTAGAACCACAGTAGAGTGGCTACAGCCCTATGCTCCACAAAGAGTCTACAATGATAAAGAAACAAAACGCAGAGTTCCAGCTTACTAAAAAAAAATGTAGCACAAATTCAGTATCAAATAAAATTATCCCTTTCCTTCAATCAATAGTTAAAGCTTGAGTTTTGCATTAGGAAAAAAAACAATCTGATGAGTCGGTAAAATACCAAGAGATTCATACACTTACCTGATGAGCACTTTCAATTGATGGCCGAGGCTTCAGAGATGTTGTTAGAGCCGCTTGCTTTAAACTTGACCCCTCTCCACTTTGCCCAACTCTTTGGGCAGTCCGTGGTGTTGCATTGGGGTCTGTTGATACGGCGACACGAACATCAGGCCAAGATGTTGCATAGTAAGAAGAGCTTATCAAGTGTCGCTGTTCACTCACAAATCTTGGAGACGGGTTGGTTTCTTCTCTCTGAGAAACATTCATTTGATAACAATATCTCAAGATGCATATTGACATAGAGGCTGTTATGATAATGGATACTGTTACAGCACCCAACACGATGATCACTGCTGAGTTAAGATGTACTTTGTCGTCGGCTCGGATATGAATTGAATTTGGTAGTTCCGATGTCTTGTTGCTCACGGTCAGTGTCAAAAAAATAGTGGTGGTCGCTGACCGGACGGGATTACCACTGTCTTTGGCAGTAAACTCAAGTTTAAACAATCCAGCATCTCGCTGGGTGAGAACACGGGTAAAAATTAATAACCCGGTATAATGGTTGATGGCAAATAATTGTTTGTCATTGCCTCTTGTTATTTCATATTTGAGAAAAGCATTCTCTCGGCTGTCACTGTCAGATGCTTTTATTTTAGTGATGTTCTTGGTGTGATGGGGGTAGTAGACAACATCCAAAGTGAAAGGATTGATATTGGGAAATGTGAAGAATGGGGCATTGTCGTTTTCATCTCTGACCTCAACAATAACATTCACTGAATTATTCAGTGATGGAATTCCACTATCCCGGACAAAAACTTGGAACCTATAAACATTCTGAAATTCATAATCTAAAGACAGAACAGTTGTGATTATTCCAAAATTATTTATCTGGAAAGGCAGGAACTGTTTATTGTTGGTCAGTAGTGAATAGGTCAGTTTTCCTCCTGGTCCAAGGTCAGGATCAGTGGCATTGATGGTGCCAACATGTATCTTGGATTTCTGATTCTCGTAGATCCAGAATTTAAATGTCTCTTTGGAAAATCGAGGCTGTACATCATTCACATCAGTCACTTGTATGTAAAACTTGCTTTTACTATACAAAGGTGGAGTTCCTTTGTCATGGCAACTGATGATAACATCATAATGATCATCAACCTCTCTATTTAAAGGGTTTTTTACTGTAACTTTGAATTTCTTGGGGCCCAGACTGTGAAGCTGAAATTTATCATGACGCAAATCACAACTGACCTCTCCATTCTGTCCAGCATCGTGGTCAGTGACCTTTACGTAAGCGATGAAGCTTCCTAGCTTAATGTCCTCAGAGATGTCAACCGTATTGTCCATTGATGCTGAGACAAAGTTCACATCTATGTTAGGGGGGTTATTTTGTTGATTGATTATGTTTACCTGGACCATCGCAATTGAGCTGAGAGGGGGGTTACCTCCATCTGTGGCCTTCACATACAGCTCACTTTTCAAGTCTTGGGCCATAGTGAATTTTTTGTTTAGGAAGATCTGTCCCGTTATCTCATTTAGCTCAAAGTGGATTTTATCACTGTCAGACGTCTGAAAGCTAAAGTGGTATGTAATTCTTCCATTCATTCCAGAGTCTTGATCGGTGGCTGAGACAATGGCAGCAGGCGACGTCTCACTTGGTTCATTTCTGATAGAAACATTATAGATTTTTTGGGAGAACACTGGGGAGTTATCATTGACATCCGTGACAGAAATATGAACGTTTAAAACACTTTGTCGTGGTGGAGAACCCTCATCTTTTGCAATAATCTGGATATTATATGAGTCTTTCACTTCACGGTCAAGCTTATCTTCCAGTGTTATACTCAGATCAGATGATCCGCCAACATTCTGTGACACAAACAAAGTAAATGGCTCATCCAGATTTTTTTTCAGACGGTAAGTAATCTGGGAGTTAATCAACCCAACATCTCTGTCAATGGCACTGGGGATGGATTTTTTTGTGCCTTTGCTATCATTTTCTTCAAACTGTATTTCCACCATCTTGTCGGGGAATTCAGGTTGGTGGTCATTAATGTCTTCTATTATCACTTTGATCTCTAAGATCTTCATAAACATCTTAGCTCTTCGCACTGCCACTTCCACCATTCGAAAGCATTCTTTGTTGTGTTTGCACAAAGACTCAGCATCCAGTGTCTGAGCTGTGTAAAGCTTCCCCGTCTTTTTGGAGACACGGAACAGTTTGGAGGTACTTGTCACCCTTACTTGCAACTGACTGAATGTGATGAGGCTCTGTTCTGGATTCAGAAAATTGTCCATCAAGTGTGTGTCAGCAGCAATATCCCCAACCAGAGTGCCAGGGGTCTTGCCTTCCTTCACATAGTAGGTAATGTCGACAGCCAGACATCTGTGCAGGACAGAAAGAAGGACGCAGCCGGGTATCAACATGTTCTAATTGGATCCGTAGAAGTAAACAAATATAAAGCCCATCTAATCCAAGTATTGAATCTCCATCTGAAAAACAACAACTTTGTCATGAATAGAGGGTCTCAAAAATGTTTATATATATATACATCTAAATAGATACACTCATACACATGGTCATATATATGTAGCTATGATAAATTGTGTGATATGTTTCTCTGTATGCATGTGTATGTCTATTTACAGTATGTAAGTATATACATACATACATACATGTGCTCACATACACACGTTCATACACACATACACATACAAACACACACACACACATACATGCTTAATGTATGCGTTTGTAAATTGAATCCTGGCTACCCCTGCTATCCAAAAGTGGAGTGTTCAGATAAAATCTTTTGAAAACTAAAATGGCATAAACTGAAAAAGCAATTGCTAATAATTTGTGTTGGAAAATTTTTGAGTATTCCCAGACTGCAAAATGGTCATTGAACGTTGGAGTGGTGGGAGGTTGGAATGTGAAGAAAAGGTTAAACGCTGCATTTATAATGACTTGCTGCAAAATAATGTGCTGAATGCTATTTTCAATTTAAACCTTTTTTCATTGAAGCGAAAAAGTGGTGTAAATCAGACTTTTTGAGAAGCGGGGAATACTTGTATTTGCATGTAAGAATACATAATCAATATGTTATTGTATTTCCCTGAAAAATGGATTGTAAATTATTTTCATTGATCAACTAATTGATTCAAATTTTTGTTAGCTGTTCAGTGTTGTTTTCAAAATTCCACTTATTATCTTTCATGGGTTGTTATTCCATGGAATTTTCCATTGAAACAGGCCAACATATCCCTGAAGAATCTCTTTAAAAAACTACAACAGATATTTAGCTTTTTGGCAAATGAAAAAATATAGAATATTCTTTAGATAATCTCTAGTCTTTTTTTTTTTGATTCTTCTTCTAATTTTCCATATTGTTGATGATGATTATGATAAAAAAATGATACTGTTTTCTTGATAATTAAAATGATCATAATAGTGATGGCAATAATAATGATAAGAAGGAAAAATTGATAGTACTGATATCAATAATCTTGAGGGTGATGACCATAACTATAGTTTTAGGAAATAATTCAGATCGGTTAGTTGTGGACTGGGAAAAGAGGACCTGCTAAATCGTAGACATGACTGTACCTGTGGGTAAATACAAAAGAGTGAAAAACTGGAAAAGTATCAAGAATTGGCCTAGGAGCTGAGAAAGGCATGAAATATGAAGGTCAAGGAAAGATTGAGACTATGCAGATCATAGCACTACTGGGGTCTGCAAGAATACTGAGGAAGATACTAGAAATATGATACGAATGACCTCAATCATCATCATCATCATCATCATCATCATCCTCCTCCTCCTCCTCCTTTTAGCACAGTTGAATAGACTTTGCCCTGTCTAAATTATGCCATCTTATCTTCTGTTGATCGTAATTACATGTATGATCTATGTGGGTTGTGGCAGTACAAACCATAGAGCTGCTGTGATATGTGAGGATACTGAGAGGAAGGCTTGAGACCCGCAGAAACTCACTGTCACTCAGCCTTTGTTTATAACCACCAGACATCTGATGAGGAAGTATAAACCACAACACTGCTGTGGACTGTGGAAATACTGAGAAGAGGGCTGGAGATTAGGGGAGACAATGTCACAGTCTCTGGCAATGACTCCCAGACGTTTGGCATAGCATGCAGACACATAGTTTAGAACAGGCATGACAGGGTAGTGACTTATACATTGGGAACTATGCAAATGACTAGGATTCAATCATGTAGACAGATGGTACCAGCACATACCAGAGACTGGCCAGGAAAATAGTTGCCACAATTTACTGTGGGACTTTGACATCCAAACTGACCACCCCATCCAAGCAAGAAGACCAGATCTAGGAATTATAGACTAGGGAAAGAGAACCTGCCAAATCATATGCATGGCTGTGCCTGTGGACCACTGAGTGAATATGAAAGAGAGTGAAATGCTAGGAAATACCTGGACAGCCCAGGAGCTGAGACAGGTTTGGAACATGAAGATCAGGATGATGCCAATAATATTAGGTGTATTGGGAACTGAGCCAAAGACACTGAAATCAAGATTGGATGAGCTGGAAATTGGAGAAAAGATCGAGACTATGTAGACCACTACCGTAGTATTTATGAATACTGTGGAGAGTACTGGAAATATGAGACATGGCCTCCAGTTGTCAGCAATGACCTAACAGCTAGAATGAAGGAGGTACATGTAAGCAAAGTGGGGAAGGTTGGTACGGTACAAACCCCAGCACTGACATGATATGTAAGGTTATGCTGAGAAGAGGGCTGGAGATCTGGGGAGACACTGTTACTCAGCCTACAGCAATGACCACCGGACATTTGGTGAGAAAGTGAAAACCACAGCATTACTTAGGGCTGCAGGAATGCGGAAAGGAGGCCCGGATGCTTGGAGATTCTTTCTGTCTCTAGCTATGATCGCCAGACATTTGGTGTGAACATGTTGAAATAATGGCCTAACAGCCATGAAAGGCAGGATGGAGATGGTACAAATCACAGCGATGCTGTTATTTGAGAATTATATGAGAGGAAGGCTGGAGACCTGAGGACATTTACTGTTACTCAGCCTTCAGTGATAACCACCTGGCAACTGGTTGGAAACTGCAACCACAGCACTGCTGCAGACTGTGAGAGTGTTGAATAGAGGGTTGGGGACTTGAGGAGACTTGCTGTCAAAGTTGCAGGCAATTGGTTTGATGATGACAATGATGATGATAATGATCACAGTATTAATAATAATGATGAGGAAGAAGGAAAAGATGAATAATTTTGATTATCTTGAAATAAGAATAATATATTTTTGATAAAATCCCAGTTGAAAAATCAGATGATAAAATAATGTGCTCATATTTATATCAATTGATTATTTAAATCCTAGGATCATTCATTGAAATTCTTAGAAGTTAATAAATAGGTGACTCAAATTCATCAAATATAAACATTACTTCTGATACGGTGAATGTTTTGATGATAAATGTTTTTTCATTCTAAACAGGCAACGCATAAAGATACTTAGGTTTTCATAGTCTTTCGTTTATAATCACAAAGCTGAAGTGTGATTTAGCAAACAATCAGAATAGATGAAGCAGGATCAACTTTCTCTAAATTGAGCTATCAAAGAAAATGAATGTTGTTAAGGGACCAATCATTAGAGCTCAGGAATATATATCCAACTCTTGACCTTTTCATGTTTAAGTCATAAATAATCTGTTAATGTTTATGTTAATCGCATAATCACTTATCTATGTAATCAATTCTATTAATTTTATCTGTACTTATGGTATCAAATGATATCATTATGACAAATGCTGATATCAATCCATTGAAAGAGGGTTAATGAGGTTTATGTAGCATATTAACTAATAATAACAGCGAGAAGGATATAAAAGAAGAAAAAATAATTGAAATATAATAGTGTATAATGATACCCAACATCATCATCATTATCATCATAATAAAGTAGGCAAAAATAAAACTAAAAATTATCTTTATTTGAATTGTAATGGTAGTAATAATTTTACATCTATAGGATTGTATCAATAGAAAAATGATATTCTGGATATAATTCTGGCTTTTTTATTTAGATAAATTTGAGTGGTTGCGAAAAATAGTGGGAAGAACAATAAGAAAGATATCATCGACATCATTTAGTCTCTATTATATTTACTATATTTTTTACATCGCCTCAAAAGAATATAATATCCATAATTAGACTTACTCAGTTTACATTTATGAATAAAATGCTGAGGTAATAACAGTAGTTGTTGTAGTAATAGTAGTAGTAGTAGTAGTAGTAGTAGTGATGATAATGGTGGTTGTGGTGTTGGTAGTAGCAAATGTCACTGTAGTAGTGATTCCTTCTTTATTATTCTTAATAAGACCAACTTAATTTTATATATATATATATATATATATATATATACATATATATATATATATATATATACACACATAGACACACACACATATATACATTCTCTTATATTGAGAGAGAGAGATGGGGAAGATGAAAATATGGAAAATATTTATGAGTACAGATATTCTAACTAGGGTTATTCAAAATAGATTTAACAAGCTGTTTATATGTGATTGGGAGTGGCTACTATAAAAGATTGTTTTCAATGTCACTGTTACAACTTGGAGAGCAGTGATCAAAGCTTTTTAGCCAATCCATTGCATAACTTTAGCAAAGCAGTATGTTCACATGAAGTTATCTAGTGCTGGTTGTCAGTTTATATCAGCATGACATTATTCCCATAAGGTCCTGACTACGGGCACAACTAGATTGCTCAATCATTTTAAATAAAATGCAATATTCATATAAATGTTTCAACTTATGTCATCTAAGGAAAGAAATAATGATATATGCTGGCATTTTGCCAGAGAACTTCAATAAAACATGTTTGCATGCACAGAGAAGATGTAAACATTAATCTACCATTGCTTCTTTATAAAAAATGCAATCTATCCCATGTTGTGTTGTTGGAAGATTTAAAAAAAAACTATAGATGTCACAATTAAAGTCCTATTTATTTATTTCTATTTTCACTGCTATGCTGTGTTTACCTAACAAGTGAACATCTTCAACAACCAGTTTGTAAACATCACAAAAACTACCATCCTGTTGGCATAGCATCAACAAGTTTGTGCTGTGCACTCATATATTTTGAAAAAAATGATTTGAATTTCTAAACTCTGGTGATATTTATTCCTCCTCTGCTCCTAATTCTTTCTTTGCACTAGTTCAAGCATAAAGGATCTTTTTCCTTTTTGATAAAGTGACAGATGCTTGAGATAACTATTCAATCTGAAATCTCAATAGTAGTATCTCCTTCCTCTTCCTTCCTTATTCAGGGTCTCTAGCCTTTGAATCAGCCTTCTATGTATACACATGAAAAGAGAGATTAAATTTTTTTTTCAAGAAGACCTGAAATTCACTGGATTTAGAAGTTCATTCTGTTTTTATCTAAATGTCTAACTAAATATTCATTTATCCAAAGTTCAGATGGGGCAAACATATGTAAATGTTACCCGTTTTTTTTCTTGGACTGTTTCTGTTTGATTATCCTCTGCTATTTATTATGGTAGTAGCATAGTAACTTTCACTAATGTTGATGTCCAAACACTGTAAACATGTTTTGGAATGATGTGTGCAATGAAGCGGTGTACTGATTCACCAAAATTGTTTTTAAAAATACACTTAATCAAATGAAATCAGGCATCTTCTTATGATGAAAAAACTTGATTGCCAAAAGAATCTTCATTTTTTTTCTGTTTTAAATTCTCAGATACAATTATTTTCAAATTAATAACGTAATTTTTCCTTTTTTTTTATCGGAAAATTTTCTCTAATTTTTGGTGTTTCTCAGAAAATATAAAGCAATGCTACTTAAAATTCATTATTTTTGTCCACTAATTATCATAGAAAAATTTTATTATTTTCTTTTCAAATTTTACCAAAATCAATAAAACTTCATAAACTCCTTTTATGTTAAATTTGCCTTGATTTAACTTGTCCAAAACATTTTAAATCATGATTGCAACATTGCTTTTAAAAATGAAAAACCATTTAAATATGTCAATTTTCTTCCAAATAGCAACTTCTGCTTAAATTAAAAATTCACTGTAATAAATACAGTAAAAATATCTTGAAAAATAGAGTCATTGCTTTCTTCTTGAATAAAAAATATTTTTATATTGTTTTCTGTTGTATAATAATTACTATTTCTGTTGATATGACCAAGAATAATTATCATCTTCATAGACTCAAATCATTTGCTGTTTACATCAGTTGATGCCATGTACATAGAAGAAGCATGCAACAATACACATAAATTTTCACACATTACATGTACAATTTTCAAAACACCTTTTCCTTCATCTGATCAATTGAGATAAATAAACATATGGTAATCCTTGAATATTATGAAATGAATTAGGTAATAAACTTAAAAAAACCCCACAGTTTCAATCAATTATTATATAATATAAGAGCATGCAAGTGTATGTTTAACATGCATCAGGCTAGCTGGCTAGGCAGCTAGCTAGTTGGATAGCCTGACAGATAGCAATCTGAATGCATGTTTGCATGGGCCCATGCATGTATGTTGAATGGAAGCATGTTTGTATGTATACAAATATGTATTGATTATTTCAGATATCCTTTGGCAGTTAATCAACTGATAGAAATAAAACATGACTCACATACCATGTTTACTAAAGTTATATAATTTCTTTAAAGTTTGGTCACATAAAACTTTATATAGGTATATGAATAGTCATATATTTATGTGTGTATACATTTTTGTATTTGTTTATGTGTAGTTTCATGAACATACATGCAAGCACCCTTGAATGCTTTTTACATGTAAACATAGAAGAATCAATGTTTGTAAATAGATCCTTATGTATGTGTGTTCATTGTATCTAAAATCAGTTGAACCTTTACTCTTATATTTACATATAAGTTTTACAGGTCTTAGCATTTAAATTTTTTTAATCAATATCATATATTTGCATATAGAATGTACTATTTGATAACATATGTATGTAGATATGTGTGTAGGTGTACATACACACTCACATATATATATATACATACATATATATATGTATATGAGATAGATAACTGTATTTACAATGTATTACAGGTCCTAATACATAACACACATGTCAGAGAAAAATGTCCAAAACAATAACAAACCACATACACAGTGAGATACAAACACATGTATACATATAGACATAAATAAATAAGAAAAAGGGACATAAAAGGACTAAATTACCTTTGTTGTTAAATCCTCTGAGGAATAAGCAGTGATGTGATGAAGCTCCTTGTATAGAGTTCTGCAATAACTACTGCTACTGTTTAACAACCTCATTAAATGAGTGTGGGTGGGTGTGGATGTGTGCGTGTGTAGTGTTAGGGAGCTGCCTGTTGTCCTGTAAAGTGTGCTGTGTGCTTAATGGCTGCCAATATGCTCAACATGAAACCAAGAAAAGACCCCTAATTCTTATGTAATTCTCTTCTTTTCTTTTTTGTCCATCAACATGCGTTTATTTAGATGCATGTAAATTGGGGCATTTCCATGTGTCCTTTGAAATAAATGTTGACTCTGACCTCTTCCTCCCACTCTGCTGCATTTTACATGCAACTATTCTTCTATTAGGGTCTACTTTCTTCTATCCATCCAGGCTGAGTCAAGCTGACATAGCTTGATTATCCCACAAAATTGGGCCTAGTAACAGATCATAAGTTAATTATTACAATATATATGCACATATATTTCGAGGGCTGCTCATCATTTTTATCTTGTGCTCTTTCTCCCTTTTATTTGTTTTGTTTCTTTTTTCAGTTATTCCCCTTTTTTTTTCTCTTCCAATTCAGGGAAAGTAAAATTTTAACTCTGGACATAGGGGCTACATGCCATCTTTAAATTTAGACGTGTTTGTTACTTTTGGAGCTGTGTGCTATTCAAGATTCAAGATTCTATCTTGGACACAGTCTTTCAATTGGAGATTGCACAATTTTCTTGTGATGAAATCTTTATTCCAAATGAATTTGATCCAAATTACTGATTATTTTCAATATCCAAATCATTAGAAACCATTTAGGCTGCATGACATCAAAGCTTTTACAAATATATCGATATTTGCCTCATTGGGAAATAGAATTTCTTTAAATTGTTTTTCTTTCGTAAAGTAGCGAACCATATTGTTTTGAAAATTAGCAACATCTCTTTGCAGTAGGCTCCAGCATCAAATTTAAAGCAAGTAATGAAATGTACATACATTTATACATTTGTACATGTTTAAATCCAAAGATTTTTCTCAATTCATATTTTTGATCATCCAAGGGTTTGTTTTTTTTTCTATTTTCTCATATTTACTTTGAAACATTATTGACCACAAGTTGAACATCGTCTCCCTTATCTAAAAATTCTCTGAAGGGAATGTGTTTTCGTATTACAATATTTTCTGTATTTTTTAAAAATTCTTTTGCCTCCCAGAAAATTTGTAATAGATTCTGAGACTGCAAATTCTGAATAAAGATGTTATGCAAACACATCAAAGAGATCTTGTGTTTAGTAAAGTATTTGTGGTACAGAAGGTAGTGGTCTCACATTGGAGGCAGGCTGACTGCTCCCGGATGTGTCTTTGGATTGTGAATGCAAGCCTAAAATATTACTGTCCCCTATTGAGGGTTTTGAATCTTTCCACTCTTTGTGGGGAGAATTACGACCAATGTTCGATTTGTAAAAACATCTGGAAGCAGTGATCATATCATTTGGGCGTCCAAATGTCTTTTGAAGGGGCTTTTTCATATCTGCGTTGTGGAGTTGGTCTGCTTGCATGAAAGGGGTCCTACTCTGCAGACCTGAAAAAGATAACAAAAATAACAATCTCTAAATAATTCATTTTCTATAACTTTGAGAAGAGTCATTAACATTCTAAATTTTGATTGGACAATTGAATCTCTTCTTTGCATCCTTGATGTTATTAACACAACATTTTGGCCGATTGATTTTTCAGTCTTAGTCAGGTGTATCATCTGAGAAAAGAGGTAAAGTTTGCATGTGGTTCATTTTTCAGGTTTGTCTCTTTTCTCTGATTATACACCAAACAGAGGATAAAGAATGATCTGCTGAAACATTGTATTGACAACATCAAGGATGCCAAGAAGATATTCAATTGTCCTAACAAGATTTGGAAGGCAAATAACTTCTATAAAATGGGCATATGTCTAAAATACTTATAGAAACCTGAAAAATGGAACCAAATAGGAAGGTATGATACTATTTTACAAATTAAGCTGTAGTTCCCATGTAAACATTATGGTTCTGTTATTTTTTTCAATTTTCTATTTTTTTGAACACATCAAGCCATCAATTGTCATAATAACAAAGTAGTTTTTTTCTTACTGTATATTCATCTAGACATAAACTTTGTGATTTCATTATTTGTGATCCTAACTGAATAATTTGATAACTTCAGGATTTCATAAATACTCAATTTATAATTTTATCTTATCAAAGATTTAAAAGCAATAAAGATTTATCAATTTATCTGAATAAACTTCAAATATTTGGATTTTGCAACGTACAAATATAGGCGCTTTATAGCTATTCTTAGTTAGAGTTATTTATTTTAAAGGAATAATTTTCAGGCTCACCTCAAGGTAAACTAGAAATTAAGGATTTAGACTTATATGTAAAAAGAATGTTCAAGTTGACGTTATTTTTCAGATATTCTGTATTACACAAAAATCCTTATTCATTTCTCTGTTTTAAACTGTTGATAGACATAAATTGGTGCAATCATATTTCAAGGCATTTATCTTCATATATTTAGCTAAATTGATTTCTTATCCATGAAGTAGGAGAATCTTGTGGTATCACTGATTTAAAAAGATAAGAATTTTATAATAATTTTAGCTGTGTTATGATTTATTTTTTATTACGGTAAATTCTTTGGAATTTCTGATTATTCTTTATCACATAAATTTAAGAAAACTAGAGTAGTATCTGTAGGAGCTTAACTTCCCCTGATTTTGGTTTTGATTTGCTTCCCAACTCCTTTTTGAAGGGCAGCAATATATAACAGAAACCTACTTCTTCCAGTTTTACAGAAAAATTGATTAAACTTGGCTTATGAAGAGTAAAAAGGCATTTTTGCTTTGACAGCTGAACTGAATAACAATATACATGCAATCATTTTGAATCAGCTTGATTGTATTTCACTGTACAATGGCAGAGTAAGATGTGTAAATAGATAGAAAATAAATTAGCATCATTCGTTCTATGATAGCATCTCTCTTGAGATCAGGGCATTATTTGCCAATTGAATAGTACTGTATTTGAGCATTATACTCCACTCGTTGCATTTGAATATCACACATATTGCTTATTGATATTGCAGTATTTACTTACAGTAGATGTGCAGAGATTAAAGTAAAAGCAAGTTATTTGATTTTTTAATAACTTGATATATATATATATATATATATATATATATATATATATATATATATATATATATATATATATATATATATATGAAAGGCTAATGAAAAGTTCCTGGACCTAGCAAAATTTATGATTTTCAAAAACTTTATATGCTAAAATATGCTCAGCAGTCAGCAGTCCCCTTAATAATCTCAAAACTTTGGTTGCCATAGCTCTTGGAATACTTGGAGTTTGCAATGACAGACAGATGGACAAAAAAAGATATTTGGTGAATTATAGTAATTTAGAACCAATGCAGGATAGGCCTTGAAAAGTGCGTGCTACTTAACAACCTGTATTCAACCTAAAGAATGTTCACCAATGAATTTTGAGGATCTTGGTTACAGATTAGCCAAGCTTCATTCAAAATTTGATGCAGATAGCAGCGATACTCTTACACAACATCAGAAAACTTTACATAATATGAGAACATAAGCAGATAGCACAAAGCCTATTTGTAGACTGACTCAGTAGGCTGGGTATCAAGGAACGTCAGCTGCATACACATTTCCGTTGAATAATACAATCACAACATATAAAGCCAGGAAACTTCCTGATATCACCTCTCATGTATATATATATATATATGAATGAATATATATATATATATATATATATATATATATATATATATATATATACACATATATGAATGAATATATATATATATATATATATATATGAATATATATATTATTGTGTCATCCACAGACAGCTGTTTCAATGTATTACAGTGTGGCTATAGACTTTCCATTATCCCATCCAGTAACGCGAGGTAGAATTGAAACCTTCACTTCAGACCCGCAGGCCGATATCCTACCTCTGGACTACAGAACTGGACAGTCAGTAATATACATATGTATATATATATATGAACATACACACACATATATATATATATATATATATATATATATATATATATATATATATATATATATATATATATATATATATATATATATATATATATATATATATATATATATATATAAGAGGTGGTATTAGGAAGTGATATATATACATGTGTATATATCATGATAATAATCAGTCTTTAAAACTTGGTTTACTGATTCTATTTTCTGTGCCAGTAATATTACACCTCTCTGCACCTCCGTATAGGTACAGATCATCATCATCATTAGCCATTATAAGTCCACCAATAGACACACATGGTGACCACGATTGTGCTGACCTTTCCTATGGCATACCAGCAAACCCTTCTATCTCATCCATGCATTTTGTGGCTGGTCTTTTCTTACTGGATTCATTGTCCCATGGGCACCGATCACTTGGCCTTTTGCTCCATCTATTGTAATTTTTCTTGCCAAGTAGCCTGCCCGTCTCCATTTTTGTTGCTCAATTATTTGTTTGATATTCTTCACTCTGGTTGTCTCTCTAATCCATGTTAATCTTTTCTTATCGCTTACATTTATCCATGGCATTGCTCTTTCCATGACTCACTGTACAATTCTAAGCAGGTTCTCAGTTTGTTTTTATTAATTTCCACGTTTCATGTCTCTGTCATAAATAGGATTATGCATTTAAAAGACAACTTCAACACAAAGTGAGATTTATGTTGCCTCCTATGGTAAACAAACACAAAGCAGTAGCTTGTAAGACTCACAGTAAGTATTGTTCAATGCCAGGAGTTCTTCAATATTTGTTTTTATATTTGTGAGGCTCTACTAAGTTTGGCAAAAGGCAATCATCATGGAGATCTTAGTTGGAGATAAACCTGCTGTGAAGGGATAGCAAATCTAATGACCTATACTAGGTGGTTGGTTGATGTTAGAAGAACAAAGTCAATTTTTGTGCCAAGTCAGATTTATAGTGGACCCACTAGCAATAATTTTCATTGACTAGTACATTAAGTATCAGTCAATGATATGTAGACATGAACACGCACACACAGCCGCACACTCCAAATCTTATTCTTTCTGCTTTCCATTGATTTCATCAAAAACCCCCACCTAACCAATTCATCTTTTAGGGTATCCTTTCCCATGTGAAAGACTAATGATAAAAAATAGCAAAAGAAAGGATAGAAAATGGAGCGATGAGTTGGTTTTGACACTGATCATTTAATTACTTCTTCTTAAAGAAGCATTTCTGGTGCTTAAAAGGTGACGCAAATTAGTCATCACTGCTCATCGACATTTGGGGGTGGGGCCTGATATAACTTAATACCGTTTATCGAGTTCAGAATCGTCTCAATATTCTTAATGGATGTTATACTGCAACAGGTTGAACCCAAGATCCTATAATATAGATTATTTATGCATAACTATGAAGTAAACAAGAGATCAAACTCCAAATAGCAAAAAGATGACAAATTCAATGAGAGTTGAATAATTCCAGTGCCTGATACTTAGTTATTAGCTATTTTTTAACAGAAATTTTTACTGTAAAATGTTCAAGGAAAGTAAGTATGTTGAAAAATGAATATTTTTTGTGTAAAATAGATACTTATTCCATCAATGGGCTCTGGACTTATTGATGTACCCATATAAATATATGTGTGTGGGTATATGTGAATCAAACTTTTTCATATTGTTCCAATCATTGAAATCTGATTGCACACATTTACATATGTCTGCCATTAACAAATTGAAACAGTGCAATGAATAAGGATTTTTGTGTCTTACAAAATATCTGAAAAGTAGTTTTAACTTGAAAATACGTTTTTACTTTAAATTTCAATTAGTTTATTTACAGTCATTATTATGAAAATGAGGTATAAATTTTATTTTTAAACTGTTTTTTTTATACAGATTAAAAAATAGAGAAGCACTCTCCATAGATTGGAAATCAAGAGTGACACATGATTTAGTGATATTTTTGATTATCATTAATACACTGTTGTTAATTCAAAGATTAACATTTTCTACATTTATTCATTAAATCCTCTGAATAAAACTTACAATTAGGATAATGTTATCACTTACTGCATTTACTTCTTCATGCCTGAGCATTGTTGATAAGTAATGCTGGTCCAGTCTTTTTTATGCTATATACTATTCTAGTTAGTTTTCAAATAACTTTTCTATGATATGCTCATATACTATGTCCTCCTCTTCTTTATCCTTTTTCTTCTCTTCCTTCATTTTCTTCTTCTTTTCCTTCTCCTAAACAGTGGTTATCAGAGCCTCAAGTTATATCCCTCTTATTGTGATTCCATGTTTTCTCCCCAATTTCGATTTGTCATCTGGTAATTTTTTCACAATTATAGTTTCCACTATGCATTTCTTTCTCCCTTTGCTAAAATTCCACCCCTGGGAGCCAAGTGCCTCCAGTTTGAGGATTACTGGATTAGACTTTGGCTTAGTTCCAGTTTAGAAGCTTGACCGAATCTTTGATATGATTTCAATGTGGCGCTTTCAGGTAATTTGGTGCATTAAAATTACCCAGCAGATAATTCATTCACTGATACAATTTCTGTGCTTTCTGAATCCTACATGCTATAAATTGCCCTGTAAAGAACGTGACTTTATAACACTCTTTGCTGCATTTTTAATCATTGTCGTCGTCGTTGTCATCATCATCATCATAATAACATTTATCATGATCATAATAATAATAATAATATTTATCATCAGATTTGTCATCATTTTAATCATCATCGTTTTCATTGATATACTGATCTAAATAAAGTCTGTCTTGGCTGGAATCTCTTTAGAATTACCTTCATTTATTATTAAACATAGTCTAGGGATTTATTTTTTTCATCACTGGTGATCCCTTGCTGAAAATGAAATTCTAGGAAGAGAAATTTCAATGGATTTCTTTGATGTTATATTGAGTTTATGTCATTGTTATGATGATTACATACTATCATGTATTCTTTATTTATTCTAGCTCTATCTTGTTTATAATAGCTTACTCGTTCCTCCAATCAGTTGATCTAAATATCCAATCACAGACAATTGTGAAATACAGGAAAGAATGCATTCCACTATCTAGTTTCTGCAAAAAGAGGACAGGCTTGTTTACAATAAAATCAGTGTTTACTTTGGCATCATCCTGGTTGAACCAAAAAAGGGAACTTTATGATATCTGGTGCCATACAACACATATAGATGTCACTGTACCAGAAATCATATTTTTTTATGGCCTTTTCTTACACACCTTATATCTTCCTCCACCTTTGACTTTCCTACCCTCACCTACGAAGCCACTTCACTATAGAATAACCTCAATCCTTTCTCATCCATACTTAAGCTCTGAAAAAACTCTGTATTTGTGTGTCTTTCAGTGTAGTTGCAAGCATACATATAAATATAATATATATATATATATATATATATATATATATATATATATATATATATATATATATATGTATATATATGTGTGTGTGTGTGTGTTCAATGTACATAAATATGTATGTGTTTTTGATATATCTATGTTCATGAACATGATGATATATATGTATGCGTATATGTGTGTAGTAGCCTATTATTATCACTGGGATAAACATTGCTCTTGACTTGTAGGCTAAATCTACCTACAGACTTTATTCTTCTCCATTATTTCTTATTCTAACTCATTTCATGTTTCCGGCTCTTATTTCCATCCTTGTGTATGTTGTTTTGATCTTCAAATATTGAAAAGAATGTTTCCTTTTCTGTCTCTAACTTATTTATTGGACAGTATAATAAAAACAACTCTGGTAATAATGATAATAATATTAATGATTAGTTGTAATAATTATAAGAATATTAGAAATAGTTATGATAATGATTGCTTGCCATCAAAGGAGACCTAGAGTTTATCAAGTGGAAACTGTATGAGCTTTTAATCTTTCAGAGGCAATCTGACCAAATTTTCTAAATTGGTTAAATTTGAAGATCTCAATTATTGACCACTTATTTTGCCCCCCATGAACTTCTATGAGTTATTGTCATGATGAGAATCTTTCTTTTTGCTTCTATAGCCATTGAGCTTTCTGTGTACTACTGCATGTGTTTGGTTCCTGTCAGACCAGAGACCAGAGACCAGAGGAGTTGTGGTCCCAGTGATTGTGAGATCTAGGCAATGTTCCACAGCAGAGCTGTTAAATGCGTCATAGGTAAGGAGGAAGAAAAGGAAGAGAATTTTGATTCAGATGCACCTGGAGCACTGTGACCCTATTACCATTCTTGTTGCCAGGCTTTTTCATGTGCCATCTTTGTTGTAGAGAAATGCATTGCTGATTTTCACCAGAGGAAGGCTCTATTCCACTGCTAGGACCCAACTACTTTATAAAGAAATTATTTTTCAAGTATTGGATATTGCGTGTAATTAATATATTACTTTGTTGTTATGATCTCTTTTTGACAAAAAAAAATGGCTCTCTACCAACACGAGGATCCAACAATCTTATGAAGAAACTACTTTTGGAGTATTGGATGAGGTAGATAATATATCACTGGCCTGCTATGATCCCTTTTTAGCAAAAAACCAGCGGATTCACTGGATTTAGCAACTTAACCCTTTCAAGACTGACCTATTAAGGTACTTGATACCTGAATCGAAATGTCCCAGTAGAGTTCTATAAGAGATATATAGGATATATATGTATATACCAGCAATCATAGAAACCTTGGGATATCTATGTCCAAGGAGTGCTGAAAGCTTAAAACAAAAAGTTGAAAATGAACTCTGAAGATATAGTTTTGACTTGTACGTAGAAGTGTACGGTGGGCCATATAATCAGCAAGGCTGGCCCGTTGCTTAGTGCCATTGATAATCATCCATCTCCTCAGATTATCTGTACCAGGTCCTGGTGACTTATTGCTTATCCGGATATTGACAAACAGGTTGTGTGCTCATGGTTTGATGTCATTGTTAAGACTTTTGTTTTGCTTATGGTTGCAGATTATTACATTGGGCTCAACTCAACAAAAGCCCCAAGAAATTGTCTGCCAAAAGCCTATGCAAATGCACAAGACAAACAGAAGCAAATGAAAGTCAAGATCAACTATGTGCTCTGCAGGGGTCATCTCCATAGCAACATATCACAAATGCAAAGAGACAGTGCCCTGGACAATGTTGAGCTGCTATGACATTCTCTTTTATCTTCTATTCCACCATCAGATAATATAGATCCTTTGGGTAGGAGACCATTGTAATATTGTATGACTAATGAAAGTTTGTGAATTCCACCTCCGTCAACACCGTCCGAACCTGATTTATATATTCATATTAAATACCGAATGCGGAGATGATCAAAGACCCTATCAGTGTGAATGTGACAAAATCAATAAAAGTGTGGATAATAATCTGAGGATATCAATTTTGTAAGTCATGCTCATGTTGTGTTGTATTGTATAACAACTTTGTGGTGTTCTTGCTGAAGCAGACACCTTTATGTTTTCCTTACTACATACCTGACTTCTCACCACTCAGGTCTGTTTCTCCGGCACTCCAGCCAGGTCCTGTATCAGGATCACAAGACAAGGTAGATTTCCAAGTTGAATAAACAGGAGCCAAAAAAGTGCTCTTTTCATTTTTTTTACTACCAGGTGGCAGTATAACCTCCTGGACAAACATCTGTTGACAAGCGGAAACAGAAAGAACATTATAAAAACCTATATCAATCACTATAGAACTACATGGCATTATATTTATATATATATATATAACACATTTAAAGTATTTTGTACAAGAGAATAAAGTGGATTTTAGTTTTTATGACTTTGACCTTTAATTTGGAAGACTGACCAGCATGATAAGAATAAAATATAGACAACTTAGCAACCATAAATTTTCATAACTTCCAGAATGAATATATTTTATCTATATGAATTAAATTTTTAAATGACATCCTAACTGTTTTAAGTACAAGCCTTGTCATTATATCCTGAAAAGCATATAAAACAGTTGCAATCAACATAAAAAGATCTTATTTGAATTTTGTTTGATAAGTTGTTTTAATCATTGTATGTGTTTATGTGGTTGGTTCAGACTATTTTCTTCATCTTTGTTGTCTGTTATGTTCTGGAATGTCATTAAATCTTGTTATGAACATACACTCTGAGAACAAGATTCGACGACATTCAAGAACACAACAGACTCCAGCCTGAGGGTACAGAAGTGAAAACTTGTGAGAAAACAAAACGACAATTATGAGAAAATTAGTCTGAACCAACCACATACAATGGACAAAAAGAAAATCTTTCATACTATCTATTGGCAAATTAAAGACCCTACCCTTCACTTCATGATTTTTTATGTGTATACCTATATCCTGAGAGAAAAGTAAAGATTTTACAGCGTAAAACTCAATGCTAAAAAAAAGGATTCCTGAAAAACCAAACATTTCTTCTTATGGTTACTAATGTCAATTGATCAGCTCCATGGATCAAATCTCTATTACAATCTCAAGAGCTGCCATTCAAAGTTTAATATTACTATCTCGCAAGTCACTCTCAATAATCTTGTTCTTCACTGGCTATTTTAATCATGAATCAACTGGGTATATAATGGTCCATTAGAGGATGAGCAAAACACTTTTCACTCCCAGATGAAGTTGGTGTGAAGGTCTATCAGAGCAGTGGTTTCTAAACTTTTCAGTAAAAAGGCCACATCATATATTTTCACACATTTTCATGGATCAAAGAAAAAAAATCAGTTCTATAAATGAATGAATTGAATTTAAATAAATGAATAAGTTTCATCTGAATCTTTTCTGTAATATAACATGATGTAATGCAGAACAAAAGAGAAATTTAACAATGCAGACTTGAAGTGGTTGCTCTTCTCTTGAAAATTCTGTAACTAATTGTTTAATTAACATATTATCCATGCACCGATTCCTTACTTTGTTATGTTACCAATGCTGCATTTCAATTAGTAGTCTCTGGTTCTCATACCAGGTCTGAAATAAAGGGCTGCTACTAGTATCATTGTTGCAGGGAAGGGTAAGGCTAATGTTCAAGTGAAAGGAGATGAGATTTAGTAAATTGGTCAATTTGTGTGTGATTTTGCTTGTTGTCCTTTTTACTGACACAAACCTCAAGACAGGCAGAGATTTCATAATTATCATAATTCCTTCCTGGATATTTATAGATTCCCATCTCAGATTGCTTTTCTCCATTTTGTCCATAGATTCTATTGTTTGCTATTGAATAAAACTTGATTTTAGCATGAAAAAGGGAATAAAACTATATGAGTTGACATGAATCAGCAGTAATCAGTAGGGAAAATTTATAACTTGTAGAATTTCATATTAGTTACTATTATAGATTTTATGAGCATATAACCCTATAATCACAAGATATGAAAAATTGCTTAAAGGCATGATGATAAAGAAAAACCAAAATCATGATTGTTGTTATTTCTTTTATTAATGTGTTAAACTATTTCATATACCAATGAGAAATTACACCAATCCTTTATCCTAGCCAGTCGCTTAATGAAATATAAAATTTTAGGTTCAAAGAATTGTTGATATCCCTCCTTTTTTATACAACTATTTTCTCAGAGTGGACACTGTATTTTACAGATACTAGACTGACTGCTTAAAAAGGAAGTCCCTTGTCATAGTCAGAATCACTATTTTCCTAATTCTGATTTAGTTTTGTTATACCATGCCTCACTAGTTTGATATTTAAATCCCAAAGTTCAGACTTCTGAGTCCCCAATTACTGAGCTGAACATGCAAGTATGAAAATTGCACACATTTTTAATGGATTTTGAGGGCAAGTATCATCTAGAACTCGGTTTTTTAACCTTTGCAAAATTACTTTTCCGAAGTCTTTATTGATAAATGTATCTAAAATTTTTAATAAATGCATATTTTGAACATGAAGATATTTATAACTATTGCCTGTTTGTTTTTTTAAATTTTTGTTGACTCATGTCATGCCTGCTTATTTTTCTCAGTGAGCCTCAAAATTTTGGCCAGCAAGGGGTTAATGCGACAAAAATGGGTAGCATACATCATAGACCACTCCCTTTTGCTCCCAGAGAGGCAGGACATAGGGACTGAGAGAGGAATAATCAATACCTTAATAACAAATGGAAATAGGATTTTCAAAAATACATATTCCAAGATATAACACCATATTCTTGCTTTATAATATATATAGTTTCTCTCAGAATATATTGCACATATTCCTTGTGAGTTAAGATATACAATAGCAAACAATGAAAAAAAAAACAACACAAAATTTTCAACACTGTGAAAGATATAAAGGAAAGATAATGTGCGTGTGTAATAAATACATGCATGCCCTGTTATCTTCCTTAGCTGCCTGCTCCTTTCTTGGCATGAGGATACACATTTCCCCATTTTCCTCTGGGCTCTGTCCACTAGTTGCGATCTACTTCGGGAAAACCCTCACATGGTTCCATCCATAGCAGTTGCGTCATGCTCCTTCCAATTGCAGTTGCATCATGCTCTCCTAAATATTATTCATGTTGTTGCTGTTCTTACAGATATGCTTCCTCTGTGGACATGGAGGGAGTTTAGATATTAGCATTATGATTTTACGATTATCATTATCATCATGGGCACAAAAGGCCTAATGGATAAGACTCTTGGGAACAGAGCCAAGATGGCTTAAGTCCCAATGATCTCTTATGCAATTTACTGTAATTTGCACCCCATAACTGTTTTTTATGGATGTCCATTTAGGAACACAAAATCTAGTCCCCCAAGAAAAATGAAGTGATAATTTATTGGTTAAACATCTGTATAAAAAATCTCATAGAGAATAAGAAATGAAAAAAATAATGGGATTGTTTGTATATCAACTTATTTTGCTGCTTATACATAAAGAATCATAACAACTTTACAATTATCATTATTATTATTATGGTAATTATGGAATTTCTTTCTCTGTATAACATGGAAGCTTAGATATTAGCATCATCAATTCATTATTGCTATCATCACTTGTTGTAGTTATGATTTATTATTGCTGTCATTACTTTTATAATCATTGATATTGTTATTGATACAGCCCATATGGGATATTCTACTACTAAGTTTTTAATGTCAATGTTGAAGCTATTTAAGCTTCTAATGTGAAGCTTAAATAGCAGCTTTACTATGAGAAACTGTTAACATGGGTTTCTTCAGTTTTCAAGCAGGCATGGCTGGCCGGCTTGCTATATATGATACATACAGGTCACACAAATGGAGCTAGAGGGCTGAACATTTGAGCGTTTAGGCCTTGTTATATCCAGGAAAAAACATTTTTTTTCCAATTGAACCCCCCCCATAGGTTTTTAGTTGGGGGATGGAGCTCAGTTTGTGTCAGGCAGTATTCAGGATTGTTTCTTGAAAATTTTGACTTTTCAGGGATCACTACCCAATAAAATATGAGAAAAGTAACTTATTCATTGATCATCCCTTTTTCTGATTTTTTCATGATTACCCTCAACATGGCATGCTGCCAAAATGTTGGTTACATGACATTTTCTATTGAATGACTAATCAGACCTGTTTTATTATGATTTCCATCATTATCATTACCAGTAATATTCTTCCACTGTCAATCGGATGGATGTTAATATCATCACAACCACTACCACCACCACCACTACTACTACTACTACTACTACTACTACTACTACTACTACTACTACTTATGCTGTTGTTATGAAATAATATCTATTGTAGATCTGGAAGACACTTATTATCTTATTCATTTTTCTTGTTGCTGTTTTTATTATGATGAATCTTAATACTGTTGATGCATGTTGATGATATAATGAAACATCAACAACAACGATGATAATAATAGTATTATCACCCTCTAAGAATCTGAAGCATATTTCTTATGAAGGTAATTTTGTTGTTGTAGTAGTAGTAGTAGTAGTAGTAGTAGAATAAGAAAAAGAAGAGAAAGAAGAAAGATGAAAATCACAAAGAAGAAGAGTTTTCACATCAGTAGTAGTTACATAACAACCTGTCAATGAAGGCAGAATGTGACACAAGGTTAGTTTCAATGTGGAGGCCCACACATGCATGTATGAACAGCACATGCTTATAATACTTAGTGCTCCAAAGTGGTCACCCATCTAACAACTGATCAGGTTTGATGCTGCTTAATTTTGATGATCAAATGAGAACTGGTACTTTCAGTGTGATTTGACCATAAGCACATCAGTAGTATTTAGAGATCAAGTGACAGCAAGTCATCCCAATACTCCAACATTATCCTATACTGTCTTATTTTTAGTGATGTTGTCATCCAGATGGCTTTAATTCTAGCTTTAATTTTGTATTCTACTAAGGTTTGGTTTAGGAGTTCTTCACAAGGATGTTCTTGACTGTAGGGCCTATGAGAGGGATAAGCAAGGGGTAAATTATACATAGGGCCAAGAATTCAAAAGATGCCGTGGAGTCAAAGGGAACAGAAATAGGATGACTAATAGAGAAGGGAGAGGTGCCCATGAGAAAGTTTGTACCCTCTGTTGAAATTCCTCTTAGTGACTATGTTAGACTCTTTCAATAATGATGAGTACAACATTCACCTTGACATTCCACATTTTTTTCTCTTATCTGGCAAAGTTCAGATATTTTTCCAGTATTTCATTCTCTTTCAGTTTTGTTTTGTGATCTATTGGACCTGTAAAGTCTACTATTTGACAGATCTTCTTTTCTTGTTTTACAATAACTCATTCTGGTGTCTTGGCCTAGACTAAGTGATCCATTTGAATTTCAAAGTCATTAGAAATTTTACTTTTTTTTATTCTCTTGGACAGGTTTTTTTGTGCTCATATGATTGGCTTGCATGGTCAAATCTGAGTCATTTGCACAATTCCCCAGTAATTCCTCTTCCTGCCCAACTATGTCTGTTTTACTACTTTTTCTGAGCTAATTTGTTAAATCCACTTATAATATGATTGACAGTTTCATGAATGTCTCTGCATAGCCATTATTACGACTGTATAAATATTTTTTCTCAGCATATTAACAATCAAGGATCAATTATGATAGTCTCTGGTAATAAAATGTTTTTATTAGATCCAAATTATTACATATGATCTAATTTTCTGGGAGGACATTTTGAAGAGTTTCAGCATTGCTCTGAAAAGTCAGTACTTGACATTCAATTGGGTCAACCAAATTATGTTGCACCTGGTTACCTGAAAAAACAGCTGTAGAGGATAACCCAACTATTTTAATCTTTTCCAGTTAGGCTATAGAAGAGCCTGGAACTGAAAGGGTATATAAAGTCTGTCCAGAGAGTATCATTATTTTGAATATTTCAAGAACTGGGTGCATGGCCTTGATGTATCTTGGCTATCGATAAGAGGCGGCCTTTGCATACGTGAACAGAAACACTCCTGAGGGGTTACCCAGTGGGCAGTGAGGTGCCATAAAGCGAGCCTGTTTACTGTGTGATAGTCACACTCACAATAAATGAGCTTTGCGATTATTCGTAGCTCTTGCATGTTTTTTTGCAAAAGATTTTATCACCAGGGTTTGTCAGCCCAGCCCTACAGTCACGATTGGTCTCCCTGCAACTTCTGGCCTTTTCCCAAAGCTAAAAATCACTGTTAAAAGGGTTGATAATTCAGACCATGGATGAGGTTAAGGAAAATGCAATTAGACAGCTCATGGCAATCCTGAAAAAGAACTTTGCAGACTATTCTGGAAAGTGGAAGAGATGTTTAGATAAGTGTTTGAAGTTCCTCAGGGAGTTCTTTGAAGGAGAATAAGGCATTCTTGCCCTAGGTAGGCTGTTTTCTTTGTGGACAGACCTCATATTGTCTAATGGTGTGTATAATGAGCTCTTGAAATTCCTCAGGGTAAGATGAGGCGGCTTGGGTCAGAACAGCATGAATATTAGGATCTATTTGTATCCCCAGATGATATGGAATACAACTCCATTTTTAGCTAGAAACAGTCAACCAAAACTCTCAGCATAGGTTTCTTCAGTTTTTTGGTCTGGCTAGCTGACTGACTGGCTATGGATCTATCATGTGTGCAGACCATACCAAAGCAGCTGTGGCTTCTGAAAATTCAAACACTTGCTACTTATCATGTCAAGAAAAAGCATTTTTTATTTTTGTATTCTAGTAGAGGTTCAGTTTGCAATGTAACGTTTTGCTAAATTGATCCCTTAGTTTATGTCTGGTTGCATTCATGCTTGTTTTCTGAAAATTCAGCCTTCTGTTAGAGAAGTTACTTATTCAATATTCATTGATCACCTTTTTCTCCTCAACTTTTTAATTGAATACCTCCAAATGATATAGGTCATGTGATGGTTTCTATTGTTTGACTAACAAGACCAGCTCTTTTTTTGTGTTCAAAGCTGTAAGTATTTGTAGAACTTGGGAAGCTTTGGCAAAAAGCCAAAATTATGGAACACCCTGCTAAGATTGGACTCAATAACCAAGTAGTGTTAGAACAGCTTACTAAACACTGCATCAATCTGCTGAAGTTACAGGCAGATCTAGATCTTTAATGTTAACGTACGTCTTTTAATTAAAAAAAGTTAGTCTTATTTTAAATTTAACATCGAATCCATTAAACACTATTAGTAAAACTAAAATAGTTATTT
>OY735214.1:34910593-34968074 GCA_963457665.1 Thysanoteuthis rhombus
TTCAATGACTTGAACAATGAATTTGAAATTAGTTTAAAAGTTCAGTTGAAGCTGCTTGTGTTCACTTGATACTAATAGCTTCAGGAAAGGTATGGATCCACTCTCATTGCCAGATCTCTTGATAAAATGCCTTGTCTGTGGGATGCTATGATGTTTGATAGAGAAGAGAGTGGTTGTGTGAGCACTTGAGCAAATCACTCTCATAACTATCTTTAGTAACTAAAAAGCTGTTACAACCATTATCAAACACAGTCAGTATCAAACACATACAGACACATATATATATAATGAAGGTTAGCTTGCAAGATATATGAGATCCAAAAGTTTGAGGAACTTAAGGCATATAATGGCGTGCTCGAAGAAACAAAAAATTGATTTAAAATATTCTCCATTTCCTGGTTGAGTAATTTCAATCAATGTATGAAATGTCTGGCAAGACATGGGAAATGCTGAATAACTTGACACAGATTGATCAATCTGCTCTAATCACCAAACTTTTGGGTTACACTTTGTACTTGTGGATGTATGTGAAAGGTACCATTTATTTTTCCACTGCAAGGTCAGCCTGTGCACATCTGTCATTTCAGAGTTTTATTCCAACCGGATGACCTCAACTGAATCACATAGTTGTATTTAATGGATAAAGATAGTTGATCTTAAAAGTAAGAAAAGGTTAATTAAGAAGAAATATGTTCATACATTTAAAAAATAGGAAGTATGGGGAAAAAATTAGGAATCATCTCAGTGATATATCATGTAATGAGATTTCCAGTAATTCCATAATTTTTGTGTTATTGCTTTCCCCATTAAAACATTTACATATATATTTTCTCCACTTTTTTTCTTTGGTCTTATATCTAATAGTTGTATATGTGATGTATGCTGGCATTTAACTGAACTCTTCAATTCTGAAGTATTAGTTCACACTGAGGCCTATATTTGCCAGATAAGTTGAACCCCAAAGTAAGGCATCATCAGCACATCTATCGGACTCACAAGTTCAGAGAATCTAAATAGACCATGAGGAGAGATATATTCATACTTAAATACATACTTTATGCTTGCATATTGTGTGTGTGTGTGTGTGTGTGTGTGTGTGTGCGTGTGTGTATGCAGCTGATTGGAGTTTGGGTTTTAAAAGCTGACAGATATGAAAATATATAAAGTACTACTTGTTGATATACATGCCTGATTTCCATATAATTAGTTTTTATTGTTCATTTTATATTCTGTTCATTGATATATACTCGTTGATTTTCATCATTTGATATATAATTATATACTAAGGATTCAGTACATTTCAAAAGATTTGGTTAATTTTAGAATGTTTATTGGTACATTTGATAAATCTATTTTGGGAAACCTGCATGAGGGTTGACGAGGGATCAAGGTCTTTGATCTATAAATGTTGGCAAATCCCTACTCTACAATGAGATTCTTTCATAGGGTTCGGAAAAAATGTTCTAAATGTTGCTGAATAATTTAAAATGCTGCTGAATAATTTGAAATGTTTTCTATTGACAAGGTTTAGAAGCTTGACGTTCAGAATAGTTTTGTTAAGAAGGTAGCAGATTATTCTAAACATGAAATATCCTCAATTGCTTCTTTTTTTTCTCTCTCTCTCTCTCTCTTTCTCTCTCTCATCTATGCTGTTTTTTTTTTATCCCCATGAAAGTTAGAAATAAAAGTGAAGCAGAAAGCTAGTAATTATGGATAAATCAAAGTTCCGATAGTCACCAAAGAAGCTGAAACATGGAACTCAAACGGAGAATCATGATCAATATAACATAGAGAGATCACAAGACAGCACAGTATATTAGAAAAAAAAACAGTCACAAATATCATAGAATTGATTAGAAAAAAACTCAAATAGCAACATTGCAAGAATATCAGACAACTACTGGACATCCAGACTCACAAAGTGGATCTCCAGAGATCATATGCAAAACTGTGGCCGGCAGAAGATAAGATGACATGGCAAAGTATACAAGTTCAGAAAGTGCTGGCTCCGCAACTCTGCCAAGTTATTTCCAAGAGGATTGCACATTCATCATAATGTAATTTCCATATTATCACAATTTGAAAATCTCTTGATCTTTCGGTAGAAGAGTGAATACATGTTTGAATTTTGATGAAAACAGACAAAATGTATCAAATTAACTCTTTTTCAATATCTGATTGTTTTTCTTCGTCATGTTAAAAGCTTTATTGAGCAATAATCCAAGCATTTTGAGGGCTAACTTTTAACCTTATTCAGTTTTTTTTTATTATATAAAAATAAATTACCTAAAATTATCCAAATTACTCTCTTTAAAGGCTATTGATATTTAAGATTAATGCCCCATGTTTGTGTTCAAATAGGGCAGTACTTTTTATTACAGAATGCTTTTGTTTTGCTAGATGGTAATATTTACTTCCCATGTACAATGATAGCTCCTTTCATGAGATAAGGTACTGTAAGAGGGTCCAAAGGGTCATTGAAACAGTTTAGATTGCTGTTCATGAAGGGCAAACTGGTGGGAGGATCTTGATGACAATCTGAGAATATGGATTCAACTCCAGCCATTCCCTTTGATCTGGTCCAAGGTTAACTAGGAAACTGCAAATTTTTGATGTAAACACAATTACTCTCCTTCTTTAGGAATTGTCAGATTATTTGCTAAATTAGCCACTTCTAATTATTTTTCTAAGAGAGGATCAATATTTTCACAAAAAAACTCCACGTGTTAAAATATCATCTAAAAAAATTAAATCTATAAATATTCAATAAACTCAGGGTCATTTTGAATATTCTTCTAATGATTGAACTCAAGCTCATGAATATTCATCACCACTGATAAGATGTGCATTTGAAATATTACACTTGTAATTAAAATCATGAATATTCATTAGCACCAATGATATGGACATTTTAAATATTATTTTATAAATTAAAATCATAAATATTCATTGTTAGAAATGATAGAGGCATTTCAAACATTTTTCAATGTGAAATCGTGACTGCTTTATTGCCAATATGGACATTTTAGTTATTATTTTGAGGATTGGAATTATGAATATTCATTACTACTGATAGGGCTATCAATCGTCTCAATAATTAGCATTACAATGTTGATACCATCAGGCTTCATTAGTTTAGGTACACAGATTAGATTCAGTGCTTGGTTAAAACTTGGTAAAAAAAGGTTCATAGATGCTTGCGTTGCTTGCCCTACAAAAAAAATACTGGCAAAAACAAAGGTTGCAGAATCTTTCTTTAATATTTATTTTATTGGATGCTAAGGCGACATTTTTCAATAAGATTCTTTTTGTTCCTTTCATATGACTCAAATGTTTTAAAGGTTAAATACAATTATTCACACAGTTTTAGTTATTCTGCAGGCAAGATCATGATTCTTTTGTGATTGAACAGAGGGAAGGAAATAAAAAAGAAAACATAGAAAAATGAAGGAAAATAAATAAATAAATTGATAAATAAGATGAATATATAAGACAAAAAGCAAAGATGGAAATATTTGGGGAAAGGTTTAAATTGTATGATTGCACCTCAAGCTACACCAACAAAAGAATATATTCATATAACAGAAAAAGAAAGCTTAACATCTAAGACGAAGACCTTTTAAATATAAGACTACCGACATACACCTGAGAGCCTGAATTTTTCCACTTGAATATCACCAAAGAAGTGAGTGTAACTGGAAATAAAATTTAAAAGAAAAAAAGGTAAATCTATTATGGTATTGCTGGCAGATAAAGGTAAGCCTCTGCTGGTGTTAGACAGAAGAATTACTGCACAAAAGTTTTGAAAAAAAAATGAGAGGAGAAATGAATGAAAAAACCTGAAGAAGAAATCTAAATAAAAAACAATGACAGTATAATTCAGAGCATAAGACAATTGTCAGTTTTAGAGTTTATTGATTTCGTTGGATATTTTCTGACAAGAGTTTACTAACTTTGCATCACAATATGACAAATTTACCATATCATTCCACATATAATTGATTCTCCTCTGCCAATTTCCTTACTTTGGAGAGGAAGTTCTTCTTTATGTCTATTTTTTCCCTCTTTTCATCAAAAATATTTGAGATATATTCAGAAAAAAATCTATGCAGTAAGGATTTTCATCTTTCTTTATTTCCATATTTATTTGATTTTTGTATTTTATTTTTCCATGGATGCAAATTATACATAATAACTAGAATTTTACCCCTTCATATTGGAACTTGAAATTGGAGTGTCTATCACATGGGGTTGCGGTTTATAAATATACATAGAACAAGAACGGAATTCTAATGATGTGTCCACACACCACTGAAAGGGAAACTGCGGACAAGAGGAACCACTGTGAAGGAAATCGCGGAGAAATGGGGCCTCCCGTAAGGGAAACATTGGATACCATTATAAGCTAATCTGTGGATAAGAAGGGGCCATTGAACGGGAAACTGTTGGGGGATCACTGGTAAGGAAACTGCACATAAATGGGGGGTCTGAAAAAGGAAGCCACGGGTAAGGGGGGCTTTTGCATTGTACACCAGGAAGAGGCTGTTGAATGCATTGTATATTTTTACTTGGAGATTTTTCTTACAACTTCCGATTTGGGTCTTTATTTTAACCAATAAACCAATGAAGATTGCAATATGAGATGTGTTAAAAAAATGTCTTTGCTTCTTTTTAAATAACAAAATACTCTTTACATCACATATCTATCATGAGAATTAATTAAAATTAAGAATAAATAATTGTTCTATGATGATGTCTGTTAACTGGGGACCAACAATGCTTCTAATATAGTTGTGTGTGAACACATCTAAAAATATTGGAATTTTCTAAATACAAAGATGTTTTGCTCAAGTTGAAGACTGCATAGCAAAATTTGTAAAAATGTTGCTAATTCTGTTCTTGCTCCTTCCTCTGTCACTATCTCTCTCTATCTTTTGATTTGATACTTTTAGCAACGCTCCATTTTGAAAAACTAAAGGAAAAATTTTAAAGAAAAAAAAAAACTGACAAAGAATGAAAATGTCCAGGGTATAAGCTCTTGAATCAGTTAGCTATCTGGAAACTTTCTTCAAATTGTTCTATTCACTTTTGCTCTTTGTAGATCATGATATTTCAATCAGTAATCTTCAATCTCCATCAAGTAGTGCTACCTGGTAGTTTCACTGATAAATATAAGAAAAAATACAATATAATACAAAATATTACTTTATTATTGATCTTTGATCAGTATGGGAAATTTTACATGCACCTGGCTGATTACTAGACAAAAGGATCTGCTATCATCGTTTGACATCAGAATTTTTCACCTTCTAGGAGAATATCTTATCAAGTGTCATCAACATGGTTAAAAAAAACTCCTAATTTTTCAGTTTTCTGCAATTTAGAAATAATTACAAATTGTATTTCTTCACAACAAAATATCCATCATAGTTCTATATAAGCAGCTGCACCGGGCAGCACTTAGTGTTCCAATTTGATAATCAAATGGATTGGATTTCTATCCTTACTGATTGCAGTGTCTGTCTCAAGATACAATGTTAATTTTTGGACATGTTTCTAGTGACTGCCAGGCAATAAGTACCTCAAAATTCCCCAGGTATTAATGATACTTAATCTTAGATTTAATTGTACAGGGTAAGTGAAAAGAAACTCCCTCTGGGAAATTGGTAATAACTTTAATATTTATTGGTTGATTATATTTTGAATAAGTCAGGTGTCAGCACTATTTGCAGTTAAGCAAAAAGTGAAATTATATTCACCTAAATATTGTTTCACAAAATAGAGCAATTTTTATAAAAGTTACGTATGACTTCTCATAGGGAGTTGATTCTGACCAAACCTGTAGATCTGTTACTTTTTTGATTGAATTAGGTACTTTCCTTGCTGGATTAGTCATGATGGACACGTGTGTATTTATATGCATAAGGTTGTATAATGGCCATATAATTCTAATGTCTCATCTGAAAGAAAAGATCACCTGTTTATCCCGATTTTCTTGAGGAGAAGAGAATAAGCCTTTGTCTTTCATATATCAGTATATCAGAGTCATTCCTGTACTTATGATACCTTTTGTCTTACTAAATACTGACATTCTGCCTCTGTTGCATTTCTTTTTTTGAATATTGCTCATTTTCTTCCTTTCTTGTCTTAATCCCAGAACCCATGTCAATCATTGTACCGTATTTACCGGACTATAAGATGAATGTTTTATAAGGATATTTGAAGGACTACTGTTCACTGTAACTCATCCAAGCCCCATAATTATCCATATCGAGCTTTGGTAGATGGCTCCTTAATCTTAATAACAACGCATTGGACTCAGTGCAATATTTGCTTACCTTTTTTCCCTAAATTATACGTCTGTCTTATATACTGGCATATATGGTAATTGCCTCCTGCCCTTAGATGAAGCAAACTGCTTGAAAGAATATCTATGCATGTCTGTGAGTGCATATGTAAAATTTCTATCTCTGTCTATATAAGATTTTATAGCATTATTTTCCTCGGGTTATTCCTTTGCATATACATCTGTGCTTATAAAAAAGAACACTGTAACCTCAAGTTCATTTATATTAACTTACATATACATATAGAGATAATAGAAAAGTGAATATATTTACATGTGGGCATTATAATCCCATTTACACACATGTGCACACATAAACGCACATGTGGAACCAAAAATTAATTAATATCTTATACTGGTGTTCCCCATTATAAAGTATGTGTTGGGATCCATGAAAGCCTACCATATTATAACTGAGCCAGGATGACTGTGGGGTCAATATGGGGGATTTCAAGGGCATGTGATATTCAAGTGTGCATAATAACAATAACAATAGGTGAAAGACAGTAAACATTGTTTATTGTATAAAAATTGAATGAGATTCAAACAAATGAACAAAGGTGTTCTTTAATGTTTGCTTTTTTATCTTAATGATATCACCAAAATAACTCCACCACATACAAAGTATAACAAATTTCAGTATTTAAAAACAAAATATTCTCATTTGCACCAATAACTTGGTCCTTTTAACCTTTAGTAGTGCAGCAGATAACTAGGGTAACATAGTTCATATTATAACATCAATTTTCAGTTGTGGATGGAAGTCAGATTCAACCTCTGAAGACCACGAGAGATCAAATTCAAGATGGACACCAGTCAATTGAGTCTAATGTTCAAATGCATTTTATTTGGAAATTAGACAGTCTAGAAAAACACTTGAAGTGACATTTCCAATTAGGTTGGAAATGCCCATTCATTTGGTGATAATAACCAAGGAAATGCAATTAGGTTATGGTCAAATTAAAAAGAAACATTAAAAAGACATTCGTCTGCTCATACATTTACTACTATCAATCATATTACAAGCAAAATCTTGCTGATATATTAAAGAATGTGTACAGCAGATGTAAAAAAAAGACATCTTCCAAATATTCTTTCCAATGCAATGAGTAATTGATAAACTAGAATTTATGACATCATTTGCAGTAATTTCTCATACTTATCACATAATTGAATGCAATCATGAAAAAACACCTTACTCCCTTAAAAAGGTTTCTTAATGTTTTTATTATAAGGTATGCTCAAAAACAAAAATTCTACCACAGTCTGACCACTGGAAAGGTATAATTTTCAAGATGGCTCCCAAAATAGATACCAAATCTTTAAAATGCTCATTAATTGTTCATTATTCACCCTAAGTAAGTTTTTCCAATGGTTTCTCTTAGTGTCAAGTGTGCTTGAAAATATATCAAAATTCTACCTCAGTCTGACCACTGACAAAGTAAGTTACTCCATCAGGAAAGGAAATATAGAGCCTAATTTCCAACTGCAATCACGGTGCTTGCCCTTTTTAGAGATCTATGGTTATCATCTTCAATGTTATGTTGAAGCACAGTGAATTGGGGTACAGCGGATCACTTTGTGGACTATGCCTCTTCAATTCTTCCAATTAAAATTGATTCTATCAATTCAATTCATGCAGTTTACAAGGAAACTAAAAGTGCATTTTGATTTTACTTCTGTATCACTTTTTTCTTTTCTTGAATTGTTTCTGAGACAGTGTGTATATAATCATGATCTAAACATTTCCTTTAATGAGCTTAACTTTTGCCAATGAATGTTCGAGAGATTTTTATGATCACTTTGTAACATACTCTATAATTCAAAAATAATTTAATAAAATGTGTAGTTGGTTTCATAGTGGGACTCCTTTGAATCATTCAATCTCATGTTGATTCATTGTTCCATGGGGGATGATTAACTATGTACTGGGGCTGGGGCACAGTCGATCAGAAATAATAATAAAAACAAGTGCCTACAAGTTGCTAACTAAGAGAGATATTAGTTTCTCACTTTCATATAACCTATTTCACAGCTAACAGAGTTGATATTTTTTTACCCAAATATATCAATAAAATTCTACCTACGATCAATTTTTTTCTTATCCTCTGTTCCCAGGTTTCCAATATATATATATATATATATATATATATATATATATGTGTGTGTGTGTGTGTCTATATATATATATATATATATATATATATATATATATATATATATATATATATATAAAGAGAGAGAGAAACAGACAGATAGACTAACAAACAAAGAGAAATGTCCAAGTTATTGTACCTCTAACGATTGCACAAATCCAATACAGTAGAAACAGTGGCAAAATTAAACATTAATAGTTATGCATTATGCATTAACTAGGTAATGAGCAAAAAATAGTTACAAAATTTTGATTGCAGAATTGGAGAACATCTAAACATATGCCAGCACTTCCTGTGTTTTTCCCCCTTTTCTGAAGACACCCACCATTTCGTGTTGAGGTCAGGGATTCATAGAGTAGGTAATGGCGTATCAAAAGGATGATTAATCCAGAAAAACAAAAGAGCCTTCATGTGTACTGAACTGATAAAATCTTGGAGATGTCTTTTCTCATTTCAATAAATCTTAGTTGAAGTTTACTGAAAAATGTAGTTTTTTTCTAATGTATTCTGGGAGGTGGAAAATACCTTTTTATGAGTTCAAATTTTATAGGTACCAGTTACTTAAGGTGTGTTTGGCATTTTATTTGTTCATATTTCAGATCTTTCTCAAATGATTTTCTTTTCATAAATACAATTCATACTTTGTTGCAGAATTCAAGAATTCAAGCTTTTAACTGCCATTTGTGT
This sequence comes from Thysanoteuthis rhombus, assembly GCA_963457665.1. Lineage (NCBI taxonomy): Eukaryota > Metazoa > Mollusca > Cephalopoda > Oegopsida > Thysanoteuthidae > Thysanoteuthis > Thysanoteuthis major. The sequence goes on from OY735214.1 coordinate 34,919,783, forward strand.
ATGTGTGTATAATTATATTTATATATATGGTTGATCAATCAAAAGAAGCCGTCACACAAACAGCATCTTTTGATGCTATTTGGGGTTGATCAATTGAAAGATTGGAAAAAGGGATGATCCATGAATAAGATACTTCTCTTGCCAGGCAGTGATCAGTAAAAAGTCTGAATTTTCAAAAATTAAGTGTGAATGCTGCACAAACTAAGTGATGAATTTAACATAAACTTATATTGTAAATTGGACCACTAAATAAAACGGTTTTGGGGGGTGAATTTTCAAAAAAACAAAAAAAATATGTTTAACTAGATATGATAAGGAGGGAATGTTTTAATTTTCAACCCTTTGTTTCCATTGATGCATTTCAAAACATCAAGAAATTCAAAATGACTGATCTATCTATTTGTCTATCAAATTATTTTTTTACCAGTTTTCAGATTATCAGCTTTGTGATATTAGAGGTTGAGAATGAAAAAGAGGAAATAGAATCTCAGATTTAAGCTATGAAGCTAAGCAATATGGGATTACTCCACTCAAATAAATTTAAGGATTGAAATATCCCTAGTACAAATTCATTTTCTCACCACAAGATTTTTCCTTCCATTAGCTTGTGGTCCATGTATCACTACTCTGAATGTATTTGTTAATGTATTCCATCTTAGATCACTTTTGGCAAATTTTGTCTTTATTAATGGATATGTGCGTGTAGGCAATTGATATGCCTATGATATACATCCAGGATACCTACTTGTCTAAATGGGTTGATGCCTGATTGGAACTTCAGTATATTGTTATCAAGCAATTATTGTTGTCAAAAATCTGTCAATTCAAACACTTCATTAAAAAAAAATTGAAAGTTATACCTAATTCATTTTGATTTTTCAATTAATTTTTCATAATAAAAAGTTATTTATAACAAAGAATTTAGTAACATAACGGTGCATTTATCACAATATCATACCAATGAATGTGAATTCATAACAATGGAATAACAATTGTTCCTGTTTTCATAACCTTTGCTTAATGTTATCAACTAATTATTGCTATCTAAAAGACCCTATCCCAAAGTGATCACAATAAGCGCTTTCCTCTGTACTTATTTACAAATATGTTCTTGCATATTCCTGTATACCCAATACATGTGTATGTGTGCACGTGTGTACGAGTACGTGCATGTGTTGCACTATTAAATTAAGAGAGACAAACAATCAGGTCTGACTCTTAGCCTTTTAAGCCTGCAGAATGATCAGAATGATATTCATTTTCATTATTTTCTTTCTATTTTATTTGCTCAATGGGATAAATTAATTATGCCAATTAAATTAATAACATAATTCAATTATTTCAGAATTTTCATCTATCCTTTTGGTTTCAACTTCATTATCATCGATCAACCTAGCTGATTTGAAATCTTTCAGAATTATTTTTCCTCCAGTAAGTCGAATATGGCAGAAAATTTGACCCCCTTAAAGACAAATGTTCTTATCAAATTTTATTGTTTGAAATTTTGCAATTTTTGTTGCAAATGAAATACAATAAAGTAATAACAAAAGTTTTTAAGAAGCTCAAGATAATTTAATCGTTAATCTGATGTTTTCACACTTTTTATGGATTTTACATTGTAAAAATGGTTATCAAAAGAGCAAATTTCCTCTCCTTATAAACAGCAAAGTTATGTGTGTATGCTGATACTTCTGATGTGTTACCATTTGGCAATTGATTTTTCACTGATATATATATATATATATATATATATATATATATATATATATATATATATATATATATATGTGTATATATATATGTGTATATATATATGTGTATATATATATATATATATATATATATATATATATATATATATATATATATATATATATATATGTATATATACTTTTTCTAAATAAATGCAGACACACACATGCAATCACACGCACAAAATTTGATGGCAAATAAATGTAATAAACTGAATCAGTTTGCATTAAGCTTTGCATGTAATTTTACTGGAGTATTTCATTAAAAACTAATTTCTTTTTCCTAAATTTGACTTCCAAGATTTAAAAATAGGACATGAAATTTTCCCCCATTCATATTTGGTTGAATAAAAAAAAAGAATAAACACTTTGATCCCACTTTCTATCGCAACATTACCTCACTCATCCTCATCTTTTAAAATTCCATCTTAAAACTGCTAACAAACTTTTCTGAGACTCTCTTACAAAATGCAAAAGCAGAATGTAACAAATAATTTTCTGCCTTTGTTGGTCAGAGAAAAAAAATTGCCTGTCTTATTTCCCAAACTTCAAACTTGCATGCAATGCCAAGCTCTGGGGCCTGAAAATTGTTTACAGAATATGCTGTGGCATAACATACCTGAAGAAGAGATGCAGTCCTTTTATTAACGTGCTGCACGAACTTTGCCTTTCTCAAGTTTTCTCCCCACTCTGCAATAACATAAAAGCAACAGTCTCACATGTGCTTCATGAACAAAATTGTCCAAGTTTCAATTCACTGTGACTAAATGGCAGCATCAACAGCTGTTCTGGCACTCACTCTTTCTGCTTTTGCTTATTGAGTTCAGAGATGAGTGGAAAGAGGAAAACAATCTTCTTTTTTTTTTTACTGCTTCTTTCAACTAAAGTTCACCTGGCTTTACTTTTTTCCATGAAGAACTCCTTTTGGCCCTTCTTTTACTAACTAGCATAAATTTTATTACTTTTTCATGGAAGGTAATAACATTTTTGCATTTAATCAGTGGAAAATTTGAAACCACATAAAAGAAGCAAAAATTGTGTGAAACTTTATGAAAAAAGATTATAATATTTCATTGATGAACCTGGTTCTGTACTTTTAAAAGGGAGTGAAGGACATACTATGAGAACTCATATTCAGCCCCTACTCTCAATCCCCTTTTGTCATCAATACTGTCAATTCTACTGCATTCATTGTATGATATTTCATTTCCTAATTATTTTGATATTTGATTTCTTCTGTAGTCATTCTGTTTATTGCTTGGAAAGAAAAAAATAACCAACAAGTGATAATAAATATTAGATAAAATGAGGGTGGAAAAAAATAGATGAAAGGCTGGAAGGAAATATTATCAAAGCCGATTCTAATGTGATAGACCTCCAGGGAAATTTCTCCTCCCCCTCCTTCGCCTACTTTTTTCTAGGCTATTACTCCAAAATATTGTGAATATCAAAGAGGTCAAGAAAATCCCTATCTGTTTTTTGTTTATTGCTTTTTATTCAAAAAGATTCACACACAAACACACACATACACACACAATCATCATCAACCTTTTAGCATCCATCATCAGACATAGACCTTTCCAAAGATTCACCAGACCACTTTATCATGGGCATTGCAGATCCTATACTTTCCAAACTTGTCTAATTCTTGATTCTATGATATCTCAGACTCTTTTTTTTCCTCTAATATACTGTACTATCTTGTGATCTATCCATGTTATGTTGAGCATGATTCTCTCAAGTGCACGTTGCATGGTCTTGAGCTTGAGGGTCAATCTTTTGGTTAGGTTCCATGTTTCAGCTCCATGAATGACTATTAGATGGATTCATTGGTTGTATACCTTTTGTTTTAGGACAAATGAGATTTTCTTGTTCATAAAGGTTGAGCTTGCTCTACCGAAAGCTTGCAATCTGGGAGTGATTCTTTGCTTGATTTTTCCTTCTTTCAAGGATTCCTTTGTCCTAGGTAGATATAGGGGTCTACTCTCTCCAGTTCTGTATTTTCAAAGTGTTCATATTCAGATTCATTACAGAAAGATTATTACTATATCCATGTATGGTCATTCATCATTTACCTAAACAAATTTGCCAAAATCCATAATTTGTTGCTGATTGTTTTATATTTGTTTTCTTTCCTTTTTTTTTTTTAGCCATAAAGGCAGAATTTTCAAGCTTTCAAGTATTCCATTATGCAGAATCTTTTGTGTATAGTATTTTTTATTTATTATTGATTTGATTTTTCTTCTTTAGTTGAAGACAATCAGTTAGTTACAAAGTAAAGCATCTAAACAGGTTCTTGACTTTAAATACTGTTTATTTGCATTCTACAAAACAGGAACGTTGAGAAAGCAAAAAATCTCAAAATTCTCCCATTCTGGTGTGATTTAAGAAGCATTTCATAAAATTGCAGCTTTTGTTTTTCAACAGAAAATTCTTTGTAATTTTTCAAAAACACAAATTTCTCTACACTCCGTAAATCATTATATCAGCATTTAAATTCTAAAAGTTTTTAACTGCGAAGATCTCAACTAAGTAAGTACATAATCTAATCATTTTTGTATTTTGTATTTTCAAGTGAAATAAGAAATGTACAAAAACACTGCTGAAACATTTATATAGCTTAGCCAGAAACCTTGGTTTCTTGTATTGAAACTTGCATGAAAGTATCAAAACGATTTCAACAAAGCTTTAAAATAGGACTATTTACAAAAACATAGACAATGATCTTGTTATGACTTCAAAATAAAACATTGAAGGTAAGATAAGAACAAGCTTGGCTGTGCTATGGTCAAACTCCCTTGCTTCATTAAAATCTAAAAAGTAAAAGAAAACAGAATTAATTTCTCCATACAATATTATTCCAAAACCATGTGTCCCATTTCAACTCCTTTATTCATGGTTCCTGTAAATTGAATTTGCAAACTGTAGCGAAACAAGTAGACCTGAGTTGGGCTTCAGAAGTGGGAATGAATTGGTCTTCAATTTTTACATATGTCACTGTTCTTTGTGCATGATGTCAGTGGTTTTTAGTCATTGTAATTCATCATCCATCATTGTTATTATAAACAAAAATGAAGTCAAAACTGAATAGTAGAAGTTTTGAAAAAAAAGAGAGAAAAAAACCTTTACTCAGCCTAATGGTTAATCCATCACAGGCCTTCAAAGCAAAGAAGGGAAAAAGACAGAAAAATGTACTCCGGTTAATTTGCCACTGGTCTTGAAAGCAACGAAGAAATAAAGAAGAAAATAAAAAGTCTACTCAGCCTAATTGTTAATTCACCACTGACTTCAAAAGCAAAGAAGGAAGAGAGAAAAAGTGTCATTCCTAGATGAATTTAATTCCAAGATCTGCTGGTTACAAGCCAAACACCTATAACCACTGTCCCACAGATGTTTGGATAAATACTGCAACTTATTTGTGATTTTAAATGATATTATTGTTTGGCTATGGACTGTTTTATTGACATATTTATTAGCACAGTAGTTTCTGCAGAAAAGGAAAACAAGATATTTATATGCTCTATTATTATTAATTTTTGCTACTATTTACTTTTATCTTAATTGTTGTTTTTTATCACAACTAAACAATTAGGATGAAGGTAAATAGTTGCATAAATTAACAATAATGATCTATGATACTCTATGTACTAAAACTAATTGAAATTTTTTTTAAAAACAAAAATCCTATAGTTGTTGTGATGATTTGGGGAAAGACATAAATCCATTTCTCCTCATAGCTATGGGTAAATAGTGAGTCATTTGGAGCCCTCCATCTAAGAGAAGGTTATTCTGACAAAAAAAATCTACAGCTCTACTGTAACTATACCTGGTCTCTAGTCCTTGTAAAGGAGGAGGATTGAATGTGGGGCTAGCAACTCTCCACATAAAACCTACTTGCTACTGAAACCGCAGCAGAATGATTACAACCCTATGCTCCACAAAGGTTTAAGAAAGATGGATTCAGATCAGAAAATGACATATCATGCCTTTGAATATTCTTCAACAGAGCTTACACATCTCAAGAAATGATTGCTATGTAATTTGATGTGCTTTATTCAAAGCTCCTTCATAGAGTAACATGGCAGGCTGGTTGGAAAGCCTCTTTGTCAAAGGATAAAAAAGAGAAATACAACAAAAGAGACATAGAATAAAAAAAAAAATGATCACTGTTACTTACTGGGAAGAAAAAAAATTAAAATTAATGATGCTTGAGTCCTGAACAAATCTTTTCTAATGCCCTGTTGATTTGATTTGGTTTGTTTATCAATGCGTTAAGTGAGAATGATATTTATTCGCCTTTCCATGGGAGCAAATTTGACACAAGGTCAAGATTTAATGAGGGGCCCACATAATTTGTCTATTTCCCTTGACACTTTCTCTTTGGGACTCCTCGGGCATCTGGGAAATATCCTGAACCTATGCCTTCAAGTGCAATGAAAGGAGTAACTTAATAACCTTTTTAGAGGGTGGAGATTTTGAAAAGAAAAAAAATTTTCTCGATAGAATAAGGAGTAAATGTTTAAAATTTCAGCCCTCCAGCTCAATTGGGGCAGCCTTTGTGCATGATACATACATACAGCCAGCCAGCCAAACTCAAAGACCAGAGAAACCTGTGTTTTGGATGGTGCTTATATATGTGTGTGAGTGTATGTTTGTAATCTTGAATGTGCACAGAATGTGCTCATTTACTATTGATATTACATGTTATATCTATCCATAGATTAATCCATAAGTCTTTGACTCGATTAAATTGAATAGTGAAATTTGATGTAGTACGGTCAAAGTATTACTGTATAAGATAATGTGACTATCAGTATATAAGGGAATAAAGAGTAAATAAAAAAACAAATGACTTGATCCAACTGAACCTTTGGTGAATCATTTCAGCTTAGCACCTGTAAAGACGTAGGAAACCCTCCTGATATATGTATATAAATTCATGGTATATACCCTTAACCAATATTATGTGCATGATGAATTTGGCATTTAATCTGGTTGTGTATTCTTTTACATATACTTATACGCGTATCCACGTATATATCTAGATGCATGGGTTTTTATGTATAGCCATAAAATATATACATTAAATGGATAGAGAAGATATTCATTAATGAGATTGAAAAGCATAAATTCACAAGAGAATAGAAGGAGAAGGCACTTTGGGGAAAGAGTTGACCTCTTTTGAGCTTACTTTTAAGAATGATAGGGGTATGTTCGTATTTGATTCTTCGCTTGACGGAAGAGAGAGAGAAACATAAACATCAACTATTCAGGTATTGTCTGATACATGACTAGTGTTGTATAGCCACAAGATGTTTTAATAATCTAATAGGTTCGGGCCGTGTTCAGAGTTTTCATGTGCTTGTTTTTGTGAATGTCAGGCCAGAGAGCATACAAAATCAGCATCACTGCCAAGTTTATTCATTGCTGAGATGGCACAGAAGCGTATAAATATGTTCAGCCCTTGGCCACGTACACAATTCTGAGCACAACCATTATGTTGCATGACATAATGATAATTTTATTAAACATCCAGGTCCTTAGGCTAAGGAAAACCTCAACCTGTTTTTATTCAAATTATAACCTGTACTCCATGAGCAGCAGAGATTACTTCCTTGCTGATATACAGAGATTGGATGTTAAAAAAGTAAAATTATTGTACATTGTTACTTGCTTGCAAGACTACTTAGATTTTTTAAGCACTTGCAGTCCTGACTCAAGCAGTGACTAGGTGGTCAGATGCTTTACCTCAAATACCAGGCGGGTTAGGCTCATTATCTCACATTAACATTTAGGTGAATAAAGTCTCTGATTTTATATTGGAGCCAAAAAACTTTTATTCCTGTCAGTCAGTCTAAAAGATGAGTTTGAAATATCTTGTGGGTGGGTCGTGAAAGATTTCAATAATTCCAGAATACAACATTTGAGGATTGACAATTTGTAGTAGAATCAAATCATCATATGTATAATAACAACTGTTTTTGCGAGGCTTATAGTATCAGTAGTAACCTGCAGCCCCTCTCTCTTCCTACTCTCTTATTAAGCTACCTTCCTCCTCTTCTTCTCTTCTTATTCTCTTATCAAACTACCCAAATTTCTTTTTTCCCTTCCTACTCTCATTAAACTATCTAACTTTCCACCTGTCTCTCTTCCTATCATCATATTCTACTACCTAATTTGGACCCAGCCTAGTTTGGCTCAAGTCCACATTTATGGAATAACCACTAAGGAAAGACTTTACCAGCAAAGGCCTGTAAAACTAATATACTATCAATGGCTTTAAAGTTCAAGGTCTATCTAGAAAGTATCCAGTCATTTTGAATATCTTGGAAACCTGTTTTGCGGCCTTGATATAACTTGGCAACCAATCAAAAGGGTCTTTACTGCACATAAATAAACAGACACTTCCATGTGGGATTACTTTGTTGGCAGTGAGATGTCATCAAGTGAGCTTGCATACTGTGTGACAGCTGTATTCACAATGATCAATCCTGCCATTACTTTGCATCTGCATACTCGTAGTATTAGATGTAGTGATATTCAAATTTTGTAAATGCAGTGTAAATTTTGAATAATTTTTAACTAGTATTTATTTCATTTCTATTGCTTTTTATCACAACTTTCAGATTGTTATTCTATGATTGCTAACAAGATCGTATAAGATAAAAGAAATAATTGTTAAAAATTAAAATAATTGACCAGAAAATCAAATACCATATATTTTTATGTTTCAGAATATATGCATATCTTTTTTATTCCACAACTTTTCAGGGAACATTAAAACTATTGAACATGTTAAAGTAGGTTAATTCATAATATGAGGCAAGGTATAAAAGAATCTCCACTGAATCCCGATTTTGTGTGTTGTCCAGACTATGATGCTACAAGATTATAAGAGATTTTGCTGGTTTTACCCCTGAATAAATCTTGATTCTATCAAATCCAGGATTTTGATTTAATTCCCAAACCAAAGAGCCAAAATTTCCGTTCTCCATAAAATCCACCCTTGTTCTACTCAATTGCAAAATGGATTTTGTCCGAATGTAAGAAATATGAAGTGGGCAAAATTTGCACAATTCTTCTTATAGATTTTCTAATCTTTCTTGCATATTTACAGGTATTTTTCTGTTTTCATCCTTCTTCCCTCAGGAAATTTAGATCTCTCTATTCATATGCATTATGGCCTTAATCTGATATATTTCCAATACATCCAATGTTTCTTTTGGCTAAAAATGGAATTCTTTGAAAAATACGTATAAATCCCTTGGGTTGGATAGTTAATGTCTTTTTAGCAGTCCATAGATCATCAGTAGGCTATCATTATTCCTTATCATACTAGTGAGACCCGTGAAAATCCAACACTTATTCTAAAAACTATAAGATATAAAATATTCAGTTGAATACAGTTATTATTTTGTAGAGCATAGAATTTAACACTTCTTTAAAAAGAAATACAAAGTAAGAAAAAAACAGACATGTAAATATGAATATGTAGATGTTTATTTTAATTTTTCAATTTTTAAAAATTTCATTTTTAATTTTTTTGTGTTACATTTGATTAATTTTACTTTTATTCTGTATTTTTTTATCAGTAGTAGATAGTAGGAATTACGGACAAAGAAGCAGAAAAAGTCACTCTGTTTGTTATATAGATAGATTATTGTGAAGAATTGACATTGATAATCAGTTTCAGCTGGGAAAGGTTGTGAAAGGGCTTGCTGAGACAAAAACACAATTGTTCGCTGGATTAACTTAATCAACTGTGATTTTTTTTTTCTGGTTGGTATTGGTTTTATGAGTGATAACAGGTCTCCTTAGAACTGCAACATCTTTTTCAGTATCATAGCAACTCTTGGCTGTAATGCAGTTTGTATTATCAGGAACCATCAACCAAAAAGTTTCTTCAGTTCTTAATTTGGTCTGGATAACTGGCTATCTATGTATCTATCATGCATACAAGCGGTACTGATGCTATAAGAGGGCTGAAAATTTCAACATTTAAACCTTATTCTATTCAGAAAAACTTTCTTTTTGAAAAAATATTTTGTTAATGACAAATAAACAGAAATGAAATAGAATATTCATGAAAAAGGTTGCTTGAATGTTAAATCTATTATACCAGGTCTATTGTATGTTCAGAAAACTGCTGTTTTGTAGATTCTACATAAATTTGAAAAGAAATAAGTTTCTGGTAAGGTCTGATGGAAGTGAACGCAAGGGATTTTTTATATTTTCCCTCTCAGCTCATGCACTGAAAATTAATTATTTTACTTGATTTACTCTTGAATATATCTGAGGTATACTACTTTTGAGAGCGAGCCGTTCTATTTCTTCATGGTCAATTTAGTTTTTGTGTATACAGGATGCCATACCCCAAAACATTCTTACTTTAGTCGATAATAACTTGAAAGATATAATAGAGTTATGAGCTGATAAAGTGTATAAATACATTTTTTCGGACACCCTATATATATTTGATATAAGAATTGAAAATTTTGACTAGTCTATGTGGTCAGCACCAGTTAGGAATGAAGTATCAGGGAGAGAGGAAATTCTGTATTGAGCAAAAATCTGCGATAAATGGTAGAATTCTGTTATCCAGAATAATGTGTATATATATGTCCTAGTTTCTTTGAATGATTTTGGCCAAGAGATTTTGTATGATACAGAGGAAGTCATTTATTGTGATCACTTTGGGTCAGGGTCTTTTAGATAACAATAACCAGCTGATAACATTGAGAAAAGGACATGAAAATTGGAATAATTTTCATTCATTATCGTAAATTTGAATTCATTGTTATGTTATTAAATTCGTTGTTAAAAATGTTACATTATAAAATAATTGATAAGATTAATACAAGTATGATAATAAGTATTTATTTCATTTTAAGTAAAGTGTTTGGAACCGATAGATTTTGATAACAATAACCATTTAATGATATTATTCATGATTATACTGAAAAGCTTCCTCTGTAATTGTATTGGCTTGATTTCTTCAAAAAATAAATTCGGAAATATTTGACTATGATAGTTTTGAATGAACATGATGTCATCAAAATAAAAAACATGAAAGACAAAACTCGGGCATATTATTTATTTTGCAGGAACTTTATCTTAGACACATTTTTAGTCCAAGTTTTGACACATGTATTATTTCCTGAAAGGCAATCCATTTTTTCAAAATTCATCTATTTGAGAAATTCTGGTTGGGAATTAATAACGTACAAGGTTTGATTAATATTTGTGATAGCATCTTGGAAAGAATCCATCATCGTCAATATGTACATGAATACTTACACATTAATCTTTATACAGAATAAATATTACAGCAAAGAGTGATTTGCATATAGGTGTAAATATATATACACACGCACATGTGCCCTTGTAGCTATGGGTAAATGAAATCTATTAAAATCTAGAATTGTATATTTCTGTCTATTAAGCCAGTCAAAAGTGTTAAAATGATTTTTTGATTATTATATTCTTATGATATAAAAATAAAGAACTCATTTTTTCATTGACCAGTTTATTTATTTATTCTTTTATGTTGATATATCTATGTCTATATAGTAATTCGATTTAGTTAAAAAGTTGATTTTCTAACTGCATATGCACAATTTTTTTGACAAACCATTTAAAAAAAATATTTGTTCTTTTAAAAAGTAAATGAAGTTCCCTCACGAGGAAACGAAATAGGGAGCCTTCATGATATGATATATGGTAAAAAATCACACCAAGAATTGTGACAAAAGCTCAAACTACAAGAAAAAATGTCCTTTTAAAAAAAGATTATCTAAAATCTTTCATAGCATATTGCTAGTTTCTTTCTTTCTCTGTTTCCTTCCTCACTAATCTCTGTGTGTATATCTATGTTTTTTCTGCCCGAGTGATTGTTTGCTGTTCTTGTGATGTTTCCTTCACCGGCTTGGCATTCTTATTCAGCCTTTGTGGTTATTGCTAAGCCGTTTGCTTGTTTCCCACCCCTGATTCCACTCCTATGCACCTTGTAAATAAAAATGAGATTAGAATAAGACAGAATAAACGTCCATTATTTGAGACAAGTTGTTTGTTGCATTATTGTTTCTTTCTTGGATTGCTTTTCCCTATGGTCTTAGAAAAACACTTGAACCATCATGGGGAAAAATGCAAACTTCTTTTTCATCCCAGTGCCTGTTAGCATGTCCACAGAATGGCAGGAGTGACAGAACGCATGGTCTCAAAAATGCTGTATGTCACTAATCCGATCACAGATATAAATTGTCTTCAGGCGAAATTTCCAAAACACGTAGGATTAAGGAAACAGGCTGTTGGGAGGTCGGCATAGTTTTCTGATAGTTATGCCAGTTCTTCCTGTGACCATTCTTGCAAAATGGCTGTTTTTCTGTTTGCGTTAAGGAATGGTCCAATAAATATTCATAAGTTGATTCAAACTAATGTTTTTGTCTTCTTATCTATTTTATTTCTTTTTACAAGTAACCTATTTCCATCATATACTGTATTATGGTTCACCTTCAATGTATGTACAAGTGACTTGGGGACCTTTCTATTGGCTTTGATAAGGATTAATGCACGTGGAAATCTAGAACATTTTGACAAACACTAGTCAGCAGTCAAATCCATTGATAAGTCATCTGACCAGATAATTTTATCTAAGACAACTTGTATAAAGCTTTAATGAATCATACTATTATTTTCAAAAAAGTTTGAACTTTTATTTTTCTTTTAAATAAGCTCTCATTTAATTTCAGGATATACATGAGGAAACTTTGATTTCCAGGAAAATTCAAGGCTCAGTTTTTAATTCATATCAATTTTTCCGATGAAGCATTGTCATTATTATCAGTTTTTACTCATCTTTCTTTAAATTTATTTCTATTGTCACTACAACTCTTTGATCATTAATCTATGACTGTTAAATAAGTAGCATGGATCAGACATTAAGAATACGTATAATGAGATAATGAGCTGGTGGCTTATTCTTTACTTCGAATGCATACCTCGTATTAAGTGGGTGTAGAATAACAATCTGAGAGTTATGAAGAGCAACAGAAATAAGATTAAAGGAAGACTAGTCAAAAATTATTAATTCTATTTATTCTATTCGTTATTACGGAGCAGTTATTTTTTTCAGGTATTTTTGACGAATCCAAGTTGGGGCTCTTAGCAAATATTTATAATTTGTGAATGTTCTATTTAACCCCTTTGAAACTAGTTTGTTAAAATGCTTAATGCCTGAATCAAAATGTCCCAGTAGACTTCTAGAAGAGATCATAAGGACATACATATTCCGTATCTGTAGTTCATGAAAAGTTTGCAAAACCTAAGAAGAACAGATCTACTCAATGGACATTATTCAAATTGTACAATTTTCCATCTTGAAGTGATTTGACTATGAATCCGTGATTAGCTGTGCTTATAAAACATACTATCTCTTACTCAGCCTCAACAGCCACAGAGTTTTGGCTTCATGTGTACAAATCCACAATAATCCAGAGATGTAAATAATCACTGAGACTATAAAAACACTTTGTGGGAGATGAAGGGAGCACCCCCTTGATGAAGTTCTGGATTAGCAAATAAGATTGGTGATAAAGTAGTTGAAGGGGAAAAGATGTATGTCAACACTGATATGAGAAACACTCACTCACTGTTTACTTACTGAAGTAGAATGGTGGCCCAAGTAACGTGTAAAAAGCAATTAAAGAATTAAGATGAAAGAAAATACTGTACGAAAATTAATAATAGTTGTTGACAATGTTCCATCTTATGAAAAATAAACAAAGACAATTTTGCTGCTACTGATATTATTAGTGTAAAAACAATAATAAATATAGTACTGACTGTGGAAGAATAGGGGGTAGATTCAAAGGTTAGCAAACCCTCAAGTTCATGTTGCTCAGTCAGTAAGAGCAACTGGTTGTGTCAAGCGGGCTTCTCTGAGGCTAAAAGGATGAGAGTTCAAATCTCACTGCGTGTTTATCCCTTATTTTCTATCCCCACTGTTATCCCTTATTTTCAATCCAAACTGTTCACTCACTGCCCTAGATTGATGGTCTGAATGAAGTTGTGATAAAAAGCAACTATGAAATCAAGATGAAATAAAATACTTGTCTACAATTAATCAATACTAATATCACTGGTTCTCCTTGGAAAAAATAAAAACGAGGCTTGATTTTATAGCTGCCATCTACCATCCTTGAAAACCATGAAGAGGAAAAAAGAACAGCAACCATATTTTAAAGATAAACTATCAAAAGCTCAGTATACAAGTTGATGGTATACATTCACTGATATCAAATTGCTCTAAATGTAAATAATGCTGTATATTATTAGTTGTGGGTTCAATTTGCGATGTAAATTTATGCTAAATTGATTCTTTAGTTTGCATTCATACTTTTTTAAAAATCTGACCCTTTTAATGACCTCTGCCCAACAAAAGTGACTCATTCATCAATCACCCATTTTTCACTGATCATGAGCATACCATATTGTGGGTGATTGATTGAAAAATGGAAAAAAATGGATGATCAATGAATCAGTTACTTCTTTTGCTATTGTTGGGCAGTGATCACAACAAAAACAAGTGTGAATCCTGCCGGTCAAAAAATAAGGGATTGGTTTAGCATAAACTTAGATTGTGAATTGACCCCCCCCCCCAAATAATTAATTAGGGAGGGGAAAAATCATTTTTTCTGTACACATGATAAGTAAATCCTGATATTTTCAACCCTCTAGCTCCATTGGCGTGGTCTGTATACATGATACAGACTTACTTAGCCACTCAACTAGCCAGACTTCCTTGAAAACTGACGAAACCAATGTTGACAATTTTGGTGACAGTTTTGATTGATGGTTTCTAATATTTATCAAAAAATTCTGTTGTATCCGAAATCCATTACTACTCTGTTAGATTGAGAAATAACTGTATAAATCATTATTATATCTAATAGTCTCTCACCACCTCAGCTTAGATTACTTGATGACCCTTTCCCAATGACAATTGCCCAAACAACTGACTGCATTCAAAATTCATTTCCATACATCAAAATACTGTACACTATATTTTGTACATATATTTATATATATATATACATATATATATATATATATATACATATATATATATATATATACATTTTCTAGGCGAAATGATACATTCACCGTGTAATAACAGGAGATCATTTCAAATAAGGGTTTCAATATAATATAGTGCAATTTATAATCATATATATATAGAGAGAGGGGGGGAAGAGAGAGAGGGGGAGGAGGAGGAATACAAATGATAAATACATACTAATGAGAGAGAGAAAATGAGAGAGAGAAAGCAAAAGATGTAGAGAAAAATACCAGAGAGAGGGAGAGAGAAAGAGAGAGAGGGGAGGAGGAATACAAATGATAAATACATACTAATGAGAGAGAGAAAAGGAGAGAGAGAAAGCAAAAGATGTAGAGAAAAATACCAGAGAGAGAGAGAGACGGACAGACAGACAGACAGGTTTGACACACAATTTTATAAACAGATGTCACATGACAAAAGCAATAAATGAAATAAGACTTGAGATTTTGAATGGCTTTAATTATAGTATGTCAAAATTGTGCATTTTGCTAACTCAATCATCACACGATTTAGAATAGAATTATTCTTTTGAAGTTTTTTGTTAAGTTACATTACAAAAAAATGCCTTTCCTTTCCTTCCTCTTCCTCTCTATTTTCTTTTAAATTTGTTCCTCTCACAGCACTTGTCTCCAGTGTGTCGCCTGTCTTATACAGAAAGGATAATTGTTCCTCTTATCTAATTCTTACTCTCTGATTGTTCGTTTGATATTAAATTACTTGCCTGCTCTGGCAATGTCATTCTCATAAGATGGCTTGTCATAATTAGCTCCAACAACTAAAATATGCTCTGCATTCAGCTGTATACATTTTTCTTTTCCTGGTTTCTTTTTCAAAAATTTTATCGATGCATTTGGTTTTTTCTTTAACATACGGAATGTGTAATGATAACATTTTCTTTATCAAAATATTAAATTTTCTTTTTAGTGCATGCATTATTGGGTGGTAATAGTTTTCACTGTAATTCTGCTGGCTTATTTTTTTTCTCTCCTACAGATTCTCTCTCTCTCACTCTCTCTCTCTCTCTTTTTCCCCCTCTTTATAGCATGAAGAATTATCAGATTCTCCTCTCTCAAAATTTGTAAACTTTTCAAATTCAATGTATTTGGCATTTTATGTGATAGTAGCAATTAAAGCGGAAAGTGCCGGTGAAAGTGTTAGATCACTGCGATCATAATTGTGAAACTAACAAACACACAGATAGGATCACTTGAAACAGAAAGTGGATTGTGAAATGATCTGATAACTCAGGTATTGTGACTAATAAACTCATACAACTAGATTCATGGATGTGTAGGTAGCCTAACAGTTATAACAGGAAATGGAATTAGGGACTGTGGCAGTTTGCATTCACCTCATACTAATGCCCTTAAGAAAGGCATAATCCATCTTTTCTCCCCCAGCTCTGGATGAATAGTAGGGCAGGCTGGGTTTTTTAAAAGTTGATTGGCAATTATTCAAGTAGATGGACAACTCTTAATTCAAATCGTTTGCAGGTCCTTAGCCTGGATAGAAAAGGTTTGAGTGTGGGGCAGTTATATAATGAATTTCAACAATTTTTTTTCCAATTATCTTTCTTTTTTCTCTTCAGTTTTTCTAATAATTTTCTTTTTCTCTTATTAAATGATGCTCTTTGAAAACTGGATAGATATTTGTTGATTTTCATAAACATTTTTCCCTCCTAACTATTTCTTTTATCTATTCTCATTTATACTCCAATGTTTTAGCAGCATGCCATGCTGAGGGTGATCAATCAAAAATGGGAAAAAGGAGTGATCAATGAATTAGTTACTTCTCTTGCCTCTTGTTGAGCACTGATCACTAAAAAACTCTAAATTCTCACAAGCGTGAATGATGCAAAGTAAGGGGCTAATTTACACTTCAAATTGAACCCCCCCAAATGAAAACCTGTTTAGGGGGAATAAAAAAAAGGTTTTTCAAGACATGATAAGGAATAAATGTTTAAATGTTTAGTTCTCTAGTTCCATTGATATGGCCTGTATGCATGATATATAGCCAGCCACCCAGCCAGACTAACTTAGAAACTGAATAATTCTATGCTGACAGTTCTGGCGAATGGTTTCTAATTGTTAGGTAGATAGATAACAGCTTACATTAGATGTTTTTAACAGTTTACCAGCAAAAAAATGCTTTTTTGTGTTCATTCTCTGTTTTTCAAAAAAGAGCATTGGGAACTTTTGCGCACACCTAACATTATGATATTACTTTAATATTCTTGATTCTCATCTAACTGTTTTGACTTCTGATCAAAGAATCAATCACAAAGATTTACTATAGTTTTAACTTGTAGCTGATATTCTGCCTTGCTGATAGATTTTTACATAACATTAAGGCCTAACATATGCAGTTACTGGTAGTTAAGTACTCTAGGATCTTTTGCAAGGTAGAAACTGTCTACTTCCATTTGTGTTAAACTTTGACTGAATGTCATGATCATGGAGTACCCTCTGAGGAACAAAGTCATCACCAACAGCGTGTGAAACTAGTATGCTAACCTTTGCTCTACAACTGTGCTAATTAACTCACTCAGACTCAGTTGCTCCTGTGTCGCCCAACACCTGAGGCAAAGAGGCAAAGAGCTTCATGGTGGACAGTTCTCAGCCAGTCTGCTGGTGACATCCCACGTTCTGTTGACCAGTTGGCGGTCCCATTTCCACTGTCTGTTGCCATCTTATCTTAGTCTGCCCTCTCTTTTTCTGGCCTGTTGGCGTCCATTTAACGGCTTGATTTGCAGGTCTTGATGTGGGGAGATTCAAGACATGCCCCAACCAACAAAGGTGCCAAGTGCAAATTGTGGTTAATATCAGGCACTGTTATGATCTGTTCCTGACCTTTTCATATGACATATAGTTATTCCATCAATGGACTAAAGAAAGAGCTTCTCTGATTTAGACTTTGTTGACCATATATCTTCTATGGTAAGTAATACTCAGGATCTTCAGTGTTATAATTCTTGTACAAATTCTTCAAAGTTACTTGCATCGGGTTGTTCAGTCTTTCTTTGTAAAAACTATGTCAATCAGTCAGTGTTGAACATAGTCCTAAAAAATATATTCATATGTTGTCTTCTTATAAAAATAAAAATTTGCCTTGTGGTTGAGGCAATTTTTCTCCCTGAAAATTGTGTTTTACCCCAAGAAAACAGCGCTATGCTTTAGATATTCTTCCAATGAATTCTGCAGATCTGGAAGCAAAAAAGGATCTTTTGGTCTGGCCTAAAATTAACCTAAATAATTTTGATTTATGCAAACCCCAAAAGGAAAAAAAAATTGTCCCATTTTCTTTTAATCACCAGTTATAAACTATCCGTTCTCAACGTAGGAAACAAATCATTTTATATCAGAATCTTCTCCACTCATTCTTATTACAAAGGACACAAATATTTATTATGATAAAATAAACATTTTATAAAAGTTTATGACATGTTTTAGTCACAGATCACTCATTCCATGAAACAGTAGGATCAATAGTAGCTGAGTTATGGAAACACACAAACACCCCTACCCTTTCTTTCTCTTGGAGTATCAGAAGTTGCCCTGAATGAGATCATTTTTTAATGAATGGAGTTGCAGTGTATGAAAAATAGAAGAAATTTCAAACAATCAAAACAAGAAATGAATTTAACTGTTCAGGTAAAAAATTTCTTGTACCTAGATTAAATATTTTTGACTCCATTTAGGCCCTCTGCAGGAACTAACAAGAAACACTCTTGGATAGAGTGGGTTTCCGCTGGTAATAATGAATGATAGACAAGGAAGAGAACAGGCTCTGATCAAAACCTGCGATATTGTTTACACATTTTGTGGCAACATTTGTTTCTGTAATAAAACTGTTTGTTTCCTATAAATATTCAAGTAATTCCTCATTAGAATGTCCCAAACAAAAATTTATCTTTTTTTGCCAACTCATTCTTCCTTTCCTTCTTAATGAATGCTTTGAACCTTTTTCAGTTTGGTCTGAAAGAAATATATTTTAGCATTTATACCAGTCGATCTTTGCTGGTAAAAATTTCCAGAAGAATGAAGGTGATATTCAATAAGATCAAATTACATAGGAAAATGCATGCCTACAAAAATACATTAGTTTGCTATATTTAATATTGCTCTGAAATTTTTTTTCCTTGGGGGTTTTGCCTGGACTCAATTTTTTTGCAGGGGGTTCATTCAGTGTTAAAGAATGAGGGAAGGTTTTGCAACGTTTTCATTTTAGAACACACTGGGGTTGAAATTTTCAACAAATTCCTTAAGGAAAGAAAAGAAGTTGTAAAATTCTATAGGAGATGTTAAAAACTATCATGGTCACGCAACACCAATGGTGACTGTTCACCTAAACCCATATCATCTCATGTTTAAACAATCTGAGTTTAGATACCAGCTTTCTCTCTTTGTTAGGAATGCTGTCTGTTCATCTTTAACCACTCTCTCTTTGGGTCACTTAATTCCTTGCAAACACTGTTAACCAATTTGAATTTGTTATTGAGAAGAAATTTTTGCCATTCATAGAACTGCCAGCTTACGTTGCTGTTAAAAATAATTGATCTTATTAATTTGACTAATATTTTATCGTTTATTTGCATTTGCGAGGAATTTTTCATGAAGTTGAAAATATTGATTCCAATGTAGGCTATATCTTTTGTTTTTTACTTTTATATAGAGGAGCTTTTAAATGTACATTCCTTTTTAATTGTAACAACTTGTGTCATTATCTACATTATGAAATATAGGATTTTTCTGTTCTTTGAAACTATTGGATTATGTATCTTAAATTATTCATAGTGAACATAAAGTTATCTCACTCGAGCTGCTAGAGAATATACATAGAAATAAAAGTTGATTTGAATTGCTGATTACAAAGTGTCATGTTGTCTTTGACTATGTGGTGATAGTTACGAAGGTTAGTATCATCTGATATATCCTAATTTAATTAAAGAAGCCAGACAAGCAACAATAAGGTGTGTTCCTGATGATTATAAACAGAAAGATTTAATTATCACTTCTCATCAGTAAATATTTTTTCTATCCTAATTTGGTCTCTGATAAGATAGACAGTATTAACATGCTTAACATAAAGAATCATTAGATTTTAGGAATGTTTTTTCTCTCTTGGACGAGTCTTCAAATGCTTTTGTTTCTTTTTTTTTACCATGTAGGTTCAATATTTGATTGGCAATCTCTATTTGTTCTCAATCAAAAACAATATGTTTAAAATGGTGTGGGTGGTTTAAAGAGCAAGTTTAAGGTGCTTCTCACAAGTTGGGAGAATTTTGCCATGAGGGGGAAAATTACTCACCCTACAGCTTAGCCTCTTGCCTGCTTTTTGCATGCTGGCTACCAAAGGGTAAAAGCAAAAGCCTAGACTACATTCATATCCTAAAATGACTATATTATTGAGATATGGATGATACAAAATCAAAGTACTTTTTTTTGACTATTTCTTGTGTCTATTTGAGATAAAAGAGTTTTTGTATTGCACACGCACATATACATCTATGTATATATATATATATATATATATATATATATATATATATATATATATATATATATATATATATATATATATTTATATATGCACAAATATTATTTCTGTTGGTAATTCTTTTACTTTCATCATTTATTTAGGCAACACGTCTTCTTTTATGCATGTTATTTTTTTTTATCTATCTCTCTCTATCTATGTATACATATATATGTATTTATGTTCAGATAATTTAGAATAATTTGAAACAAAATATTAATTGTCTGAATGTTTTTAGACAAGGTGATCTGCTCATTATATTGCTTTGTTCAGACTAATTCTCTAATCATTTGTTGTTTTTTGTCATGATGTTTCAGCCGCTGTCCGCTCTATCCATCCTTGGGTGCCTGCTTCATTTTTATTTGTGAAGTTTTATTTGTAAAAAACAAACCTTGTTCTGATGGGAAATCTAGCATTTCTTTCCTGTTGCTCCTAGTAAATCATTTTGCGATCATTAGGCCAAGTATCGATATCGATAATACATGGAAGCCACTGATCAGAAAGGAAATGCTAGATTCAAGGTTCGAAAAACATGCAATGATACAGGATATCATGTGTTTGGTGAAGAATGAACATGCCCAATCAGAAAATACAACTTTGAAAAAAATAAAACAGATACCTAAGGAAGGCTAGAGTGTACAGTGATCAAAACATTGTTACAAGAACGCAACGAAGGACAAAAGTTTGAATGAAGCAATACAGTGAGAAGATATGAATTGCTAAATTTTTCTGTAATCTCTTCAACTCATTTCTATAAGCACAAAAAGAATTCCATTGACCAGATGATTCTTTGTTTGCTGTCATCTATTTCCTTGAACAGACTTCAAATTTAAATAGAGAATTCCACATACTATTTCAAATTCTGCATATGTCACCTACATAGTAGTTAGAATTATGTGTAATCAGATCTTACCTGTTTAGCTACATGAGGAATGAATTTTGAATGCAGAAATAGATGCTTACCTGATGTGAGTTTTCTGTTGATCCTTGTCTTCGTGGTGTTTGATGAGTTTCTCCATCCCCAAAATCATCATCATGGTTGGAATCTCTTCTTTCAGATTCTTTCAAGTGAGCATTCCTTGATTTACAAGAGTCTGTTGCTACAGCAACTGGAGAGTCTGACCATGAGCTTCCTTGATAAGAGGGGCACATCAGATGCCGCTGTTCACTGATGTACCTTTGGGAAAGATTCCTTTCATCCCGGTGGGAATTGTTTCTTTCATTGTTACATCGAAGGATACAAACTGACATTGAAGCAGTTGTGGCTACAGACACAGTCACAGCTACCAACACAATGATGACTGCCAAATTCAAGTTTATTTTGTCATTGGTCTGTATATGCACAGCATTCATCATTTCTGATGTCTTGTTGCTCACAGTCAGGGTCAGAAACACAACAGTTGTTGCTGACATAATCGGATTCCCACTGTCCCTAACAACAAATTCTAGGTCATAAGAACCAGCATCTTGATGGCTGACCACACGACTGAAAGCTAGCAAACCAGTGTAATGGTTGATAGTGAACAACTGCTTGTCATTACCCTTTGTTATCTCATACTTCAGATGAGCGTTTTCTCTGCTGTCACTGTCAGTAGCTTTCAATACTGTAATGTTCCTTGTGTGGTGGGGGTAATAGAGAACATCTAAAGAGAACGGGTTGACACTGGGAAATGTGAAGTAAGGTGAATTATCATTCTCATCCCTGACTTCAACTATAACGTTCACTGTATTATTCAGAGATGGTATGCCGTTATCTTTCACAAAAACCTGGAACTTATATACATCTTGAAATTCATGATCCAAAGAAATGATTGTTGTTATTAATCCATCATTTGTGATCTGAAACGGTAGGAATTGCCTGTTATTGGTCAAGAGGGAATAAGTGAGTTTGCCTCCAGATCCCAAGTCTGGGTCAGAGGCATTGATTGAGCCTACGGCAATCTTGGACTCTTGATTTTCGTAAATCCAAAACTTATAAGTTTCTTTAGAAAACTGTGGACGTACATCATTGACATCCAACACTTTGATTGAAAACTTGCTCTCACTGTAAAGTGGGGGAGAGCCATTGTCCTGGCAACGAATGAATACATCATGGTGATCCTGAATCTCTCTGTCAACTCTGTTCTTCAGCGTTACTTTGTATTTTTTGGTACCAAGGCTTTGCAATTGAAATTTATCATGATGGAGATCACATCTGACATCTCCATTGTGTCCACCATCATGATCAGTGACCTTCACGTAGGCAATAAAGCTGCCAACTTTGATGTCCTCAGAAATATCAAGTGTATTGTCTTTTGATGCAGAAACGAAGTTCACATCTATAGCAGGAGCATTGTTCTGTTGGTTGACCACATTTACCTGGACTTTTGCTGTGGAACTCAGAGGTGGGCTTCCTCCATCTGTGGCTTTAATGTAGAGCTTATGAACCAGTTCCTTTCCTAAGTGAAATTTCTTTATCAAGAAAACTTCTCCAGTTACTTCATTTAATCGGAAATGAATTTTCACATTGCTTGATGTCTGGAAACTAAAATGATAAGTTATTTTTCCATTTTTCCCTGAATCTAAATCAGTTGCTGATACAATAGCAATTGGGATTATTTCACTCGGTTTATTCTTTATTGAAACATTATAAACATTCTGCGAAAAGACCGGCGTATTATCATTGACATCAGTGACAGCAATATGGACATCTAAAATGCTCTGCTTTGGTGGGGATCCACCATCTTTGGCAATTACTTGGATCAAGTAGGAGTCTTTCACCTCCCTGTCTACCATTTCATCTAATGTTATGCCAAGGTCTGATGTCCCTCCTGATTTCTGGGATACAGACAAGGTGAATGGTTCATCTTTATTCTTTTTCAGCTGATAATTAATCTGAGAATTGAGCATTCCAACATCTCTATCAATTGCATTGGGGATGAGAATTTTTGCTCCTCTCCCATCTCTCTCTGAAAATTCTATGTTCACTTGCTTGTCAGGAAACTCTGGTTGGTGATCATTCACGTCTTTTATGATAACTTTGATTTCTAATATTTTTACAAATGATTCAGCCTGCCGCACTGCAATATCCACCGTTTTGAAGCATTCTGTGTTATATGTGCAAAGGGATTCCGTATCAAGAATCTGAGCTGTGTATAGCTTCCCAGTCTTTTTGGAGACACGGAACAATTGAGAAGTACCAGTCACTTCCTGCTGTAAAAGGCTGAAGGCGATGAGGTGGTGTCCTTGTGGCAAAACAGCATCAAGGACGTGTGTGTCAGCAGCTATGTCCCCCAGGTAAGTGCCTGGACTCTTCCCCTCTTCAACATAGTAGGTGAGATCCACACTCAAACATCCGTGAAGGACTGAGAGCAGAGCACACAGTGATGCTAACATTTTCTGAGGTGATTCTTTATGAAGCAGAAGTTTAAAATCCATTCAGGTCTGTCAACAAAATGATCATCTGAAAGATAAGCAAAAGAAGTAAATAGGAGTAATTCTCAGCAGGATTTTAGCAGTAAACTCATTGTACCATGTTTATAGGTTTCCCCCACAATCAAAAGATAGAGTATTCCTTAAAGAACATTCCATAAACTGAATTAGCATAAAGCAAAGAGGTATTTACATGAGTGTTCCCAAACACAAAAAATGTAACGATGATATGTAAGGCTGATTTGTTGGAGGTTGGGGGGAGAATGGGTGTGCGCTGTCTCTGTGATGGCTCATGACAAAATAAATGTTGAATGCTATTTTTGCTTTTTGCCTTTTTTTGTGAAACGGTGGCATAGAGTGAACTTTCAAAAAGTGAGGGATGCCTGTATATAGATTTCTATACGTATCTTTGTTTTTCTCTGGTTCATCTTGTGATGCTTCATTATGACTGAAATGTGTTTGAAATAATTATCTTTTGTAAATATCTCCTGCTATCACTGAACTTGCATGGGTTCTGTTTTCAAAGAGAACATTTACTTGCTACTCTTTGAATCAGGTTGAAGTTGATTAAGTGAGTAATCATTTTTTTTCAAATCCACTTATATACAGTATAAAGAAGTTCATAATGGAGATCAGCCAAGGTGGTGACAAGTGGAAAGATTTTTTTAATATTCTTTCAATTCTCTTTTGACGCTGGAATTTTGAGGTCTTCTATGAGTCAGGAAAGATGGTATTTTACATTTAAATATAATAAGAAGTTAAGTTTTTCCACCTAGCTTTAAAGCAAGAAAATATCCAAATCCGTAGCTTTACAAAAGAGTTCTGATAAAAGACCATGATTATAGTCTATAGAAAATATCTCTTGAAAAATTTTATTGTAAAACAAAATCATTAAAAAAAAAAACTAATTTCAGCATTCAATTATTTTTTAATAATGTATTTACAAATCAAATGATTTAAGCAATGTATATATATATATATAGATATATATATATATATATATATATATATATATATATATATATAGATATATATATATATAGATATAGATATATATATATATATATATAGATATAGATATAGATATAGATATATATAGATATATAGATAGATAGATAGATAGATTGATAAGTTTTATAGTATAATGTTCCATTTGTGTGATTGATATTATTATCAATTTTGACTAGTTTTTACCTTCACCCTAACTTTCAGTTATTTTTCATCACAGCTTTGAATCAGGCTGGCAATGATTAAACAGCGTAATAGGGAATAATAGGTCCACTCTGAGAATTGAACTTAAACACTCTAGCAGCAGAAAGTTAGGATGAGAATAAAAATTAATAATAACGGTATCATACTTCATCCAATAATAAGAAAATATATTTGAAAAAATTGAAAATACTGTTCCATGTGATTATTCATCATCATCATCATCATCAGTCTTTTAGCGTCCGTCGTTGGACATAGACCTTCCCCAGGATTTGCCACACTTCTCTATCATGGGCGTCACGGAGCCAGTACTTCCTGAACTTATCTAGTTCATCTCTCCATCTAATATTTTGCCGGCCTCGGTTGTGCATATGGTCTCGGGGAATCCATGTTGTGAGTCGTGATGTCCATCGATTGTCAGCCATTCTTGCAACATGGCCAGCCCACCGCCATTTGAGATTTTTTATGGATTCTATGATGTCTCTAACTCTTGTCTTTTCCCGGATGTGTTGTGCTGTTTTGTGGTCTCTCCATGTGAGGCCCAGCATTATTCTTTCATGTGCACGTTGCATGGTTCTCAGCTTACGGGTCTGTTTCTTGGTTAAGTTCCATGTCTCAGCTCCATAAGTGACTATTGGGAGGATGCATTGGTTATACACCCTTCTCTTTAGGATTAATGGGATCTTCTTATTTTTGAAGGTTGAGCTAGCTCTGCCAAAGGCTTGCCATCCTAGTGTGATTCTTCGCTTGATTTCTTCTTCTTTTGAGGGTCTCATGGAGATTCGTTGCCCTAGGTAGATGTAGTGGTCTACTTTCTCGAGTTCTGTGTCCTCGATTTCGATCTTAGTGTTCTTATCTCCAATGTGGTTGTTGCACATGATCTTCGTCTTGCTGAAGTTCATGTGTAGGCCGACTTTCTTGCTCTCCTCATTTAGTTCATCTATCATTAGTTGGAGGTCATGTAGGTTCTCTGCGAAAAGGGCTATGTCGTCTGCGAATCTGAGGTTGCTCAGATACTCGCCGTCTATTTTAATTCCTTTACTCTCCCAGTCTAGCCTTCTGAAGATACATGCTTGTAAATGTCCTATGCGTCGAATCGTTGGTCAAGTAGCAAAAAAAAAAAAAAAATCCCTGAATGTGCACCAATTCCGTATATTCCAAAGAACCCTAAATCCCCCCCCCGAAATTAACCATAAATCTATAAGGAAAAAAAAGAAAGAACCCTCCCCCAAATGCCAAAATCTAAATATCTAAAAGCTAAACTGACCCCATACTCTCCCCCCCCCCCCACTACCTCGACCTAACTTTGACTTGCCATAAAAAGCAAACGAATGTAGTGTTGGATATGTCCAGGCTGTATCTATTACCATGTGATTATTATTCACTACTAATTGAAGTGAATTAATAAAGAAAGATATAGGTGTCTTGATGCCTGACTTGCCACCTATCTGACCAAAGTCCCATGACAACATATAAATACACACATACCTTTGCAAACCCATACACAAGAGATAATCGTAGATAAGACTCATGTATTATACAGGATGAATTATAAGAAAGAAAAAAAAATTATGATCTTAGAATCCTTAATTATTAAAAAGAGGAATCCAACACTGAATAAATACTTCATGGACCTGGGTCAGGGAGTTTTCAAAGAGTTTTGCAATGAAAATTCCACCCATCCAGGAATTCACTATGCCCACTACTCCATTGTTAAAATGGTTATGGGAAGGTCGAAGACTTTGGAAATGGTTAATTATTTAGCGGAAAGTGCTAGATATGATAACACTTTGGACAACTATTACCCTCTATGGATCCAAACATAGGTTCTCTTGTGCTGAAACAAGAAATATTTAGTCGAGAATCAACAAGATGTTCCTTAACTGTCACACATACACACACAAACATATACATATATGTATATATATGTATATATATGTATATATATATATATATATATATATATATATATATATATATATATATATATTTATATATATATATATGGGGTAGTGACAAAGAAGTGACGAATTGGAGATAAATTTCAAAAGAGTGACAAGAATATTACTGTGATGTAAAATGCTTTAAAATCAATTAACTAATAGCTTTCGAAGCATACTGTGCCCATCAAAACCCATGAATAAGTTCTTAGCTTTTGGTTGGAGTAGTTGCAGTTGGAGCTCTCTTTTTCTTTACTTAGATAGAGGTAAATAACCCTAACTATTTATTATGTCACTCCTTTCATACAGTATTTTATGTCACTGCCTTCTTATTTCATTTACTCTTTTTCAACAGGGCCAATATATATATATATATATATATATATATATATATATATATATATATATATATATATATATATATATATATATATATATATATATATATATTTGTGTGTGTGTTGCTGTAAATTTTGATAACTTTTCCAATAATACTTTAAATCTTGAAAGTTTGCTTTCATGACTATCAAGTACGAGGGTTGAAAGACTAAGTCAAGAATCTCAAAAACTGCTCCTTCTGTTATTATCAAACCAGTCACGCCACGTATATTGATTCACTCAGTGACTGTCATACTCGAGCATACTAAGCTAAATATTTTCTTCTTTTTTTTTCTCTTTTTAAAATCAGTTATAATACATCTTTTTTGTGGTGATGGCAGTGGTAAGCATTTGTAAAGATGTATGGATGGATGGGGAAGATTGGAAATCTACAGCATTTGAAACTCCTCTCAAGTTTAGCTGTAGCTGTTTCATCTTTAAGATTAGAGGAAACACCAAAGTTATATTTTTTAAATCTCTTTTATTCATTCAGAAAAAAGACCCAGAGGAATTTGTTTTTTTTTTTCGCTTACTTTTCTGACTTTTTATGTGTATGCATATGAGAAAGAGAAAGAGAGAGAGAGAGAGAGAGAACAAGAGAGAGAGAGAGAGAGAGAGAGATTATTATCAAGTAGATCTGTATTCCTTTTTTCCTAAAGATTCATGCATGTACAAGAGTGTTTTTCACCATTTTTCCTTTTTTTCCTAATTTGAAAAAAAAAAATAGGTAAAATTGAGATCACAGAAAGGACAAGTCCAATAACCAGTGTAAGTCCTCTGGGTGTGAATGGGATGGCACGGAAGGGAAGGGGGAGAAATGTTATATGAATATATGAGTTTTGAGATGACGGTTGATCATCTTGGATTTCTAGAATTTCCCTGAAGAGGGGAAGTCAGAAAGCCATTACAAAGTGAAGTAGTTCTGGGTCCAGGAAGAAGTTGCATGACATCAAGTGTGCCACCACAGAAAGAGGAGGGCAGCAACCCTGAAAAAGTGACTGGTTATAGGTATGTAAAGCAGTGTTAGGTGGGAGATGAAAAAAAAAGAGAAGCAGTATTGATAAATGCTTGACAGTACAGAGATCAGAATTGAAGCGGATGTTAGGGAGGACAGCGATCAATGCTGAGCCTGCATTTGAATAGGATGTTCCAGGCTTTTGTCGAATTCAGCAGAGCATCAGGGGCATATTAAGCCGATAAATATCTGGTTAAAAGGATAAGGAATTTAAGAAAATAAATCAAGAAGGACTACTTGCATCTAAAATATTGGCTTATAAATTATGAAGCAGTTTCATGACATCAGAGTCCTAATTCACTGATATAAAATCCACATATCTATCGTTTTTGTAGCTACATCTTTTGATTTCAATACGAATAAGGTTATAAAATCTTCACTATTAAACGATTTTATTTACTATTGTCCCCATCTTTGTTGTTTTTTTTTTTGCAATGTTTTGGTTGGTCTATTCTGCTGCCTGTCTCAGATATCAAGTGCAGAGTGACCCAGGTTTTTAAACAAGAGAATACCAGTAAGGAAAAATTATTTTTACAAATAAATACATGAAAAAGAAAACAACTTTCAAACATCAAAAGCAAGCAAATAATATGTGAATTTGCATGTTTCTCTGACATTAGAGTCTTTGATTTTTAACACAAGAATTGACAAAAAAGTAATCTTGAAAAATCAATCGAAGAAATTTACCACAGAGGCAATGAATGAAAAAAATCTATGATTACTTTGGATGGCATCTTCGAAATTTTGTTTTCAAAATCAACTTATGATTGCTTCGGATCATTTGGGCCTTAATCTATAAAATTTCTTAATCTAAAATTTAGAAAAAAAATCGTCTTAGCTGAGGATGGGAATCTGAACCTTCTATGCACCCCTGATCAGCCCCTGAAGTAAATAGTCTTAAATAAACTCATTTCTTTTATTTGTGACCTTTTTTGGTTATTCCCCTTACTTTATCATTATCCCTAAGCAGTTGCTGAAACTTCCTGCATTTGGTATAGCACTCATTTCCATACTGGGACATTATTGTTACCATATATACTCTCATGGCTCATTCAGTTATAATAAACCTTCAGTTTAATGGACCCCGATATAGCTGACTCTTTAACTGTGAATGCAATGTGCATGCATACAATCAGGGATACCAAATCAGCCAATTTTTGGCTAGATCTAGCCGATTTTCCCCTTTGTCCAATTGAAATCAGCAATAGCAGATAGCCAAAAATCTGGTTGTTTAAAAAGAAATGATTAGCTGATGTTATTTTGTTTCATAGTTAATTCAAAACATGTATATATTGGTATTTCTTGCAATGAGTTTAACTGAAGATGGGGTAATTTTAGCCAATTTTTAGCTTTTTTTTGAAGGTACATATGGAAAATATTTTTCAGAATTTTCAGAATTTGTAGACTATTTTTTTGCTATGGATTTGAAAGTTTTGAAATTATTAAGTATTTGAAAAAGTAGTAGTCGGAAAGCTTGAGACTAGTTTTTGTTAATATTCAATACAGTTTAATGGACTAATAGGGACAGATGGTTGTCCATTAATTTGTGAATGTTTGTCAAATCAGTTGTTACCAGAGAAGACGCAGCTTTTTTTACCTTTTTCGTTTTTCTTTCATATTCAAATTCAAATATTTTAATGCAAAAATAACTTTAATACAATGTAGAATATATATTTATTGAGATCATATGAAAAATAAATACCCGGATTTGATTCAGATCATAACAGTTATCAGCTGCTGGAATACAGAATAATTTAGGAAAAATGAATGAATAAAATGTGCTTTGTAAATGTTTCTCTATACTGGTTGACATAGTTTTTTTTATCAAGTTTCATATGTTTTTGTCGCTAGAATTTGTGTATATTTTAATGTTGAATATGTATCCCTAATGTAAATTGTTTACAAATATATCCATAGAGGCATGTTTGTTAGAGAAATAAATGATAATAATGAAATTGCATCTGATATCAGTTGTCAACATTCTTACTGAAAAGTAAACAAAATCCTGAATCTTTTTTTCTTAATTAAAACAAGTGAAAAACTAATTATTCAATAAAAATAAATAAAAGAATCTTTTGCAAGTGATTTTTTGTGCTTTCAGTCCTAAAAAACATATTTACCACCAGAAATTTGCTGGTTTTGGTAAAACATTACATTCATTTACAATGAATAAAAATTGCTCTATTGACATTTTATCAAATAAATGAAAATAAACTATGTCCACGTGTTTGAACAGAAAAATTTTGAAATAAAAATTTTATTTCGGTGCTAGCAAAATGATGTGAAGATGGTTGCTTTTTCTGGTACAGTTTGATGGAAAACATAATACTCTATTTAGTTCTAAAATAAAACTGGTTAGTTGCAAGAATGAAAAACCAGGGTTTGTGATAAGTGTTTAGAACTTTGACAGTATAAAATAAAACTCAAAGATTGCAAAACAGTTTCAAAATTGACAATAATTTTATAACCTAGTTATTATAGAAGATAATCTTTTCAATCATCAATTTCTCAACAGCCTAGTAATAAATCAGCCAAATTTGATACCTTACAAGTATTAAAATGAAATTAACAAGATACAAAAATATTTTCAAAATATTTAGTATCCATTTTTAACTTTCACAACCAATGAAATACTATTTCTTCATAATTAGAAACTGTCAACTAAAACTATCACCAGAAGTGTCAACATAGGTTTCTCTCAGTTTCTAAGTTGGTCTGACTGGCTGGTTATGCTTCTTTCATGCATTCAGGCTGCACCTATGGAGCTAGAGAGCTGAAAATCTCATCATTCACTCATTATCATGTCAACAGAAAACATGTTTTTTTTAAAATTCCCCTTTACATAGGTAGCTTTTGGAGAGTGTTAATCTTTGCTAAACTGGTCTCTTGTTGTTGCCCACTTCTTTTTAGAAAATTCAGACTTTTTAGTGATCACTGCCCAAGAAAAGGTGAGAGATGTAACTTATTCATTGATCACCACTCCTTCTTCCAATGTTTTAATTGATCACTGCCAACAGTATGTCTTGAAATGATCTACCTATAATAATAAAAATCAGTTATTTGAAGAAATGGGCAAACATATTGATAAAATTTACTGTATAAATAGGACTATAAGACAAATTCTTAACAAGAATATTTGGAGGACAACCACTAACTGCAATATATGGAAGCCACATAATTGTCCATATCAAGCTTTGGTAGATGGTCTCCTTGTCAAAATAACAGTACATTAAATCTAATGTAATATTTGCAGTTTTTTTTAAATTGATTTCCTTTTCATACACCAACATATGCAGTATATTTTGCCTAAACTGTTCTATGCAGTGTGGTTAATTTTTTGTCTTTTTCAAGTACATAAAGCCTCTTCCCCAGTTTGAGTCAGATGAAAACTAGATAATATGAATTGAAATACAAAAAATTATATCAATGATAAGTTGATGAATCAAAAGAAACTTTTTAGATTTTGAATAGATATTTTGTGCCTTCAAAAAATCTACTCAACAGACTGATTGAGAACAAACCTGGTTATTAAACAAACAAGGAAAGAGGGGAAAATGTACTTTGGAAAGTAAGTTCATGTATATTTTAAATGAAGAAAGGATAAACATCATTTACAAAATATATCGGGCTATGATTAAATAGCCAGTCTTCAGACAACAGCAGATAGGGTAGCAAATAATGAAATTTCTGTATAAATAATCTTCAAATGATTTTGAATTGTTGAAAGAATGCAATAAAAGAATATGACAGAGTCCAAGTATTAACTCTAAATCTCTCACTCTTGGATTAAAAAGGCAGTATTTTGGGTCAGTTTATTTTATTCCATTATACTCTCGGCTTCATCTGATCAGATATTCTAATTATTTACTTGTCAGTTGGCAATCACATATATCAAAATCAGAAAAATATGAGATATTTTCAAACTCTTCTAATTAAAACCACCGTCTATTTTATTATAACCAGTAATTTTTAGCCCAATTTTTTCTTGTCAATTATCATGAATTGACTTTTTCTGGCCTGTCCAATTCAACATTATATAATCAGATACATGACAACCCTACAATCAAAATCGGAAATAATAACAGCGGCATTATCTTTATTTATTTTTCATCAGATGAAGCATTGTCAACGATTATTATTGATTTTTGACTGGTATTCTCTTTAATCTTGGTTTTCATTCAGTTGCTTTTTATTGCAACTTTACTTGAGCAGTCGATCTATGGCAGTGAGTAAACAGCACAAATTGGATGATGCTATTTACTCACTGCTGTAGATTGGTGGCCTGAGTAAAGTTGCAATAAAAAGCAACTAAAAAATTAGAATAGAAGAAAGAACTAGTCAATAATCAATAATAATGTTTGATAATACTTAATCTGAAATAAATAAATGAAGATAATATTACTATTACTGATACTACTAGTGTAAAAACAATAATAAATATGACGCTAAGGGAGAATGGAGAAGGTTAGATTTGATCTTCTACCAACCGTAGAGTTCTCGTAACTCTGTCAGTAAGAGGAATGGATATGGTTAACCAAGAGTTTACCCTTTATAAGCACTAGTTATTCACTGTGGCAGTGAATAACCTGATTGACAGCCTGACTGAAATTGCAATAAAAAGCAACAAAAAATTAAAATGAAAGAAAATAACTGTTCAAAATGAATAATAATGGTTGGGGCATTATAAGTCATCAATAAGGTTTCAAACTATCACCAAATCATAGCAAAGGTTCATTTTTTGATTAACCTCTTGACAATGGAATCTACTTTATCCGAAAAAAGCTGATTAGCTTTTGGGGGAAAAGAATGCTTTGATTCAATAATTCTGATGTGAACTTGAAAATCATGACATTCCAATTGGTAATTTCCAGTAATCCTCATATTGTGAACTTTGGGTTCACTCCTGGATGAGGCTAGAACTTCTTAAGTAGTCCTCTCACAAAATGCGTAACTATTCATTCCATTAGCACAAAATAGATTGACCTGCCTGATATATATATATATATATATATATATATATATATATATATATATATAAATACATAATGATGTATGATGTATGATGGGTTTATTTCATAAAGTGCTCGATACATTCAATATTAAATATCAAGTTGATTTAGAGTAAGCTTAGAATATATATAATGGAGTAAGAATTTGCTACACAAACACATTCATGTTTCTGCCCTGTTTGTGCTTCTTCAGGTGAATGATTTGGTTTATTTTAGATTCCACTTTGGGGCATGGGAGTGTCTATCTTTCTAAGTGGTAGGATTTTCCTTTAATTCTATTTGTGTTTTTGTTTAGTGGTTGGCTATTGCTTGCTGTATTTTTTGTTTTATGTAATGGTGTTGATGGTTATGATGACTGTTGATGGTTATTAATTACATACTACGAAGATATGGTATTGGTATTTTCGTTATCCATAGGTGGTTGATCTATCAGTATTTTAGTGGTGTGTTTCCTTTCTGAGAGTCTTTTATTCTCTCTTAAATCTGTTTCCCGATTGTAGAGTTCCCTTTCATATGACCTTCACTATGAATTTGATCATTTTGGGTTTTGTCTCTTTCCACATGTCTAAATTTCCAAGAAATTTTTAGTTATGCTGGCATTTTAATGCTATTTCATATTTTCTTTTTAATAATTCTGTTTTTGTTTTTTTTCGTTCTATTGACACAAATGAGGATTTCAAATTTCTCATTTAGGCCGAGGTAACATATTTCAATATTTTGGCATATGCATGTTTGTTTTGATATTTTCCATTTTACTGACTTCTGGCTCCAGTTTAGCATTATAAATATGTCATTAATAATACTACTCATATTTGACAATTTTCTGTGAATATGTAAGGAAAAAATGCCAAAAACTTGTTCAAACTGAATTTTATTGTAAGGAATAGTTGTGCCATTCATGACAAGAATGATCTAGGAAACTCCTGGTATGAAACTTATTTATTTTTAATGTTCAGAACTAAGGATTCAATAGGTAAAGACCTCTGGGTGACCCCAAATGACCTCTAAGGTCAACCTCACATACCCTATTTGACTAACTGACTTTTTGTGAGTCCACATGCCTAATATTAGGTTGATAAGTCTTGTAGCTTTAGTATGAAAGAGGCATGGTCAAACAAACAAAAGGCCAAAATATTAGTCTTAATATATATACATATAAGTAATCATTATTTGTTACTTGTTCACATATAACTAATCATTATCTGTAAGTTTGTTTATATATTTGACAAATATCTGTATATTGACAGCAAGGATTTCAGGAAATGATTATCTTCATATGAGTATATCTCTACATATCAATCACTATGGCACAGATTGTTTTTGTATTTTTGGCAATATATTATTCAGAGATATCCTCTCTGTAGTTCAACTATAGTGAAAAAGATTAAATGCATTTAGAAAAGTGACTGCCATTATCATAGCCTAATAATCTTCCTAATAGCCATTATTGTCACTCTTAAAAGCTCAGTGGTTAGATACTAGAAAGAACGAATTGATTATGTGTCCACCATCAATCCCTTACTGGAAGGTGCAGAGTTGCATTACGGTTACCAGCACAGAAAATAGAATTGGCAGACTGCATATGAGCTTCAGCTGAGGCTGCTTGTGTGCACTTGACGCCAATGATACTTAGAAAGGCATGAATCCACTTCTTCCTCTTGCTATGAGTAAATTGCAAGGCAATTTGTGTCCTTTGTCCCTGTATAGCTGTCTATTTATGATAAGGTTACTCCAGCAGGAAAAAAAAAAAACAGTAACTGAGCAGTTGCCATAGCTGGTCCCAAGCCTGGATAAAGGAAGAGGGTTGGGAATGGAGCTAGCTACTCCAACGTGTAGAACTAACTTGCTACTGAAACCACATGAGAGTTGTTTTGGCCTCATGCTCAACAATAGGCTTACAGGAATAAACAATAATACAAATCCCTTTCTACAGGTTTTGATCAAATTTGAGGCATGAAATTAGACACCAAAGGGTATCAAAGATATAAAAAAAATCCAAATGGTTCTTCTTTTAGGGAGAATGACCGGCCATGACAAACTCCTTGCCATTGCTCTTTGGGATTGCGTTCATTGTTTATCAGCTTGTATCAACATAGAAGAGAATTATTTCATACTTGGAGTTGTTTGACTCATATTGATGTTGATGTGTCTTAAAACTTGATATTTATATTCTCTTCTTTGTTAGTTCAAATGTGTCAACTAAAACTCAGGATTATAATCCTTGCGCAGCGAAGTTCCTGGCTATGTTGGTAGAAAAATATGAGAAGAAATCCCTATCGAAAACAGGTACACACTTATAACAAAAACAATGTTATTGGTTAAAGAAAAGGATGAAGAAATGACCAATGAAAACATTACTCTGCCAAAAGAAATGCCAGCACTAATAATAACAACTCGGGAAGAAATGGTCCAGAAAAAGCAATAAAGATAATGATATTCCTGAGCTTGTCTCAGACCACCAAAGAGCTTTATTGTTTTTATGGACTATCCCATACCCCCCATTATATCAGGCTTCCCCTCTCCCTTGTAAGCTCTGCTTTTCTGACCTCTCTTGCCCAGGTCTTATCCTCCTCTGCCTAATTTACTTTAACCAGGCTTTGCTTTGTCATGCAATCCCTTCTTTTATTATATATATCCCACCTCCAATTCTTTTCCCCCTTTCCTTCTGACCCCAACTTCTTTGGACTCTCCCTACTCCTGAACAGCCCCACCCACTGTGTAAGCAACACTAGTTCTATGTCATTTCCTGCTGTCTTTCCATCTTTAATATGCCTTCCAACTCTCAGACAACCATCAATTACTTGCAGAATTATGTTAGAACTTTCTCTTCCCATCTCATACATGGGTCCAATATCGGTGATGAGCAGATTTCCCTTTTTCAGTAGAGGGGTGTTGTTGGTTGGTTGTGGTCAAACTGGTTAGGAAAAGCCAATACAAAAACAAAACAATGCTGAGATAATGTAAAACATGGTGGTTTCCATCATTGGAGGTAACAATCCTATATATTATTCTGCTTGTTCCTATGTACATAGATTACACTTTCTGACCATGAACCTACTTGGGCGCTAAAATTTAATTAAGTGGATCCTGTCATGGAGAGAGGCAAGCAAATAACATATCCATTGAGCCAACATTCTAGTGCTTGAATATAGGGTGAAATCGACTTGCAAATACTTTGTTGTTTTTTTAATGTTTGAAATTATCTGAACTAGAGTAAATATCCGCCCTAATGGGTGGAGTAATTACTGTCCAAGAAAGGAATTTGTAAAATGAGAAGATACATGGAAATCAGACGGCAATTTATTCTGCCTGTTTGGGTCAATCATTTAGTTTAGTTTTATCAATTCCTTTTTTGGGCAGCAATTTACAGCATCCATTAGGGCAGGTATTAAGTCCAGTAAATAAAACTGTTTAATCTTCTTTTTATCTTTTTTTATTTATGCACTGTTTTTTTATATCAAGAGCGGTTGGTTATTCCTGAAACTATTACCAAAAACTAAATAGATTGAATTTTCTGGTGACAAGATACATCAAAAATAATTTATGTTGTTCAACTATAAATTGATTCTATCTAAATTATATTGTTATTGTTTTGAGTAAATCAGATTGTTTTTTTTTTCTTATTTGCGTGTTGTTTTTAACATTAAGTAGGCGAAGATGTGAAACTTTACAGTCAGGGAGGTCGACTATTTCAAAAACTATGATAAAAAAGTAAATAAATCAAACTTTTTGGTGATAAGATATATCAAAAATAATTTACTTTATTTGGACATAAATTACAAACTTATTTAGGATTACTTTTTTCTACAGCATTTTTTCAACTTGTTTGAAGGATCTGTGTATTCAAATTTATGTGTAATGAATAAGTTTTTAAAAAATTCTGGAAACACAAACTTATAAAAATGTTACCATTAGATAATTTCATAGGTCATTTTTAAATTTGAAAGTAACGTCAATATTAATATATATATAAAAGAAATAAGATTTGTTTAATTTCAATTTATTCATTTTATACATTTTTTTTTTCAAAACATGCGTTTTGCCTCGCTTCGGCTCCAGGAAATGAACGGAACATCTGACACAAAAACCTTTATTTGGGCGATGATTTTCAAAAACCATTCCACTAAAAATCTTTCCATGGTTCAGTTTTGTATGTGCAAGAATTTTCATGGTGCTCATGTTTTCTGTTGAGAATCATACAAAATATTTATGACATCAGATCAAATGATGGTTCAGAAATGTATATTTTTCTCAGTTCTTCTCAAAGGTAACAAATGTTCTCTCTCTAATACTCTTCTAGCCTCTCTATGAAATACAAAGTCTGATTTAGGCATCACCCAAGATTGTTAACCAGAGCTGAGTACCAAATTATCCCTGACAGTTTAGAGATGTGTCGATTTCTCTCAGGTCCTCTCTTAAATAACCACTGTTCTCCCTCTGACTTGTCCATCCATGCTATAAAGATACAAAGCCTCTTCTTCTTTTACCATGGCTGATTTATGCAGTACCCAAGACTGTTAACTGAAGGTGGGCACAAAAATATGTCAAAGTCAAGATAAATTTTGAGAAGAATTTTCATTGCACATTGATCAGCCCCTGAGAACATACCTTAAGAGGTGATTTTCAACATGTAACTTGCTAAAAACCTGCCTATGGATCCCAGGGTATCCAAAGAAATTTCCATAGAGTTATGTCATGAATTATCCTAAGATCAGTTAGTTATATACATTTTTATTTCTCTCAAATAATAAAAAATATGCTTTAAATTCATTTGAAAAAAACTAAAGCTAGATTTAGCATTTTTATTGAATTTTTCTTTGCTTTTGTAATGAGCATAGACTTTATATTAATAGAAAAATATTTTCTGAGTCTCAAAAGAAAAATTCATGTTTTTTTGCTGATAGTTTATTCACTCCTTCATGATGCTTCCAACCTTGAGGCAAGCATCATCAAAACTTGGGGAACATCCAACTGATTGTCTACAGAAAATAATTTCTCCTTGGTCCAGGAATTAGTCACAAACACATTGCTTGCTCATCTGTTGAAATATTCTGAAATATTGGACTTTTACTTGATTTGTTCAATGACTTCTGGGTTACATTTAAAATGACTTTCAAGTTCATCTATTAAAGTAAGAGTTGAACTTGAATGAAATGAATGAGCATTCTTTTTTAGCATTAGGAATTCCCACTTTGTGATATATTACTCAATCAAATGCTTCAACAGCAGTACTAGTTATTTTATATCAGTTTAGTTTCTCTTCAAGTTGATACTCCCAACATATGTCTGCATTCTCTTGTCTGGCTCTTTCGGACTAATTGGCACTACCTTTAAGGCAATGTCTGGCATCTTCAGACATTCACAGCATATCATTTTTTTCTGATTCATTTGGAGACCTATAACCTTGCATCTCTTCCTTTTGCTATTTTTGGCTGGCTTTACTTGGAAGAACCCAGGAGTACAATGGAGAGAAAATCTTGTTTGTAGCAATTCAGCTCTTGATCCTGAGAACCTTCTTTCAGATGGTTTTCCAAAGTATTGCGTAAAATATAAAAGACAGTAGTTTTAGTCCCTAGGCTGTTTCCTGGTCTCTCTACAGGCTTCTGTAATCTGGCTACCTCAGATCCATTGTCTGGCTCTTGAAGAATACTGCTTTGCTACTTTAACATTATCAACCTCCATGATCACTGTGGGGTGAAAGATCCTACTGGAAATGGTAGTCCACTGTCACTGTATATCTCAGTCACTGCAAAGTCATGCCTGCTTTACTGCACAATACTGCTCTAATCTCCTTTGTTTCTGCTCCCCAACTCAATTAGGGTTTTTGAGGACCTTCCTTCCTCTCATATTCTGCTTTTTTATTTTTGTGGTGTTTATGATGCTTTTTGCTACTTAACCCATTAAATTTATAGCAATAGAGAGTCCTGATTAAAATCCAATGCAGGTTCTAGGTCTTAATGGTATATATTCCATTGTATCAAGAAACTTTTGAAGTTCAGGACTCCCTTTTGTAATCTGGCCAGTTTTCATATACTGGTAACCAGTCCTGGTGTCCATGAAAAAGCAATCTCGCTGGATATACCCAAAGCTTGAAATGATATCTATTCTTGATTTCCTTGTCACACTAACTAGTAATATGACAATGCCAGCTGCATAGGTAACAGTATTTTATCACAGCATAACGGTAACACACCATGTTGCAGCACACCTGTCCTACATGGTGACATTTGTGCCAGCAACTTGAGTAGTTCACTCTCCTATTATTTTTCGGGGTTGTAACCTCTTAAATTTTGCACTCATGGAATATATCTAAGTTGACCTTTTTGAATCATCAGATCCTGTGGCTTTTGAGAAATTCATCATAATTCTCCTGTGTACCTGCTCATTTCCTGATGGATATCTTTCTTTTTTAGGAATTACTGACATTTAGTCTGCTTTTAAATCAGATGTCATTTCCTGAATGTTATTTTGCTTTGATTTTCAATTTTGTTTCCAGATAAGCTGAATTATTGTTTCAGTTCTTGTATCTTCCAATTTCTGTTGTTAATCTTATTTCCAGCCAAGTTCCTGAATTCTTGCTTGATTTCTTGAAGTGAAAATGAAATTCACCCTTGATTTTGACCCCTTTAAGAGAAAAAAAAAGTTGCTCACTCCAATTTTGACTGCTAAAATTGAAAAACAAATTCTCCCATGATTTTGTTTCCTAATATTGAAAAAGAAATTCACCCTAGATTTTGACCAATAAAAGACAAATAATAATTTCCCCGACCCCAAATTTGACTCTTAAAAGGGAAAGAAGTAACTCCACAATTTTGACCCCTACAAGAGAAAAAAGTTTTTCCACCCTAATTCTGACCCCTGAATGAAATTGGAAAAAAAATGACCCCTCAATTTTAACCACTAAAAATGAAAAAAAGTTACCTTTTGATTGTGATCCATAGAGCTGGAAAAATTCTGCCAAAGTTTTTACTTTTATGAATAAATGAAATAATTCCCTATTGATTTTGACCCTTAAAAATGAAAAAAAAATTATTTCTCTCAGAATTTGAACCTCAGAATTATATAGCAATTTTCCTCCTTGATTTCGAACCCTTTAAAAAAAATAAATCCCTCGATTTTCATCCTTAGAACTGAATGATAAATCTTCCTCATGATTTTGCCAATTAAGATTACAAAAAAGGTTCCTCCTTAATTCTAACCCCTAAAATTGAAATAAAAATGTTGCCTCCTGCCGATTTAGAAGATTGAATAAGAAAAAAATTTCCCCCCTATTTTGACCCCTAAAATTGTAAAGAAATCTCTGTCCTCGATTTTGACCCCCAAAATTGAAAAAAATGAATTTTTCCCTCAGGTTTGATCTTAAAAAGTTAAAAATAAACACTTCTTGATGAAACTCAAAAAAAATCTTTTTGTTAATATCAACAGAATTAGTGTTCCAATATGAAATCGCAGTGTTTTTCTCTGGGAATCCTGTTCAACATTATAGTCATGTAGTATACAGAAGTTCCATTCAAAAATCCTTATAATGCTTTAATTCATTCTGTTTTTGAGGGTTTTTTTTGCTCATTCTAATCCTGCATAATCTTATAAATATTTTGATTCATAATCAAATGTTTGATTTTAAAACAAAGGTTCATGACATTTGATTGTAAATAACTTGGAATGACTTGCTCTGAAGCATACGGTTAATTTTGTACATGAAATTTCCTTTCCAACTTTGTACAATGAGCCCATATATGATGAAAGAGTTTCTCTGACTAGGGCACCACCACAAAATTCTGCCATTATGAGAAACAATGCAGAAATCTTTTGCAGCTCATCTGGAATGTCTACATTAGATATTCTCACTTACCAAAGATCCCTCTAAAAAGGCGAATTGGTTTCTTTACTCAATTCAAAAATTACCACTGGGCTCTATTATAGTGTCAGGACTAAACAATGAGTTGGATTTTTACTTTCAGTTTCAGATATTGTCTTGTGTTGTGGTTGCAGTTAAGAGGTTAATTTGTGTCATTATATCAAGATTGCTGCTTTGTTTTACTCGATGTATTCGTTCATGTTTTTCCTCTTGTGTTTATCTCTCTCCATTTTCGCAAGGCAGTGAAATAAGACACAAAGGAATGTTCAACTTGAACGTATAAAAAAACAAACAACAATAATACAAAATTTTGTTCAAGTAATTTTTCCTTGAATTGATTGAACAAAATTTGGAGTGTTAATGACTTGTATCAAAGTTGTAGACAAAAACAATCATTTATGATTTTTTTTTAATCCTAAATTTCTGATTGAATGATTTCAGGAAGCAGAATAAAGTATCCATTTCATAATAAGTAGTCTGTTTTCAGTATAAAAGTGCTGACAT
Organism: Thysanoteuthis rhombus; assembly: GCA_963457665.1. NCBI lineage: Eukaryota > Metazoa > Mollusca > Cephalopoda > Oegopsida > Thysanoteuthidae > Thysanoteuthis > Thysanoteuthis major. The sequence continues at coordinate 34,961,510 of OY735214.1, forward strand.
AAACTAAATTTACAACTTACAAAGTTTCATGTGAAATGGCATCTATAAATCAATAGTATCATTTTCAAAAGGGTAAATTGAGCAGGTCTGGTTACTCAGTAGAAACCTTCACTTGACCAACATGTTTTGGCATCATGCCATGCTGGGTATGCTAATTAAAAAAATCAGAAAAAGAGGTGATCAATGGATTAGTTACTTCTCTCACCTTTTGTTGGGCAGTGATCAATAAAAAAAATTCAAAATTCTCAAAAAACAATTAACAATGATAAAATCAACTTTCACACAAGTTGAGTGGTTTTTTTTTCTGTCAGGAGTGGATTCGCCATAAGTAGGTTGACTCAGTCTGTGGCATACCTACAAACATTGGTCTAGCCAGAAGAGTAGGTTCGTGCTTTAATTTCTGAGGTATAATGTAAAATTTGCTTTCCTCTTCTCTTGAGAAAGGCAAGTGGAGAAATTTTCAAAAAACATTCACAAGGTGCAAAATGTTTCATAATTATCTGAATCATGAAGTTCGTTTTGGATTTTGCCTGTAGGTGGAAAGGATACTGTGGAAAATTCTGGAACACTGCTGAGATGGTGTATAGTTGCGTTCAAACAAAATTTGCCCTTGTGTAAATAGTTACAATATTACTAGTAAGAAGAAGCTAAGAAGTGTGGAATGCTGGCAAATGTAACTAGTGACTTAGTTTCAAACATGATGATGTATTGAACATGACAAAAATCAAGATGGTAATAACATACACTCAGGGATGAAATAAAGGGTTTTGTTCAATATCTAATGAATATTTCTAGATATGACAGACTATCAAGGAAGAACTGACGACACAGATACCAAAATATAAACAAAGAAGATAAGGATGCTAGTCCAAAAGAATTGTATAAGAAAAGAAGTTTTATGCTGATACTTGAAGGAAAGTCATACAACTTGGAACATTTATACATGTAAACCTGGTTGATGAAACTTATAAATTGGAGGAGCAGAAAATGTTAGCAGCAGAATTACCATAAGAAACACAAAAAGTCCTGTTGTTCAAAGAGTTGATGTCAAGCCACAATGGAAGATTTAAGCAAATATTTGGAAAAACTTAGACCAATCAGAAGAAAAAGATTTTTGAAGGGAGATGTTTACCTCTCCATTGGGCTTTGTGCTGGACTAAGGAAAATTTTAGAGTTTCCTACTTGGTAAGATGAATTACTACATATTCCTGGCTTTATGAAACATTTTACAAAAAATGATAAGATGTAGCCAAGTTTTAAACTGCTTAAAATGTACTAGTACTGTCGATAAGAAACCAAGAACTGAAGGATCCAGCAGTACAGCCAAGAGGTTATAATGAGTTAAGGTTAGTTGTAATCCACCAAGAACAAAAGTTCTGGCTGTATAATTGATAATATTACTTACAAAATAATAAAATGCATTGAATAATGGGGAAGATGATTTAAAAACAAAGTAGAATTCTTGGAAACTAGCATTGAAATGAATTATTAGGATGTCAGTATTGATGATGTCTCTTTAAGTTTTCAAGATGATGGTTTATATCTACATACAGAAGTTATATCATTCCTTGAAAATTCACTTCAAAATGGTTTTTCAATAAAATTATACAATGAATGTAACCAAATTTTTTTTTCTCCCTCCAAAACATATCGTAAAACTGGTTTATTCGGTCACTCAATAGAAACCATCACATGACCCATGTCTTTTGGCAGCATGCCGTGTTGCAGGTGATCAATTAAAAAATCGAAGTGAACTATAAATGAGTTACTTTTTTTGCCTAAAACATCTGAATTTAAAAATAACAAACAAGTAGGTACAAAGTAGTGACCAAATTAGCATAAACTTACATTACAAACTGAATCTCCATTACAAATTTATTTAGGAAGAGATTTTTAAAAAATAAGACATCTCTTGACTTAATAAATAGTAAATGTTGAAATTTTCAGCCCTTTAGCTCCATTGGTGCAGCCTGCATCATATATACATGCATATATTTATAGCCAGCTGGACCAACTTGAAAACTGAACAGAGACCTATTTTGACTGATTTGATGACAGTGTTGATTTATGGTTTCTAACAAGGGATCATGTTCTAAGTATATGTCTCATAGGCTTACTAATGTGATAGCTAGTTCCCAAATGCGAACTCAAGCTGCTCTTTATCTCACATCATTTTTCAGACTGAAAAACCCTTTTCCCAAATATTATTATTATTAACATGTTGTTGATAGTGGTGTTGGTTTTAAAACTGCTTATGTTGCTGCAGTATATTTTCATTACTTGAATCATTACATATTTTGGTATATTGTTTTTTCTTCCAAGCAGTTGCTATTTTAATCTTATCGGCATTATTGTTTGCTATATTTACACTTTTATTGTCATGTGATTATTACTTCTTGTAGTTGTTGGGTTCTCTGTACTCTTGTGTATCTTTGTACTATTTCATTTATTATTGTTATTATTGTCAGGGATGTTGGCTGAAAAGTGGGCAAGTGCCGGAGGTTGGATGAAGAAAACAAAAAACAGCGTTATACAAAAGATAAATAACTTGAAAAACAAAACAAAATCCTGGCTGCAGGGTGAGGATTTACTTGTCGTAATAAACGCCAGACATTTTGAGGGCGAAATAACTGGAATAGGTAAAGGAATTTTTTTGGTTCTGTCTTCCTGTTTTGGAAATTTTTTTGTTTATCATTCTCTTATTTTTATTTTTATTTTGGTCCGAAGAGTTTCTGAGAGCGTAATCACAATGAACGCTGACATTTTGGGGAAGTATAAGAGGGCATGTGGGGAGGGGTAAAATCAATAGATAAGAAGTGCTTGCTTTTTGGTCCAGAGAGCTTCTTCCTTCAGCCCCTCCCTTACCCAAACGTAATCACGGTGAACTGAACGCTGGCGTTTTAGGAGGCCGAAAAACTTGATCCTAATGAACGGGAGTTGCTTTGACACACGAACATTTTCTGACATTTACCAATTCCACAGACATTCAATCTCTGCAGATATGATTTACTGCTGCTGATTGCACACCTCTTTTGGTGGTGGGGATTTTGGGAGGGAATTTGGTTTGTTTTTTCATTTTGTCTTTTTGGTACTCTTTCATTTTGCACTTCACCTATTTGCCCATTACGCGGCTTTACTGGCAAATGCTATTTGTTTTTTCATGTTTTTTGGTTACAACTCTTTTTTTCTCCATTCTACAACTCTTGGCACCTCCACCTTCACATAATCATTTCTTAAAACTTTGCTACTGAACAATTCTTCACTGAAAGAGGAAAAAGAAAAAGAAGAAAAAACACTTTCTCTGACATACACAACAACCTACACATATAAACACACACTGCATCTATTTGTACACATGAAGAAAATTGGACATAAAAGTTCTATTCGGAAAGTATCCAGCCATTTGATAAAAACAAAAAAGTAGCCTACCTAGGGGGATGGCACCTTAGTCCGCTTCAAAATACTCCTTTTGACTTCACACATTTATCATAACATCCCCTCCACTTTTTAATAATAGTCTGCAATATCCTCTTTTGGATCACCATGAGCTGCATCCTCACAATCTCCTCAAATTCATCCATGGTCTGAAATCTCCCTCCTTTCAAGAGTAAAAAAAAATCTAATGGTCACAGGTCACTAAATCTGTTAGAGACTGACAGACCTGGGTTATGCTATGTTTGCCAAAAAATCCTGCTCAAAATGTGCAGAATGGGTAGGCTTGCTCATTTTGAATGCAACAGTCACACGCTATACAAGCTCTCTCCAGAGTATCTCATTGCCAATAGAGTAACCCCACAGGAGAGTGTCTCTTCATGGGTAAACAGAAGGTACTTTTTGATTGAAATTATATCAAGGCCGCACAACCAAGTCTCAAGCTATTCAAAATAGCTGGATACTTTTCAGGCAGACTTCATACAGATATATAGATATGTACATGTTCATAAGTACCCACATAATTACTTATATATTTTTTATACTTCCCAAAACACTTGCAAATTTGGGTTAATATATTCATACATACATATATATATTTTCATACATAGGAAGATGCATCAATGAATCTGCAGTCTGACATTAGTTATTAACTGAATTTCTATCTCAAATCTTCACTGTATAATGATTGATCTATGGGATTAATATTCACCACTGACTTAAGGCATAGGCAGTTTTGAAACAGGGCTGTACCAAATGATTTTTATTGGAGGTGTGCAAGCCTCTAATTTGCTGACTAATTGGACATGCTATACTCTAATTTGCCGTCAAAGCGGATGTGCAGGCTGAATAAAAGAGGAAATCAATGTTGCCAAGGATGGTCTGTTATTTAAAGCTAAAACTGTATTTAAAATGGCTAAAACTGGCTAAATTTTGTATATCAAATATATTTTAGATGTTATATATATATATATATATATATATATATATATACTTATTTGAATCTTATTCTAATACTTCCTCCATTTCAATTAAATTCTAAGACTCCAGAACAGGTTATCAATAAAAATTAAACATTTACTTTTAGTTAACCTACCAGATTTAATTGGCTATTGTAGATTTTTATCTGCATAATTGGAAAAAATCAGTCAGGTCTGGCCTAAAAATTGCCAATTTAGCAACCTTGGAGAAAATTTGTCAACAGAACGATCAAGTTGGATGAAGAACTCCTAAACTACCCATTTGGTATGCTCCTTTATAAAAACTTATGCATGTGCTTGCTTAAGCATGCACACCTGTATATCCGTATACCAATGAAAGTTGCATAGAGAAATGTGTATACAAAGTTGCAAAATCTGTTTTCAACAGTGACGCACACGCAAACACTCAAACAGACAAACATACATACTTTATATACATATATATATAGAGAGAGAGAGGGAGATAGAGAGAGTGAGTCATGTGCATTCAAGCACGCAAATGTGCTGATACATGTGGGTTTTTTTTGCATATAAATCTATGTACACATACATATACTTTGACGTGCATTTCATACTTACATGGTGTGTACACATGAAAACACAGAAAAACGTGAACAATTTCTATACAAAAGAGCAAGGGAACATTCTGAATAATTTGGATTCGGAGAAAAAAAAGTGAAAAAAGAGAAAATGGAGAGGAATGTTTCTGCCCATGGCACAATTTCTTTTTTTTATTTTGTCCTTTTTACTTTTCTTTTCTTTATCTCCTTTCAATGGAAGGAGGTAAAATCTTGCTCAGGCTTTCGGCACTCCTGACCCTCGGCCAACACAGTATGAAAGAGTTTACTACTCAAGTAACATGCCAATCTAATTTTTTCTCCTGAATGGACACACACAAACACACACACACATACACACACGCACGCACACACACACACACACACACACACACACACACACACACATACGAATTGTGTATACATGTAAGCATCCTTATTAGTTTATTATAGTTACTATTGTAGTTGTGGATAAGAGATTATAATTATTATTATTGGCAATATTACAAATATTATTATAAAGTTGATAATATTATTACTACTTCTGCATGATGATTATTCTTATTGTTGTTGCCACTAGAAATTACCATTTCTGTAATCAATCTTGTGGAATCATTTAGCAATTACTCTCAAACGAATTGTATTGTCATTAAAACAAATATTATATAACTATTGCCAACATCATCATCATAGTAATAATGATAATAATAATAATAATAATAAGGATTATCAATAATTATTATTTTCAAACCTCTTGACAAAATGGTTTGGCCAAGAGTGCTGGAACACACAGAACGCAGCTGGGTTGAGAGTGATTAGAGATCAATCAGTAAGTTACACAGATTTTCAGTGACAGTTTTGATTTGCAATGTAAGTTTATGCTAAATTGATCCATTAGTTTGCATCCAACAACATTTATGCTTGTTTTTTGAAAATTCAAACTTTTTTGATGATGTGATCACAGTCCAACAAAGGGCACCAGAAGTAACTATCAATGATCATCCCCCTTTTCCAGTTTCTCAACTGATCACCCCCACATTTCATGCTGCCCAAAAGACATTGGTCACATGATGTTTTCTACTAATTGATTAACTAGACATATTTTTCTTTTGATCATGAAATCATTATGTCTGTCTCTATGGCACTATTGTTCCACTTATCATACTATATTATCAATATCACTCCCAAAACTCTATTTTCATTATTATTGTTAATGTTACTGTTATCATGGGATTATTATCATTAGTAGTAGTGGTTGTAGTAGTAGTAGTTGTATGATGATGATGATGATGAACATCATCATCATTATTATATTTTTTTCGTATTGCTTTGTTATTATTGTTAATACTATTTGGATTGCTTTGCTTATTTCCAATCCGTGCTGAAGATCTTCCTGTACTGTCACGACATTCCAGTCAGCTGTGTGTGTGTAAGCCTTCCTCAGGAACAAGGCTGCGGTCTCCTTGCATTCTATGATTAAAGCAAAGCAAACTCAATTGATCTCTCTCTTTCATGGCCACGAGCATATCGTGTGTGTGAGATCCGGGATGATCAAAAGAAGCCAAACATTATTAATGGTGATGATGACAATGATGA
>OY735214.1:34968274-35113274 GCA_963457665.1 Thysanoteuthis rhombus
TAGGGAAGATTAGAGCCCGGGTCCCAAGTCAGACTTTGGGGCAAAAAAATATATAGCACCTGATCATGATGACTGTGGCTTATAGAAGGTGACCTAGGTTCTATATTAGTGCAGATTTAGTTTGATTTGTAAAATTTCAACTTGGTCCAATTATAGGCATTTTTAGCATTCACCCTAACTCACAACCTCTTACTCCACCCTCTGTATTTGTAAGTCCAAACTTTTGATAGTTTAACCAAGCCTTCTATTGGCTCTGGAAATTTTGTTTGCGAGAGCGGAGGGATTCAAATAATAATACTAAATTCAAATTACTTTTTAGCATACAAATATATAATTCATAAATAAATAGTAAAAATACAAACATATGAAGCAATATATTTTTAAAAGCTAAGCAAGTCACTGAATTAAAAAGTGAATTTTAGTCTTAGGAAATATAAGTAGCTAATAATTTGTTCAGAAATATTTTTTTTTTAAAGAAAAATTGTGAACTCATCCCATTAAAATCTTACTTTTCATCAGCAAGACACTCTTTACAATTATGGTTTGAGCTTGCATTAAAGGAAGGATGCGGTGCTAAATTAATGAGCTATTTTCAATGTGAGATATATTCACTTATTATTTTCAAAATGACTTTCCTTGATCTCTCCTTCTGAGGAGAAGAACATAATTACAAAGTGTGTTTGACATTGATATACTTCTTATTCAGATAGAAATAATTATGATATTCTCTGTCACAATAAATGAAGATTTGGCAGGAAGAACTTTCCTGTTTTTTCTGGAATAAAAGGTTATAATCAAGTATACCTTTGACTTTAGGATAAAAAGGATCTACCACTGTTATTTATCCTCCTGGTGAATAATGCTGAAGTGACTGGAAACTGATATCCATATTTTTGCAGAGATTATTTCAGAAGTTCCTCCCTAGCATCTCACTTGGAGTAAACCAAGATACAATGAGTTTCAGTAAGGTTGTCATATCTAAACAATTGAAAAAGACAACGTTCTGGTCACTGTCATTTAAAAAAGTGGATGTTCCTGACATAACAATGTCAACATAACAATGTAAATGATATAGGAACAATAGCTAGATTATGGCTGAAAAGTGCTAAAATGCCTTAAATGCAGAACAAGAAGAACAAATGCTAGAGTGTAAAAAAAAACCATATGAAAGGAAAAAAATTGTATACTCTATTTATAGCTGTGATAAGAATATGAAAAGAAATAATACATGTAGCTGAAGAACAAGAAAAAGCAGTACATGGTACCATATGTTAGCTTTAAAACTGCTAAGTTGATAACACTCTATAATAAGCCACTCTCTCTTTCTCTTATCATTACAATTTCATGTTTTTTCTCTGCGGAGAAAATGATGGAAACTGAAATTCCAGACTTGAAGAATTTTTAGAAATTGTTTCTGTATGAAGATTTTGAGACATGGATCAAGGACAGGCCCAAGAAAATATGTCCACCATTTTGAATGTTCAGGTATGGCATACCTGCTAGGTAATATACTAAAAGTATTGAAAAACAACACTAGGATGAGGAAAAAGTTCTCTTTTTGCCTTTAACAAGATTTAGATAGAATCACTTATTTCAACTTTGTTTCTCAGTTAATGGACTTTAAGTCTTGTAAAGAAGATGCAAGCATTGAATCACTTCAAAGAAAAAATTCTGTTCTAAGTTAACTCCCTTAATGATTTTCTCCCAATCTTCACATACATTAACAAAAAAATCATCGGTATATTTTGCAATATATTTTTTGGTAGGATCTTACTAATCTTACCACATGTGCTCAGATCAATGATAACAGTGATTTCGGTAATACCAAAAAAAGTCAATGTCATAAAATATTCATTGAATCATTATTTGAGATTTTGCTTTCTAGTTGATGTATCTTACAAATCCCTGAAACACTAGCTGGATTCTTTCAGTGATCTATATCAATGTATTCAGTTTGCATTTATACAAATACCAACCAAGTTATTACTCAGCCAATGATCAGCCAATAGAAATAGCCATTTCAAATAGACTATATTAACACTGCTGTTGAAATTGACTGAATTATCTTTTTTTATAGACATGTTTCATGTCATTACTTGATGAAAAATTCCTTATGATAAGTAATTACTAAGAAATAGGTTGAGAGAATTTCATTGCTCTTCAGTCAGAAATTAAAAACTCAGTAGATGCTATGGATTTAAAGTTAGTGTAGCTGTAGGTTGGTACAGTTTGGCACTTATTTTCATCAGAATATGAAAAAATATTTTTCATCAGCTCTTCCTTTGTTTCTGCTTAAAATGTGGAACAGAGGAAGCAGCTTATTGTGATCACTTTGGGACAGGGTCTTTTAGATAACTATAACTGGCTGATAGTATTGAATAAAGGAAGTAAAAATTGAAACAATCTACATTCATCCTAAAAGATGTACATTCATTGCAATAAATCCATTATGTTATCAAATTCGTCATGAACATCTTGACATTATAATATTTCTATGGTAATTTTCATAAATTCTTTTAAATAATTCAAAATTCATCTTAGATAGAGATTGACTGATTTTGATAACAATAACCGCTACATACCATTATTCATGATTATGATGAGCAGCTTCCTCTTTATATTGGACAGGTTGTATCAAATTCACCTATTCTATTTTATTCACTCTATAGTCTTCTCAAATAGGGTAATGGTAAGCACATCTGCCTCACATGCAAAAGGTTCAAGGTTTGAATTCCAGAATGAGCAAAGAGAGGAGGAAAACTTTTCATAAGATCAAATTTTCTTGTGCATTCAGCAGCTAACTGAGTACACTCTAAGCAGTCAGAATTGGGTGGAGGTTTGAATCAGGGATAGAAGTACCACCAACTCACCCCTATCTGGAAAGATAGTATCAAAAAAAAGAAAGAGGAGCTTTCACGCTGCCTCCGACTACAGTCAATCATTTACCTTTTTTGTAGTAGGATTGAATACCTATTATTTCATTTATATGTTTTCTGCATTATTGAATCAGTTGTCAAAAATTATCATTTGGGGAAAAAAAAAAAAACAGTTCACTTATAAAAAAAAATTAGTTTTCATTGAGCTGCCATTTACTTTCTAAATAAGATAGCACTTTTCTTTAAGAATTCATGTCTGCATATAGAATTGGATTATAGTGAATGAAATTTTCACAGGATTATACTAATTCTCTTTTTCAATACTCTAATATACTTTGTCATTTCCAAATTCATGTCAAGATCACTGGTGTTGGGACAAGATGCAATCAAGTTCTGGGTTGATTCTACTCTGAAGAGCATTAATACAAAATGACACTAACGATCAATAACCAAAATTTGAAACTATTTAATTGGCTCCATTTTCTGATGTCTTGTCCAATAGAGTTAGTAGTGCTGATACGTATAACAGAAGCCATGTTTAAGTGTTAATGTTGATGCCAAAAGTGACAGTAACAATAATATTCATAAGTTTAATATTGATAATCGACAGAGACTAAAACAAAAGTGTTTCTGCCAACAATCTTTGTGCCAATCAGAATGATTTTATTAATCTTGTTAATAACAGCATAATGATTACAGATCTGGTTAGTCACTCAATAGAAACCATCATGTGACCAATGTCTTCGAGTAACATGCTGTATTGGGGTGATCAAATAAGATATTGGAAAAAAGAGTCTTCAATGAATAAGTCTTTTCTCTTGCATTTTGTTGAGCAGTGATCACTAAAAAAAGTCTGAATTATTAAAAAACAAGTGTGAATATTGTCATCAACTTACATTGTAAATTGGAACCCCCTTATTTTCAAAAAATGAACAAGATGTTTTTTCTTGACATAGTGAATATCTCCATTAGTGTGGCCTGTATACATACATAGCCGACCAGCCAGACCAACTTGAAAACTGAAGAAACCTTTGTTGACGGTTGTGGTTAACAGTTTCTAATGAAGATGCCAGCAGTATCAACAATAATAGGTATTCCTTTCATGGTAAAAGCTAATAATATTAATGTCAGTAATAAAAATAATGAGGTCTGGCAAATCTTGGGGAAGGTCTATGTCCAACAACGGATGCTGGAAGGCTGCTGATGATGATGATGAACAAAAATAATAATGTTGATAATAGCAACAATGTTATTGCCAAAAAATAATAATCATATTGATACACACAATTATAATAATTGTTGTTGCCAACATGAATGCTAATGATTACAATATTTATATTGTTGCCAGTTGTGAGTAGCCAGGTTACCAAAAATTGTCTTTGTTAAAATTGCATTGAATTAGAAAATAAACAGGAAAAAGTTGGCAAAAGATTTAGAGAAATGTGAAAAAATATCTTTCATCAGTTCTTTTCTTGTTTTAGCTTGAACTCAAAACATGGAACTGAGCAAGCAGTTTATTGTCATCACGATGGGACTGGGTCTTTCAGATTACAATTATTGACTGATGACATCAAATGAACAATATATGAATCGAGACGATTTACATTCGTTGTTATGAAATTACCATTTATCCATTGATATAAATTCATTATGTTAATAAATTCATAGTTATAAATGACTCTACATTACGAACAATTAATATGAAATTTATATGAATTTTTAATTCATTTTAAAACTTGAAAGCTCCCAGAGAGCACATACTTCTGCCAACACCATTCGCCACTTAAAAGCTGGATGAAAATTAAGTGCATTATGAAGGAGATAACTTCAAATGTATAAATATTGAGTTGTTTCATTTGAATTGTAAAAGTAGCATTTTCACCAACTGTCCTTTTTTTTTACATATTTTCCTGCAGAATGATAAAAAATACCTCTCAATCGAAAAACAAATTTCTGGATCCACTCCAATATTCAGTTAATTCTTCTGCAGCCCATGGCCAACTCTTTCACATTTTCTCTTTCATTGAAAACTGTTAGAGATATTGTGTGGACAAGCTGACAGACAGACAGATGGATAGATATCAGATTGGCAGTGAATATATATATATATCTCTTCCAACTTGGAAGAGGTAAAAATATGTGTTTGGGGGGATGTTTACAATAACAGCAAAAACCAGAAATTCTTCGGCGTCTTAGCAGTTTCTTCTCATCATACTACTTTGAAAAATTTGGGTAGAGTATTCCAAAAAAGATGAGGATCCTAGTGTGAATAAATCAGCGCATAATAATAATATAAAGAAAGTTGAGTAACAATGTTTTTTCTATCATTTTTATTCCTGTGACTAAGATTGTCTTCCTTTTTAGTGATAAGAAAATTTTCACATTGCTTGCTCCTGAAGGAGCTACCACCAATATAACCAGGTTTGGCTTGAGGCTAGCATTAAAATACTGTTACTATTGACAATATAAACTTTTTCTAAAACTTGGTACCTCCAAACTCTGATTTGAAGCTCTTAAAATTTCCCAATTAAATATTTTGATCATTTTCAGCCACCATAAATTAAAAAGCTATTTCCAGCTCAAAGTTCATTAAAATCTGTGCAAACACTTCAAAATATGACCCATATCCATAGATATAAACACGTGTACAACAGGACAGTTTTAATAGTATTAATTATTACAACTAATTATGAGGCTTATAAAAAAAAGTTATTAGTTCTATTATTACTGCTGCTGATGATATCATAATCAGAAGAATATTTTCAAATTCTAAAATGAATACGGGAGTTTGGATATTATTAATAGTAACAGTAACAATAATGTTGATTTTGATATTGGCTACAATAATTGCAGTGGCAGTAGAAACATTTAATTATGCTTCTCATTACCATTGCAAAAAGAATGAGACCATCATCAACAACTACACTGAAATCATCCACACCAACATCATCATTAACAAAAGCAATTATTGTTGAAGATAATGATGCTGACAACATTAGCAAAAACAGGAATTAAGATTGTAATGATAATTAGAAGACGGGCGCTAACTAATCTCGAAAATTTATCGAGAAAGAAAGTGGAAAAAAAAAGATCAAATAATTTCTATTACAAGATGAAAAGTCTCGCATATCTACTGGTACTGGAGAGATCTAAAATGAGCAGCTATATTTGGGCATAAAGGTGCGATTGGTTTGTGAAACAATTTTCAGGACATGTGAGTAATGTAATCACCAGGAGCTCATCTGGTTAATCAGATCTTTCGCCATCCGTTTTTCATTGATGCTCAACAATAGCGCTAATTAGTCTATCTTTCCTTGTGAATTCAGAAAAGGGGACAACATCCACACAAGGCAAGAGTCTTTTATTGCAAATATGCAAATAATCAGCAAGCTTGCTTTCTTGTTATTGATTCTCTCCAACACACACACATGAACAATCAGATACACACACATTTTTTTCCCTGTGCAGGCGCAAACAGATGAAAACTTGGGAGCCAATTCCTCGTCTTGTCTTCTGTCCCCTTCAATCTTTGAATAAGACTTATTTTATGGTTATAGCTGTCCCCAGGACGCTGTCAGAATGACCAATGTCATCTCTGGTTGGTAACGGGTCACATTAACCCTAATAATTTTACCATTCCTGCTTTCATCTTGAACATTTCCTTTCTGTTTTTCTCTTCTTAAGCACTTTGCAGCCATGTTGAATGGATTAAATAAGATTTAGCTTCTTTTTTTATTACAGTTTGGGTTTAGTGTCGGAAGTTTTAGCATTTCTTTTATATCTTGACTGTTTTCTTTCTATCGAGTGGGGGGGTCAGATTTGCTTCCCTTTATTTTATTTTTCTTCATTTATTGTATCAAATGCTTGTAAACTTCTTTGTATCCAGCTTCCAATTTTCTCTTTAAACTTATTCTTCTCTCTTTTCAGAATTTTTGCTTTGCCGTTTTCCCTTAAATTTGCTTTGAAAGGGAAAATAAATGAATTTCTTCCACGATCAAAGCTCACACCCTTTGTCTTTGTCAGGTCCCATAATCACCATGACAATCAATGTGATGACTAATAATAATGAGAAGGAAAAACAGTACTAATACTACTCCTAATAATACGGATATTACTATTATAGGCACAAATGCCTTTAGAAAGACAATATCCAATCGCAGACTTGTATAAAACTAATAATAATAAGTCATGATATGCATCTACCATAGACTAATAATGGGTGGCAAACTAGTCTTTGAAGCTACCGTTAATGAGTTCAATCCTCACTGTGTTCTGTATGATTAAGACTTTATGCTTATATTGAATTATTCCAGCAAAAACTAATACTAAACACCATCAAAACCAGTCTGGTCAGTGATTCAATAGAAACTGTCATACAACCAATGTTTTCTGGCAGTAAGCTGTGTTGGAGATGATCAATCAAAACTTTTGAGGAACGGGTGATCATTGAGTAGATTACTTCTCTTGGTTTTGTTGAGTAGTAATCACTAAAATGTCTAAATTTTTAAAAAAAACATGCAGGTACAAACTTTATTTGAAGATTTTAGTATAAACTTAGATTGCAAACTGAAGACCCCATTGAAATTAGGGAAAAAAATCTGTTTTTTTGAGATGTAAGAAGTAAATGTTGAAATTTCTGCCTTCTAGTCTGTACATATGATGTATACATACATAAATGCATAGCCAGCTAGCCAGCCAGACCAACTTGAAAACTGAAGAAACCTTTATTGACATATAGTACAGTGTTTAAGAATATATTCACAAAAAGCTAGTTGACATTGAGTTTTTTTCTGGGCAGTACCGTCGGGTTGGTGGTCATGATAAATAAATAAAGCTATGTGTCATAGTCGGATCATTCTGGCAAGTATCTTTCTATATATATCCATCTATCTATCTAAATGATGATTTTTCTCCAATTTCTATCACAAGAATAAACTCCAGCTATCACAACTATTACAAGATCTTGTGCTAATTCTATTGTTGTTTTATTTTTACTTGAAGGGCATCCAGTTGTGTTGACTTTTGGTTTTCTTTGTATATCATGTCCTTGTCAAATTCTTTTGCATACTTATGATTCAAAGTAAATATTATTCTTCATATTTAATAGTGGAATTTCATTCAGAAATAGTTCACATGTATTGGTTCATTATGATTTAATTAGATAGCTGCTTAGATATGGTTTCTCTTTTCAATACTTTAAAGGAGGAGTGGACAGGTTTACAAAAGCAAATAAAATACTTGGTAACATAGTTCTTGGAACTGTACACGGATGCACAATTAGAGATTTTGTTGAGCAGGGTTGAGAAAACTAAAGCTTATTTGTTTGGCCTACAAACGTCCTCGCATGGTGATGTCAATTAGTGTGATCCCAGACATTTTCGCCTTGGATGATGTGCCTGATAAAACTACTATGTGATTTTTTGACCAACTTGTAAACAGTAGGAGTCTTTTAATGTATCTCATTTTCAAATTTTGTGATCCTAACACTGAGTGCTACACAAAATAAAAAAATAAAAAATGAAACCATACGTTTTACAAGGAATGGATGTACAAGTTTTTTTTTGTTTTTTTTTTACAAATGGTAGAAGTAAAGCAGTGTGCTAAATATGCCATGACAGTGTTGCTGTTCTTAAGGAGTATAATGTAAAGAGATATTTTTGAATTAAGCACAATAACATTTGGAATCATTCATCAGAAAGTGAACTCCAACAAAAAGCCAATGATATGTTGAGAAGTCTAAAACAGCAACAAACTTATTTTTGACAAAATAACTATACAAGAGGCTTGCTAGTTTTGTGCTTGCTCATAAAGTTTTCAGGCATAACAAAGAGTTTTCTGAAGCAGGATTTCTAAAGGACTGTACATTTGATGCTGTTGATATAGCATGCCCCCAAGTCAGAACAAAAATTGAAGCTATATCTTCATCAAGAAGAACTGTTTTTCATTGCATTGATTCATTCACAAAATCTGTCAGAACAGCTACTTGAGGCTGGCAAGTCATTTGAGTGGTACTCACTGGCACACAAATCACAGCACAACTGCTCATGTTTATCAAAAGAATTGATTATAATTTTACAATAATAGTCAGTTTGATCATTGAAAGACATCACAACTTGTCCAGATTTGTATGAATGAGTTGAAAACTGTTTGGATGCATCTGGTTTATCTTGGAACAAGATGGCAAGCATTACAACAGATGCTGCTTCTGTATTACCAGGAAAATGTTGGCCTCATAAGACTGCTTGATGACAAAGTGGAAGGGCATCCATGTCACATTGTGTTATCATTCCATTGCATTATTCACCAGGAAAATCTGTGTAAATCTTTCCTAGATTTCAATCATGTGGTCAATCCTGTGATATGTGTCATTAACTTAATCAGAGCCAAGGGGCTAAATTACAAACAGTTCAGAAGTTTTCTGGATGATATGGAGGGCAAATGTACTGCATCAAAACAATGATCAGATCTGGGAAATGTTTTTAGAAAATGTTCAGCGACATTTATAAAGCAACATAATATCAAATTCTGCTGTAGTTTCCAGTCACAAGTGGTATTTGCTTCTAGCAATCATGTAAAACAATCTTTTGCTGTGAACCCTGATACCTTTTTCTCCACCTTTGAGATAATAGTTTTAAAAAGAGAACATTTCCAAAATAGCCCATATTTAGACTATCAGGAAGCGGAAGTTATCATTTTGGGAGGTAGAATCTTGGCAACAAGGTCATATCATATCTAAAGACCATCTAGATGAAGAAAAAAATTGTTGCCAGTCCCCTATGAACTTTAAGGACAACCATTTTGAAATTCAAATTGGTTGGCTGGCTGGCTTGCTATACATCATGCATACTGGGCTCATCAATGGTGCTAGAGGACTGAAAATTCTAACATTTATGACGAAAAAAATTTCTTTTTTTTTTTAAATTCTACCACAAAAAGTTTTAGAATGGAGAAGGGGTTAATTTACAATATGTGTTTGTGCTAAACTGATTTCTCAGCTTAAGCCTGCTTGTTTTTATTCTCAAAGTCAGACTTTTTAGTGATCTCTGTCTGAACAAAAGGCAAGGGAAGACACATTGATTGATAATCCCCTTTTCCATTATTTTATTGATCACCCCCAGTAAGGTATGCTGCCAAAAGACATTGGTCACATGACAATTTCTATTGATCTGTTTACATTTCCATTTATTTTCTTATTTATTTTTGCCTTTGAAAACTTTTTTGATGTTTCTGGAAGGGCATCAGCTGAATACTTTGTGTCTCTCTATATATATGCATAAATATATACACACACAAACAAAAACACAGACACATATACATGATGTAGTTTCTATACAGAACATATGAATAGAACATATGAACATTAATGAATTGAAAGCAAGATGAAACCATCTAAGTATTGTTAAGTGACTGATATTTATGGTAGCATTCAATCAAGTTATTTTAGCAGGTGTTGTAACCCATCTGTTCAAGACATTACTTCACTCAAATATCAATTGCTTCAGCAAGAGCCATAATCAGTTTTGGAAACAGGTTTAGGAAACTAGGTATACGGTAAGGCTTTATCTTTGATTTATGCTCGGGGATCACAGAGGGGTCCATTAGGGATGAGCAAAATGAACTCATGTTGCTTGGGGTTTCAGCGCACGGTGAGTCCCCATGGGAAATCTTTTCAAATATGGCTAATGTGAGGGCTGTTTTGAGATGATATAACATACACTGAAATTGAGTTGTTATATGCCATACCTGTGCATATCCCCCACTGCAATATCTACCTCTGGTCATAATTGTTATTGTTTTCCAAAGAGATCTTCAAGCCTGGTACAAAAAAAAAGTTGCTCAAAACACGGAAGAGATTGGAGTATCAACTAGATTCTGTTTGTTTTCCTTCCTCTGTTCTGCATCTCTAGAACTTAGGAATTAGGACTAAAACTACACTGAACACTTAGTGCAATAAATAAAAAACCCCAAAAACATTTGTTCTAATTTGATTAGAGGTTCTGTTCTTCTCTTGACACAAAAGATGGATATTTTTGGTCATTACTCTCCTAAGTGCAAATAGGTAAAGGCCCAATAATTTCAATTCAAAATCTGAACTGTTCTTTTTGCAGCACATGTATTAAGAATGAGTGTTGTTTATGATAGAACTTTGGACATCTCAGCCTATAATACTTCACTTGAATCACTGTGTTAAAGCTGCCAATATTAATTTGCTCAGAATAGGTATTTTGCAACTGATTTTTATGGGAATATGAGCAAAATTTCGATAAAGATCATGAAATCTAATTAGTATAAAAAAATTAGCAAAAGTTCAGTTGTGTATCCCATATATTAGGAAAAATGTTCTGTATGATCATATATGATCATATATAAACCAACTTCTACTCTTTGTGAATTATCAGCTTGAAAATTTCAGTAACAAATTGATACACGGTAAAACAACATATAAAATGAAACAAAAAACAAAAAAGCACACTTTTTAGTTCATGAAACTACATACTACGGAACAGATATAAACTATGATGTACAAATTCTTAGCATGCTGGAATTCGAATGCTCAGTTGAGAATGATTTCAAAATTTCTCTGACATTTTACTCTTTAAACCTTTCATTTTCATTTGTAGAAGGTGTTTGATCTTCTACAGAACCACAAATGTATCGATGGAGAAGAATAGCTAAAATGGAAATTCACCCTATTACACAGAAGAGCACAGCAAACAACACAATATCTGCCACTAAACCCTAATATTCTGCAGGCTTAAATTGGTTGTGTTCCAATCAAACAAAGTGTATAACAGCAGAGTGTAGAGTCTTCTATTGGCCAGTACACATCTGTCCATCCAAATCAGATGTGCAAGAGTCTCCACAAAAATCCGACTGTTCAAAACTGCGACAACATTTGCTGATAGTCTCTAGAAGCCAGCTAACAAAAATGATTTCATATGCAAGCTATAATGCCACAACTCTTTTCCTTTCCTTCTTCCTTCACAATAGAAATTATGTTTGCCTATTGGGAATACGCATGATGAGAAGGGGGAGTAGGGGAAGATCACCAAATCTAAACAATACTTCTGGCACGAAGTACTGAATTCAAATGGCTTCTCCTGCCATTCCCTAAGTTGGCCAAATACAAAACCAAGGTTGATTGAGAGCAAAAGCTTCTGCTTTCCTTCAAATGAACATGAATTATGGTCTTGCATAGTGGACATCTATCTATATAATGAACAGTGTGACTTTTTCTGTCAGTTTCTTTGTTTCTCAGTTTATTATACTTGATAAAAATATCTGCTACCCACCATTTGAAACAGAGAAATTATGTCATTTAAATGAGTCCAGTTACTTTTCAATAAAACCTCAGATGAAATTAATAAGATGTAAACATTTATTTATACTATTAATTGCTTTGAAGTAGCAAATTATTCAGTCAAGTAAAAGAATGTAAAGAAACCAGTAGAACTTCACAGAAACATGAGTAGCTATTTTTACCAAATGCTTTATAACTTCGATATATATATATATATATATATATATATATATATATATATATATATATATATATATATACATAAATACATATATATATATTCTAAAATAAAAAAAATCATAGGAATTCAAATATATCTGTGATATAATAAGTAATAACTAGTTGTAAAATAGAATTCAAAGTTCAAAGCGAAAGACATCAGCACTCAAATTCCTTGGAGCAAAATTTGCCCATTTGTGTACATTCCTTTTGGAGGAAGAGGAATTCCATTTTTAGCATAAGCAAAAACATTCTGCTTAGCAGTTTTGTACAAAATATGCATCACCTACTGTGTATACTATATAAAGTTTTTAGCTATGAATTTGATAAAATACCAATTGATCCATAACAATGGATGTAAATTTATGACATTAAGTGTAAATTGTTTTAATTTTTACATCTTTTGCTCAATGTTATCAGCCGGTTATTGTTTTCATAAAAACTCTGTCCCAAAGTGATCACAAAAGGCAGCTTCCTCTATATATGTGCCATATGTTTTGCATATTGAACCAACTTAACAAATCCATAAAAAATGAAATTAAAAATAAAAGAAGCAAAATTAGAAATAAACAAGGCAAAATATGTCAAGGGATTTCAATATTCAATTAGTGTAAGTGCCTTAAGCAATATAGTATTCACATGTAATTGGGACTGGCAGTTGATCAAAAATCAAGAATTATATTCATTAGCCTCATCATTAGCAACTAAGAAGGGTTGTCTCCCCTGGAGAATTCTTACAGAATTAAAATACCCACCGTGCTTGCAGAACAAAACATTAGGTGAGTGATTGTTTGTATGAAGCTTAAGGAGAAATATTTTAATGTCAGAAATGTCTCAGTACTTCCACAAAGGAAATTGCTTGACATGAACTCCCATCTCTGTGGGCTCTCACACATTGCAATTTCCCGCGAGATTTACATCAATCAACACCAGATCTTATTTGCTGCCTCTGATATTCCATCATAACATGATGAAGAAAAAATGTAAATTACCTTATCTTGAAATTAGATCCAGTGAAGGGATTTGTTTACTATATTGAAAACTGATCTCTCCAAGTTTGGGGAACAAGGAAGAAAACTAATTAATTACTGTTGCTTCATGAATTTTTCAGTAGCAAAATTAGAATCCTTCCCAAATCATAATACAGATAATAAAAATTTGAGGAATTTTCATTTTCGCTTTGGTGGTGTACAGAATAAGGATTTAAAATGTCAGGCACTCAATGACTGTACTGTTGGTTGCATTTATGCTAAAACATAGTTGAATATAAAGTCTGTCCAGAAAGTATCCATCTATTAAATATCAATAGAAAAAAAAACAGCCTACCTAGGGAAATGGCACTTATTCCCACTCAAAGTTTTTCTCAGGGGACTTCAGCGAACTCTTAAACATATCCCTTTCACATTTTAAAACACTCTACAAAGTCTTAATCAGCCGCCTTCTTGCATTTTCCTCAATCTTATCCATGGTCTGAAATCTCTTTGGGAAAAGCCAGAATCACAGGAAGCCAAATCTGGACTAACAATCGTGGGTGATGTGATATTTTCTAAGAGAACTCTGCATGAGATATGAAGAACGATTTGCTCAATCATTGTGAATTGCATAGTACTCAATCTCACACAATGATGTCTCACTACCGACTAAGTTATCCCATGTGAGAGAGTCCGTTCATGCATGTACAGTAAGATCCCATTTGATTGGTTGCCAAATTACATCAAAGTTCTAGAGATATTCAAGATGGCAGGATACTCCATGGACATACCTTGTATAACATGAAGCCTCCAAAATACACGCATAGACCCTCATTCAATGCTTATGGGCATATGCTGAACTACGTATAGCCAAAGACAAAAGTGACAAGAAAAGTGGGTGGTACAAGGAATGGATGTTAGAGACTTTAATTGCATAACACTGACATGAGTTGCTCATTTGTTTTGACCTTGGCTTACTTGATTGTAAAGCAGGTGTTAGCAACTTGATCCTACAAATCATTGATTATGAACTGGATCATCATTAGGTATGTCAAAATATAAGTGTGCATCAGATCTAATTTAACTGAAGTTGATTCCTATCAGAATCCATCAATCAGAATTGTCATCAGATCTGTCTACAGTTTTCACTTTTTAAGTTGGTCTAGCTGGCTGGTTATTTATGTATTGTGTATATAGGCTGTACCAATCGTGCCAGGTAACTGAAAATTTAGATATCTACTTTTCTTTACGTCTAGAAAAAAAAAAAAATTTTTTTTTTTTTTAAATTCCCCTGAAATAGGTTTCCAGTTGGGGACTCAATGAGCAATGTAAATTTTGGCTAAATTGACTCCTTAGTTTGTGTCCAGCAGCATGCATGCCTGTTTTTTGAAAATTCAGATTCTTTTAGTGATCACTTCCCATCAAAAGATGAGAGAAGTACCAATTTCGTAATCTATTGCCCATAACACAGCATGCTGTCAAAAGATTAAGTCAAGTGACAGTTTCTATTGAGTGATTAACCAGACCTATTTATTTTGCTATATTCCAATTATTAACATTTTATTCAATCCAACATGGAGCAAATTGAAATATGTTCAGACGATTGTTAACTGGGATACAAAATGACCCATTTGTTTATTTATCTTCTCTGAATTTATCTACAATACAAACACCTCATTAATTAACAGCAATTTTAAGGAAATTTTGTATGTTTTATGAAACACTTTTCTCAAAATTAGGACCTCTTTTTCTCATGTATATACTATATATTTCAGATATTTTCAAGATCTTGTAAATTGGACTGAAGTTTACCTCAAACGGGTATTCATAAAATAATGTGATGCACTAGAAAATAAATACAGATGATTACCTTGTTTGATATCGTAAGAGCTATTGTTACAAAAGGAAATTTCCCTATGAATATTGAAATATCAAAAAAATAGTCAAAATCTGTTTAATCTATGCAATGTCAAGCAATGTATTATATAAATATGTGAGAATATATAAGCACACACTCAGTTTGCCTCTCTTATTCTCTCTCTCTGTCCGTCTCTCTCTCTCTCTCTCTCTCTCTCTCTCTATATATATATATATATATATGTATACATACACACAGACACACACACATATGTGTGTGTATATATATATATATATATATATATATATATACATACATGCACACAGACACACACACATATGTGTGTGTATATATATATATATATATATATATATATATACAGACACACACACACACACACACACATATATATATATATATATATATATATATATATATATATATATATATATATATATACAGAGGTATCGCCTTGCTTTATGCAACTTTTTTGCTTTTCGGAAAAAAGGGTTTGACATTAGTTTTGCAATAAGCTGTTATACAGAAGTGTGCACATTCTTCCTTGCTCTCCTGTACTAGCCACCATCCCAAACTCTGATGATTAAGCCTGATATACCACCATCTTGGGATCTTGAAATATTCAAAAGATTTTCCTGTATAAATTAATATTAATTGCTTCTTCAGCTTACACCGTTTTGGCTAAAAGATTTTTATAGGGATACTTCAATTTCATATTACAGTAGACATCTGATATATATATATATATAGATAGATAGATAGATAAATAGATTAAGATAGATTGACAGTTATGAACAGACACAGATATGAACACACTGAGAAAGATTGATAAATAGATAGATAGATGCATAATAAGAGGCATTTTATATTGATTGTGCTTTGTTGGACTGAGGAAAACTTGATAGTCTAAATAAAATTAGCCCTGTGGGAAAAAATCTCAGCCAAAAGACAATTATCAATATTGTCTTTTTTTTACCAAACTTGACGTGTACAATGATAAATTGCCAGAAGTATGAAGTGAAGTTTTTCCCACTCCTTGTGGAAAGTTAATTATTCTGACTTCTTCACTTATTCCCAAATGAAACCAAAATATATACTTTGATAGCAGAATCATTAATCTTTTTGATTTGAAGTAATTTTTGCAAGATGACTAATAAATTTGCAAGTTATCTGTTGTACGTTTACCATGATTGATTTTTATGTATTTACTGAAATTAGGAAACTGGGATCTTTTGAAAAAGGGGAGGGAGTAGAAAGCAAATATGGAGATGGGATATATTTCAAGAGGTGGGCAAAAGGATATATATTTGGAATGTATCTTAATGGCAACAAGGTTACATGATAGGCATTAAACCTGAGGAGAAGGGGCTGCACTTGCATATAAAGGACTTTATTGTATGGATAAAGACAGCAATGCTAATTATTGATGATAATATCATTTATTTATATTATATCTATATTTATGGAAGTTTAAGATCATTGTAATTGTTCAAATAACAAGCTTCCAACTGTATCCTATAATAGATAGATAGATAGATAGATAAAGAGATAATGATTTAAGTTTGGAAGGAATCTTGTTTTAGTTTGAAGTAAATGTAACAAATGTGGCAGGAAGATCGCAGTCAACAGAAATAGGTTTGCGCTGCAGGGTTTTGTGAAAGCAGTTCTTTTCTAGATTTCTTTTATATTCTGTTTCATGGGGTCCATGGTGTATAACAGCGGAATTGCACACACAGTGAATCTATAATATCGTATTATAAGTGCCACCAGGGATATATCTCCTGAGATGCTGGTAAATGTGTTCTTCAGCTGAGCTACCCATTTGATACGAGAACAATACTGGGTTCCAACAGAGATACATAAATATTCAAAAGATACTTACTTTTTAAAAAATTTTGTCTGATATAATATGATAAGATCTGCTAATTTTTCTTCCTTCTTTTTGTGTAAAAGGATAAAGAGAAAGCTTATAGCAAAGCGTAAGGTCCCAAGTGCCTGATATACATCTATCTAGCCCTGAGTAAAGAGTGAAAATGAAAGCTCCTATTCTATCTGTGATATAAACTTTATGATAAATCACTACCTCCATTGAGAATTGAACCCAAGTTGCCAGTACAGAAGTCATATTCCTTAACCATGCAGCAATGCCTTTATACCACCTGAGACCCTAAAGTATGTGATATAATCTGATGGTGGGAGGAATGTATGTTAATAACTAAAGATTGCCTATTTACTCAGATATAGTGGGGATTGTTGGATAATTTGAAAGATGCTACCTAGCAAAGACACAAGGGTCTATACTAACATATGTGCAGATAATCTGTGATAGATAATAAAGCTTATCCGGTCAAAGTACACTATGGCTTATTTCACCATATTTTAGATTTTGAGCAAGTCTTTCAACTCTTCCCCAACAATTGCTCATTATCATCACTATATTTGAAGGATGATGTTGTTCAAGATCACTGAGTTGCTGTATATATCTCTAGAGTTCTATTTATCTATTCGTGTCTATCACTCTTCACATATGTATGTATTTGTTAATTTTATGTGGCTTTAAGAGGTTAATTGATTTTGACTTTTGCTTTGTTTAATGATTGTTAGAATTTTTTTCTGAAAATTATGTATAATTACAGATTCTGTACAAAAGAATAATAATTAACTTCTTCACTACTTCACCAGTTAAGCAACATTAATTACGCAGTGTCCCCCTCTTTTGAAATTCGTACCCTGCCTTCATTTTGTCCTCTGCACACTGCTGTGACTAATACTTGCTTTCCAGCAATGCAATTCAGTCTCTGGGAAATACCCATTAGTCTATTCTTGGACTACACATGTCAGCGAAAAAATGTTCACACTGAAGATGTTACTATTGCATTATTTTCATCTATATTGAAATGATTTCATAAACTAGTTTTGTGATGACTAAATAGACTTTTAATGGCTTTGTATCTATTGACATTACATGTGTGCATATACATATATATATATATATATATATATATATATATATATGTGAAGTTGTAATATATGTATGTTTGCACTCTTATTACTCTAGTAAACTACTCAACCAAGACAAAAAGAAAATTATAATCAAATTCAGCATGTCCCAATTTACATTCAGCCCACATTTTTTGATCAAATTTGGGGAAAAATTAATTTTCATAGATTTCTTTCACGTTTTATGCATTTTAATGTGACCAAATATTATTCAGCTAGAGCCATTACCAGCAGTCAGTTAGTGTTTTAAAAAGTAGACCATGTGTTTGTCCCCAAGGCTTATTGAGGTGGCCGTATACAAATATGATCCAGCCATGTAGCTACATTCCCCCGGGGTGGTAGTGCCTTCCGCAGGAGCTAGCTAAAAATCAGCCCTGCATATATACATATGAATAAAAACAAAAACTCAGAAAAAATTCTCAATACTGAATTTCAAATGCCTTTCACTATTCATAAATATATATGAGTATCTATCTATCTATCTATCTATCTCTATATATATTTATATATATGTATATGTGTGTGTGTGTATGTGTGTAGATGACAAATCTATCTTTCTTTTTGGGGGTTTCTTGGTCTCTTTATAACTTCATGTTGTATAGACTCCCGAATGGCTGTACCTCATGGGCTCTAAGTTTTTGTAAAAAAGTAATTTAACCCCACAATTGATATAGGATAGGTGTTGCTGACCCCAAGTGACCACTAAAGGCCAATCTAGGTTCAGATCGATTCCTGCATTTTCAAATCTAAAGGAAAAGGCTGCAACCCGTGGACTTGAAATTTTTGCACAAGTGTAACTTGATTCCAATATTAACAAAAAAGACACTGCTTGCGGATGATTTCTAAAGGCCAATTCAGGGTCTGGTCTTTGTGGTCAATCAGTTTTGATCTTTTCAAATGTGAGAGTGACAGCTACATCCTATGGGCTGCAAGTTTGTATACAAGGGTAACTTGACACCGGGATGAACAATGGATAGGTGATGGTGACCTAGAACAGTCAATTTATAGACAGGTCAATTTTCGCATTTTCAAATTTGATGGCGACAAATCAATTTTCCCAAATATTTTTTGTCCATTAACTGGTGGGGGTTGGTGTACACCCCCTAATTCAAGTTTATGAAATCTCTATGAAATATGATTTGCTTTCCCCAAGTTTTGAAGATTTTCTCAGTGTGTGTTTACACGCCCGGCTGGTGAGCTGGGGGTGTAAGTTTACTTCCCACTCAAT
This sequence comes from Thysanoteuthis rhombus, assembly GCA_963457665.1. Classification (NCBI taxonomy): domain Eukaryota; kingdom Metazoa; phylum Mollusca; class Cephalopoda; order Oegopsida; family Thysanoteuthidae; genus Thysanoteuthis; species Thysanoteuthis major. The sequence continues at coordinate 34,987,746 of OY735214.1, forward strand.
TGATATTTTATGAAATCTCTCTAAAATGTAATTTGTTTGAAATTTGTTATAACGTGTTTGGTGGTTCAAGGTACACCAGATAGTATAAATATATATATATACATATATATATATATATATATATATATATATATATATATATATATATATATATATATATAGGTAGATAGATAGATAGATAGATATCACTAAATTAGTTTTTCACCATAATCTTTGTTGTTGATGCACTCAACCTAAAGCTTCTTCATTAATCACATAGATCAGACATTATACAATTAAAATTTCACCGCAAATACATATTATACTATGAAAATTTCGGTTCAAATACATATGATACAATGAGAATTTTAGATCAAACATATATACATATATATGTGTATACATATATATATATATACATATATATATATGTATATATGTATGCACACACCCACACATCAATTTATCAATTCAAGCTATACACATACACATGCATGTAGATGCATACATATACATTGTTTAATATGAAAAAATTTTCAATATTACTGTTTTGGGGGATATATCCATAAGATCATTACACAGACTATTTTTACATTGTTTATACAAATTCATCTAGGTCTTACTAGATTTCCTTTAGATTTATAACATTTTTATATACATAATCTCCACTTTATTTATATGGAAGTACTGATATTTTTCAAGCATAAGTTTATGAATATTTTCATGAGATTATTACCTTGAGTTTTTCTTAATTTCAACGAGCTGTAATTTTTTTTTGAAAATATTTCTTGATAAGATAATTTTTGTATTCATATGCAATGGAGTTATTTGCAAATATTTTGTCACATACAAGTTTACAAAAATGATTACATCAATTATTTTCTCATGTATATAACCATTTTTTATAGATTTTTAATATTTTGTAAAGATTACTGATCAGAGAAATTTTTACACTTCTTGATGAACTAGTTGAAACAGTTTTTTATCATCTTCTCACGTAATTTTTTGAATAAATAGTATGCAAATTTGTATCTTCAATGATCTTTCTCTCTCTCTCTGTCTGTCTCTCTCTCTATCTTTCTGTCTCTCTATCCGTCTTTCTGTTTTTCTCCCTCTTTCCCTCTATATATATACATCTATCATGCTGTATATCTGCATCAATATACTTTTTAAAGATTTTGTAAACTTTTTCACTTATAGAATTTAAAATATTTTCTCAAGTATTTCCACAACTGTATATATTTTGAATAGTAGTTTTATTTCAAAGGTGATTAAAGAGATTATAAGCTTATGAACAGTTTCATTTCATACATTTTAATTGGAAATTATGTGTATGCATGTTTATAAATATGTGTAAAATTATCATTGCGTTTGTTCCTAATAACTATATCAACATTCAAGTATTCCTCTTCATATAATTCTTCTGAATATTCTATTTATGATTAATATAAAGTATTTCTCTTGATATTTGCATGTACAGGTTTTGATATATTTGATAGCTTTAAAAACATATTTATGTATACAAATGTCCAAGCATATGCATGCGTGTACATAGATATGTTTACATGCATATGAAAACACACATTTATATATCTATGTATACAATGAAAACATAAATATATGTGTATATTTGTGTGCAAAGACACACACACATACACATGCACACACGCAAAATAATATACGTGTATGTGTGTTTAAATATATATATATATGTATGTGTATATATATATATATGTATATATATATATATATATATATATATATATATATATATATAGAGATAGATAGATAATAACAAAATAACTATTTATGTATATGATATATATTTTCATGCCCAGACACACACACACACACATTTCATATAATACAAAGATGTGTGTATATAGATTATATGCGTAGGCGCAGACACACACATTCACACACAAAGATATATATATTCATATATATGATGAGAAGATAAACACACACACACACACACACACACACATACATATACATACACACACACACACATATATATATATATATATATATATATATATATATATATATATATATATATATATATACATATATACACAGTATATATTTGCATGCACTAACACAGAAACACATTCACACACATACACATATGAAAAGAGATATAAAATCCATTCACTTTCTGGAGATGCAAATAAGAATAAATCCTTCTGTTTGCTGATTCATAAGAAGTCATCAAAAAAGAAATCTTTTTCATTCTACAATTAATGCTTTATGTCCATTTTGTGTACAAATATATTACCACATTTGTTTTTGTTTATATATTATGTATAAAATCATTTACAAAACACAAATCTGTGAGTTCTTGAGTTAGGCTTTCCTTTCATATTTTCTGAAGGAAATTCAAAAGGCTTCAGTGTATGCCCACCAAAACAACAGTCAGACAAAATTTTCAGTAGGAAGAAAAGTGGTTTTTCCTTTGAATGAATCAGATATTAGAATATAGAAAAAAAATGAGGGAAGGAGATTGAAGACTGTATTTTCATAATAATATTCCTCCATTGCCTGTATATTTTGATATTGGTTCTTGTCTGCTCATAGTGTAGTGGTTAGCTTGCTGGTGTTACACACTGTTGATAGTGAGTTTGATCTTTCACTGAGTGAGTGGTTGAAAATATGACTTTGATGAGCGTGCATATATTCTCGTTTTCTGTATGTACGTGTGTGTGTGCGCGTGCGTGCATTTGTTTGTATTTGTCTTTGATAAGTGACGGCCAGATAAAAAGCTGTCAATAAAAAAAAAAGTTGAAAAGAGATGGAAGAAGAGAAAGGAAGAACATGGGGGTGTATAGAAAAGAATTAAGGGTTGTGGTCCGTGGGACATTATCAACATATACTTGTACATCATCATTGTAGCCTGTTAGATAACTTTATGTGTGTGTGTGCTTGCGTTAACATATACAGGTTTCCCCCTGCTATCCAAAAGAAGAGCATTTCTATGAAAAAAAAGAACTTTCATAAGCTGAATTAACGTAAAATGGAGAAAAAATCATTATTAAATGATGTGGCTGAATTTTTCCAATCATCCCCAAACCCCCACAATGGTGATGATAAACATAACCGTATGGGAATTCTCTGGTTAAGGGGGGAAAGAGCTTGGTTTTCTCACAAATTTTCACAGTTTTGCCCGAATAATACTGATTTACCCAAAATTTTACACTGTTTACACTGATGGTATGTTATGTTGTGCACTGCCTCTCCAATGGCTCACAACAAACGCTAAACGCTATTTTCACTTTTCACCTTTTTTCATGAAAGCAAAAATGAGGCAAATACAAACTTTTGAAAAGCAGGGGGATACCTGTATTTGTATTCTCAGTTTTTTCATACACTTCTACAGCTATTTCTATCTTTTATATTTACCTTAACTTTCTCAACTCATTTTTTTTTCATTCAAAATTATCTAATGGAACTCTGAAAACTCTTTGGAAGGGAATGAAAATGAAATTTTTAAAAAAATATTCATGATCTCTTTCTTTTTTTTTTTTGTTTATGCTTCTTCACAAAAAAACAACAACAACAACCAACCAAGCATCTTATTTTGAAGTTGTGAAATTGTAGCCTTTACAAATAATCAAATTTAGATAATCCTTGAAGGACACTTTAAAAGAATTTAGAAAACTGAAATCGAGCAGGTGAGTAACTAAATTCAATACAAATTTCACCACATCGATAATTAGATATGAAAACAAATATACAGAAAGTAATTTGTTCAAATATCATAGAATGACACACTAAAAACAAAACAGATCCCCCATCCAATCAACAAAGCACATAACAGACTTCATATCAGCAAACATTTTGCAAAGTGATTTAAAAAAGAAACTACCATATCTTTAGCAAAAGTGATGCTGCTACCCACTATTATTATTTACATATACTGTTATTCTTTGCATCAACATATATATATATACTATGTACTATTACAATACATATATGTATAACACAGATATATATAACGTGTATGTGTAGTGATAAAAACTTGATGCAAATTCAACAAAAATGCACGGACTTGAAAAACTTTGCCTCACCAGTTCTGAAAAACTCAATATCATCAACAAATCATTTGTATATTAACATCTGCAATCATTAAACTTGCTTTTGGGTTTTTTTGAATTATGCTATATGAAAATAGATGAAGAAAATAAGTTTGGAAAAAGATGAAAATGTACTCGCTGATTTGAGTTTTCTATTCATTTCATGCCAGTTGAGAAAAACTCAGTAACTTAGTCACAACTTGATCATTATTTGCAGTTGTGGTCCATCTACTTATCAGACTAATAAGGAAAAATGACAGATAAAAAGCGTGTTCAATGTTGTCAAAAAAAAAAAATTACTCACCAGTCTAAGTTTGAATTTTCTAAATGGCAGTTATGAAAAATTAGCTCCCAATGTGGAAAATCAATTGACTTTTAAGCTGCTAAATGTCTCACTTTGAGATTTCTTTACTGTCAGTTGCATGAATTGTACAAAGTATCTAAAGTGTGAAACTATAGATATATTTTGCTGACAACTGAAACCCAATAACATAGGCACACTGCACGCACACTTACAAAGTGAAACTCCAAGTAAGTAAAGGAAAAAAAAAAAGATAACAACTACTCATGCAAGTGTTGAAATCTGTGCAAGTTTCAAGAATAATAAAAACTGTGATATTAAAATTGAAAAAAAAGTTGGGAAGAGAAAAAAAAAACAGGAAGCAGAAAGAAACAAACTTACCTGCGGGCGTTAATTCCAACTGAAGACGTTTTTCCCGCGAAGAGATCCTCAGGAAGAAGTCTGTTGCTACTGCCGCTGCTGTAACATCAATGTTTAATGTTTATGTGCTTTATGGTTCATATGAGAGGGAAGTCAGCAGTCCTGCTAAGTGTGGTCTATGCGTGTGTGAGTGCCATGCCTGTGCGTGAGTCCCCCTATGTGTCTGTGTGCGCGTACATGTGTAGATGTCTGTGTTTGTGTGTCTGTGTGTCCGTGTGAATAGCTGTTCCACTCACTGACACACTGATGTACTTCTCATGGGATGAAGCCAAGCCACCCCCACCCCCACATCACTCAGCCCTACCCCACTCACACCTCCTCCCCTTTGCTCCTGCTCTGTTCCTTTGGAGCCGAACGCGTATCTCTTTTTTATGCATGCGTCTCTATAAGTTTATGAAAACACTCATGCATAAATGAGAATATACCTGTGGGGTTTTAGTGCGGTACATGGCATCTCTGACCTCTGCCTCCCATCACGCTCTGCTAAGATGCGGCTACTTGTCTTTCATGATTTTCCTTTCTTCTCTCTATTCCTTGTAGAAACGATGCTACCTCAGCTTAATCAAGCCGCAGAACTGTACCCCTATCTTTTATAATAAGTTATAATTTGGCCCTTTCTAATGGGAATCAGTCAGAGAGAGAAATCGAAAGCATTAATATGCGGCCCTGCAGTTAGGCAGAAATCTTCAGATAAATGAACATTTTTCTTTTATTTTGATTGAAAGCAAATAACAGTTCAAAGTTCGCGGAGGAACATCTCTTCATTTTTCTTTTTTGTTTTCTTTTTCTTTTGTATTATAAGTACATATTACTATTATTTCAAGGTTCTCTCCTTCTTTTCCTTTGATTTTCTTAATCTCCTCTTTCATTTCTTTTTACTCTTCACCTTTTTTTCACCTTATCATTTATTAGAGCCACAGGGACATTATTGATGGGTTCCACTACCAGCTGTGGTCTCCTGTGTGAGGAAGGAAGAAGTTGATATTGCTCAGTAGTTAATCTCACCCTATCCTTTCCTCATCCCCACTCTCTTTATATGCATCTATATATACTTACAAGTAGAGACACATATTGCAGTATATGTATATATATATATGTGGAGTGTGTATGATCAAGTATATATCTGTTATAATGTTTTAATGTATTGATATATATATAATGGAGTGTGTATGTATGTTTGTACTCTTTTAAGTTGAGAACTATGTATCACAGAGGAAAAATAAAGGCATATTTGAAATCAGCAGGTTGTAATTTACCTACACCGCACATTTTTAAGTCTAATTTTGTAACAAAAAAAGTATCAATTAGTATGGGGTCTGCATCTACCCTAACTTAGAAAAGAAGGCTTTTAAAAATGTTTTTTCCTTTTTTCTTTATTGGAGGTTTTCCCAAAAACTAATAGTTAGACTCCAGGAACAATATCAACATCATTTGAGGAAGGTTTTTGAACCATTCATTATTTCAAGTTTAATCTAAATTTCAACAAAAAGAAAAATCTGTTTCTGGCTGCCTCTCATATTTGTATGAATTCATAATTAAAGGAGTGAAATGTTAAAGGGATTTTCCCCCTTTTTGTGGTAAAATTGAGGGAAAATCTTTTTTCCCCTTTTAGGAATCAAAATTGGAGGGGAACTTTTCCACCCTTCAAAGGGTCAAAAGTGAAGGGAAACTTTTCCTCTCAAGTTGGCAAAAGTGAAAGTAAACTTTTGTTCAACCTCAAGGGGTCAAAAGTGATGGAAAACTCTTTCCTCCTTTGAGGGATCAGAAGTCAAAGGAAACTTTTTTTACAAGTCTGAAAGCTTTAGTCCTTTTTTCTCTCCTCAAATATTTAACCTGGCATAGGTAGGTACTTCAGCTAGTATCTGAATTGAACGTATTCTATATTTCTCCACAATTAATAAATGCAATGCTATCTCTATGTGATTACATTTATGAGCAAGAGTTGAGTAGGTAGTTATTCTCACTCAATCATTTTCTCATCCTGATTTCCCTCCATATACATTTACATTTACATATCTATATATATATATATATATATATATATACACACATACATATATATATATATATATGTATATATATATATATATATATATATATATATATATATATATATATATATATATGCGTAAGTAAATGATCCACTTAATTTGGCCCTACTGACCATCCAGTTCTGTGTAGGGCTGGGATAAAATGGCTGCCTCTGGGTCTGAAGCAAAGGTTTCGATCCAACCTCATGGTACTGGAAGGGATGTTGGATAGTGTATTGCCACACTGAAGAGTTATAACACAATGAAAACACTGTCTGTTGATAACACAATTATTAATCATCTTTATATATATATATATATATATATATATATATATATATATATATATATATATATATATATTTCGTAAACTTACTGCAAGATGTTTTCATGAAAAATATAAAACAAAACTAAACATGCAGAAATGTACTTGTGCTGTATTTGATTTCCCACCAACATAAAGGCGGAAGGGCGTCATTGTACATCTGGAAGACACTCATACTTCTAGACTTTGCACCAAGGCAGAGCTGGTGTCAGTGCACAGTCCATCCGAGAAGACACTCAATCTGCAAGTGTTTTTGTTTTTCTAACTGCATTTTGAGTGTTATAACTCTGCTTCTGAGTGCCGCCATGAGATGATGTACATTTATCACTAAAGAGAAATTTCATGCCTCTGCCCAGCAGGAGGAAGGAGTTTCTGTGATTCTTGTGAAATTTTGATTTTAATTGATCTAATCAGAATGCCCTTAAATGAGTACATGGAAAGAAGTGTTTTTTTTTTAAATTTTACATTATGAGTCATCCTGTGACATAACAGCATATAACATGCATATTCCTGCCAATATATGCGACAAATATTATTTCATATTAAATAGTTTGTGAAATTATAACACTTTGTCATACTTCTTTTCCTTTCTTTTTAATGTTTATGTATTACAGGGTAGACTGGGAAATCAGATTCAACTATTGGAGACAACTTTATAAGAAAAACTCTAAAATATTCAAATTGGAAATATCCAGTTCAAAATATAATGTATTTGCATCTAATAGTGAGAATGGGTCTATAGATCATATATACTTACATTGTGTATATGTGTATGTATGTATGTATGGATGGCTGCAATAAGCATATATCTATATGATAGGCATATTTTGACATGCAAACAAAATGAATTGAACTGTTTGCCTACTTGATGTAATCAACATAGAAGAGACCTGCAGTTTCAAGAAAGACTGATGACTTTTCAGCTGAAAAAAATCAAGAAAATAAAAATCAACGAATGATCTTTTCCAAATACCCAGCTCAGTTATCTTCAAGTATGCAACAGCCTGTAAAAGAGAGCGGGAAAGAGAAAGAGAGAAAGAGGCGGTGCTGTTATAGGTTGGAGAAATACAGTGGCATATTTCCTGTCAATTAGAGTGGTCAGTGTTCAAGCTACAGTTAATGTTAAGATTTAGAATGCTGATTTTCAAGGCAGGTAGACAGGCGCTAACTATTCAGAATATTGATGTAACACTCTTTCTTGCCTCCATTCTTTCTTTTTAGCTATGTATCGGACCGCTAAACTTAGTCACATACACGCACAAGTGGTCATTAAATGAATACTAAATTCATGTGCGTTTTATTTATATGGATATAGATAATATCTTTTTAGATTTCCAAATGATTTTTTCTCTCTACAGAGATAGGAAGATAAATTGATAATCACATACACACATATCTATCTATCTTTCTATGTATTTCTTTCTTTCTCTTCTCTCCCTCTCTCTCTTCATATATATATATATATATACATATATATACATATATGCATAATCAATTATACATATATATTATCAATTATATATATATAGATGTTTATGAATATGTCTATATATGTATATGTATGTAAATATATTTATATTTACATATATATATAAATATATATATGAATATTTATTGATGTGTGTATATATATATATATATATATATATATATATATATATATATATAAATATTTATATATGTATTTTTACATATATTTATTCATTTATTTATTTATACATATATATAAATATTTATATATATAAATATAATATATATATGTGTGTGTGTGTATATGATATATATATATATATATATATATATATGATTGATTTTTATGTTTTATCGCAGAATCTCTCCCTCGTCATCTCATTCCAAAAAGAAAGTCACTTGAAAATTTTCTGATTCAATGGGGATAGGGTGGCGAGCAAGATCCCAAGGCCTGTGGGGAATTTGTTTTCCTTCCTTGAACTGCATATTTATTTCCTTGGTTGAACCCTAACCCAACACCAACAGTCTCCCAGACCAGGCCCTTGCACCTTCCCCCTCCCCACACTGTATTCTGTCCCCATCCCCATGAGTGAGTGAGTGAGTGAGTGAGAAGATAAAGAATTTCTATCGGTTTATGGTAACACTTTTGCAAAGACAAAAGGAAAGAATTATTCCGCTTAACTCTGACCACTCAGCTCTACCTGCACACACACACACACTCACACACACACAAATGCTCACCCACATACACACATGTAAACACATACTCACTCACGTACACACACTCTCATGCACGCATGTGCATACACACACACACACACTCACGTATATGTACACACACATACGCACACAAACACAGACATGCATACACACATGTATACACATTTACTACCCTGTTTCTGATTATCTTCTCTCACTTTCTCTCTCTCTATACATCCAACATTTCCCACCCTATGTCCATTCATATCTCAATAGCTGCTGAGCCAATCCAGCTGTTATTAAGAAAGGTAGAGATCAGACTTGATCTACAAACTATCGTGCCAATAGGAATGCAAGCACACTTATGAAATCTAGTTGCAACCACCCGGCTCATAACTGATACATATAACATATACGAATGAATGAATGAATGGCTTGGCTTCGCAGACAAAGATTTTGCAAAGGTTTCCCCTGACTATGTGATCCTTACAGGGCCATGTACATTAAATAACCCTCTAGTCTGCACTATGAAGTTTTAAGGCATGATGCAATGTGTGCTTTAAATCAAGGGTTTGCATCATATGGTCCATCAAGGTGCTAGATCAAATATTACATTCATCACGTAATAATGGGAAATCATTTGAAATAGAGTTTCAATGTAATGTAATGTAATTTATTATCATTTGATCAGATCATATATCCATTTCTTACTAACATGATTGAGCACATTGGAGGAAACAAATAGAGCAGATATAGACCTTGAATGAACAAAATAAGAATTTGGAGTCAATCAGTTATTTGGGCCTTTACATCCATCATCATCATCATCATCATCATCTTTTAACGTCCTCTATTGTGGGCGTTGCGGAGCCAGTATTTAAAAAATTTGTGTAGTTCATCTCTTCATCTTGTATTCTATCAGCCTCGGTCTCACATGTGATCTCTGGGGATTGATGTTGTGAGTCATGATGTCCATCAGTTGTCTGCCATTCTTGCAACATGGCCGGCCCATTACTATTTAAGTTTTCTAATAGGTTCTATGATGTCTCGCACTTCCGTTTTCTTCCTCATATACTGCATGTAAGGTAATTCTCTCAAGTGCACATTGCATGCTTCTCAGTTTGTGAGTCTTTCTCTTGGTTAGGTTCCATGTTTCGGCTCCATAAGTGACCATTGGGAAGATGCATTGGTTTTGTACTCTTCTTTTAAGGATTATTAGGATCATCTTGTTTTTGGAGGTTGAGCTTGCCCTGTCAAAGGTTTGCCATCCTAAGACGATTCTTCGCTTAATCTCTTCCTCCTTTGTGGGTTTCATAGAGATTTGTTGTCCTTGGCAGATGAAGTGGTCTATTTTCCCCAGTTTTGCATCTTTAATTCTGACAGTTATACACTACTGATTGATCAATGGTAAGAGCAACACACATATATATATATTGTATGTATGTATATATCATTACATATATAAATCTAATTGTCTATAAGTATGGTTTTTTATGCTTAATAGTGGTGAAAAAAGGAGGCAAGGTAAGAAAAAAATAATGTGATTCCTGCAGCAGTACCAGCAGCAACCATTTATACTGTGCAGTGAGTCAACTAGCCGATTTATTTTTATCAGATGACATATTGAAAAACACTACTTCTCAAACTAGGGACCACATAAAGATTACTTGGATTTGCAGAAATATTGGGAATAATTATGTAATGATAAAAAAATACTTTAAAGTCATACTTTCATAAACTGGCATAAAGTAAGGGCCCAAGTCAGCATTATAGTTACAATGTAAATAGACTAACCCCCAACCCCTAAAAATTTGTCTCCGTCCATAGCAGACAATTGCAGAAAGTAACAAAGGACTTATCGATTGAAAGCACCAAAAGTTACTTTTGAAAAAAATAACAAAAAACCGATTTTATGCAGTTTTCCGCCTTACTTGTTAAATGAATATTAAAAATTTTTGAATACAACTCAGGCTGTAAATCTACAGCATTCAGTAAACAGTGAAGATTGGAAGCAAAGAATCAGCTGTTGGAGTAAATAATCTTTTTTTCCATTTGTTGTGTAGTGTACAAAGAAGTTTTCTCCCTGTTATTTTCCCGGAAGGTGCTTTCAAGGTTTGCAGTAAATAGTTTAGGTGAAATTGTATCCCCTTGTCTCACTCCTCTTCCAGTCTTCATCCTTTTTATATCTTTATGCAGTCAAATTGTTACAGAGCCATTTTTGTATATATTCATAATAGCTTTTGTATAATTTCCCCTAATATCTTGCACTAGCATTAAATTGGAAACTACTGTGAGTTCTACCAATGCTTAATCATAATCAACAAGAGCCAAACGAAGTGGTTTGTTGTATACTCTTATCAATCAGCTGATTTATTGCAGGCAGGTGGTTTGATATTGAGTTGTTGATTCAAGTTCAGGCTGATCTATGTCTACTGTAAATCAACATATTCTTGTAAAATCAGTATGGGAGTATATCTATCCATACTGTTAGCATGGATTGTATATCATGACTTGTCTGGTTGAATTTTCAACTAGTCTTGTTGATTTATACACATCTGGTTCAAATTTGAGCTAATGAACAGATATTAAGACTTTAGGCTGTATTTCATATATCACTTCATCAATACTTGACAAAAATCTTCTCAACAATAAAGTAGTCAAGTAGAAAACTTGAAGTTGTAATGCAGTAGCTCATTTTCAGTACTTTAATAGTCTTTTATCACTACTATCCAGACCAGCATAAACACTGTTGCTGGATTTAGATAATTTATGTGTTCCAACATTCATATATCTATGCCTTTGTGCAAATTAATTGCAACTAAGCAAGATTTTCCACTTTCTCACTCTAGTTCTCGTTCATGTGCCAAAAAGTCGTCATTGTCCCTTTATGTGTCTTCTTTCCAATTGGCTTGGAGTAACATCATCATGTATAGGGTAATTTCACCATTGTTTGAATGATAACTGATACAATAATTGTATAGGTATGGTTATTACATAGTTTGTATTGCACCAAATTTTTGAGAGTAAGCTTATTGTTTCAACTCTTGTTTAATTGTAATGCAGTTGTTTTCTGCAATAGACTTTCACCCAGAAAATGCACAAAGATTGTTTCTGTGTACAAATAGAATATAGCAAATGTAGTTGATGGTGGTCTCGCAACAGTCAGTCATATCATTATGTCCAAAAAGCAAAATATGGTTGAAAGAGATCACCGGTTGAGAAACAATGATTTCTACATCATCTAAAAGAAGATGGTGGGTATTCCAGCTATTATGACATTGACCTCTTACATTCACTCAAGGGAATGATGCGGTCACAACAGTATCTCAAAGTTCTTTTAAAGGAATGTACTCCCAGAATTAGAAGAGATCTATCCTGATAGATCTGGTGTATTTCAGCAAGATCTAGCTTCATGCAACACATCAGAAATGGTGAAAAAAAATCCTGAACATGGAACATATAACCCGGAAACACTCTGGTTTTAAACCCAATTAAGCAAATCTGTATTCTATTTGAAAATTTGCTTTTGTGGAATGGAGTGTTGTGCGAAGGAGAAGCATATTCAGGCTTTAATTGAAATCTGGCACAGGGACCTGAGAATCATCTCAGACTGTTAAAATCTAGTAGACTCTCCGCCAAATCATGTCCAAATGCCCCTAGAAGTACAAGGAGGTACAATATCAGGCACTAATATGTATGGATATGATTCATATTGTAAGTACAAGTGAAATCAAAAATATTCATTTTCCTTCATATTTTCGTGTTTCAGTTAATTTGCACAATTGTCCATGTATCTGTATATCTAGACTTTGTTCGGCCTAAATGTTCATGGCAGAAACTTGAAATTTTGCACACACACTACCTTTAATAAGTTGGACAAATACATCTTGTTTTTTTTGAAAATTCTGACTTTTTGTGTTGAATGACTTACAATTAAAAAAAACAAAAATTTATGGTTCAAACCATACTGGTAGCATTCTTATCAAGGTAACTTTATTCTATCACCACCACTGCTTGATTTACATGGTAAAAGGAAGCATATATTGATACTCGAGATTCTTAATTTCACTTGGAATGTTAGCCTTTAGTTTGCTTTCAGATCTATAAAATGTAAAGAGACAATTCATTTCAATCTTTTCAATTATCCTAAAAAATATCTATTGAACTGGGGTATATGATTGACTTTTTATCAAACTGTGTGTGGAGCATTGATTTTCAATTTGTCATCAAAATAAAGCAAAATCCTGATTGACCTATATTGAATAACTGACCATGAATTCAGAATTGTCTTGTTGCCAACTAAAGCTACAAAATCCAATCTTCCCTTTTATTGTACCCACAGCTATGGGGGAAGAGATAAATTCATGCCTTTCCCAAGAGCTTTAGAGCAAAGTAAACACAAACAGCTTCAGATTTTGAACTGGGTTCGTCGATTCCATTTTCCATGCTGGTAACTGTTATGCCATTCCAACCTCCATAGTTTTAGATACTTCATATATTAATGAGGAGAGTTATCATCATTCCAAGAGTTGGTAAACTCATTCTTGATTTGCTTTTGTTATAGAAGAAGGCTGTTGATCAACTGAGACACTTACTTTATGCATCTACAAATTTGACAGAATTTGGACCAAACATGTCTGATTTTTATGCATAACTTTTCAATGTTCGATCTTGTTTCAAATTTGGGAATTTTTTTTTTTGTATCTTTTAATCTTTAGTCTTAATTCTATCAATTTTGAAGCCGTATGAGTATGTTAGAATTAACTTTTTGAAATGTATCGAATACTTTTTGTACTCACTGTAAATGCTTGATTAAAAAATCGTGATGAACGTCTTGATTGTTTTTGTTTCTCAAAGAAAGGATCTTGAAAAATGTAGAGGCTTCTATTTTCAAAGCCAACAAAAAGGAAAGGCACTCAGCAACCCAAATCATTAAAAAAAAATCAAGCAAATGATTTGAATGTAATGGCGGATCTTCATTTCATATTTGTTTGATTTATTTTTTCTTTGACTTCAGTTTGCCATTTCTATCTCTTTCCTTCATCCATTTTTGAACAAACAATCCTTTCCATCTATATTTCCTAATTGATAAATTAAATCAGTAAACAAATAAATTTTTAATTAAATCAATGTACTTTTAATTAATTTTTCATTCAATCTTGGTAAATAGAATTCCATAATTGTTGGGAATGTAGTCTTCCTTCAGTTGTCACCTAAAAGAATTATCACATCTCTTCTAATTTTTTTTTTAAATAAAAAAAAGAAAGAAAAACAGGCAAAGTCAAAAATCGAGTCATTTATTTAAGTTTCCATTTGCACATATTTCTTTCTTACTCTTTTTTTACCTTATTCTACTCTTTTCCATCTTTTTAATGTCTAATTAATCATCTTAATTTGTCACTTATGATTAATTAATTCAATTTATCACTCAGAATTTATGATCTTTACACAAGATGTTGATATATCAATAATTAACATTCATGTAACATGCCAGGATTACACCCTGACACAAGTCATGCAGATTTTGACATCTCCACTTCATTTCCTCTGCTGAGCAGCGTTATGAAAATACAATTAACAGTAGCAGCTGCTGCGCATGTAATCTTTACATCTGCATCTCATTAATTTTCATAATTTTCAAAGATTTCTTTCTGGTTTTCTCAGTGAAAAGCCACTGATGAATATGAATCTTCAAATAACAAGTTATAAACCTTATCACCTGGAATGTCCATAACTATTCAAGTTGATTACCAAATTTATCTTCAAAACATGGTCAAATCTTTTCTTTCTATCTATAGATTTTCATATCTATTAGATTTCTAAGATCTTACAAGCATTTTTGTGTAACTGCAACCAAGAATTCTTGATAACAGCGATGCTCAAAGCAACTTTCAAGTTAATAAGTATTCAAAAGTAATAGCAAAATTATTCAAAGAGTTTTTCAGACAATTGAAGCCATTCTTTTGGTTTATTTTGTTGTCCCCACAATGAAAATGGCCAGTTCATTCCACAGCCTTCTTCAAGTGTACTTTCGCTGCTCAAAAGGAACATGGTTTGAAATTCTTTCTTTAACAAAAATGGAGATGCAAATAAAAAAAACTATGTTTGGTACCATTTTTCACTTTGCTTTACAAGAAAAAGAGTCCATCCCTTTGCACATGGATAGTATACCTGTTGAACAGTATTGCCTGAACATTATGGGACCAACAAAAATAACTCAAAGGATAAGTCTGATAGTTCGAAAACTCTTTGAATTATAGACAATTATCGCAGTATCTATAGTTTTTAGACCTAACAATGATCTTATAAGAAACTGTTATTAAGAATGTTGAATGTCTGCAAGTATTTCAGTCTGGTATCATATCAATTAGATCTCAAATATTTTATAAACACTCAAATGGATTGAATATAATTAGCAATTTTGAATGCATGCAGTGTGTAAGGTTCTTGTATTTGGAGTTATCAATGAAATGTTCCTATTTACTTTCCTTTTTCTTTTTTGATTTTCCTATTAATCTCTTCCAAAGATTTTGAAAAACTGTAACAATTCTGCACTAATGCCTTCAAGAAAAGTATAAATATAATTCTCCCTGCATTATTTTCCAAGACCAGTCATCGTGGCTATGATCTTGTACTGGAATACCAAGATCGTAGACAGAGGAAAGAGTGGTTGAGTGAGTACACAGACAATTCTACTTTGCTGTAATTATCTTACCAGCTTAGGCAGTCGCAATAAAACAGATGTTATATTTATCGTCAGTCTTGACAGATAAAGACCAATGTAGTTTTTATACTCAAGCATTTGAAGTTTCTAAAAAGTTGAACACTATCTATTTCATACATTAGTTTTGAATTTTGATAATTACATTTCTGCCCATCATTATCATGTTCATCCATTGTGGTCAAATATGACCATGGCTTCAATCCTGAGTGGTTCAGCAGCTGCGGTGTACTGCGGGGTCTGATGTTATGACTTGCACTTGATTTGGATTCTAGTGAGGGAGAGTTGCATGTTGTTAGCCTCATTCTTTATGTCAATCTGCCCTGGTCCAGCAGCAAGACATAATCAGGATGGCTGAAAACTGACCAGGGTGCTGTGGATGAACATAGTGCTCTGTATGTCATGCCATGCTCTCTGTACTCCATAATATATTGACACTTTAAGAAAGCTCCACTCCCTGGTTTGTAATCAGAGTTGTCAAATTCCCAGACTGGTTGCCAACCATGGCTAGAGAGCCTAATCAGCCCAGCTGTTTACCCATAACTGGGATAAGAGATGGAGTCATGCCTCTCCTAATGATATTAGTGCGAAGTGAACAGAAACTGTCTCAACTGGAGTTTGTGTGCAGCTTACTAACTATTAGGCCATCTGCACGTCCATATAGATTTTACAAGCAGCTAGATGAAGTGGCTTATTTTGTTTTAAGATTTATTACTAGTGGTACTTAAAGCTACCTTTTCCATTGTTTATTGTTAGATTTTTTAAACTTCTTGTTTTCTTGTCAATCCTTTTCTTCAATCAGGATTTGGTGTTCAGTAACCAATGCGTCCTTCCAATAGTCACCTATGGAACTAGAGCGTGAAACCTAACTTAAAGATTAGCTCTCAAGGTCAGAACCATGCAATATGCGTTGGAGAGGATCATACTTTGCATCACATGGAGGGATCAAAAGACTGCACAGTATATTAGAGAAAAAAAAGGTGTCAGAGTTATAGAATCCATTAGAAAACTCAAATGGCAATGCGCTGGATATCATAACTAAGTACATGAATCCCAAGGGATCATATGCAAAATTGTGGATGACAGAAAATAAGAAGGCATGTCAATTTAAGTAGGTTCAGGAGATATCAGCACCACAACGTCCAAGAGAGAAAGATCTGGGGAATGTTGGGAAGGTCTATATCCAACAATGGATGCTAAAAGAAGAAGAAGAAGTAGTAGTAGTAGTAGTAGTAGTAGTAGTAGTATGAATAATAATAATAATAATAATAATAATTATTGTTGTTGTTGTTGTAGTACTACTACTACTACTACTACTACTACTAATATGTAAAAGTATAAACTCGGACTCAAATATTGCTATCCATAACATATTATCTTTTATAAATGCATTCACAAATGAGATCAATTATGGATTTTGTCATTTCTTTTCCTGGAATAATTGATTTTACAAGCATATTTATTCAATAGATGAATCATTGAATTCAGAGCATCCCCCGTTGGATGTAGACCTTTTTCCAGACCTCTCCATCATGGACTTTCTGAATTTATTTAGCTTGTTACACCAACTTACTGTCTGTCGGCCAAAACGTCGCATATGATCTCTTAGGATCCATGTTGTGAGTCGGGATGTCAAGCAAATGTCTGACATTCTTCCAACATGTCCATTCCACTGCCATTTGAGTTTCCTGTTTCTATGATATCTATGACTCCTGTTTTTTCTCTAATATACACTGCTGTTTTATGATCTCTTGATGTGAGGGCGAGCTTGATTCTCTTATGTGCATGCTGCATGGTTTTGTGTTTGAGGGTCAATCTTTTGGTTAGATTTCATGTTTCAGCTCCATAGGTGACTCTCAAGGCTAGAGTAGTGGAATAGTGGTTTTCCGAGTAGTTTAGGACTGCCTGCCTTAAAAACTGGTATTGATATGTAGAAAACTTATTTTTGTATATTATAATGCCAAATAGATGGAAATAGGGTTAAGGAGATTGTGATATGCCAATTCACAAGTGGGGAGAGTTAGTCTGCCTTCAAAATCAGTATTAAAGTGTAGAAATTTTAGCGTAATACAACACAAGGACACATTTAGTGTTGACTTCTGGGCAGAGAGGACTTGCTTGCCTTGAAAATTGGCATTTGAAGTTTTGACATTTACCTGGGCTTGAACACTGACTGATTGCACTAATATCTGATATTCAACTAGCTAAGCCATCTCACTTGATGAAATGGGAGAACTGTCAATTTCTTGTTCTACTTTGTCCCATTTGAAATAAACTCAACTGCTATGAAGCATATGAATTTAATGAATGTGATCGTTGAATTCCAATTCTTATTTCTAACAATTTCACCAGTGAGCACGTGTGTATGTGTGCGTGTATGCATACGTGTGTACTAGAGATGACATATGAGAAAGACAGATGGGTCAGTGTCGGGAATATACTTTTAAAAGTAGACATCCTTCCAATCAGTATTTATACTTTGTTAGTTTTTCAGATTTTACGAATATATTTATGAACAGGCTGAAATGGCTATAAGGCACAAAATAGATTATCATACAAATGCATGATAGTGAGCAGCCGATATCATCAAGATGAATGGAAAAAGAAATAATATCTTCACCGGCCAAGATGCACCACCTGCCCAGGCAGGTAATAAAGGTAGATATTAACACCAATTATTTACCATGCTTTACCAGTATAGGATAATGAAGCCATCCACCCTGAATGTCATAAAAGGAGACTAATGGGAAGTTTTAATGATGAAGACGCCCCTAAGCCCATAAGAGATAAGCTGGCGTGAGGAAGAGTTGTAAAAGCTGAGCTCCATAAAGTCCGTGAATTTAAGACATGACAAGGGCAAACACCTGCTAAAGTAAGGAGAACTGCCTTAAAATGATAATAATGATAATAACATTAGATGAATGCGGCAGAAGGAGTACAAAAATAGGCTAGGTGGGAAAGGTGATCCACAGAGAACTGTACAAACAATTGGGATTTGACCATGCAAATCAGTGGCATATGCACAATCCAAAATAAACAAAAAATTATCCGGGACTTCAAAATTCAAAGGATCACCAAACCAAGCTAGAAAACCAGGTTTAGTTATTATAAACAAGGAGAAAATTCATCTGCTAATGTATATTGCTGTTCCAGTAAAGTAAAATTGAAAGTGAGTGAAAAATTGGAAGTGTATACAGACCTTGCAAGAGTACTGAGAAAAATTGTGGAACTTTATAGAAGAGTCAGTTATGCCAATCATTATTGGCACACTTGGAACAGTCCTGAAGAACCTTGCAAAGGAATCAGAGCAAATGGAAAGCTAAGAAAGAATGAAAACAATAAAGATGGTAGCATTTTAAAAATTGAATAGTATGGGAAGTGCTGGAGTACAGAGGAAACTTGCTTTCACTCGATCTCCTGTCAAAGTAACATGTTAATGTAGATACTCAGTTGTTACAAGTATCACCGTCATCATCATAATGATTAAAACAATGATAATGACAAAAAAGAAATAATGATTATCATAAATACATAAATAAAAACGTGACCAACATCTTTTGGCAGTATGCTATGTTGGGGTGATCAATTAAAATTTTTTTGATTTCTTAAAAATAAGAAAAAGGTGGATGATGATTTATTCAACTGCATTATTCTAATTTTGATAAGGGTGCAAATGTATGTTTTACAAGCACCTGAAGACATACCAAAGGAAAATTGATTAAAATGAAAGTAATAACAGGTCTGGTTTGTCACTTAATAGAAACCGTTGTGTGAACCTTGTCTTTAGGGAGGACTATCATGTTGGGGGTGATCAACTAAAAAATCTAAAAGTATTAGATAACTTACTTCTTTTATCTTATTTTTGACAATGATAATTGAAGAATCCGAATTGAAAAAAAAAACAAGCGTTAACAGTACCAGATACAAACTAATGGTCTAATTTAACATAAATTTACATTACAAATTGAACCTGCCTGTGAAAACCTATTCAGATTTTTCAAAAAACAGAAAAAAGTTTTTTCTAGACACTATTATAAGTAATAATGAGTTTTCAGCCTTCTAGCTCTTGGAGCAGCTTATATGCGTGATACATACTCATATAGCCAGCCAGCCAGCCAGACCAAACCTATATTGACAGTTTTAGTAATAGAATTGGTTGACTGTTTCTTATAATGATGATATCTGATTAGGCTTTACAGATTTTACAAGCCAAAAATCTATGGATTTTAGGTGTGAAAAGTAGCAAACACCAGCTAACACTTGAATATCTTCAATCTTAGTAAAAACAACAAACGATACAGTGTATTGCTATCTGCGTAATGCAAGCTTCTTTGGGGTACAGAAAAGAACTATCTTCTGAATGGATAAGTATTGGTCTTTTTACAACAAAACTTATGTTTGTTCAAATAATAACTGTTGGTTATTTATTGAAAATATGAGTTGATACCTGTGACTTGTGATCAGCACTACTCGATGTATTTGCGTATAATGCATTGATCAGTTATCAGTATGGAAAACAGAATTGGTAAACCGAGTTTGAATTTCAGCTAAGGCTGATTGTGTTCACTTTACACTAATGCTCTTGGGAAAAGCATGGGTTCACATTCCTGTGGTCAGTTTCAGTGTCAGACATCATGCCAAGAGAGTGGGGGAGTGTGAACAGTTGCGCTAAACACCCTCCCATAACCACCACCCCCAACTGTTTTATTCTCCTTTATTTTACTTGAGCAATTCATTATGATCCACTTTCAGATGATTAAACCTGTTGAAGATCCACTAAATCTTCATTAATTGTATATTTCGACTGTACATTCCTCATTTTGTCCGTTGACCCATCTCTCACAATGCCAGATGAGAGGTTGGACTTTCCTGAGTTGGTCATCACTGATTGCCAACTAAAGCTGAAGAGCCTATTCTGCCCTGCTATCTACCCACAACTTGTGGAGAGATTCATGCCTTTCCCAAGGGCAATAGTACCAAGTGATTGCAGAGTGTCTGGAGTTTGATCTTGGTTTTGTGTATTCCGTTTTCCATGCTTCAAACTACTTGGCTTACTGGCACATCCTCAATGGAACTGGAAATTGATAGAAAATAGAAAGTGAAGTACATTACAGATTGAGTGATTGATTTTTGGTCATCATATGATAGATATAATAAGAACTAGCATTCCAAAGGAAATTATGAATCACCATCACCTATATATGCTTCTTTTTATTTCATAAATTAAAAAATGATGGTGGTAAAATTTAGCTCCCTTGTTGAAAATGCTACTAATATGGTTTGAACCATATAATCATGATATAAAGAAAAAAACAATAAATATGTTACTTTTCTCACATTTGATTGGGCAGTGATCTCAAGGGATCAGTTTAAGATAAACTTACATTGCAAATTGAATCCCCCCCAAACCAATTTAGTGGAGTCATTTTCAAAAAACAACAAAAAAAAATACTTTCCTGCTCTATGAGGGGAGTATATGTGTGCAAAATTTCAAGTTTCTATTATGAATAGTTAGGGCTCGGCAAAATCAGGATATATAGTTACATATAAATGTCAGATCACACGGATAACCCAGGATTCTTGTTATAATGATAGGAAAACAAAGTCAACTCCGGACTTGGACTGAATTTTGACAATGAGAAAATGATAATTATTGTACCATGATCATTGGAGTTCTGAGGATGGTTTTAAGATCTCTTGTTGACCAAACTGAAGATGAATCTTCAGGGTAGAAAATGGAAACAACACGGATCAGAGTGCTATTGAAGATGATGAGGATATCAAAACATGTGGTGGAACACTGAAATGTCTTGTTGTCATAGAGCCTTCAGCAGAATTTACCAGTCAAGATTGCTCCGATGTTGATAGAAATGTTTTTAAAAATGTAGGTGAAGATAAGCTGTCCGTGATTTTACATGCACTCGAATGTTCTGTTCACGGTCCACAACTGAACATTCAAGATTTATTAGAACCAAGTTTCTAGTGGGTCAGTTCTAGGTTTGCAGTTGTGCCAAGAGCTTTGTGATGATGGCTTATTAAATGTAGTAATGGCTTTAGTAGAGGAGACACATTGCCCACCCATGTCTTTATAGCAGCCAGCTCACTTGTATACCACAAACATTAATCCCTCTAATGATGGGGCTAATGAATTTTATGTGCTGCAACATTTCTTGGCAACTTCTTTTCTGTTGGAATAACATCTAATCATTCAAATTGTTTTGATGAATACTCCGAGTAAGAGGATGGAGAACGAGTGGAATTGAAATATCATAGGATATCAATTTGGTTGCATGTTTAGTTATGAATTCATGTATGAATTAACATATTTGTAATTACACACACGCAAACACAAACACACACTCTCATACACACACACACACACACACACACACACACACATACAAACATATAAGTATGATACTTTGCATATATGGTTATATATCTGATGTACCTCTCAAAAGTTCAGGGAGCAAACAAAGAAATACTCTGTTCATCCAAGTTACCCAGCACTTCTCATGTCTCGCCAAGCATTTCACGCATCTTACCAAGTCACATCATCAGGAAATAGAGAATTCCATCTTCTAAGAATTGTTTGTAATCACTCACACACACATAAGCACACGCACACAATCTGATTTTCAGTCTTATCCTCTTTGCATCTTTAATTGTGCTCATACATAGGATTAAAACAGGTACTCATACATGTTATATTTATGAATAACTATCTCCCTGGATATCACCTGATTGTGTTATCTTTTTTACCTATATATATATATTTATTCATTGATATGCATATATACTAGCAGGGATACCCAACATTGCCTTGGGAAAACATCACTTCAAATTTGATAACGCAGTAAAAAATATATCCTTTAATACATTTTTTTACACAACACAACAAATGGAAAAAAGATTATTTGGGCTTAATGCTGATTCTTTGCTTAATCTGTTGTAGACTGATGGCCTTAGTTAAGTTGTGCTAAAAATAAAAAACAACCAAAATATTATGATGGTGGTAAATAGTATTCAGAAATGAATAATAATGGTTTACAATACATCATCTAATAAAAAATGAATAACAGAATAATTACTATCAATTTCATCGGAAATGAAATGACCTGATTTTGTAGTAGTGGTAGTAGTAACACACACAGCCATGTATCTAACTATATCTATGCTTCACCTCTCTCCCCTTCCCCTCTCAGTGACCTGGTCTAGGCTAAATCTTGTCATTGAGATGAGAAAATAGGAACAAGGCAAAACACAAACCTACCTCAAACCACCGCTGTGTGTGTTTTGCTATTACTTTTATTTCTGCTACTCAAGTTTCATTTTCTTTTAAAAGCAACAACATGTGATAAGAAAAAACTGTGAAAAAATTGATTTTTATAGTGAGAAATCTACATGCTATTTGTGTGAAGAATGATTGACAAAAATTTTGATGTAGTAATTATTTATTTCTAATGTTTTGAATCAGGAATTGAATTAAAATGGACCCTGGTGACCTTGATGACCCCCAAGATCAACCTCACATAATCTATGTCTGAAGTTGATGTTTATTGAGTCAAATTTTCAAAATCCTTTAGCTATCAGTAAGAAAAAGTGATACCAGCTTACTCAAACTCTTCACAGCCTGCCACAAGCTGATCTTCCAAAATCTAGACTGGGAAGATAAAGGAATCAGAAAAGATGAGCGAATACCTGAGTAACCCCAGATTTGCTTACAACATTGTTCTTTTTGCTGAGAACCTTCATGAACTCCAAATAATGTTAGATGAACAAAATTAATAAAGAAAGAAATTCATTTTTTCTCATGAATTTCAGTAAAACCAATATCATATATAACACACATGTTGAGATCAAAGACTAAATATCAAAATGAAAAGTGCAGAGCTGAAGAAAGTAAACGATTACATCCACCCCAAAACAATGAATCTCCATGAAATCCTCAAAAAAGGTAGAAATTAGGCAAAGAATCACTCTAGGTTGGCAAGTATATATACGTGAATTCAGTGGTATATAGATGTAGTGGGGAAATATATTGAAGATGAAATTAATTGAAATGTATGTTTTCTTCATTAGAATCAAAATACAGCATGTCTCCTTATTTGATTGCGATGCCTTGTATACAGGAAGTCCACTAGTTAAAACATTCAACTCACAAACAGACTGCTATAAAGCCTTTTTTTAAAAAATCGAATCACAGACAACTGTTCAAGAAATAACTACATTAACGGCCTTTTCTCGGATCACGGTAACCATTAGTGCTGTGTTGTGTGCGTGTTATCATGCTTTGATTTGATTGTGTCTAGAATGTCTACAGGCGGCACCAATCAACCCGTGAGCCTGAAAATTTACATTAGTACTCCACTAGTAATTCTAGTTGAGTGCTCCCTAGCAAAGGTGAGAGAATTAACTCATCCATTGAGCATCATTTTTTTCTAATATTTTAATTGATCACTCCCAAGCACTTGTTTTTTTCTCTGAAATTCTGATATTTTTATCTGTGCAAATAAAGGTGTTAAAAGTATCTGATTTATTGATCACCCTTTTTTCTAATTTTTTTGATTGATCACCCCAACATGGCTTTCTGCCAAAGTGATGATGGTCATAAAACAGTTTCTATTGAGTGACTAACCAAACCTATCATTATTATTATTATTATTATGATTATTATTATTATTGTTATTAATATTATTATAATTTCTTAAATGGTTCTTATGCTTAGAAAGGTAAAATATGTGCTGTGTACCAAGACAAACATTTGACTGACTGACTCTAGATATACATCATACTTAACTGTTCCGACTTACATACATATCCAACTCAAAGACAGACCTAGGAATGGAAATTGTTTGCAATCTGGGAACTTTTTTTGGATATTCATATTCATAATCCAGAAAAATGTTTATATATATGTCGAAGCAATATATGAGTATGCACACATGCTCACAGAGAAATGTAGCATTTCTCTAATCAATTGATGACAATCTTTTGAGGGTGGTTATTTTCTCTAGGGTTTTATTTCTCATTTACTCTGTTGATTTTGAGACATTAAAATGCACTTTGCCAGAAAGAAATACGTTTAACTCATTACATTCAATGGATCAATATTCTAGTCCATAAGACTGTAAGCCCCTCAACAACAACACAAGAGAATTACACTTCACACATTCATCCTTTTGCCGCCATTTTTCCTTTTCCTTTTCCTTTTTAAAGCAATAAAACACATTTCCTGAATAATTGGCAGAAGAGGATAATTTCACAGAGGCTAGATTATGCAATAACTGGTTTATTCAAGTAGTAGACTGAAAACTGTGATCCCCGAGGTTCTGTTCAGTATGCTGAGCTTTGCAATATCCAGATTTGCAAATGTGTTTTCCCCGTAGTCCATTATATATACATATGTTACTCTATTTGCTTTCTTTTAGCACTGAAAGCAATAATGATTTTGAAACAGTAAGGGAGGAAGAGAGTTGAGTGGCAGGAGTATGAGAAAGGCATGTCAATTTGAAAATTCTATCTCAAGGCATGGGCTTGCTAAATTGATTACCAGCTAATCTAGTACAATGAACACTGATTTTAATCTGTTTGCGGCTAAGTAGATTTTTTTAACGCTGTATGTAAGAAATAAATGCATAACATTCGAAATCTAAAACGCTAACCTGGACAAAGCAGACCACTACATCTACCTAGGACGACAAATTTCCAGGAAATCCTCAAAAGAAGAAGAAATCAGGCAAAGAATCACTCTAGGATGGCAACCCCTCGGTAGAGTAAGCTTAACCTTCAAGAACAAGAAAATCCTAATTGTCTTAAAAAGGAAGGTATACAACCAATACATCCTCCCAATCATTACCTATAGAGCTGAAACATGAAACCTAGTAAGAGACTGAATCGCAAACTGAGAACCATGCAACATGCACATGACGATGGGCTGGTCATGTTGCAAGAGTGGCAGACAACCAATGGACATCATGATTCACAACATGGATCCCCAAATATCAAATGCAGAACCAAAGCTGGCAGAATACAAGATAGCAAGATGAACTGGACAGGTTCAGAAAATATTGGCTCCACAACGCTTATGACAGAGAGGTGCGGTGAATCATGGGGAAGGTCTATGAACAATGACGGACAATCAAAGACTGATGATGATGATGATGATGATGATAAATTCTTGTGCCTGGTTTTCTTGTCCATGACACTGAACTGACAACATGCCAAGTTGATATTGTTTTCTGTAACAGCAAACAGGTTAAATACTTGAGCAGAAATTGACTAGTAATCATATGATCAAAGTAAATATACAAATTTCCTTTGTTTATACAAAAATATGTTACCCTGTTGCAAAAGAATAACACACTATCATGCGACAATTTATCTAATCCATGGATATGGATTGATAACTTGTTAAGAGAAGTTATTTCCTCCAGTTTTCAGCATCCACAAAAATCATTTATTTATATAAATTCATAATGGTATTATGAAGCAATCAAAGTATCTTCCTTGGCTCTCTATGAACTTACTCAACATTTCAACTAAATTGTGTATTACATCATAAAAGAACAGTCCCAGTTTTGATTCAGTGAATTCTTCAAGGAATTTTTTCAATATCTTGAATTTTCTCGAACTGTGGACCAGACAAGAAGTGCTGCATGAAATGAAACAAATGAAGGTGAAAGGTTAACTACAGTGAATTTGAAAAAGGTCTTTTCTTTTCTATTGCATTATTCAGACAATTTTATTCACCTTTGAACCGAGTTGAAAGGTAACAGATACTCACTGTAAACAAATGTATTTCTCACTATATTTGAGGTGAAAAGTAGATAATATTTTTAACTAATTTTTGTCTAATCCAAGTATAATGGCTATTTTATTTTTGCAATATTGTTATTACAAAGAATTAATTTTCCTGTCGGCAGACATTGATTATGGTGTAATCTAAATTAATTTTGGATGACAAAAATTGCTATTGACAAAAAAGCCTATATGTCCTGTAAATATGCTTTAGGTTTTTGCTTATCATATTCCTAACTGTTATACCATCTAATAAAATATAAAATGAGCTCTCATGCTGAGCTTATTGCCAACAGTATTCCCTTCCAGGTCAAGTTACACTCTTCAGCCAAAATGGCAAACAAATCTAGCTGTGCTGTTGTGAAACTATTTGATCTTATTTATGGTATCTCAGCCTGTGTCATAATATCCTCTTCAAATGAAGTATCCAAATAAACATGGCTGTGCCAATGGAAAGGAACTGGCCGTTTTTATGTGTTCATGAGTAGAACCTGATCATATAACCAAAATTTTATTTATCTTTATCTGTCCTATGATGGGTTTCCTCCTGGCTCTCAAACCCTCAATCTATTTTGCCGACTATAAATAACAAGGCATGAACATTGCCAAGCAGTTAGAAATTGAGATCAAGATAAAGACGGACAGGCTGAGGCAATGATGCATGTAGCTTGAGTATTTCATGCAGTTCAAGTGAGTGAAATGCAGTCATTCTATATGTGCCAATGAAGATTTTGTGCGGTATCGCATTCCAACTGGAAATCCAGAGAGGAGATTGCACCACTGACATTAAAATCTGTGACAGGGGCCAGCTAGGCAGCCAACCAGCTCGTGAACCAGGAAACTCTTGAACTATCCTGATAGATGAACACTACTACTCAGATTGACACACTCACTCATATGACATTCTTATGGTTCTTAGAGGTCAACTTTTAAGACTTTCTTGCACCAATGTCATTGTTGTCATTGTTACGGCTGTCTAGGATTTGAATACACCAAAATTGAGAAGAGATCTTTTAATTGATGCTTAACTAATGGCAGCTCATTCCACAGTTTAGTGGAGAGGATGATTTGGTGTTCCTTAAATGCTATTCATCAATGCTTTGTGAGGTGTTTGGAGAAAAGCATGCGGAATTCAAAACATCTGCATATTTTGTATTTGATCTTTCAAAATATGTCATATTGAACTACTCTCAAGATACAATACTAACCTCAACTAATACTCTATGAATTTCTGAGATAATGCATTGTCAATATTTACTGAGCTTATGGCACAAAGCCAAAAATTGGGTAGGAAGAATATGTTATACTAATCTTTCAAGTGGGGAGGACCTACCTGCCTAAAAAATCATCAAATGAAATTTTGGCTTTTATCCAGTTTTGAACAACAACCTCTGAGATAAATGGGGAAAATGCAACTATTATCAAGTTGAGATGAAGCATTGTCATTATTCCATAGGCAAGTATTTTTATATTAGTCTTAGGTAACATAATTGTGCAACTAAAACAAAATCGGTAATCCAAGTTCAAATTTGACAATTGCTACTTGTGTTCACTCAGCACAATGTTGGGTGGGTATAAATTCACGTACCTTTGAACGATTTCATCTCCAAATATTTTGAAGAAAACTCTCTCAGTTGCCATGCTACAGTAGTTGATAAAGAAAAGGGTGGAAGGTGGAGCATAATTCCTTTAACTGCCTACAGTTACAGTAAAAGGCTGTTACACAGTGGTGCAGTACTAAAAAATAACCGAGGATTGTAGGGTTCTATAAGCTCTTTCTTAGAAAGGGACAGGGCTTATCTGGAGAAAAATTTGAAATTTAACCAATTTTTGAGATATTTCATGGCATTTTAGGTGTACCTTGATTCAAAATAAATAACTACACTGCATAATTTCAATCGTTTTGAGGGTGCAAACAGATATTGTTGGCCTTAATAGAGGTTAGTCAACTGCATCTCTGTCTTAGTTGCTTTAATCAACACATTTGAGCCAGTACATTCTCCAACCTTCCTCAGGTATATCTTTTTTTAGTGTAATCTGTACCACTACAGATTATACAAAAAATAAAAAAAGGATTGAAGATAAACGAATGAATGAATAAAAATTAATGTGACAAAGGTGATTAAAATAGTCGTTAGGTTAAAATTGGGCCGAATCAATAAGGAACCTGGAAACAGTGACATGCAGGATCTCTGAATTAGTTCTCTTTCCTCTGAGGACCTGGTCTTAAACTGATGTGCTCAGATAGCTCTTCTATCTGGGGGCACGGTCCTTGTGGACCCCAGACAGAAGGTAAGCTTGACATCAGAAATGTAAGTACGCTGTTCTATGCTAATTTGCACACACCTGAATATTATACACATATTTCTCAAAAATGCTTATTAGTAAGAACACTTCTAACAAAAATGTATTTTCTATTTTGTTTACATATACATTTTGTTTACGTGACCTGCACATTAGAAAGACGTCAATCTCACTCTCTACACCAGCCAAAAGACTTGGATGTTTTTGCAACAACAGTTCTCTGAAACACTTTAATTTTCTAATAACAATTATGTACATGAGAGGGATTTAAATTTCCCTACACATCACACCCATTAGAAAGACTTTAATGTTTCTACTAAAGAACTCCATAAAAATCATATTTACAGAGATTTACACATAAACCCATTTTTCTTATTCATTGAATGAATAAAATTCATTTTTGTGAACAGTTGGCTTTTTTCATTGTTGTTACACTGTTGTTGTCCTCATTTCTTACGTCAGTATGTGATTTAATTTGTATAACAAATTAACACATGGGCCCTTTTTCAATACAAAAGATAAGACCAGTCATATTCTAACAGTGGAATCAGATATTAGTAATTTCTTTTCCTTTAATCAATCCTAAATAATGCAACCTTTTGTCCTCGCCCATCTCCTTTCCTCTATATAATACAAAAGGTTTGAATCTGCCATAAATTTCCAAAGAACTTTGAATATTATCTCTCAACTCATTCACAGTTTTATTTTTAATTTTAAGGCTATCAGAAAAAGGAAATTCTGAAGAAGCTTAATGAAGATTACTAGATGCAAAATACATGTGAAGAATGCACTGACAGAGATGAAATGATCTAAATAGGAAATGTGAAGATACTCATCCAAGTAATTAATACAAAAACTAACGTCTCCCCATGTTATTGTTTGGTGATAAGTCTAATTACTAGAATACTGGAACATAAGTATCCTGAAGTTTTTAAGACTGCTGGGATATATATATGTCCCGTGTATCTCTAAAAAGATTTTACAAGAACACTTTGATTCAGGCATTAAGCACCTTAATAGGACAGTTTTGAGAGGGTTAACTAAAGCATAAAATGTCCTGCTGTTGTCAAATATTGGTTTTATTCTCCTATCCATCTTATCATTGTATTTGACTAAAACATAAGAAGAGGAGGATGGCAATATTGTTGTTTAATTATTGATTCAATCTATGCTGTCACAACCCAAATTATGATATTCTCTAAATAAAGGTTTAGATATGGACTACACTTTTGTATACTTTCACTTTGATCATGCACTCCATTTAATTCAAGCATGAAAACACATCATGCACGAAATGTATTTTTTAATCTAAAGGAAAAATTAATGAATATTTAATGAATTTGGGGGTCCGACAGATTTTAATAACAACCATTTGATAACATTGTGATTATAATAAATGGCTTTTTCACTCTCTCTCTCTCTCTCTCTCTCTCTTATATATATATGTGTATATATATATATATATATATATATATATATATATATATATATATATATATATATATATATAAAGAGAGAAGGGGGAAATGAAGAGAGACTGATAATTTTGCTAATCAACAATGTAATAATCAATAATTGGGTTTGAACATGCAGTGAGATTATCTAATCCCACAACATCCTTTATGTGTATAGTTCCTCCTTTTCCTTGTCTTGTTTATTCTTGATTCTTCATATTTTCCCTTTCCCCTCATTAAGGCACACAGTTTTTGGAAGCAGATGAATGTATTTGCAACAGTCTTTCTCTTCTCTCTCTTTTCTCTCTACTACGGTAGCTACCCAAGTAAATGTTCCTAAGTTCCCTAAATGCCAGATTCTTGTTAGCTGGCTGAGTAATGATCCCAACTTTCAGCCTGTTTACACAATATCTCTAAACTGCCCTGCTGTCTTCTCCTAAGGCCTCTGCTATTCTTGTTTCCTTGGTGACAGCAATTCCCTTGCAACCCTAAAGTTCCTACTGTTTTGCTGCAAGGAGAATTCAACTCAGATATTAATTTGCATATGTTGACCTCAGCTAAGATATTGCATCTGGGTGCATGGTGTCTTGATTTGTGCAAGTTGCATAAAATATAACTCCTGGAGTAAACATACCACCGGAATAAATAATTTTGCTTGAAATATATGATGAGGGAAAGGGCAAGGAAGAAAGGGTCAGTGTTCAATTGCTATGAAGAAAAATATGATTAATAATTTTCCGTATTTTTGAAGGAAAATAATTGAAAAATAATCATGCCTCAAGATCAGGATTTCAATTCAGTGCTAAGAGAATTTTTATAAGATAAGACTATGGTTGTCTGATTAAAGTTTGTATCAAGTTGTTACAGAGAAACGGTGTTTGAATAATAACATATGACAAAAAAGTACTGTCCATTTTTCCTGTATATTTTTCAGTACTGTGACAAACAACTATAAAAAAAATATACGTAGCATTTCAAGGGAAATAATGGATTACCACTACCCATATATGTTGTATTGGTAGTAATTGAAATGTTGGTGAAAGGGGTAATCAATGAATAAATCACTTCTTCCACCTTGTGTTGGGTAGCAATCACTAGAAGCATCTTTAGAATATCATTAGAATTGCCAAAATTAGGCTTACAATTTATGTCACTATATATGCTGGAGTATGATGGACATTTAATTAATTTTTTCAGAAACTATTCAAATATTACATGTTCAATGCACTGGTATTATGACTAGGAGTCTCTCTACTGAAGATCGATATGGTGAGTTATGAGATTTGGATGAGTTTCAGTGTGTGGTAGTCCTCCAAATATCCTTTCAAGTCATTTATCCAATAGTTTGCAATATACAATATGTTGGTACAATTTTAAAACTATTTTTGGGGGCACAGAACTTTAAATTCAGTTCATACGGTCACAAGTTGTTTGTTGTATTTGATGCTAAAAAACCTGAGGATTCTGTTGAGAAGACTTAATATAAAAATGAATGTGTGTGATCATTTTCTTTGTGGTGTTTTGTCTGATTTCAACCAAATATTATGTATATTTTGTCGATTGTACTCATTTTATTTTCAAATAGATTGAAAGAAGATGCAGTGAAAATATGATACCAGCAAGTTTTGATAGACAAATTTAAGATAGTGTTGCAATTTTTGTCTTTTCCAGAAATCATATCATTTCATTTTCCATTTATCACTTCAATTATTGGACCTGAGTTTTGAATTTCAAATTTTGTTTCAAATTTGCAAGTAGTGAAATTGAAAGCCTCATTTTGATTATACTATAATATGAATTCACTTAACATCAAATAAAGCAAGATTACATTTTACATTTACTCAAATAAGCTTTATAATTTCACTAGTGCTTTATTATAAGACTGATGCATTAGTTATTCACTGATTCATTCAGACTTATATTTTCATCTTGGTTGTCATAGTCACAACATTTCAGTATATCTGGTTACCTGCACGGAAGTCATGAGATCAATCCTTGGGTTGGACAGTACCAAAAAAAAGCTCATGTACTCTACTTCAGTGCAAGAACAAACAAGCAACATCACAAGGACACATTATCTAGAGAGAATTATCCTCTAAAGTGGACAGCAAAATGAGATTAAATTACCCCCTTAAATTGAAGGGTATGATTCAAAATTACCAAAGTATTTCTAAGTATGACAGATGCTTGAAGGAGATGATAGGGTATAACAGTCAAAACGTAACTATAAAAACCAAGATGTGGACACTAGTATGAGTAAATCAGTTTATAATAATGATAATTCTTTAACACAGAAATTCAGACAAATAGGTGAGACATTTGTTATTTTATTGAATAATTCATTTTGAAAAAAGGAAGCCAAAAAGATATGACTAACATTTCTACATAGTAGAACACTATATATCTTTGCTGAGCAAGTGTAATGTTTTAATTGGTGAATTCTACTTATTTTTTGTCAATACACTTTCAGTTGTTTACTTTTCCCAAATCAAAATAATAAGAATTATGAATTGTGTATGTCTAGGCAATATTATCTAGAGAACAGTGAAGTAGCAGAGCTTGAAATTTTAATAATTTTAACAGATTTTATACTATATGACTGAAAGATATCTTACAACAACATTTTTTTTTCAGATATTGACTCCTGGAAAGCTGGTTTCAGATACTAACAGTTAAGAATGTTGGACATGTTCATATCACAATTTTTATCTTATTTTTTACCTCTATACAAGGAAATATTTTTTCCTCATTTCATGCAATTCCCTACAAAAACCTGTCACTATGTCACACAAAGCCCTTTGTGCACCTTTACATGTGTGTAAATGTATGCACACACAAAGAAAAACAGTTTTCAAATCATTTACCAGAGATCAGGGTCAGTGGCTGGGCTCTTATTCAGAGAAAAAGTACTGAAATACAACAACAATGAAATAAGAAAGCATTTCTTTGAACTTGGCATCTCCCATTTCTTTAGCAGGTATTTGAGATTCTGAAATTTCCCCAGCAAGAGAAATCATATTTACACTTTTATAATCTATCTTCTTGAAGAATGGAGTTGATTCTCACGGTGCTTCAAGATTTGGCTCTAGCTACATTTTTTTTTAACTTTACATTTTTCATACCCCTATCAAACTGGAGAAAACAACAATCTTACCTTATTTTGCGTAAAGCAAAAGTTAACTATTTGCACGTAGCAAAGAAGACGCAGTTGATCTCACTAGGTGTGAATCAATATCTTTTCCAAACAATTATTTTGAATGCTATCACGTTGGCGCAAAAATAGTTACGGTTTTTTGCCATCAACTTTAAAACATTATGTCTCAGCTTGGAATTAAATTTTTTTTTTGTTCAGCTTGTTAGGCTTTTTTGCTTTTCTAATTTGATGCAATAGTCAAAAAATTATCGAATGGTCAACATTCAGTTAGTCTGCAAGCTCTCAAGTTCTTTTGCATTGGTCTGCTTTAATCATCATCATCATCATCAGTCTTTTAACGCCCGTTCTTGGGCATTGACCTTCCCCAGGATTTGCTACCACTCTCTATCATGGGTGTCGCGGAGCCAGTATTTCCTGAATCTGTCCAATTCATCTCTCCGTCTTGTGTTCTGTCGGCCTCGGTTTCTTATGTGATCTCTGGGGATCCATGTTGTGAGACATGATGTCCATCGATTGTCTTTCATTCTTAAAACATGGCCTGCCCATTGCCATTTGAGTTTTTTATTAGTTTCTATAATGTCATGGACACCTGTTTTCTTCCTTATATACTGTGCTGTCTTGTGATCTCTCCATGTAAGGTTGAGCATGATTCTCTCATGCACATGTTGCATACTTCTCAGTTTGCAGGTCTGTCTCTTGGTTAGGTTCCATGTTTCACCTCCATAAGTGACTATCGGGAGAATGCATTGGTTGTATACTCTTCTTTTTAATGGCCCTCAATTAGATGGTGTCAATCAGAGAAGGATGTTTATGACCCTCTTCATCTTCAAGTTTTTCATCTCCATTTCAATATTTTTGGAATCAATGTTGAACTGTATATTTGTTGATGGTCCCCTGGCCAAATACTGAGTGGAGATTATGAGCAGTTTCCACTTTATGTACCTTTTTGAACTCCTACAACAAAATTGCTTGAATTCGCTGTTTTTCCATCTTTGATTTGACAGCCTCAAATAAACTAGAATAAATGGTAAAAAGAAAACGTTCAGCTTCAATAGATAGAATGGAATTCACATTTTGAAATGGTATATTCCATGATCATAGTTAATAGTTTATTCCAAAATAAGCATCAAAGTGTGAAATAACAAAAAATGCAATTATTTTTGCACCAACTCAATACATTCAGTGTAATTCCGATCTGATTCATTTTGTAAAGTTGTTTGTTCACAACGTATCCATATATTTATTTCAGGTTTATTTACGTATTGCATTTGATGGCACATTCGGCATTTGTTTTGAAGCAAGCCAGTATAGTGGCAGCAATTTTCTCTTTCCAACATCCCAGTTTCCTGTACCTCCTACGACCCCCAATCTCCAATCACTCAGCCTAACATACCACTATCACCATTTTGGGAGTGTAAATATGCTGAAAAGGTTTCTCCTAAATAAATGAATAGTAAATGCTTCTTCACTTTAGGCCTTTTCAGCTTAAAGTTTTGATTGGAATACTCTACTTTTGTATATATTTGTTTAGACAGTTGAACTCATTATTTGTGGTGGTGGTGTTGTTTCCATTACATTTTGACTGAGCCATTCTACAGTTTTCTTCAGCAGTAAAACTTGTAAGGAGAAAGGAGAAAGAGGCCTCCTTTTCCTAATGTATTCTACATCTGAGGAGAGCTGTAGAATGAATCATCCAAAACATTGTGGTAACCACGTCAACAACACAAAGAATGAATTCAATTGTTTGAACAAATCTTCAAATGTTACTGACTCTTCTCAATATTATTGACAATATCATATACAATTCATCATCAAATTTAGCAACTTAAATGTGTTAAGATTTTCTAATAATTTTTCTGATTTTATAAATTCATTTCTTCATGCTGAAATTATTCCGACTGTGAAACAATCTTGCTATGCACTCATTAATAAAATCATAAAATCGACTGTAGATCTACAACCTTGGGTGGATCTTCCACTCTCTCTTTCTTTTTCTGTCTTTTGTAAAACACCAGCAGAGAATAAATATATATTTGTGTGTGTGTGAAATTAGGTATTACATATGTGCATATATTCATTTATATATACATATCTTGAACCAATGCTTGTCTAGCCTTGGAGCACACATGCTACTCAAAAATCTGAGTTCAACCTAAAAAAGTTTCACCAAAAGCCTAACAAAGCATTTTGAGGATCTCAGTGGCAGATTTGCCTATCTTGATGCAAAATTTGATGCAGATTGCTGGGATATTCTTACATCTGTCAAAAGGCTTCATGTTATCTTCTCATATCATGTGTGGATATGAGAAGATAGCATGAAGCCTTTTGACAGACTAACTCAATAGGCCGGGTGATAATAAGTGTCAGCTGCGTGCGCATTTCCATTGAATCCCAGCACATAGAGTCCAGGAACTTTTCAATACCACTTCTTACATGTATCCTAATATATATAAATTTGGTTGTCTGTGATCATGTTTGTATGGACAAATGATCCAAATAGAAATTCAAAATTCCCTATGACTGTACCCAGATAGGATTCACCTGTTATTAGTTGGGCATTCTAACCACTGAGCTATGAACTCATCATGCAATTGAGATAAATTTCAAGTTCTTATCAGCATTATTATATTTTTTCTTATGGACGCTGTATTTTCTTTCCTACGATATTGAAAAAGCATACCCACAGTCAAAATTTGGTGCAATTGTCAAACAACTACTGAATGTTCAATGTTTAGTTCCTCTGCACCCTCCCAAGTTCTTTTGCATGTGTCTGCCCCAATAATGGCCCCCAATTGGATGTTGCTAATCAGAGAAGGATGTCCATGCTTGGTTGGGATTATGAGTAGTTTTCACTTCATGTATCCTTATGAACTTGTACGACAGAATTGCTTGAATTAACTGTTTTTCCATCTTTGATTTGACTGCCCCGAATAAACTAAAATAAATTGGGAAATGATAAAAGACCAGGTTTGAGAGAGAACATACATAGTGAAGGACATT
Source organism: Thysanoteuthis rhombus (assembly GCA_963457665.1). Classification (NCBI taxonomy): domain Eukaryota; kingdom Metazoa; phylum Mollusca; class Cephalopoda; order Oegopsida; family Thysanoteuthidae; genus Thysanoteuthis; species Thysanoteuthis major. The sequence continues at coordinate 35,024,479 of OY735214.1, forward strand.
ACATTAGATGAAGATCAGATTCAGTCTTTGGAAGTTTTAAATTCACTCCATACAAATCCCTCATTTTTTTAAGAAAAAAAATAATGATTTTTTTTCTCTGGAGAAAAAAAATACTTCCAAAGGCATCCTTGTTTCTCTACAAGAGTCTCTGTCTGTCCGTTTGTTGGTCGGTCAGGCAGTAGGTCTATCCCCATATTGTTTCACAACTGTTTTAAGTCAGATTTATAGGAAACTTGGTAGAAAGGTGTCTATTGTGGGGTGTCTATATGGGCTATAAGCATTACCATTTATATTTTAATTCAAAGTGTGTTCAAATGAAATATCAAACAAAAAGGTAAATATAGAAAATAATATACTTTTCATTCAAAATAACAACAAGGATATTTTATCTTCCTGTGTTGATTTCAAGATTATGTCTCTGTTAATATTATATTCTGTTAAAAGTTCATCGAAGCAGTATGAGTGTATGAAGGTAAATAAGTCTTTATGGATTGTGTGTGTGCTTGTAGTAGTTGGAAATTTATTAAAAGGTGGGTGTTGAGCAAGTAAATATGTGTATATGCAAGATATGCATATATATGTCCTCTTGCTTAAAATTCATGAATATATATGAATGTGATAGTACCTTGTGTGCACAGGGAAATGTGCGTGTATGAGATGCGAGTCAATTCAGCCGTGTCCTATGACTGATGTAATCTTGGCTGTCATTTGTTTATTTTGCTAGGCTCCCAGATGAAACCAATTTTCGTTGCCAAAAACTGGCTTATGATTGGTGAAATATTTTCAAATATATCCAATATTTAATTTTTTTATATTTTCTTATTAAACTTTTGGAAGGAAACTCCTCTAGCCTATTTTGCATGATTTTTGCTCAACTGAGTTTGAGTGGTACCTACAGGAGTTCCTCTCTTGTTGACTGAGGTTTTAATGAAATCAAACTGATGATCAGTGTTTAACAAAATGTATACAAAAGTTTATCATCAATCTGTCTGGTTTAAATCTTTTTATTCCTCCTTCACATTGTAATAGTGAAGATTTAGTGATGATGGTGGTGATGATGATGACAATTTGTATGTCCTCATGAGTGACTACCTTTATTTTTTTAAAAATTCATTGTCATATTTTTTCCTTCATCATATATTCATGTAAATATGATGATGATAATGGACAATGATCAGCGGAATGATTGTTGTGTGACTCTCTCTCAAAAAATGCCTTTTCTCTTTTAAAGGATATTTAAACGGCGTTATATTTGCTTATCATATTAGTGTCGGCTTGTGTTGTTTATTTCCAGATTTTTATCTTGGCCTATTTGCATACACAAGGTCAATAGTTATTCTCTTTTGTTCAAAGTCTTATGTGCTTGACTTTAAAGTCAGCATGATTAAAGTAGGGGTGGTAACATTGTTTTCATGTATCATTAAGGGTTGATTCAAATTGTTTCATCTTGCTGTAAGTCTGTAAAAGTAAAGTAATGATGTCATTCATCGAAGAAAATTTGGATAGTGTATTAACTGTATTTCATGCTAAATTGTGATGAAATGACTGTTAAACTCGTTGTCAAGTGGAAATACATGTCGACTATACATTGCATAATAGTTGTTTTGATTTTTTAAAAATTTGTTGGGCTTAGCTTCCTTTTTGCCATAGTTCAGAACTTCTGTTTTGGATTCTCTTTGCTAGAGCAGAATTTGAGCCAAGTTCAGAGAATCACTGATGTATAAGCGACCAAAAATCTTTTTATGTTGAACGTTGTTTTTATCCAGTAAGTCAGTTTTTTATGTACTGGTAAATGTTATACAGGCTCTGTTCCAAAAGGTTCTTTTGTTGACAAGTAAATTTTTGTTTTTAGTGTGCAAGTAAGTTTTTGTCTTTTAAAAAGAATGTGTTAAATTCTCAGATAATGTCACCATTTTGTAGGATTGTGTAAGATTGTGTGTGTGATAGTCACAACATATTGAGAGGTATTGAAACATTAGAAAGGATTGAGTGATGAAAGAAGTTACTCACTGTTCATTGTGTGTGTAAGAAAATGTGTATGTAAGCCAGTGTTTGCATATGTATCTATGTCTTCTTACTTGCTTAATGTTGTTGAATGTGAGTGAATGCCTTGTGTGTGCTGGGTTGATTTGTGAGATGTGAGTCAGTTCAGCTGTTCCCCATAGGCATGCCCATGGTATAAGGCAGCAAGACCGACTAATGAAATCTCAGCTGTCATTTATTTATCATTTTGCTAGGCTCCCAGACAAAACAATTTTGCCTACTGAAAGCTCGTTCATGATTGGTCCAATGTAGATTTGATCGATATCTAATTTTTTGATATTTTTCTGTTACACTTTTGGAGGGAAACACATCAAGCCTATTTTGAGCAATTTTTGTCCAACTGTGTTTGACTTTTTACTAACATGATACAAAGATATTCCTTGATGAGATGCTTCTCACCGAAAAATTATCTTTCACTCAGGGATGTGTGATCTTGCAATAATGACATTTGAACTTTTCAGTGAAGGCCTCATTGAACTTTCGGTTCTTGTTTGATTTTAATATAATTCAATGTATAAATCAGAATGAAACAAATCTTCTTAATTTCTTCGGCCATATGTTTATAATAATGTTACTTTCAAGTTTGTCACATATTTGAATGTGCATGTGTGATTTTTCAAAAATTTAATTTTGATAAAAGGTTGAAGATCCCAAAAGAATTTTTTTATCGAAAAAGGAAAGGACTTTTTTTTTTTCTTTCTGTTTGAAATCAAAGAGTAACTAACCTAATCAATTAACACTAATAACCATATCGACCCTAAAACATTAACCCCAACATATTCTTTGTGCTGCGAAAAGGAACGCTGAGTGTTTTGGTCTGCTTTATGCTGAATCAGCTAAATTGTTTTTAATCCTTGTTCTGATTAAATGAACTTTTGGTTATTTTTAATTTCATAAATGTATATGAATGATTTCTGTGCCAAACAATGTCAAAATAAAAAAATGTATTTTCTTGAAAGTAAAAGATTTATGTGAAAAGTTTTTTGATAGAGAAAATTCCTCACTGCAACTCGTTAAAACCCCATATAGTTGTTTAGTGTTTATTTCATGCTTTGGTAGACAGCCCCCTATTCGTAATGCCAGCATAATGGGTGTAATGTAATACTTGCATAGATTTTTTTTTTGGATTTTCAATGTACATTTTATATGCTTGTGAATACAGTACTTTTTTTTACTGAGTATTTTTAATGTAGATCATCAGGTCATTTAAAAATTATAATGGCAAAATATATCTGAAATATCTAAATAATACTGTAGTTTTACCAATTATGATTTCAGTGTTGTATAAATACATTAAGCAAAATGTCCTATCATATTTTTTTCTTATTTGAGTCAAGATTTTCCACAAGTTTTTTCTCAACTTTTGAATCAAATTATAGTAACTATATATCCTGATACTTGAATATGCCTAATATCCACAAAGCAGAGAAATCTCTGATGTGCCAGTTTACCCTTTTATTTTTGTCAAGCTTCTGTCCAAGTTTGTGTTGACTTTATTCTCCCCTCCAGAGCAAGAAAAATCTACACCAAATTCAGGGGAGTTAACTGTTCACGGTTTATCCTACCACGTTAAACCAAACCGATATATGACACCTTTTGACACCTGCAATAGCAAAATGATAAACAAAATGTTAGAAGAATGAATAGAATGATTCTTCTTCAAATCATGTTGGCAGAATAAATGTTTTTCTTTTATTTGGGTGTCAATCTTCACAATGTCTCCCTTTGTATGAGTCAATTTATTGAACACGCAAAGCCTGTCATGCCCATGTAAAAGAGATACCTGTGATATTCTGCAATCTCTCATTAAATGTTTTAGGAATGAAACGTTATCTTATTCAAAAGTTTCATAGAAATATTTGCAGAAAGTATCAAAGATGAATAATCGATTTAGTATAATAAACTACAGGTTTGGGGAAAAGAAACTCCCCATAGGCAATTGCTTATAATTTTATTATTTATTGGTTGGTTGTATTCAAACTAGCTTTACTTTATACCATATAATGATAGAGTTGCCTGCTGTGTTAAGATTCAACATAGGTACTGGCACTGGCGTTGTCCACCGATTTCTGGTATTTTCCCACTGGAAAAAAATCACAGGATATAATGTCAGGGCATCATGTAGGCCATTCATTCAAATAGGGAGTTAATTCTCACCCACCCTTCATAATGTTATCGTACATGATGTCTGTGTTTCATCTCTTGTCTCTAACTTTAATTGTTCTTTCTCATTTGATAAATCACTACAATTTGTTTATTCATCGAGCTTTTAAAATCCGTGATACTCATTGCTTATCTTTTCATTTAAAATTTTAAAAGAGTTTTTTTTGCAAGCAATTCTCAATACTAAACTAAATACCTGCCTAAAGAGGTGGAATAAATTGCTGTCTAAAGAAGAATTAGAAAGATGGATGGAAATCAGATAATGTTAAATTCAATTTGTTTTTAAAATTGATTTGGCACCACTTTTTCTCTACACAATTAGAAAAGGGGAGTATTAAAGTTGAGACAGGGCTGGATAATATAAAATAAAGGGTGTTTGGTTAATGTAAAAAAAGACGTTAGTATTGAAAAAAAGGATAATAGGGAGGCTGAAGTTAAAAAGGGCGATAATGTTAGAAAAAATGCAGGATTAATCTCCAAAAAAGAGGGAGCTGATGTTAAAAAAAGTTGAAAATCTAAAAAGGAGGGTATGGTATTGAAAATGGGGGTATAATGTCAGTATAAATTTTTAAAAAAATTTTTTCTCTGAAATTGTACCATAAAAGTCAGGTTAAGAAAAAGGTGACAAATGTTAAAAAGGGGGATAATGTTAAAAAATGAGGCAAATAGTTAAAAATGGATGTTTGGGGTTAGATGGGATTAACATTGAAAAAAAAATGGGGCTAATGTATGACTGGGGAGGGATCAATGCTAAAAAAAAGAGGGGAAAGTTCCCCGTTTGATTTTGACACATAAAAGTGGAGAAAAAAAATTCCCTTCAATTTCGACCCCTAAAATAATAAAAGTTCCCCATCAATTTTCACCACTAGAATAAAAAAAATAATTCACTCTTGACGTGGAAAAAAGTCCTCTCTTAATGTCAATACTTAAAAGTGAAAAAAGTGATTTTGAATCAGAAAAGTGAAAAAAATTCTCCTCTTTGATGTTGATCCCTAAAAGTGAAAATAGAATTCATACTTTATTTTGATCCCTAAAAATGAATTTAAGCATTCTGATATTTTTTATGATTGGAAATGAAAAAAATTTTCCCCTCAATTTTAACTCATAAAAGTGAGAAAAATTCCCTTTAATTTTGGCACTAAAGAGTGAAAAATAAAAGTACCCCCTCGATTTGACCCCTAAAAGTGAAAATAAACCCCTATCAACTCGCCCCCCCCCGAAATTAAAAAAAAACATTTCCCCTTCATTTTGACCTCAAAAAGTGAAAATAAATTTTATCCTTGAATCTGACTACTAAAAATGAAAAAAATGTTCTCCCTGAAATTGAATAAGAATTTCCTAGATATTGTCCCATAAAATTGGAAAATGAAAATTTAATTTTATCTGCCTAAATTTGAAAAAAATCTTCCTCTTAATTTTACCATTGGATGTGGAAAAAAATTACCCCTTTGATTTTGACGCCCCAAAATAAAGAAAAAAAAAAAACAATGAGGTTTTTTTTTTTTATTACCCCCTTGATTTTGAAGTCAAAAAATGAAGAAAACCCTGCCTTGATTTTGACCACTTGAAATAGAAATAAACGTTCTCCCACAATTATGACTCATTTACAAGAAAAAAATATCTTCCGCCCCAATTTTAATCATTGAGAATGGAAAAAATTCTCTCTCAATTATGACCCCAAAAAGGAAAAAAAAAATCTTCCCCTCGATTTTGACCTCTGTGAGTGAAAAAAAATCCTCCCATTCTATTTTCCCCTTTAAAATTAAAAAAAAATTCTCTTGAATTTCAGCACCTACAAGTGAAGAAAAAATTACCCCTGATCTGATCCATAAAATGAATAAAAGCTCCTCTTTGATTCTGACCAAGCGAAAAAATTATCCCTCGATTTCGACCCCTAAAAGTGAAAAAAAATTCCGTTATCAATTCATACTCCTAAAAGTGAAAACAATTCCCCATTGATTTTGACCACTTAAAAGGAAAAAAAATTCTCTGAGATTCTGACCTCCACGAGAGCAAAATCAATTTTCCCTTGATTATGAACCTTAAAACAGAGAGAAAAATTCCCTCATATTTTGACCCTGAAAACATAAATGTTTCTATGATATAATCTACATAACCTCCAATCCCCAAATATTGTATTTGGAAAACCATACCACATTGAAACAGGTACTTGTCAAAACATCACTCTTCAAGGTGTTCATGTATAACCAATAAGCAATGCAATATGAGTTATATTGAAAAAATGTCTGAAATAATGCAACTTAACATCACATTTGGATTTAGAAAATTGATCTTTTTGAAAAGAATAGAGAACGCTCTTTTATTATGTCATTAAAATGTAAGAAATCATTTTAGCAAGATGATTTATCAAGTAAATATTCTGGGGTTTTCAAAAAATTTTTAAATTTCATGGTGTTATGTCAAGTAGTTTCAGTGGTCATTACAGAGAGTGAGAGACAGATGGACAGGCTGACTTTTGGCAAATTATAATAAAATTTAAAACCAGCATAAAAGTGTATTATTTTACCTATACACCAACACAGACACACACAGATACATGATAAGATACATGAAAGAGATAATTGTTAATATCATTTGAATACTGTTAAAGTATACATAAATATTGACTATCATCTGATTTTGAGAAGACTATTGAAATACCTATTGCTTTGCTAATAGTATACTTGATGGCCAAGCTCAGCTCTTCTTCTTCAGAAAATATGTTTATGTTTCAACCTATACCCTTTGCATAAACCCACACTGCTTCACTCTCCCTCTCTCTGCCCTTTTGTGATCTTTATGTTGTTATTCGATTCTCAGAACGTGTCACTAAACAAACAACACCATTATGGAAAAAAAATGTCTCTAGAAATATCTTACTTTCTAGAAAGTAATGCACTTCAGGTCAGAAAGGCTTCTTTTCCAAAAATGAAAAATAATTTTTTTAGAAGAGGTCTACTTGAGTATAGATGCCAATTTCCAAGTCTGTCAACAAAACAGCATGGCCAGGAGTACTGAAACCAACGAAGATATAGATAAACAAAATACCACTCAACCCCTTCCCCCTAGTCAAAAAAGCATTTTAAAAAAAACTTTCTCTAGGAAAGCTCGTGGAGTCCAGATGCCAATTTTCAAGTTTGTAGGCATAACGGTATGACCAAGAGTGCTGGAACAAAGAAAATAAGGTGCCAGACGTGCCAAAAAAGCCCTATTTTCAAAAAATCTAAAAAAATTCTTTCTAAAAAGGATGTAGTGGCCAGAAGGGGTTTAGTGGTCTAATGATACCAATTTTCAAGTCTGTGGACACAACACTATGGCCAGGAGTGCTTGAACAATAAAACAAACAAACTAAGGCAAACTCATAAACACACACTCATGAAAAAGGATAGAAGCGTTCACCATTTATAGTTGTTCAACTTTGCCATCTTTGATAGCTATGGCTGTTCAATCTTATATCATATTATAGAATAGTATAGTATTCTATATCATATAATAAAGTTATCGTTATTATACAACAATTGTATCACATTCGAATAGCCATCTTATGATAATCATCATCATCATCATCTATATTAATAGCCTCGTCACAACTCTGATGTATTTTATTTCATTGGTTACTTGTTCAGGTGAATTGACCAATCATGTGGAGGAATTATTTCATTCAAAAATGTACTTTAATTTTCATATAAATTACTATTAATCAGAAATATTGAAATATTAGAATATTACTTACTTCATTAAAAATAATAAGGAGCAAAATCAAGAGGAGATTCTTTTTTTTTCTCTTTCAAGGAACAAATCTAGGGGATTCTTTTTTCCACTTTTGGGTGTGAAAAATAGGTGGGGAAATCTTTCTTTCCACATTTGAATAGTGAGGAAGTTCTCTTCATTCTCTTTTCCGGGTGAAATTCGAGGAGGAATTCTTTTTCCATTCTTAGGGTCAAAATTGTTGGGGGGATAGTTTTTCAATCATTGGGTCAAAATCAAAGGGAAAATTTTTTTTTTTTCATTTTTCAGTGGTCAAAACGGGATGGGATCCTTTACACTTTCAGGGGTCAAAATGGAGTCAAATTTTATTTTTGAACAAGTCAAGAATGAGAGAATTCTTTCTATTCACCTTCAGAATCAAAATCAAGGGGAAAACCATTTTTCATGCATTAGATTCAAAATTTGGAGAAAACCTCTCCCTTTAATGGGTCAAAATTAATTGGATTTTTTTCTTGCTTCAAAGTGTCTAAGGTGGAAGAAAAATTTTTTTCATAGACTTCTTGAATCTATGATGTTTCAAGCATGTTGGAATGAAAAATTCCAGAGGAAAAATAAATTCAAAAAGATTCTCATTGAGAAGTTCAATTTACACTAAAAGTATAATACTAAAATGGACATTTACTTTATGTGTTTCTGCAAATATTTATTGTGGGATCTGCATTTGCACTCATACCAATAATAATGATCTGATTTTCATTTATCTATCTATTTATTCAATTCGTGGGTAGTTACATCATCTAACATATATATATATATTATTTATCCAAATTAGAATATTACATATATTATTAGAAAGAAAAAGGGGGAGAGGGATTTTGAGTGTTTACTGGATGGGTTGGGAGAGAAAGGGGAGTTACATAAGTTAATAAGAGCTTAGGGAGAGAGAGAGAGAGAAAAGTTAGATATAGTGATTGGGTGGGGGAATGGGAAAAGATGGTAAATCAGTTTAACAAGAGGAAAGAAGGGGAGTGAATAGAAAAGTAAGTCAAGTAGTTTACTGAGGGAGATAGGATTGGAAATAATTAAGGCAAAAGTACGAAGATATTACACTTGTGAAGATTTTATATTCAGGAATCTATAGTATATTTTTTTAAATTCGTGCTGAAAATTCTGCCGAGAATCCAGTGGAATGCAGCAATTATGAAAGAATTTATTGAATATCATTTTCAGTGATTAAGTAAATTAAAAAGAATCTTCACAAACCAAAATTTCAAAATATTATATCCATTCATCTAAAAACTTAACAAGTGAGTTGTAATAGTTGTAACATTTTTTAGCATTAGGCATCTGAAACATATGGATTTTAACTTTTCTTACTTGAAATATTGAATATTTTCAACTTACATAAGCTTTGTAACACTAAATAACTGGTTTAGGGTTATTGTATTGAGTTTTTAGATTGCTATTTGACGCCATGAACACTTTTCAGCATACTTAACACTTTCAAAAGTGACTGGATTATATTGATCCTAAATGTTGTTATTCAAAGTGACAAACATTTTTAGCCAAGTCAATCCTTTCTATACCTGATTCTGACATCGATTTTAGATTTTGTCATTTGCAGTTGTAAAGGCTTTCCAATGCTACTTAACAAAACTCGTCTGAATTGTGACATCAAAAATAATGAGTGATATTTGAGTCATCATTAATACGTGTTAAAAAACACCCGTTGAAAGCCACCAGAAAACTTCAAAATGCTTTGTTTCAGAATGAGTATTGCATTGAAATACTCTACATTCTTGTGAGTAGCAAGGTATCTTTGTATGTAAATCAGACAATCATCTGAAAAGAAGATTTCTTCAAAATCAAAAGTGATGAAAAAAATTAGCTAGCCTTGTTTAGATCGGAGTTGTTGGTATATATAAAAAATGCATGTATTGCTTCCTCTTTGAAAAATATCTCATCCATTTTCCTTCCTAAAACGAATGTCTTATGAAAACCGGAATTTTTTTTAATCACTGAAATATTTCAGTTGGCTTACAGGACAGATAAATTGAATGCTGCAAGAGCTCAACTGCATATTTTTTCATGGATTTCTACATCTGAGAATAAAATCTTTGCTGAAATATAAAATCCATTGGAAAACTAAAATATCGATGGGCAGGCCATGTTGCAAGAATGTCAGACACCCACTGGATATCTCAACTCACAACAGGTATACCAAGAGATCATATGCAAAAATGTGACCAGAAAAAAAATAAGATGGTATGTGGACTTTAACAAGTTTGGGAGATATTGGTGCTGTGACACCCATGATCAAGAAGTCTGCCAGATCTTTGGGAAGGTCTATACGAAACAACAGATGTTAAAAGACTGCTGCTGCAGATGATAATGATAGTATTAGTCTATTATATTGAATATTGTTAGATATCATCTTGGTTATGTTTCAGTTCCATATGTTACTATAGATAGGTTGCATTGATTGTATAATCCTTCTTTTTAGGACTAATGGGATTTTCTTGTTCTTGACGGTAGAGCTTGCTCTGCAGAAGTTTTATACTCTGGTTAATGAAATAAGAGACATTGATTTCTTAATGCTTTACATTCAATAATGATAAAATAACAATTTTTAAAAATGCAAATTATCAGAAGCAAAATCCAAATGCCTTTTTTTTATCACTTCAATATGACATGAAGACTTTGGCTATAAAGGTATTCATTTCTTTTGATTCTTTTAATTATATGCTCTAAAGAATTATACACACTAATGTTTGGTACTTCATAAGAATTTATCTTTCCTCAGCCAAAAGTTTAGTACTCTAAAGCTTGACCAATGCTCACTTGTTTTTCATTGTTAATTCTTACATTCTTACTTTCAAGCTATATTCTTGGGCTATTGTTTTGAAACAGAACCTCATGATGTTTAACCTCCAGTCCTATATATAAGCCACCAAGCTGACTGAAAAAATGCTTTGTATTTAAAATGAAACATGAATATCTGAGCCTTTAGTTCTATGATCACACTACCGAGCTACGATTGCCAGTGCTTCATATCTAATTATGAATTGGAACCTTGTATCACAGCCTTAACTACCGAACTGAATTTGCAAATGCTCCATATTATGCTAAATAGATTTAGATCAATATAAATATGAAGGAATTTTGTTCCAGTTACAATTAGATACAACATTTATATCTTTTTAATCTTGGAACTTGGTCATTACCCAGCAACAGAAATGCTGGTAGACCTCTTGTGGAACCCCCTATATGAGCATTGGTTTTTAATGATTTTTCTCATAGTTTTAATTATAATTTATATAATATGAATTGTGAATCTATTAAACAATACAGAAACATGAAAGGAAGAGAAAATGGATTGTATTTATTCCCTAACTTTCATGTCTCCATATTGTCTATCAAATTCACAATTATGTTGAATAAATCTCATCTATCTCCTCACCTTAATATAAATTGTATTATAACAAATGAAAATTATTTTGTGTTTGCTTATGCTTCTTAATTGGTTGTACAGTCTAAAAAATAATTATGATAAATACATGTCTAACATTATGCTAAATAAACTGCTAATGTTTAAACCATGGTTTGAAACCATTTCAATGGACTTGAGTGGTAGATTGACAAACTAATGACGGCAGATGTACAAATATGCTTGACTATGGGAGTTGCCAAACTACAAAGTGCCAGATTAGAAAAATGTAACCTGTATCAATATCATATAGGCTTGAATTTTAAAACCTTATTCAAGAGTAATTTTCTACTATCTAAAGAGCTTGAATTGATAAACCTTCTATCCAAATTTTGTTGACTGTTGGGGGGTAAATTTGAAATTGATGCAATTATCAATGTAAGATGATTTATTATTGCTCGTACATATCTATAAATAGTTTTAACTGCGTTAGTGAAAAAAAATAGCTAAAATATATGAATGAAAAAATGTGGTTCTCTGCTAAGCTTATCATACATCCAGAGAAGGTTGGAGAATGTACCAATTTAAATATTATCATCATCCATGATGGCTTCAGTGGTGCAACAGCTGTGGTGCAGCACAGGGTCCAAAGTCATGACTTGCACTGGACTTGGATTATAATGAGAGTGTTATGCGCTGTCAGCTTCAATCTTTCATCCTTATCTGCTTAGGTCCAGCGGTGAAATAGTCAGCATGACTGGAGACTGACCAGGATGCATTGGATGACCAGAGCATTCTGTATATGACACTGTGCTCTTCACACTGCACAATATGTTGCTGGTCTTAAGGGGGCTCACTCCCTGGTCTGAAATCAGTGTTTTCTGCCCCTAAATTGGTTGCCAACCATAGCTAAAGAGCCCACCAGTCTGCCCTGCTATTTACCTGATGTTAATCAATTCAAATGTAATGATCAAATCAATGAGAATAAGGAAACCAATCCAAAAATTTAGATGTAACTGCAAAAAACAACTTATTCTAAAATATGTTAGTCTTTTTCTTTTTCAAAAATTAAATTCCTAGCAAAAACATTATTGTTAAATGATAACTGACAGATTTATCTGTTACCTGGCATACTCAGAATATGACCAATCTATTTTAACTTACTAACCTCTGTAGTCACTGGAGGAAATCAGGAATTAATTCTCAGTATCTTGGATTTCTACAGTGACTGCATATCAGAGTCACTCCAAAAGTCATGCCTGCTTTACCACAGGATACTGCATTAGCTCCCTTCTCCTTTGTCTGAACTCTCCAATTCAATGAGGGTTCATCCAAGACGCTGTTTCCTCACTTACTTCGCTTTCCTTTCTTATTTTGTATTGTATGATTCTCTATCATTTGTTGCTATTTTGTATTGAATGATCGGATAGGTATCATTAAATCCAATGCAGGTCCCAGATCTTTTCATGCACTGTGGGGCCACTGACAGTGGAATAACTAGTGTATTGTTGACCTTTGTTGTTCAAGACGAGTTTTAGCAATATAGCCAGATTTCCCTTACCGGTAAATAGTCCTGGTGTCTGTGGAAGTTCAATCTTGCCAGATGTGCCCAAAGCTTCCACAGTTGAAATAATCTCTATTTCTGATTTCCTGACGAGCAATATGACCAAGCCGTTTGCATATATAGTAGCATTTCCTCACAGTATAACAGTAATATGGCCAACTTCATTGCGTTGGTTGCAACAAACTTATCTAGAATAGCAATCACAGGCCAAATGACGTACATAATTGTATTTGTGACTGTAACTTCAGTGGTTTCCCAATTTTTGTATCCCAAGATCACATGATCTAAGTCACCATGTTGACAGCAATGATATTTGAAATGATCAAATACTGCAGGTTTAGAGAGCTCATCATATGTTTCTTGTATCAATGTGCATTTTGTTTTTTGAGTTATGTTTTGTTGTCAGTTTTATCACCAGCTAAATGTCTGAATTCTTGTTTCAGATCTTTCACTTCTGTAACAACATCACTACCTGGTGTGGCCTCTTCTCAAGAATCTCAAATTTTTCATTCAACAGACGTTCAGGGTCATTATCATGTTCCTCATTGATTTCTTCAATAATCTTCTCCCTAGTGTTCTCAGACAAAATCTCAGCATTGTCCTCCACTGTACAATGAGATTTCTCATCGTCAATAACAGTAATAGCAGCTTCTTTCAAATCTTCTAACTTTTTTCCTTCAAGGAATCACATTTGAAGAGTTTGTTTTCTGTTGTGACTTATTTTTGATGGTGTAAGCTCCTCACTTATCTATACAATGTCTTTTGAAATCTGTGTATTTTGTTTATGATTAATATCCCCAAAGTTTGGCTCAAGCTGATTCTTTTCTTTCAAAATAATATTGTACCGTTTAAGTTGGCTTTTATGCGCAACTCTTGGGTTCTAATTCTTCAAAAAGTTTGAAATAATTATTTTCCTAATGCTGTATTTCATGTTGCAACTTTTGTTCATGTGTAAAATGCTCCAATGTTAATCTGGTAATTAATTTTATGTATTCAATATTTTTCTTTTCTAAATTGTCTACAAGTCTGGTAACTTTTTTTGTTTATAATTCATTGTCCATATCACTCATTTTATATTTTCCTTTCCTTCAGTTCTTGACTTCTTGAAACTTTGCATTTTTTACTTTTTCCTCAAAATTTTCTTCAAAAGGTTTATCTATTTATTATTCTGAAGTCACTTCTTTTTGTCTTTTTTTTTATTCATCTTTGCAGCTGCTAAAATACACTTTTAACAATATTTACTTCAAATAGTTTGTCTAATTTCTCGTATAGTTTTATTAATCCATTATCAATGCATAAATCCGCTGGGTTAATTTCTAAAATTGTCCTCCCCGTCAAGGCAAAAAAACAGAGTAGGAGCCAGCTCACATTATTCAATTTTGGCTGCCCTCTCTTAAGAAGAATTTCTTCTATTTTGAACTATACTTCTGCTACCAATGTTAAATGATAAGTGACTGATCTATCGACAAACACATTTATTTACAACAAAAAACTTTTTTTGTCTTTTTTCCATTACCTCCAGATTCCAATATGGTCACTTGGTGGGAAGTAAACAAATGCTCTCCCATCGAAGGGACTTGACTCAATATTGAATGAAATATCAAACAATTATTTTGTAGGTTGCATTATTTCTGACATTATAATATCTATTATCTGAATTTTGATATGCAAGTATCTTTACTTTTGATCACTGAGTTGCTTGTACTGATATGATCAACACTACGCAAGTAACCATCACTCAGGCATCTCATTGGTAGAAATTCAAGATTTGGTTGAACGAAAAAAAAATGCCTATAAGATTTCAAATAAGGATTCTAGAAAACCAGAATCATCTCCTACAACTTATAATGTTTGAATGTGCTATAATAACAGCAGAAAGAAATTGTAATTGAAAGACAAAGCTGAAATATTATTTAGTAATCGTCTATAATTTTCAAAAGTGTCATTACTATTCCAAGAGTTATTAAAACTATTGTACTCATTTTTTTTACTGTTTTTGTTATTACCACATTATAGCCAATCTATTCTACAGCTTCCTTCATGTGTACAGTCCATAAGGAAAGAGGGTAATCAGTATATTAGCCTCTATTTTTTTCATGCTCTCCCCACTTTTCTGTAGAAAAGATACCCTTCTATTTCCTTATGGATTGTATATCACAAGAAGTCTGTAGAATGGATTGACCAAAACATTGAAGTAACAACAAGAGCAGCATAAAGAATGAGCTCAATTATCTGAACAAAGCTTGAAATGATTTAGTGATTAAACCTTAGTTGTTACTTTTTTAGCTCAAGATGGAAATTTTGCTAGATCTACATTGTTCTTTCTTGAAACTGAATTTTTAAAAAAAATTTTCCAATGAAGTAGAAATGATATTAAAATTTTGGTAAAATAGGTCTTAGCATCTGAAAACAAAAGCAGAAACTTGCTCAAAATTATTTGAATTAGATATAATAAGTATTGCATAAAATGTGTAAATCCTATTACATATCATGTATTTTCAGCGCATTTCAGTTAACTGATAAGAAATGCCTGGATTTTTTCATTTTAATAGAAAGGGACATTTTTCGGTGTATCATACAAATTTACCATGAGACATTAGTGATACAACACCTGCAATCTTGGTTTAGCTTCTTGGCCAAGTCAAACAATTCATTATTGCTATAATATCCTCAGGACAAATATGAACCCCTGGTTGCCCAACTGGCTGACAGGTAGATGAAGAACTTGACAGGGGTCCTAAACTAGCTGCCGGCACTACTTTTCCTCCTGCAATGTTTAGAAGCTTCAAAATGCATTCGACTGTTATGTACAGAGCAAGTATTCTATAGTGTACGCTTTGCTGCAAAGTGGGAAGATAGAGAGCATGAGAGAGAGAGAGAGAGAGAGAGAGAGATTAGGAAGAAAAACAGAGAGAGTGGGTAGAAAAGAGTGTGCACGGAAGAGAGTGAGGGAATGTAAGTGAAAGAGAGAGAACAGAAAAGCAGATCTAGGGTAACAGTGACAAAAGTGCAATGCTCGAGTTATGCTGCTACACAGCTGGAACTTTTTGGCTGCTGGGGTTTATGATATGCACAACCATGTTCAATATCACATGTGTATGTATATACAAAAGCAAAGATATATCTATATCAATATATACATGAACTGATATAATGCTTATTAACGTTAGTTATATTCTCTTTCTATCTCTGTATCTGTCTGTCTGTCTATCTGTCTCTCTAGATATATGTATATATATATATATATATATATATATATATATATATATATATATATGTATATGTATGTATATATGTATATGTATGTATATATGTATATGTATATGTATGTATATATGTATATATGTATATGTATATGTATGTATATATGTATATGTATATGTATGTATATATGTATATATATATATGTATATATGTATGTATATATATGTATATATATATATATATATATATGCATTTATGTGTGTGTATGTACATTAATGCTTATAAGCATGTGTGCGTATAAAAGCAAATCTATAAAGACATTAATAAATAAAAATACAGATATTTATCTGTAAATGCAAATCTATATGCACATTAATTTATAAATATACAGATATCTATCTATAAATGCAACTCTATATGCACATTAATCTATAAACTTATATCTATCAATAAATCCATTAACTATTCTCTATACATGTATGTGTGTACATCTATTGATATAGACACAAATGCATACAATTACATGTAACAATATATATAAATATTTTGATTGACATTATTTTATGCATGATGTATGTACTCACCTGGATACATACTCAGATACATTCATATAAATGCATGCACTTATGAACGCATGCACACCTATATACACATCAGTGAATTGATAAGTCCAAAAGCTTATTGTTGAAAAAAGCATTTAATTTTACACAAGAAAATATTTAATTTTTAACATAATCTCCTTCCTTGAAAACGCACTCAGCCCAATGCTTTTCCACATACCACACAGAGCAAAGATTATACAGTGAACATTTTAGTTCAAAATTTAGCTAATAACTGTGTCAGGCAATGGATTTATTGATCCACTCTTGTATTTCCACTCAGACACATGCATGCATTCTCATTTATATATGTATGAAATCTAGATGCTCAGGTTGGACAAGTTAATGAAAATTACCTAAGCAAGTTCACATACAAAATACAAACCAAAGGAGGTGAAGTTCTTGTTAACTTTGCAGCAGCAAACAGGTTCAATATTATGAATACCTCTTTCGAGAAAAAACTCAACAGAAGATGGACCTTGAGGAGCCTCAATCAGCAAATCAGAAATGAAAAAGACTTCATCCTAGTGGATAAAAGTGACTCAAAATATCTAGGTCCTAAATCAAGTCAATGTTGGGAGGGATCCTAGAATGGTAAGATGTAAAATTGAAATTATCACCAAAATTGAAGGCAGAAAAATGTCCAGCACTATGTATCAACCAATTGACACGCAAAGAGGACTCACTCGATCTTCCCAACTGAAAAATAGGTATGAACCTCTTGCAGAACCAGAAGAGAGTAACAATGACACTAACATCAAGCTCTACAACATAATAACAACATCTCTAATTGAAGTCAATGTTTTAGCCACAGAACAAATGAATCGACAAACTCTCAGAAAGAAAACAGGAATTTCATGGAAACTTTCCTTATCAGGCTGCATACAAGGCCATGCAGAGTTGGCAGTAGGTTCAGGTTAAATGGGAAAAGTATCCCCCCCCCTTCAAACTGCCCATTAAGTATTTTTGTAATCAATGCTAAACATGTATATTTTATGAATGGGTTGGATATATACTTGTACATGTAGTGGATATGATGTACTGTACTTACAAGTATATTATGATGACATGGATGCCCTTTTGAATGTTGGGTCAGCAATTAGTGGTGAACGTAAGTTGTTCTTAACAGTTCATGAATAAGGAACATGAAATGACTTCCTCAAAAAAGATATAATTGATACAAAAATATGGTTCTTATCTCTTGGTGGAGTTATTTGTAGAATATGTGTATAATATCCAATGAAATACAGAAAACCCTGGATAACTTGATAGATGAACAGTTTGATAAACCTGTTAAAATTCCCCAAACTTTTGGGTTGCACCTTATACATTATTTTCCCTCTCTTCATGCATACATCAAAAAATACATAGGTACATACATATAAAAGAATATATTTATACATCTCTATGTAAACATACACAAATACTTGGGCATTTATATCAGCGCTTTTATGTGAATGTATGCAAAAGTTGATACATTTACAATACATAGATGGATAGATAGATATGAGTATGCATCACTGTGTGTGAGTTTTTGTTAATGTAAGTTATTGTAATTTTATATAGATTTTAGATTTGTATGCAGATACGTTGACAAATATAAATGCAGATATCATCACGTACACCTCAGATACATCTACACACTTACTAATACACAGATATTAAATGCAAACACCCAGCGGTGGAGGTGAAAATATAATGTGGGAAAGGTTGGAGACAGTGTCAACCATTCTTTAAATAGTAATAGGGATCTTCACTTATACCATAGATACTTTGCTCTAGGCAAAATAATGATGCATCATTATTGTCTTTTTTTGGTGAAATGGGGATGGGGCACCTGACAATTGGAAATGATTTCGAATACAGCTAGATTTGAATGGAAAACATGCACCTATGTATTTTGTTAGCATATATATAATATTCAAAATGAAATATCCACATTTAGCAATCACAAATACCATTACTGGAATGAACAGTTAAAAATCATTATCATCATTGCTGTCATAAACATCGATTCGAAATGTCCCTATTCAGCAAGTTTTGATTATAATGATAATGTTAAACAAGCTTTCCAAGTATGGAAAGGATGTGAGCTAGCATATCATTCAGAGCTTTTCCTTTATTCTCGATCCACACTGTATTCTTACTACACTGTAGACTATCAGTCTGAGTGAGTTGTAACAAAAATTAACAAAAAAATTAGAAGGTAAGAAAGTACCTGTTAGAAATTAATAATGATAAGTATGAATGAATATCTTTGATCAAAAGCAATGGTTATGATAATCAAAACCTCCAAAGCCATCAACTCCTGCAAAACGATCTATGAACATGACATTGACTACACCACAATGATATAGGGTGTGTGTTTGATTCTCACTGTGTGCTCACTTTTCATTTCTGATTGCAATATTTACTCATTGCTGTAAAACAATGGCCCAATTCAAAATTATGATAAAAGATTTTAGAAAGCAACTAAGAATTAAGATGAAAGTAAAAACAAATCAAAATCTATGATAAACACATTGTCTAAACTGCTTGGTATATATCTTAGGATTGTATAACTCTCACCAAAAAGAATGACAGTTCCAGAAGTACCAAACATTTACTAAAATCACTACCATGAACGAAAAAAAATCTCTTTTCAGGAGTTATTTGGTCTAGTATTCTAATGCTTGCTGCCATGTGTTCTGCCTCTTCCAGATTTATCATTTATCCAGCAGATTTTATTTTTCTTATAGATAACTCAAAAACTGAACATGACAAAAACCCTGCAGGTAGTGGTAATTCATGGAATTTATTTTGTATATCCAGAGATACAAAATTCGACAAAAGGATTTTTTGCAAGTGGATTTTTGCACCAAATACTTGGTTGCTTTGGTGTTTGCTGCAGACATCATGTCATGCTCCTAACCCAATTCCTCTTAATGCAATGGAAGCTTCTGTTTCAGGGACAAATCCCTGGACATCAGGCTAGTTTTCATTTTTTGATTTGCTACCTAAAGATAGAACAATCCAAAAGTCATCCTGAGAAAAATATAACTAAATGTAAAGCAAAATATATGAAAATCTTCCCAGTGCAGCCATACACTGTTGATATCATTTTTCAGCTGTAGAACACCTTCATTGTTTTTTTTTTGTTATGCTGAGCACAGGAACTTGTAGATTACCACTACCTGCAGGAACCCTTTCTGCTCAGAATCATTTATTAAGGAAAAAACCTTTTTAATGGATTATACATCTGAGAAAGACCAGAGAACATGATGGCCCAAAAGTAGAGATAAATCAGTGGGAATTAGAGTACTAATCCAAATAACTTATGTAATAATGGCAAAAATCTATCCCAGACAATAAAAATTCAATTATCATTATCTGATGGAAATATCAGATTACTTCAAATAATCTAACCCAATAAAACCAAACAGAAAGAATATCTTTATTGGAGAGTGAATTTTACAAGGAGTTTGCTATCTCTCAAATCTATGGTACTTTCATGTTTAGAACTTGAGTAATTTGATAAAACTTTGGTCTTATATACTAAATCTATTTCCATGTTTGGTCTGATCATCAATATTTTGATTCATACTATTTCAATGATATCAAGAAGCAAAAGGAGAGGATATGAGTTACAAAGATCTGTAAAAACTTCACTTGGGAACACAAATGTGTCACACTGTATTTCATGGTGATCTTGAAATATTGATTCATCACACTCAGTTTAGTATTGAAATAAATTAATATATTGCTTTTTCCAGTAGAATCCATTTGTGAACCATTTTCACCGTGACAAATTTATTACTTTGGGAAATATATTGATCTCAGATTGACAACCAATTTTGTTTGGCCAATTTATTCTATGATCGTTATCTGTTAAATATCAATTATAACATCAAAACTATTATTTTGTTCCTGTCACAAGGCATGTAGACAGGATTTGCCAGATGAGGCCACCTCCCCCAAAAAAGGGAGGCTTGATTATCCAGCACACATCTAGGTGAGAGGTCCTTGGGCATGCTCCATTGCACTGGAATTTCACGGGTGCTAAAATTGCAATTGAAAACTCTTCTTTTTTTTTTACCACAATGTTAAATGAACATGGCAAAAAATTAAGAGATTTAAAAAACACTTCAGGTAGTCCAATCACGATAGTATCTATGGTGAAAAATTATATTATTTCAAACTGTTAACAGAATATAAGAGTGTTTTGCATGCCATAATAAGAAATATCCAATTTTGAATCTGGTGGTGACTAATCTTTCATCAGCTGACTCCAAATGAATTTAACAGTGAATTTTTACAGCGGCCAAAACATGCTCTGACTGATTTTTCACCATACAGAACAAAGTGTTTTTAAAAGAAAATTAAATATTGCAATTAAACCAATTACAGTTTGTAAAGAAATCAATGCTCTTCAATTTCATATCAAATTCAAATCAAAATGATTGAAAAATCAATTTAAAACTTCAATCTGAAATTTCTATGCATTCTATTATGATATTAAACTCCTGTTTGGTATCAAAATATAGTGTAAGAAGTGCTCTATTCAATGATATTTGTTTAACTTCTGTAATATGAATCGAAAGATTCTTCTCTGCCTTGGAAATCAGAGAGTATTTCTGGCTTTGCGTTTTTGTTTATCAATATTATGTAAACTTTTGGGCTTTGATTTTGCATGCTTTTTGGAAAAATCTCTTTACTTAATGCGCAATGAACCTTGTAGTGGAAAGCCTTAACCTTAACAATAACAACAATTTAGTTTTTATCTTAACTCTGACTCTTACTAAAAAATACGTTTCTATTGTAATTTCTAGAAATATTCATTAAAATCCTTCAAAATTGAAAGTAAAATAAAAGTAAAACTGGAAACTGTTTGCTAATGCAAGGGGAGGTAATTCTAATTTCAATATAGCTGAGATAATCCTCTAAATATGCTATCTCAACCGAGGAGAGAAAATACGAGACCACACTAACTAAATAAGATATAACGGCTGTTGCGACACACAATCTAAATGTTGATATCAGTGATTTCAGGATTCTTCACAAATCTATTTACAGATTGGGGGGGGGAGGTTCATTTAAGAACACAGCAATACCTCAAAGATAGTACCTATTCATATTTTTGCTTAAAGAATTCTCAGATGGATTTTTTCCCCCCCAGCTGGGGTTGAGGTAGGATTCCCTGACAGGGGAGCTAGGATTCAATGAGGAGAGGGGCTAACCACCCTCTGGCAACAACCCTGGTCCCTACGAACAATAAGATCAACATCCCTGCCAGCAAAATTACTTTTTCCACAAACCACATTTGAAATCTTTTGTCCAATACTGGGATAATCATTAACATCTGTTAAATGTACAATGATCATAACCAACATCTCCATGGGCATTTTTTGCCTCTCCTGAACACATCAATTTCATTCCAGGACTTCAGTTTCATCAGAATAAATATAATGACAGATTCTACCATTTTGTGCCCCTACCAATGTCCTTACCAGATTTTTAATGTCCTTCTGATTTCCCAGTCAATTTCGATAAAATTTCAAATTGCCTCTGTTTTTCTCTTATTTGGAACTCCTCCAAATTATAAAGCCCTAGACAGTAGTTCAATTAGTTCAAGTACAAGATCCAGTGAGAACTTCAATATAACCATTTTTTCAACCATTTTTTTAATCTGTTTTTTAACTGATCACGTTTTTTTGCGAGATAAGAAACTCCATCTAAATAATCAGTAGTCTTCTCTAACTCTCTCTCGCTCCATACATATACACACACGCACATACATACATATATACATACATATATACACACATGAGAGAGAGAAAAATTGATATATTGATGTATACACGGATATCTATACTTTTAGGTATTGTGGGTATTTTTTGTAAAGAACTTTCTCATGTCTTAGAAATACGTTCATAAGCTCAAACTTGAACCAACCTCATTTAGACCAATATAACTCTTTTAGAATAAAAATCATAACAAGAGACAGATCATAAAACTCAGCCTACTCTATGGCCATGTATATTCATCTCTTTACAGATATTAATCATCTCTTTACAGATATTAATCATCTCTTAAATATTTTGACTGTACACAAATATACTGGTTTCTATGGATTTTAACTTCTGGATGCTCAAATTATATAGTCAACCATACATGAACCATTTTGGTCAAAGAAAGAATGAAGATGTCTACCAAATGAAACATAATCCTCCACATTTTATCTCTGTGCCTATTTCACCCACTATTGCTCCCCCTCTCTCTCTGTATATATAGTTTATAAAGCTTTGTAGTTTTGAACACTAAAGATATAAAAGAACTTTTCAAAATGTATGTCATTTCAGTCAATTATTTCCAAATATCTCTTGATGCAATTTATGTATGCTTTTCAAAGGGTTTCATGTTTTACACCTGATTAGATATCATGGTACTATGTACTGTGTGCAAATTTTCTCTTGTTGGGATCATCAGATGTTTACCATGTAATTGTTTCAGAGATTTAAAAAATAGAACAGTTATACTAACATAGCACCCCAGCAGTGTTGATCAAAACTACATCCTTCTCACTTATGATATTAATACATAGCTTATGTCATACATGCTGTTTGTTATTTTATATAGAGTATTATCATAATGTATTGT
Organism: Thysanoteuthis rhombus; assembly: GCA_963457665.1. Classification (NCBI taxonomy): domain Eukaryota; kingdom Metazoa; phylum Mollusca; class Cephalopoda; order Oegopsida; family Thysanoteuthidae; genus Thysanoteuthis; species Thysanoteuthis major. Next base: position 35,047,823 of record OY735214.1, read on the forward strand.
AAATGGATGTTATATTATACTACATATCATTCAATTTTTTTGAAACAGGAATTACTCACAAAGGTTACCACAAAAATCATATTCAACGATCAGGGATCAGTAAGTATAATAACAGATGTGACTCAATGTTCGCGTCACTATATATATATATATATATATATATATATATATATATATACATGTATATGAATTATAGATTTTGTTATATTATATAGAAACCTATTTGAAATAATTTACTGTCGTTACACAGTCAATATATTACTCAATCTAAACAATGTAAATAGAACAAACAGTTAAAGAAAATGTAGGTGCTACAGGAATCAAACCTGTCACCGATAGGGTAGCCGCTTCAATATAGTTATGCTCTTACCATTGAGTTAATCAGTCGTTGGTAATGCAGAAGCCAAATAATTGCTTTCAACCTAAATTCCCATCTTGTTTATTCTCAATCTAACAAACTTTGTCTAAATTGAGGATGTCTAATGACAGGAAATCATTTCAAATAGGTTTCTATGTAATGTAACGCAATTAATAATTAATTCTGTCAGACTGAATATGTCCATTTCTTAAGACATATGTATATATAGGGTTGAGCACTCTTTAAGTGAGGTATCTCATCCCTTGTAAACTTATGCCATGTTCTTCTATAGGAATAGAGCATTCTGGTGGATGAGGAGTTTCTGCGTAAAATGAATATATAGCTTAAATTCAGCCTTATTGACCACCCAGTTCCGTAGTCCAGAGGTAGCATATCCACCTCCAGGTCCGATGTGAGGGTTTCAATTCTGCCTCACGGTACTGGATGGGATAAAGTCTATAGCCACACTGAAGAGATGTAATAAATCGAAACAGCTGTCTGTGGATGACACAATAATAAATATATATATATATATATATATATATATGTATATGTATATATATATACTTATATATCTTTACTGTTACTGTTTTTTGGAGTTGCTTTATCTATGGTGATATATATGGCCGATAAGAGAGCAAACATATGGAAAGGAAGACTAGAAAACAGAACACTGAAAGAGATAGAAATGATATTCATGACCATATACCAAGAAGTTTCCTTCAACTGGGACTAATACAAGAAGGAAGTGTACGGGAGTTCTTCAATCGAGAAATACAAGAAAGAAGACTCAGTGTTAGGGAGTTCTTAAACTGAGACAAATACAAGAAGGAAGACTGGTTGTTCGGGATCAAGGGTAGTGGTTCTCAACATTTCTGAATGAATGAATCATCTCTGCCTCTCTCTCTCTCACTCTCTCTCTCTCTAAGCATTTCTCCCTCAACTTTCCCCCATGGGTGGTTTGGAAGCCAAAGCATCTAGTCTGTTCAGGGAGCTGCTTAGGTTGATAAATTAGAGGTTTCTAACTCTCCCACTCCCTAAGAACTCCCTGCAGCAAATTGTCATATCAGTGGATTGGCTAAGTGCCTCCTTCTTATCTCCCAAAGCAGCTCTCTAAGGCATAAATCGGATGGAAGATGCACTAATGAGAAAATCGCTGATCTGCATGAAAAATAAACAAAATCAGTAGAAAAATAAATGGTCATTTTTTTTTTCTTTCAGGTATCACATTGCACAATCCATTGTTAGAAATTTTTGACAGCATTAATTATCCTGTCTAAAGCAGTAGAAAAGAAATATTACAAAATTAAATTACAAAGTAATTTGAATAACAGACAGAATATGCAGCAGCATATCATTTTATAACAGTCACATTTCTTTTTATACTTCTATCTGGGAACACTTCATGAAATATTGAATTGGGAGCATGTTTGGTCATGTGACATACTTGCAATAAATCTTAATCAAGGCCAGTAGCCTTACAAAGATTTTTTCAGTCATATTAAAATTGTCCTTGTGATTTATTTCCCTTATGTAGTCTATAGCTGGAAAAAAAAGATAATGCCATTAAAAACTTTAGTTTTTTTGCATTTTTTTGTTTGTTGTTCAACTATACCTTTTCCTGAGCAAATTGAAAAGTATGGCAAGCAAATTCAAAAATACAACAAGCGAATTGAAATAAAAGGCAAGCAAATTACATAATATGGCAAGCAAATTAGGAAAATAAGGCATGTAAATTAAAAATCATAAATTAAGTAAATCAAAGAAAAATAGCAAGCGAATTAGGAAATATGGCAGTTTAATTATAAAATAAGGAATGTAAATTTGAGAAAAATATGGCAGATAAATTAAAAGTATGGTTGGCAAAATAAAAAGACAAGTGGACTGAAATGATAAATCACATATATATACAGTTACTGCTACAGTTGCTGGAAATGTCAATTTTTCCAATGAAATTAGTTGAAACTTATCTCCCCTAATATATTTTGTTTAAATGATAATTCATTCTTAGCTTGGATTTTATCATTTCAATTGTAACACTTATTACTTTTTCAGATTCACTGACTTGAGCTTTTGATGTTGATCAGTGTGAAATCGATTGAAACTTTATAGTTAAATGATGGCATAAAACTAAATAGGCAGAGCACTTGGCAGGGATCATGCTCACTTTCAATGGCTTGTGAGATGTGCACACTAATCACTGAATCATGCTTTCTGGAAATTTGAATTAAGGTTAATTTACATAAGTGGTAAAGAGCTTTAAAAAAACTGTTTGTTTTTTTTTCTGGTTCTGAGTAAAAGCCAGTAGGCTTATGTATTAAAGATGATTTTTTCCTGTTGCTATGTCCTCCAACAATCTTTTATTGGAATATCATCGTTGGAAAGTGACTTTCATGCATTGAACTTGGATTAATTGAAATTCATCTAAGTATTTGTTTCAAGTGAACTAATAAAAACAAGTAAATGCTATAGAGAGTTTAAAATAAGTTAAATGCACAATATGAAAAATGGAAAAAAATAGCTTTAGAATGATCAAAAAGGAAAACATCAGAACCCTCCGCCCTGAGCAAAGGAAGTTCCCAAGATATGTGTGGAGGTCCCCAAATCAAAGTCTTCTGTGGGCCCTATAAAGGTTGTTCCCATCTTTGATGTTGTGAACATGTTTCCAACAATTCATTCTTCAGCCATTGTCAAATATATGATCCAAAAAGAGAGGTGAGCTTTTAGAGAGATTTGATTGCATGAACTAAAGTTAGATTATTCTCAAAGTAGTTACATACAATGGCTTTCAAGATTGACATACAGATCATTCTATGAGTATATTTGACATTCCTGCATAATCTCAAAATGACTGATAATGCTGCCAATTGTTCTAAATGAGCTGGGAATGGGATATACTGTCAAGTTTCTTATCCATTATTTTTTGATGCACCTGAATATATCATCAGTGATGTTTTTTGACACCATTGTTTTTGCTCTTTCAACAATTCTCCTCAAGTCGGCTCAGCAAGGGTTGATCAAGCAACTATGACTTTCCTCTCCTAATCCACAGCCACTCTAGAGCAACTTCCACTTCCTCTAGGGTGGCTTGGTGGCCCTTTACCTACTGGTCCTTAGGATGCCCAACATATTGCAGACCTTACAAAAAGAATGGACTGCAAACCCACTGCACTCCTCCTCACTCCTGGGTGTTTGCACTTCACTCATCTACCTATTGCTTCAGCATTCTTCCATTAGTTCATACTTGGGTCAGTGGAAGATTTTCCAAAACTCTTTTCCCCCCTTCTCCGCCCCAATGTGATCCTCCCTGGGGACAGTGAATTCCGAGAGAAAGATCTGCTTGGAGGCTTCTGAGATCAGCAGCATATCCAGCCTTAGTATTTTTGTGGTAAGAATTGAAAAGAAAGAAAAAAAAGAATCATCATTTGTGGCCTGCCACATGGTTGAAACAGTTGGATATATCTCACTGGTGCCAGAGGCTAGTGTTTGAGCCCAAGCAAAAGCCAGGACATTGAATACTGATTTTCTTGGTAGATAGGCCCTCTCAACTAAGAATACTTGTCTTCCTTCTTCTCCTCTGTTTGTGCCTGGCTAAGTAAGTTTAGTAAATATCAAGAAGGATCATTATTTTTCTGATGCAAAAGAAGTATTTTCTTTCACTATTACTAAAATTTCTCTGTTTAATTTTCTAATATTTCTTGTTTTGTTTTTTTCGTTTTGTTTATTCCTATAGACTCTTTGTAAAGCATAAGGTCACTTTGTGGTTTCTAAAGCTAGTAGGTTTTACCAGATGAAGTTTCTAGCCCCAAGCGCAAACTGTAGGTTATTTTCTCTCCAAGTAATTTCCTCTTAGATGGATTTCCTTGCAGAGCTCTAACTGCCCCACTATTTACCCATAGTTGAGGGGATTCATGCCTTTCCCAAAGGTATCAATGCATAATGAATGCAAGCAACCTCTGCCAAAACTTGAACTTGGTTCACCGATTCCATCTTATTTTTTTGTTACATCACTATCAAAAGTTTTTAAATAATAAATGTTCATGATATGAGACTGAGTGAAAAACAACTGCAATACAGCAAAGAAAGAATAATTTCTTTCATGAAGTGAAAATGAGCAAAAAAACAGATGAAAAATGACTAAGAATAAAAATTCAATCATTTTTCAGAAAAATCTCCATTCAAATGCACAGTGCTAAGCAGATTAGTGTTTGTATGCAAATTGTTTAAAAACAAGGTTATTTGGTAATATGCCGCCATTACAATGAGCTTGCCAATTACTGATATTACACATTGATTAGTGCCAGACTAAATGGAAGCAGAATGTTCCAGCTGGTATTGAAATAGACTGAAATAATTCCAAGAAAAAGTATCTTCATCTCCTTAATGAGCTCTACACCTGAAGACATTGGATGATGATGCCACTCACACTCTCCTTTCTGCCACTACTCACACCACCTCCCTTGGAGCACATTGGTCTACATAGTTATCCATCCTATATTTGGCAAAAATACAAATCTTAAGTAACAACAGTGAGTATATATGAGTTTAATATATAAATATATACGTATATATATATATACATTTACACACATGATTATGTGCGTACACACACACATGTAAACATACATTATATATATATATATATATATATATATATATATATATATATATATATATATATACACAAACCTGTGGTCACTATTTGGGAAACATTGAGAGCATCCGACAGGTTGTGACAAACCAACTGGAGGCAGTGTCAGTTGGAGACTTCCAGCACTGTTTCCAAGAGCGGGAATGTCTTTGGTGGTGTGTAGGCTCCCAAGGGAACTATTTTGAAGTGGGTAATCTTGATTTGTAATCAAGTTGATGATAAATAAGTCAACATAATCACTCATTACTTTCTAGACAGACCTCATATATGTGTATACATATATATATATATGTATATGTGTGTGTGTCTGTGTGTGTATATATATATATATATATATATATATTGTTCATTATGTATTTTCAATTTGTAAGAATATAAAAAAGAAACAGAAACAGATTCTTTTCATTGATGATGATTTTTAATCACTTTGCTTGATATTTTTCAAAGTATACAGAGCTATTTATTTATAAGATAAAATGTAAAAGGATATGTATAAGTCAACATTTTGTGCGTAATGCATCCTTCATCAAATGGCAATGTGTTTTGTCCCTGTAATTACGAAAACTATAAACCCATTTTCATTAATCATTAAGGATGGAGATGGACATACCATGATAATTTATAAATGAAACGAATTTAAGAAAAAAACCCAGTGAAACGAAATTATTCATTTTAATATTTTTTTTGCATACTTCAAGACCATCACATATCAATGTCATTAAAATTCTCAAAAAACAATTTAACAAACCAAATTTCAAGTTACATATCTAAGGAACGGGTTTAATCTAATCTAAAAGAATGAATAAACAGCAGGGTACTATCAATTTACAACTGCACTTTGGTCTGAACTTCTAATCTTTTTAGAAAAGTTAAACAATCAGGAATGGAAATGAGAATAGAATGAACAGAAAAGAATGGAATAGATTTTATTTCACCAAATGAACAATAAAATGTTAATCATTAAGTTTTGTTGATTAATACAACATTTGGTGAGATGGATACAAATCAGGCTTTATGCCTCACAAGAAGTACCTATTTACATCTTTTATATTCAAAATGATCTCATTCGTTATTCAATTTTCAAAATATTCTATTAATAAAAGGATGAACTTAGAAAAAATAGAATAAATAGATAAATACATAAAAATAGAAAATAAAAATAGTATCAACACTCTACTACTTTTTCATTTTCGTACTTACAATTGAATCTCAATACATTTTTTTGGAACAGTCCTAAACTATTGAGATTGTTGTTTTTTAAAATTGATAATTTACCTATTACAATATGTATTTATGATCTTGTTAAGTGATTTCTACTTGAATTTATTAGTTCCATTTTTGGAAAACTCTTATGAAATTATTCCTTAATATTGCAAGATTTAAAATACATTATAAAAGTATCTAGAAGTTGAGAAAAAACATCAAAGGATAGCTTTTCTGTTGTTTTTTCTTTCCAGAAAATTGAGCTGTTTAGGCAAGCTCTCTGATAGTTGTTTACAGTGTTCTGCACAATGTTCATCTCTGACTGCTTGGTCAGTATTCCAAAATTTCTTCCCATCTAGTTTGTCTTTAATATGCACCCATATGTTTCCTACGGGGTTGAGAACTGGCAACTGACCAGCTATCACAGACATAGACTGCCACCAAACCATAATTTTATCTTGTGGGGAAAATAGTCCCCTACCTTTTAATTCTATCACACAACTTGTCCAGGTTTAAAGGCAACCCTTTCTGTAAAATATTTTGCTACTCATTGATGCAGAAATCACCCACCATACCATAATTCCATCTTCTCCATGCTTCATTCTTGTAGACAGGCATTCTTTTACCTGATCTATAAAGACAGAATTCAGGGGCATCAGTAAACAGCTCAAAGCATGACTCATCACCCCTGAGGATATGCTCAAACCACTGTGTATCATGGTGGGCATACACTAATACAAGTTTGAGTCGGTCTACTACGTTTTTCATGGACAGCAAAAGTTTTCTCTGCAAACTGCTTTGATGAAATCCAAACTTCCTTCAGCTTTTTATAAATTGTTCTAGAAACTAGTTGAATTTCTGAATTACTGAATTGTTGCACTAATTTTGTTGGAGTGTTTTTACAATGCTTCTGAACATCCTCATCTTCAGTCTTCTTTCATCTCGACTTGTTTTCACATTAAGCCTTCAAGAACATGCTTTCCATGCCATAGAACTTGACACTTAAAATATATGGCAAATTCTCTTGATCGTAAACGAGGAAATCTGTATATCCTCAGACTTTAAAAGTTTACGAATGACTGAATAGGACTTTCCTGCTTGACAATGACTAGCAATATGACTTCTGACTTCAATAGTCATATGAAATTTTAACTTTTAAAAAAAGACTGGTGTAACTCTCTAGGAATATATGCACAATAAAATGGTGAATGATGTAACAATTCCCTCTCAACTTTAAGTATATTCAGAATAATTACATTACAACTGTAATAATACAGAGAGATGACATATGGCTGATTATTTTGCTATATGGGTCAGGATTTAGGAAAAAATAACTACCAATAATTTCAAATATGCTTACACAAAAACTCAGCACATTTGTTGTATATTATTGTCACAGATTTTGCCTTTATTTAACAAAAGAGTAATTTCACAAATTATGATGGAAAGAGTGTGGGCATTTTTTTGCCAAGAAGTGCTCAAATGAATTTTTCACTGAGCTAAATGTATCTATTCTTAAATACATTTAAAATCCCAGTTCCCTAACTCAAGAAAATTATTTAATTTTAGGGTTTGGATTTTATGATAAAGTTTTCAAGAATCTGAAGCCTTCTTTTTTTAACAAATAATGCTGTATAGTATAGACATGTTGTTTACAAGTAAACTGGCATATTCTAGCGGAAATATCAGTGCCGAGCAATGTATGTTCATTAATAACTGCACAAATGACATTTTGACTGGACCAATGTCAAGTTAAGCTATGGGATAGGGTGGTAGTTATATTTTCAATCAACAAATTTGTTTTTTGTGCATCATAGGGGTCACAATCTCCTGAATTCCCCCTTGCTGTTGACACTTAAAAAAGAAAAAAAGGCTCCTGCTTGATTCTGAACTTTAAAAGAGAGAGAATTTTCCTTTCAGTTTTGACCTCTGAAAATGGGAAAAAAATTTCCCTAGATATTGACCCCTAAAAGTGAAAAAAAAAGTGCTTCTTTGATTATCAATCCTAGAAGTGAAAAAGAAATGTCCTCCCTTTATTACAACACCTTTTATGAAAAGTGGGGAAAAAAATTCTATCGATTTTAAAGCCTAAAAGTGAACAATAAAAGTTCCTATTGGATTTTGACCTGTAAAAGTGAGAAAAAAAATTGTTTTTGACCCCTTTAAATAGAGAAAAAAAGTTCCCTCTCAATTTTGAGCCCAGAAGTGAACCAAAAATTTCCTCTCCAATTTTCTATAAAACAGGAGGTAGAGATAGAATACATTAGGAAACTTTGATGGCAATGGTTCATCATATAGCAAAAATGTCAGACAAAAAAGTGAAAAATAGAAGTCCTCTCTCAATTCCGATCCCTAAAAGTGAATATTAAACGTTCATTTTTGATTTTGTCCCCTACAGAAGTGCCCATCGCTAAATTTTGTGTTTTAGAAAAACAAGTTATCAATAAGATAAAAGGAAGTTATGAAAATACTTGAAAGTCTTAGTTTCATATGACAGATGGGAAGTTAAGCAACTGAGGCTGTAACTAAGGCTGGCAGAATACAAGATGTAAAGACAAACTACATGAATTCAAAAAGTATTGGCTCCACGATGCCCATGATAGAGAGGTATGGCAAATCCCGAGGAAGGTCTATGTTCAATGATGGACGTTATGAACTGATGATGATGAGATTATGTTGAATAAATCATGTAATCATGAAATAACATAGCATTCAGTAACCCTTTGATTAAGGGGGCTAGGTCTTGATCTTTACACTGATTTGCTTAAATTTGGTGGGACAGTTTTCCTCCCCATCCCGTGGCTTGTACGTCTATGTTTAGAAATACCTTGAATCATTATCTCTGTCTGTAATGTACTATTTGGGAGAAGGAGAAAATTGTCACAAACTTCCACAAATGTATATATATAGATAAAAATATATCATTTGTCAGGATGAATATTTATGTCTATAGTTCTATCAAGAGAGTGAGAGTAATAGAATCTGATGCACGTACAGAAAATTATTCATATGTATGGTTAAGCTTTGATTATAAATGTCTGTTGCAGAGAGAGCTGTAAAGATTATTGTAAGAAAAGAGGGATTGAAGCCTTAATATCATATCAGGTTTTCCCAACAGATGAAAAGCGGAATCAAAAGGAAGACAGAATCATGTTGCCTAATTAATGAAGCATCCACCCATTTAAGGCCATCTGATTTTTAGACTTGATAAAATAAAATAAAAACCTGTTTTATACAAAGAAAGTGATAATTTATTTCACAAAACTAACAAGGATATTTACAAAACCATTGCTGAGATATAGCAGTTTGAGGTACCATTGGAGAAGTTTTTATTATTGGTTATCGAATAAACTACTGAGGAGCAGAATGAATGCGTTGGTGGCTAGTATTAATAGTGCTGTACCAAAATGGAACAATAGAATAGAAATGTGCAATGGTATTTCCCAACAGAAATCTTTTGCATAAGGTTCCTTCAAATACATTCCATTCTAGCCTAGAAATCATATCATCTACATCATCTATAATGTCAAAATTCCATTTTGCATGTGTACAATGTTCAGATGATTTGCTTTCTGTAGAATAATGCACATGAGCTGCTGAGGTGAATGGGGTGAAGAAAAATTGTATCTATCCTTTGCATGGAACAGGTGCTATGCTTTGATCTCTTTGTCAATAAATGGGTAGCTAGACTAAAGCCGAAGTCATAAAATAGTTAACAACTTTCTATTCCCACATCAAAGATCAAAGATTAGTTAGATTCACATCCCTGAATAACAACAGTTCCAACAGAACAATAATATTGAAACAGCTGCTCATAACCCCTGAAATATTGACCTTTGCAACATTTATTTAATATTGAGCGGGCCGTTAACTGTTTGCTTCCCTTTTAGAGAGATTGCAGCAAAGATAAGATTCATTTGTTCATGGAATTGTCCCACTTTAATCTCTGAGGGGGAAAAATAGCTATCAAACTGAAGCAGGAATTATCTGAATACTAAAAGAACTGTGGAGATTAAAATGCTGATCAGCTAGTGTGCGAAGAATGGTGAATAGATTTATTACAAGTGTGGAACGGTTAATTCACCTTTATTTCCTTATATTCTGTAAGAGACACTTCTACAAGAGTAGAGCAGGTGCTTTTACTCTTGCCAAATTTTTTGTCTGATGTTTAGTCATTTGGGCTCAGCTAAAATATTGTGATTGAAAGAACAAGGATAGGATACTTCTTTGCATAAGTTATTGAGAGATTTTGAGTCTTAACTATTAATAAAAATTTTCCTGATTGTTGAACTCTTTTTTTCATTTTAATGTGAAATTGAAGAAACTGGTATGCATGAAAAAGAACAAGCAAGCAGTTTCTGGGTTGCTCTTTGATATTTCAATAAGTCCATGGCCTAATGATGGAAAAAGTATTCATTTTACATAGCAAATATTCATTTTTCAACATAATCTCCGTCTTTGTCAATGCACTTAACCTAATGATTCTTTATTGCTTAAATAGGTTGAACATCATACAGTGAAAGTTTCAGATAAAAATTCTGCTAGCAAATGTGTCAGGCAGCAGAGTGATAGATCCGTTATATATATGTATATATATATATATATATATATATATATATATATATGTACGTGTGTGTGTGTAAATAAGTTTTAAAGTGTAAAACAGGTTTTCTACCGTGTATATACCTATACATATGACAAATATATATACTTTAACAGTATATATGTATAAATATATATTTATTTATATATCTATATATATATATATATATATATATATATATATATATATATATATATACTATTTAAAAAACAGCTCTATTGTGAGGTTTTCAGGTAGTTCTTGCAGAAGCCCCTAAAGTAGTTCTCCTGTGATAAGAGTACAAAAATACATACAAACATTACAACTTTAATACACACACATATATATGTATTGTTTATGCTCAAATGTGAAGATCCCATGGAATCATTCACCTTCCTATTATGACATATCAATAAGAATTACATCGTAGAAACACTCAAGATTTCATTTTTGATCATCTCACATTCAAATAGCTTTAGATAAGTTGAGACTTTAAAAGAACTTAAGATCTGGATACTTAGATTATCAAAAATATATTTATATCTATTGATATATACATTGATCTCCTTCTTTATTATTTGTTTTGTTAACAAAATGTTTTGGCCGATTCATTTTACAGCCTCCTTCAGGTGTAACATCCAAATATGATGTTGATGTTGGTTAACAGAATTTTCCACTTGTGGTGGTAGATCGAATATTCCAATGGTAGTAAGATGATCTATTTGCTTGATTAATGTTTAATTTGTAAATTTAGTTATACATTCAAAAAGATTTTAAAACTATAAATTTGGAGAGAATAACTATTGGCTCTGAGAATTACAATTTGTTTACAAAATTCTCATTTGCTTTCTTCTCTTTTCAGGATGGAGGGATTACATTTTTTTGTAGTAATTTCTTCCAAATTGTGTCCTCATCTTGTTATTGTCACGATGTTTCAACTCTTGTATCTTCTGGCATTCTTCAAAAACCTGTCATATTTGGTAACATTCTTGGAATCAGACCCTTTGTTCAATCCACTGGGGTGGACTGTTCTCATTCTGCTGACCATGCAAAGGGATATTAGTTAATTCTCCTTAGTTTGTTCTTGCAATGCCGCTTCTGCTAATGCCACTGAACCAGAGTATATATATTCCACTGCCTAATGCAGGAATTGAACTCATAACCACCAGGGAAACTGTTTACACTCAGCCAATGCTTTAAAATAAGGATAGAAGAACATCAAAAATCCATTGTTTAGAGAAAGTTAATGAAGTCATTTATGGCAGATCATGTGGAGGAAAGAGATAAATCACCCGCCCCTATGGAAGGAAGTCAGAATAACCTCCTCAGTAAGCCCAGCATTGATCTGAAAACCATCGGGGAGCCTCTATCAGGATATGCATTAGGTTCAAGTCTCCAAAGTTTCACTATCTGATTGTCTTGCAGTGAATGACCTAGTGGTTATAAGCTTTGGTTACCTGGTGAACATGTCCCCATGGATAGGACGATGTTTTGATTTGAAATTCCGAGAACATTACCAAATGTGACAGGCACCTGAAGAAGGCCTGATTGTACAGTAGCCAAAATGCTGAGACTATAACAAATAAGATGAGGATTCTAGTTTGATAATGTCAATGTATTATAATGATAATTCAGAAATAAATTTGAATATTTTTATTTCAATGAATATGGCGATAATTTATCTGCTGATAACACTGCAGTCAGTATTGAAAAAATCACAATATTCCTGGACTGAGTCTTCTGGCTTGACTTCCTCACTACTTATTTATGAGTTGGTACTTACCCAAGTAAAGCTATCATGTCACTGAAGAAAATGGATACTTCCATGATATCATGTCCTTCTTTAATCAGTAACAGCCTGTTGCTGCACACTTATGACAACCACCAGCAAAGTAAGGGGTCATGGACAACTTTTTCATAATCACTAACCTTCCATATTCTATAGTTCTTTTAAAAATTCATAGTCATTTTATAAATTATATTTTTATCATCAGTTATTTTCTTATCATCAAATCTTAATGGAAATATTTGAGTTCAAAATACAAATGTTAACTGCAGCTTCTATGTGAAGACTTATATAAATAATAATTCTGAACAAACTATCATTAAAATGCCATAGAATATTTATGATTTAAGAATGAATGCTTACACATCAGTTTATGAAGTGGAGAAATCCTATGGAATACACTTATACACAAAAACATAGATATAAATTTATATTTACTGAATAAAAAGAATGAATTTAAATCATCAAAATGCCTGAAACATGGTCAATTCCTATTTTACTAATGATCAGCTCAATGTTGTTCTTTTACAAACATGTTAGTTAAAAAAGAATGGATGTATGAATTCCAAGGCATTTTCTCATATAGTTACTTCCCAGCCATGGTAATATCATGCTTCATCTATCATTTACCTACACGTAACTAATAACGGATCCTCATATTGTTAATATTTTTGTTTTATTCAATATTTCAATTTGCAATTTCTATCATTTTCATCAGATGATACGTCCAACATACTGAATGATTATCATTTGTGATGCTTACAGGTTTCTGCAAAATTAGGGAAATCATTGTTATCTAAGGTGGAGTGAAATATTTAAACAAAAAAGTGTAGTGCTTAAAACCTGCTATATTATACAGATTTCTTTGGTTTGGAGACATTTTTGTGGTGACCAAAAATAAAGAACCGGCTTGTTGAATTTCTGTGAAATTGAATAGCAATATGCGCAATTTTTGTGAGAAACATATAATTCTTTTCTCTTCATTTATTCTTTCTTCTCCCGTTAGACAAATTTAAAGATTGCCCGGTTACCACATTGATGCAGCGGGGAAAGACAACAATATGAAAATAGCTTTTTTTGATGCAATATGAGTTGAGAACTCAGGTCCTATCTATCAGGGTGACCCCCGAGAGAATTTCCCTGACTGGTCTACCAAGTATTTTTCAGGTTGATCCATTTTGGTAAAAGGAGTGGGACAAGATTTATCCGTTGATGCTGACTGCTGGGGAGGAGGAAGTTTGGTTGGTCCACCCCTCTGTCTCCAGAGAATTTTAAGGGGCAGTCTAAAACTTGGGTTAGCATGTCTGTCTTTTATTAATTTAAAGATGACTCATCCCAAATAACTTCCTCTGAAACACCCCCCAATGACTCCAAGTCCAAAGAAGTCACCAGTGCCAGACAAACTTCAGATGCTTTACATTTCACTACACCTGACAAAAGTCAAAATTAAGATAAAGATTAATTAGAGGTGGTTGCTATTTCTTTTATCCTGACAACTTTGACAGGCTCTTGGGACAGGAAACCACTCAAAATTAATTTTTATCCATCTTGACATAATCGTTAGGGCTTAAGCAACTACATATTTTTGAAATTTGAGAAAAATCTTATTTTCACCACCCTATAATTTACTCTGACTGATGTCTTCGTCTTGGTTGTCATAGATTTCTGATGTTGCACTCTGCAGGCTTCTTCAGGTGTTTTTCATAGTTAATTCTAGGAATTTCAAACCAAACTTTCTATTCAATCGATGGGTGTAGATTGTTCTCATAAAACTGATACAAGATAACTTCTAGCATGGACGGTGAAATTCGAACAAGCTTCCTCCAGTTTGAAATTCCTTGAAGGTTGCCAACTACAACAGCAGCCTGAAGAAAGCACATAAGGAACAACAGCTAAAAAATTGTGACTATAACAACCAATATGAGGACACAAGTCCAAGTAAATCAATGTATGTTATTGATGATTCCTAGTTTCTCTGGTCAGTTTATAAGGAATTTTCCATCATACAGCATCCTTATCGTGCATTGAACAACTGTTTCTTTCACCTACTCTGATTCGATATAATTTGTTGAATTCTAGAAACAAATTAAAGAAGGGAAATAATAATCCCAACAGGATCTCTCAATAAGAATCACTACAATGAACAATTTACTTGGCTTGGCTTAGTTTGACTCAAGATTGCAATGAAATGTATAACAGGAATAGAATGAGTGATAACCTTTGATGCAGCATAAAAATTGATTGAGGCATTCTGAAAAGTTCCCAGAAAAAATTAGGCAAAAATTAGGTATAAAATAACAACTATAGTTCTTGAACTGCTCATTTAACAAATACTCTATGAAACATCATAGCAACAGTTTGCCTATTAATACCTAGAATAATATCAGAATATTTAAGACACTTGAACTGAGTAACAAAAATATAGTTTTCATTCAAATGCATCTCTCAGGAAGGTTGTCCATAGCTTCAACTTACTCTTTTCTTAGCTTCAACTTACTCTTTTCTTAGTACCATCAGGTGAGAACATGGAGTTGATTTGCCCATCTGATTCTATAAGAGGACTGAAAAGAAATTAAATAGATTTCTGAAAACAAGAAGCATTGAAATAGAAATTGGTTAGGGCAAGTAAAATTAACCTTGAGTCAGCATTCTGGGAATGTTCTATAATTGTCAGTTAACATTATTGTCATTCACTGACCCACAGTTCACTCCCCTCTGCTTCAAGTAATCCTTGATGGATCCTTTTGGTTTTAACCTCTCCTGAGATAGATTGGATATATTAGCTGCCCTGTGTTTTCCAATAGCTAGAGTTGCCATACATCTGGGGGGTTTCTTAGACATGTCTTCCATTTAGGTTTCAAAATCTTCATCCATAAGGAATTCTGTAAAACTATACAAAAGACTGGAATTTCTATCATTTTTTTGGCAGAAAAAAAGAACAAAACATAAAACTGTAATTATAAGAGAGAGACAAGAATGCCTGTACTGTCTTGTCAACTTGGCATTTTTAGTAAATAGTGTTATGTGCTGCTTTTCCTTGTTCTTCAGCCACACATTTTAATTTTTTCATATTACTATTAAAGCAATAAATCAAGTTGAAAGTAAACCATTTTTTCTTGTGGCTTTCTTACACTGTAGCATTTGTTTTTCATGCTCTGCATTTAAGGAATCTCAGCAATTTTCAACCATAATATCATTTACATGTGTTGACAACTATGACAGGACGCAAATGTCTTCTTTTTTTTTAAGGACAGAGTTCTCGTTTTTGTTAAGGCAACCTTACCAATGAGTGAAAATGATTCAAATCAAATTTGCTACTTGACCATTTTGCTGAAATCTTTCTATTACAGTTATAGAAAACAATAGATAAAAATAAATAATCAGTTGCTTTAAAAAGGATAAAACTTACTGCTGGGTAAAAAGTGAGTAGTACTGTTGATCTGACTCCTGCTATTGGCTGTCTTATTGGAAACCATCAAGCAAAACTGTCATCATAGGTTTCTTCAGTTTTTAAGTTGGTCTGGCTGACTGGCTATGTGTGTATGTGTCACATGTACAGACCACATCAATGAAGCTAAAGAGCTGAAAATGTTAACATTTATTCCTTATAATGTCTATTTTGTTCTTTTCAAGTTTGTTTCTGACAGCATACACACTTTTTTATCAATCACTATCCAACAAAAGGCCAAAAAAGTAACTTATTCATTGATTGCTCTCTTTTCCAATTTAAGACATTGGTCACATAGCAGTCTCTTTTGAGTGACTAACCAGACCTGTTATTATAAATTATTCTATTATGTCTCTAGGATTTTGGTTATACAAAATTTTTCATTTTAAAGCAGAATTGTTTTCTTTAAACATGAGAAAAAATTGACACGTTTTTATTTTTTGAATTTGAAAAAAATTTCAGGTATTAAGCACCTGGATAGGTTAGTATAGAAACGGTTGAAATATATGAATCACTTTTCATTCCCAAATTGCAAAGTTGCTCAGTTATCTTCTATCCATTTTCATGTGATTTTCTTTTATCTATTTTCTTCTGTTCTAGAAGATTAATATTCAGTTTAAGACATCTTGATTTTCCTAACAGTAGAAAGTCAATATTTAGATCTGTGAACTGAAACCTCCTTAAAACTGATGTTCCCAAATAAGAATGCAGTTATAATATAAATCAAACTTCAGCTTAAACTGGATATTTATAACTAATGAACATCATGAAATTCACAGTTCCAGAAATATGTTGTAGTTTTAGAGAACGAAGAAAGTTTTTCCAAAAATTTTGAAGATATCACTCCGATGTATGTTTTCCAGATTACCAAAATATCTGGTAAAGGAAGAGACATTTTTTCTGAAAGAGCCAAATAGTTTTCTTCTGACTCGCAAAGGGTAGCATAATCATAGGAAGTTGTATAATACATTAGTATTTCATACTGCAGAGACCATGGTAGTATCGGAAGTGGAGGACCACTGATGATACGGAATGGCAGATTGCCCAGAGTTAGAGATGGCCAGCTTCAGGAATGGTTGTTAATTAGTTTTGATTGTCTTGTTTTGGAAGTGACCCAAAATGTCAGAGGCTGTACGGACAGAACTTAGGGAGGGTGGAGTCCATATATTTCAACAATTAAGAAATACTTTCCAAATCCTCTGAGACACTGAGCTGCATTGCGATTGGCAAATCATATAATGAACAGGGTGCAGCTACATTCTGTGAAATGGGTAAAGTAGACAGAGAAAGAGAGAGAGAGAGAGGAAAAAGGAGAGATGACACAAAGATAGAGAGAGATAAAGAGGAAAAAGGTAAAAACGGCAGAGGGAAAAGAAAAAGGAAGGAGGACAAAGACAGAGCGGGGAGGGATTATAGTTAAAGTAGTTTCTGCTATTTAGTTAGCCATCTTAAAAGTGGATATGTGATAATTTAAGTGTCGTTCCAATCACTGGCAGCAAACAAACATGTGAAGCCATTGATTTCATGGGTACCAATGCAATCAGGGAAATGGTGGCTGTAGAAGAATTATTACCTTTGAAGGCAAATTAGAAAATTATAGTTGCATAAAATATCAAATGAAATATCAAGAAAATTATTGAGATTATTGGTATTCAATTCTGTCTGCTCTAGTAATATTATTTCTGTTCTTTTCTTAGTATATAGAAAAAAGATTGACTCCTTATATTGGTAACATTTTTGAATATCATGTTATATTACTGAGACAAAGTATCAGCGCTCCCAACAATTGACATTATTGTTAATATTTACTATTGCAATATAATACTGCTCAGTGTCTTTTGTCCCAGTAGAAAGAATGCTTTGTAAAAGAAATAATAAATCCAAAAAAATCAGAGCAGCATGTTTGCTTTTATATTCTATCGCAAGATCTAGGAGGATTTTTCCTCAACTCGTGGCGGAGAGAACTTCCCAGTTTCAAAAAGTCAATCAACTGTTACTTAATCCTAAAAGTTAGTTGCATAACATTCAAGTTTATTGCAGAAGAATGAGGAAAAAAAATTAAGTACTCAGTTAAAAAAGATTTAAACTCTAGACAAAATATGTGCGTAAGTTCAATAATTATTGACGTTTCACTAATATTTCTTTCTCCATAA
Organism: Thysanoteuthis rhombus; assembly: GCA_963457665.1. Taxonomy (NCBI): domain Eukaryota; kingdom Metazoa; phylum Mollusca; class Cephalopoda; order Oegopsida; family Thysanoteuthidae; genus Thysanoteuthis; species Thysanoteuthis major. The sequence continues at coordinate 35,066,004 of OY735214.1, forward strand.
TTTCATTTGCTTTTCATTGCAACTTATCAAACCATCAGTAAGTACACAGCACAGATGAGAAATAAGCAATAAATTCTAGGCAAGACTCAAACTCGCATCCTTTGTTAAACGGTTCATTGTATGTTAAACGGTTCACCACTCAAGCCATGAGAGCTTTTACTTTTGGACCTCTACTGATTGAGTTACTTATAGGAGAGTGATTTGTCAAAGTGCCCACTCAGCCACTTCATCAACCATCATGATATATCCGAGGAAAGATACTTTTTGTCAAGATCTCTAGTAAAAGGACAGAGTGCAAGGAGAAGTGGATGTATGTCTCTCCCAAGTGATTTAAAGCTATGTGAACACAAGCAATAGTTTACAAATTCCATTTTTATAATGAGAAAGCCAGCTCTTCCCGGTGTAGCAGGCCAGATAAATCCCCCACAAAACTATGCCTAGGGTCATCATCATCAGTCTTTTAATGTCCATCGTTGGACATAGACCTTCCCCAGGATTTATCACACTTCTTTATCATGGGCATCACAAGCCAATGCTTTCTGAACTTGTCTAGTTCTTCTCTCTGTCTTGTATTCTACTGGCCTCAGTTGTGCATGTGATTTCTGGGGATCCATGTTGTGACTCATGATGTCCATTGGTTGTCTGCCATTCTTGCAGCATTACTAGCCCATTTGAGTTTTCTAATGAATTCTATGATGTCTCGTACTCCTGTTTTCTCCCTGATATACTGTGCTGTCTTGTAATCTCTCCATGTGAGGTTGAGCATGATTTTTTCATGTGCATGTTACATACTTCTTGATCTGCAGGTCAGTCTCTTGCTTGGAATCCATGTTTCAGCTCCAATGGTGACTATTGGAAGGATGCTTTGGTTGTGTACTCTTCTTTTTAGGATTATTGGGATCATCTTGTTTTTGAAGGTCAATTCATGATTCATTATAGTAACCCTTTCTCATGCAGTCCATAGTAGTTTCAAATAAAATAATTTTTGAGAAATTTTACTGTTTTTTGTTCTTTTTTACTTTTAAATGGTCAAAGGTTATTTTTCTTTAATTTTTTTTTGTTTTTTGCCATTTGAAGAATAAATATTTTGAGACAATGAATATGCTGATTCCTATGTATAGCACAAATTAAAGAATATCCGTTTGACAAAGAGGTTTTTATCAAAATGTCTGGACTCAGGTTCCTCCACACTGAAAATTTGGTGATAGTTAAAATTATTGTCTCCAATTATTTCCTGAAGTTCAGCAGAAAATCTAGGCATAGCATTTTTGGCAGTACTTGCTACTTCTGTTATTTTAACATTTTTCATTCTTGCTCTGGATTCAAAGTTTTCAAACCGTCCCTTTCTAGATGTGGATATTTCATTGTCCACTTTACGTTTCATTTAAGATTGGTCCAGAGCGTAACATGATTGACAAGAAAAAATGAAACAAAGAGATCAGTTTCTTGATTCTGAAACTACGTTAATCAATTCTATGCTGCGTACATAAAGGAGGTATAATTAATTTAATCATGTTAATCAAAACTTGTGTTAAACAAACCGCTTGAATCAAGAGATACATGTTGTCTGCACTCAATTACTTTGTAACGGCAATTAAGTGATTGAAATTATGCACTGTGGCTTATAAGATTGTGCCATCAGCGTGCGAAATAGAATCAGAATTTAGTACTGTATCCTCGATTATTTTGTGTATCTGTGTGTAGGGGTATAATGAAATGTTGAAATACAGACTTATTTATGGAAAATGCAAGGGGGTGTTATCTGAGCTTGGTGGGTATGAAATAGGCCAGCCTGTCTTGTGCCCCAGGTCATAAAATTGACTATCCCAGAATATATCCAGGGTATAAAACAAGCTAGCCCAATATAAATTTGGGTATAGTCTGGACAGGGGGTATATTTTGGATTGTTACATTGGGTTTCTGAATATCTAAAATGAATACTATCACATGACTTTACTCTCCTTTGTATCAATTGCTTTAAAAAGATGTTGACAATCTTTGGTTGGTCTAGGAATATTGATTCTATCCAAAGTTTAACTTTGAAGCAAATGAGAAAATACTTCTATTTGCCTTTCTAAAAATTTGCCAAAACATAACTATAAATAAAATTCAAAAGTATAGGACCTAGACTGAAATTCTATTCTTACAATCATATTAATTTTCTCGGAAAAATCTTTTTCTTCCAAGATACCATACCAATTAAAATAATTACTCTATGTGAATTCTTTTCAATCAAGAGCTTTTTTCCTATGTTAACTACATCATTCATGCCTTTCCCAAGGACATTAGTGTTAAATGGACACACATTATCTCAGTCAGAGTTTGAAAACAGTTTGCCAATTCCATTTTCCATGCTGCTAACCATCTGGCTACCAACACTTCCACTGATATATTCTAGATATAAATAAATGTTTATATATAATACATAGATTAGGTGCTTCTCATTTGAATCTAAATCATCTATTTACAGCTATAATGTCTGGAAAAAACTTGAGGTACTTGAATATTTGCAACAAGATTAGCTGAATTGGATGACAAAGGAGAAGGAGATCTGTAGCTCAATAGTTTAATTCTTAGTACAGTGAGCACTCTCTTCCCCTCTCTCTTCTATACCCAAGTTTCCTGTACCTTCCATTTCAGATACATTAGCCTAACATACTATCATTGCCATTTTGGAGGTCAGGGAACACTCAAAAAGATTCCTCATATAAATTGTAATTGCGTCTTTGCTTTCTTCTCAACTCACAAAAGGTTCCTATAGGAAAGTTATACTTTCTGAAAGAGGGGAAAAACCTAAAGAAATTCAGATACAGGAATTATCAAATTAAGCTCAAGTGATTTCATTTCTTAGTATTAAATGTGAGCTGGGTGAAAATAAATGAAATAAAACCATTCACATTATATTCTGCTAAGAGTGATTTGGATTGTTTTTATGAACCTGAAGGATATATTATCCTTGTGTGATATCATCTGCCATCTTTAGTCGTTTTTTATCATTGGTGTAATCTCAACACAAGCTGTACATTTTAATAGAAAATATCCCTAAAGTATTTATTCACTGAAATGATTCCACTTCCATCCTGAACACAATGCCCATTGGTAGTATCATAAGTCAGTTCCCAAACTGCTGTACGTAGCTTCCTCCTAGGCTATGGGGTTTCTCTAAATTTAGTAATAACAGGTTTTTATATATTTCTTCCTGGTGACTGAATTCATGCCTTTATAGAATGATCCAACATTTTAGCAAATCTTATCATGAGAACCTAGTCAATTTAGTACTTTACTAATGAATAGCATAAGTGTTCGCTGTTGCTAGATAGGTGAGTCTTTTTGGTCACTTTTGCTGTGACTAAGCAAAATACTTTTTTACACTCATTTTTGGAAGACTAGACAAAGAACTCTACACTATGTGTGAATGATAGAATTGATGATTAATGTTTGGAAATCAGAAAATGTTTTCTCCCAAAATCAAGTGCTCCAAAAAAGGGTTCAATGCCAAACTTCAACTACTCAGTGCTTGTGATGAAACACCACTTTATATTGGAGAATTCATGCAAGAAAAAGTAAACTAGATACAATTATCTATGACACCATGGTTTGTGTGGATTTTACAAGCACAGAGTTGTTTTCAGGATCATCGCCAATGAAATGATTATTACAGGAGTTAGGCTGGAATTGTGTACAGAAGCATGGAATTGAATCCTTTCAGAGATGCTAAAATTATTATTCCAACAATAAGTAATAGTGTATGATTGGATTGGATTCATCTGACATCATGATAATGGAGAAAAGACAATGTGGAAACCAATTTTACATTAAAAAAAAAAATTCTATTTTTGTGACAGGTTTCACTTTCGAGGGAGGTTTTTTCAAACAAATAGTAATTGAAATACAAAAATAGAAAAGGGAATGAGGAATGCGGGGTTCTGTGATTGATTGATGTGATTTTATGTGAGGAGATGTCACTATCTGAGAATGGGAAGATACTGAGAGAAAGGAGTTGGTAGAATTATACTCATCACCTGGAGCTGATGGGGAGAATATAAGTGTGTATGTGTTATGTGTGTGTGTATAGGTATGTATTGATGTGTGAATATTTCAGGTGTCAAATGCTATAGGCATGTTGGTAAAACTATAATTGAGAGGATAGGTGTGTGTATGTGTGTTGTTATGTATGTATAGGTGTATGAAAATAGATGTATGCACATTTTTTTTTTAGATGTCAATTGTTGTGTGTGTATAAGTATGTGTGAAAATTTGTGTATTTTTATATGTCAGTGTGTATATGTCCACAGGGATGGCCGTATTTTTATGTGTATTTATTTATGAGTTTATCTATACATCCTGTTCATTTGTGTTGTCATATTGAGTGTATTATCTAGATGTGCTTGTGTGTGTTATGATATTTATGGAATGCTCCAATTAACCCGCTTCAATTAGGTATTGATTGGCTCCGTTTGTGATGATGCCTTGTTGCTTTGCTATGTGTGGGTTTATGTTGCAGAAACCTGGTCCTTGCTGGACAGTGTTGCTCATTGCGATCAGTGCAAACTCAATGCATTTACACTTTGTGGTGTACATGTTAAATCATCCGGGCTTGTTTTAGATAAAAATTATGATCCATTTTATTGCAATGACAGACTACGGCATTTTGATGATTGTTCATTATTTGTTCATATATTCTTTTGTCAGTGTTTCCTTGAAAATGAAACATATCACAAAAATAAAAGTCGCTTTTTTTTAAAGCTTGGTTTCCAAATTGTCTTTTCACTATTATCACAATGGGTTATGTAAACTCACTATGTTTTTAAAGTTTTGTTAAAGGCAAAAATTGCTATTGTTATGGCAGGAGGCTGATCTTAAGAGTCACTATCTAGTCATAACAGATCAGAAGGAGTAGCTCATTGCAGGCTCCCAAAGCTCTAGGAAATAAAAATTAAGTTGTCATCCAGTCAGTGTCGTCAAACAGCCTTGAACTCTAAGTAAACCATTATGAAAATGGAATTCGGTGTATGGAAAATTGATCTCGGAAAACTGTCCAACCAAAAATGTTAAAAAGTTGTGGGTAGGATTTTCCATCAGATATGCAAATTAACCACCTTGCAAGTAGGGGTCTTTGGGTGTGCATGAAACATTTTGATTAGTTGGTGATGTAGTGATGTTACATTGGACCAATGATAACAACCCCTAGCTGGAGGAAATTTTTGATTCCGGGGTCCTTGGACCTCTTTTCCCTACCCCAGGTAAGGTATATAAATATATGGAACTTTGTGTTGCCATCATTGCATTTTCCATAAATCCTAGGAATGTGTTGCAGTGGTATCAGTAAGTCACAGTTGGTCGCATCTTCCTCTATGACCTGGGACCCACTGTGAGGTTTATCTTGATAGTCAACCTGCACTCAGATCCCTTAAAACGGACTTTACCAAAATTTGGTCTGGCTGCCTATCTCAACAAGTGTCTTATTCTATATGTTTATCATCTCCGCCAGCAATGTTTTCAACAAAATTTTGTCATTTCTAAACGATATTTCCTGATGAACTATTTTTTGATAAATAACCAATTAATATGAACTTCACAAAATGTGTTTAAATTCACCATTATTTTTTGTCTTCTAAGTGACCTGTGTTCTATCACTAGACACTTCAAGCCAGCGCTGTAGTTCATTTTTGTATCTAGAATTACACAGTATGGGCTTAAAGGGCTTCTTGCATGAAGTGTACTACTGGCGATAGGTTGCAGTGTCATACATCATTGACAATCTGACCAGAGAAATGATTTATAGTTTCCAATTATCATTTTATGAATAAGATGTAAAAGACAGAGAAAAGAAAATGAGGATGTTTTTCAAAAAGAAAGAAACTAAAAAAAAGAATTTTCTGAAGAATAAAAATGGGGGAAAAAAATGCAATTTTATCATATCTACACCTGATCTTACAAATTTTTATAACCTTTCTCTTTCTTTATATTTACTGAGATTCATTCAGAGTGGCATAAGGCCAAATGGGGGGTAAATAGGAGTAGGAAGATTATGTTGTGCTAAGTAAGAAAAGACTACATCCCTGTCTTTAGTTTAGTACAATTTGAGAGAGAAAACTGTCATCTTTGGATTGAGCTATGAAAGATTTTTTTAAGTGTAAAAATATCTTTTTAAGTTCAAGAATTCATGAGTTCCTTTTATAGGCTTGTCAAGAAGAAAAACTGAGAAACTTTCACTTTCAATTTATGAAAGGTACAAATTACAAATATGAATATAATATGAAGTGGAATATGAACTGCAGATGCTATTGTGTGTTGTACTTTGATAAACTCAAAATGCACAGACTTGCTTGATTGAAGCCGTAGCTGTTTAGATCTTTCTGGTTACTTTTTTTTTCAAATAATAGCCTTACATTTTTTTTCTATTTTTGGAGTCAAAATTGAAGGGGAATTTTCTTACTTTTAGAGGTCTAAATTGAGGGCAATTTTGTTTTTACTTCTAGATGTTGAAATTGAGGGGAAACTTTTCATTCATTCTTGTTAGTCAAAATTCTGGGGAGGTATTTTTCATTTTCAGGGGTCAAAATTAAGGGAAAACTTCTTGTTCACTCTTGGGGGTTCAAATCAGGGAGACTTTTTTTCACTCTTAGGGATCAATATAAGAAAGAAAAGGGTGCAATTATACTCAGAATATCACTCATACCAACAGACAGGCCTTCTAATTTAGGAATCTTCAATTTCTAGTATGCCTAAGTTTTGCCATGTCCATTAATAGATCCCAAGGGCTATATTTTACAGTAGTTTGATTCTTGAGGGATCCTGCTTTGCTTATGGACAATTTTATGCAGAATGCTCAATAGTTGGAAGCCCCCCCCCGCCCCACCATTTTTTAATTTATCTATGCTGGGTACGAATCACTTGGACAAAAGATAACATTGTTGGAGGCCACCTGAGGTCAAATTTGAATGAAAGTTTTTTTCAGCCATACTGTAACCAAACAGTTAAATTCTTGGAAATAAATTGGTATGTAGAGTTAACTTGGGCAGAAAGTGATAATGATAGATGGTACTGACCACCAAGGTCATTCGAAGTCACCAGAGGTCAATTTTAGATCAAAATAGCTTTTTTTTCAGCCAAGCAAAAGAGCTTAAAGGACTAAAAACATAATTTTTTCTTGCAGTTCATTTTTCACCAAGTAATGCTTGTCATTCTTGGTATCCTCATATTCTCATCTTTTAAGGAATTAATTTGAATATCAATAGATCTACCTAGTGGTGATTGCACAATCTTTCCTGAACATTTCATCTCTCACAAAATCAAGGAGACTTTAGACAGAGTATTGATTAATTATTGGCCAATGGTGAATAACATCATGTCACTTTTAATATTATTTCTTTTTGTTCTCTGAAGACATGATCATATATTATTCCTCTTTGACGTACTTTTTATTATTCAGTGGGATGGCACATAGAATCAAGCCATCAGTTTCCGTAAGCAGATTTGTCTAGTTTGATTGGTCATTTTGTGTAACTGCTAGTTTATTTTCAAGGTTTTCTGTTGCACTTGGTGCATTTCCAGCAATAATAAATGACTAGCGGGACCAGTGGAAATTCCATAGGTGTTGACAACTAGGATATCATCATCTCTTTCACATACGTATTTCTACAATTGACGTATATATTTTGTTGAAGTAATGTACAACCTTTGGAATGTATCAATTCATAATAATAAACAAAAGCATACAAAACTGATGTATCTCTTATTATCATCATTTTTATTATTATTATTATTATCATTATTAGCAATCTCACACCAGTTGCCTGGTGGTAACCGCTGGAGTTTGAGTGACAGCAAGTCTTCTCAAGTCTCCAGCCCTTCTCTCCTAGCACTCATAGGTTGCAGAAATATTGCAGTCTACAGTTTCTCACTGGTTGTCCAGTGGCCATTGCTGAAGGCTGAGTGACAATAAGTCTCCTCAGGTCTTCCGCCAACATCTCTTCTCTCTTTCACCTATCATTTCAGTGCTGCGGTTTGCATTTCTACTTTCATTTCCCTTCCTTTGTTGGGTCACTGTTGACAATTAACATTTAAGTCTTTATATTTCTAGCACTTACCTCAGTATCTGTGCAGTTCCTAGTAGTGCTGTGGTCTGTACAGTCTCAATCCTTCCCCTTATCCCAATCTCCTCCAATCTCGCCATCAGTGTCTTTGGGACAGTTCCCAGTGCACCCACTATGACTGGCACTACCCTGGCTTACAACATATCTTCCTCAGTTCTCTCGCCAAGTCCTGGTATTTTTCCTGTTTTTCATTCTCCTTCCTCTTTACTCTATGGTCTGTAGGTACAGCCACGTCTACTATTTGGCAGGTCTTCCTCTTTTTGTCTACAATTACCAAGTCCTGTCTTCTTGCCTGGATGAGGTGGTTAGTTTGGATGTCTAAGTCCCAGAGTAGTTTGTGATTGTCATTCTCCAGGACTGTCTCTAGTTGGTGCTGGTACCACTTTTCCACATGGTTGAATCCCATTCGTTTACTTAGTTCCCAGTGTATCATCGTTGCTACTCTATCGTGTCTATGCTTATACTCCTTCTGGGCGAGTTGACTACATTCACTAGTTATGTGGTTTACGGTCTCATCTCTTTCACCGCACAGGCGGCACTTGCTGTTTGTCTGTGTTCTGTCAATTTTTGTTTTTATATAATTTGTCCTGATGCTTTTGTTTTGTGCTGTCATGATGAGCGATTCCGTTTCTCTCTTCAGGCTTCCTTTTCGTAACCATGTCCATGACTTCTCATCTGCCACATCTTGTATCTGTCTTTTAAACTCTCAGTACAATTTTTTCATTTCCCAATTTTTCTTTTCTTGTTTACTGTGCTGTTCCATTGTTTTCTACTTTGTTGTTTGTTGCACAGTCTTGCGCACTCTTTATGATTTGTTCACTATTTGCTTGTACATACTTTTCTAGGTCTGCTTTAGCTCTCTGGACACAGTTTTCTATGCTGATGAGCCCCCTGCCATCTTCTTCTTATCATTATTATCATTATTATCATTATTATTATTAATCACTTTTGCTATTGGTTAATAATCTTATGATCTAACTTCTGACTTGTGATGGAAGAGTAATGAATAACAGTTACAGCGAAGGCTGAGTCCTTCTGGCTCTCATTGAAGCATAAGCACCCTTTTCTATTATTATCTTTGTTCATTATATTGCAATGGTGGTTTTAGAGAGAAAATAGAAAAGATGAAAGAAGTGAGGAACCAGTATAGGGTTGTAGTATTCTTTCCATTCATACATTTCTGCATGAGTACAGGGCTATAATGGTCCGTCAGCTCAAGTAGTGTTGTGAGAGACCAAAGCGGGCCATGCAGATGGCATGTTGCAGTCAGGAGTGGATAAAAGAGAGATGTGTTGTTGGGGCAGGGAATACAAGAGCAATACTCTCACACTAAAGTGTAATGGTCATACATTCAAACAAGTAGAATAATATCAGAGATTAAGAATTTTTCTTTAATTTTCATCAGAAGAGAATTTGGTTGAATATTCCATTTTGAATAAGCAACAACTACCAAGCGTTATTATTTGCTGCTAAAAGTATTGAAATTCTGTGCTTAGGGAACTTAAACCCATTTAATGAGTCTCCAAAAATATGCAGTTTTCAAAGTTCTGACGTAAATGTTTCTGAGAGCCATCAAGTGAGAAACAGCTTTGTTCATTATGATAGAAATGGATTGTTGTAAGCTTCTATGATTTTACAATCCCAATGGAGTTTACTTTGAGCATGGCCTTTGAAATCTTCTTTTATAATTTTTGGCCATGTAATTCAGGTTTTAAATTTCATGAATCAAAGAAGATCTTATTTTTCCCACTAAATATGAATTTCCAAAAGTGAACCAGTAGGCTATAATATCTTTCAACATTAAATATATGGCCACCAAAACTTATTGATTTTAATTGTCATCGCTTCAAATATTGGATAATTTCAGCACACAAAGTCTGTCCAGAAAGTATCTAACTTTTTTCGATATCATGAGAACTGGTTGTGTGGCCTTTACTGTATATGTATAAACAGACACACTTCCATAAGGATAGCAGTCAGTAGCGAGACACCATCAAATGAGCTTGTATACTGTGTGATTGTCATATTCACAATGACTGAACAAGTCAGTCACATCTTATGCAGTGTTTTTTTAGCAAAACATTGCATCATTAAGGTCTTTCAGCCCAGCTACAGTCAAGATTTGGCTCTCTGTGATATCTGGCTTGAGATAAAGGAGAATGCAAGGTAAAATTGAGGCAGTTGATGATGATCATGAAAAATGACTTTGGAGACTTTCGAAAAAATTGAACAGATGCTGGGATAAGTGTATGAGGTCTCAAGAAGAGTACTCTGAAGGGACTGGGGAGACATTGTCCTAGGTAGGCTATTTTTTCATCAGTATTAAATAGCTAGGTACTCTCTGGACAGACTCACTCATATTCACTCCTTGTAACACAAATTAGCTGTGGAATCAGTTTTATTGGCTGCCATTGAAATTTTAGAATACATTTCAACAGACTTAACACTTTCCAAATGAATTACATACATTGATCATAAATGTTGCTATTTGAAGTGACAAACTCTTTTCAACTCATTCATTCCTTTCTGCATCAACAGTAACTGATTCCAGATTTACATCACAGAGAGAACTAATAGAACTACAGAGAATTATTAAATAATTTGGTTTGCTTTTGTAACCATCTACAAATTATAATACAACAAAGAATCTGCTGGAAGCTATGAAGACAAGGAACTTATTCCGTAGGTGGTCTGGTAGATAATTTAATTCAAGGTGTATAGTTACCAGCTAAGCCACCTGCTAATTCATGGATATCTTAAATAACATCTGCTGGTTATATTTACAACTAAATATTACAGCACTAACTGACTTTCATTTTATGATCAATTAAAAGTCTGAGTGTTGCCTGTCATATGATAGTGTCTTAATGTTAAGGATATACTTTTGCCATTATGGGTAATATCACCTTTTTTCACTTAAGGTCTCCAATACTTTAACTGTCCTATGAGACACTCATAAATTTAAGCTCGTTTTCATCACATACGGGTAAGGGAACTGAATTGACAGGTAAGAGACATCCACTGTAAGCAAATGTATTTTTTACTACATCTCAATTGATAAGTAATATTTCTTTTGAAATCTAATCAAGTAATCATTGAACTAACTAACTTTTATTGAATCCTATATTTCTATAACAGCTGCTTTTTTGGTGGGGAAGATTTTTAATTATAGGATTTAATATTTTTTATCAGCAACAACAATGGTGGCCTAATCTAAGTGAATTTTAGATGACAAAATTGACATTAAAGAGAGTCTAAAACCTGTTTTAATGACGCAGACATAATTTTGATTTTTTACAATTAATTCTATGCACTTTTCTTGTAATCAAAACTTCAAAAAAGATATCAAAATTATTGCAATATGTTTAAAAAAATTACTATAAGTGTCTTATCAGTTTTGTGCTTAATAAAAAGAAACAAACGACCCCCACTTCATATACAGATAATCTAAATAAAAACAGTCTAGAACCTGCTTTATGCCAGCAAAAATAATTTTTCTTTTTCTAACATTTTGTTTGAACATTTTTGGGGTTTATGAAGGCAAAATGAATGGTGTATCTGGTCTACTCTTAAGGATATGAACAAAAATATAGTGTAGCATATTTTGAGCATTACATAGTAACAGATGCTGGCATTTATACATAGTTTCAGATGCTAGTTTCACCCACTTGGTTTTGAATGGGCAGTGTTGGTTAACTTCAGTCATCAAAAAAAGACAGTTATTTAAAAGATACTTGAACCGAATGGAATAAGTCATGATATAAAATCAAATACTATGGTTAGGAGTACTTTTCAACCAATAAGAACACATGACTGATTTCTGTCTTTTTATTAGCTATCACAATGTTTCTTGAAATAATTAGCAATTTTCTACTGATCAATAAATGAATTAAAGAAAAAGAACTTTGACTTATTAAAAATTGTAATTTCTGAATGATCAAAGCTTTGCTGTTGCAATTATGAAAGTTAATGAAATTAGAGACTCACACAGCTGAAGTCAGTCTTCAGTTGATGATTTTAGTTTGGATGTTTTGTTCGTTGATAGACTCCTGTCACCTTTTGATGCAATGAATTTCACAAGTCTCACAAACTGATTGCTACACTATCTGCATGCTAGTGATATTTGCTTGTTTTTCATTGACGACTTGTTTATTTCTTTTCGACAGAATTCTGTTATATCTTGAAAGTGGTACTTTTATTCAATGGAAAACATTCTGCCAAGTATGCAGTTTACCTTGTATCTTTCAAGGAAGAAAATAGATTGAAAAGCACAAAGAAAAATGTAGTTGAGCAATTGACGTGAACATCTTTTTCAGGGTATTTCAAGCAGACCATTCTGGGCATTTTGTAAGTATATTCTGACTGAATATTTATTTTAAATTGAATTTTCAAATATTCTGATTGTTGATCATCAATCTTCTTTAAGTAGTTATATTTATGAAGTTATATTTATCACTGACTGTCACAAACGTTTCAAAACAGAGTCATTATATAAGTTCTATGATAAAATTTTTCAGACTGTTGGATTACCTGAGGGTGAAACCATACTTCATGTTTTGATTAGTATTCGTTGATTTTCTCCAGGCACTTGCAACTTGCAAAACCATACGAAAATTTCCAGTGTTTTTATACTCACCCGCAAACTTTTCACCAGGCGCCTCAATCTGTCTATCAAATCATCCGTCCCCTACAATTACCTTCTACCAAAAAACTTCTCAGTTTCCTTTCCATAACCTCCCTCACATATAAAGTGCCATCTCAAGGGATTTCAAATAAACACCGAACCTCTCAAATTATCTTCCCCAAGCTTGGATCTGATCCATATTGTATCAAATCCAGGAGGCCTATGTTGGTTTGTTGACTTTGCCCTTATTAGATTTCAACAAAACAAAGATGAATGAAGAAAAAGCCTTGTATGTTTGTCTTCATGCCATCAAGTAGATGGGAACACCACAAGCATTTTGATGAACAGATAGGCTATCTAGGTCCATTAAATGTGAAAAATAAAACCAGAACCATTTTATGAGATAAGATCTCCTGAGGGAATAATGAGCACTTTATTGATCTGTCAGTGATGGTAATGATTATAATCATTTTACCAGCATATTGCCAATCCTTGAATGAGCAAAAAGAAATGGCAAATAAATTTTGAGTTGATTTTTGGAGTTTTTTCAGTTCAAAGTTTATGCTCTATAATTGCATATCATAATGTCACCCATTGTAAACAAAATCTCAATATTCACTAATGACCTGGATTATCAAGACAGTCACCTACAGCTATAAAAAAAAAGTATTTTTAAACATTATTACTTTTTTAAACTACAAAGGATTCTTTTATTTTTGTATGCATTTCAAAACATGTTCCAGCCACACATATCTCAACTTTTAATAATGCATGCTCATATGTAAAGCAGTGAGTACCGCAATATTTTACACAGAAAAAAACATCAATCTAGAGTATACAATCTGAATAAACAAAATTCTATGGTATTTAAATGTTGATTCTTATGCTTGTTATTTTCAAGATATACTTTGAAATGTTGTGATATTTCATATTTTGGCAGGACTTGAGTTGTACATATAGTACTCACTATACCTACATTTTGTATGTATAGTGAGTACTTTCTTACACTATTAGATATAACCTAATAAAGAGTGTCTCAAAGAAGAATTGACTTTTTGCAAGCAACTATGAATGTACTATGAATAATATATATTTGTGTGTCAGGGAGTAGAGTTGCATCCAAAAAAGTTCAGAGAATTTGACTATGGAAGAATCATTAACCTTAACACCTAGCTTCCATCATATACTTCAAAATAGTCCCCTTGTTAACTGGCCAACTAAAATTAGCATACATCCTTTGGTTAATGTATGCTAATTAAATTTCACAAATTCTTTAGTAGCACCTCATATTTATAGGGTAGATCATTTATATCTGGAACATTTATAAGAAAATGTTAGTAAATAAGATAGCAGCAATGTAGAGTGCCTGATTGGAATGCACACATAGATGATTTTAATATGACATTAATACTTTAATTTGGATGCTATATCAGTTGAAAATTACATGAGTCAAATTGGTCCCATTTGAATTCTTACATTCATGACAACATATTGTTGATGACTGCAAGCAAAATGTTTTTGATCAAAAGAGCGGATGGCTGCAGTGATGTTCAATTATCAATAATTTATTGACATTTTTGATAAACTTCAATCTTCAGGAATCTCCATAGGAAGAAATCGGGAGGCGTAAGATCTGGAGAGTGTGATGGCCAGGTAACCTGACTAAACCATAAGATTAATCTGCAAAGTGTTGCCTTAGGAAGTGGCATGTGGCATGATGCACCATCTTGCAGAAACCACATGTCTTCAGTCACATTGTTTCTTCTCTCCATTCCAAGAATGAAAAAGTGCTGCAACATGTGGGTATAATGTTCCAAGTCTGCAGTTACTGTACTGTTTGCTCTCCACAAAGAAATATGGACCAATTATGATACCACTTGCAGCACCAAAGCATACAGTTACTTTTATGGGATGCAGTCCTTTCTGATGAAGTGTCTTCGGATTGTCGTGTGATCAAAACCAGCAGTTTTGCTTATTCACATTCTATGTCAAATAAGAGTGTGCCTCATCTATCATGATGAATTTGTTCATGAAATTGGCATCATTATTGCATTTGTTAAGAAACCACTGATAGGATAGAAGTCACATCAATTTACAAAGTCACTATCATTCAATTATTATGCAACCTGGTTTTTGTAGGGGCTATACATGCAGATCTTAATGGAGTATGCCTCAAATTCCTTGGAGAAACACCAGCTTATGCTGACAGATAATGGTCTGATTTAGTTGGACTTCTTGCAGTTGCACTAGCAACAGCTGCAATTGTCTCAATTGTTCTCAGTCTATGACATTGCACATGCGGATTTGTTTGAACACTTCCAGTTTCCTCAAATTTCAAACAGACATGAGGATGGTGTTCCAAAAGGGGACTTGTCAGCCAGGAAACTGTCTTCAGAAAGATTGCTGCATTTGAATAACTAACAATGTTTGGATATAGATCTTCACCACATGTCTGTAATTCATAAGTGGTCTGTCATTACAAACTTTCATTTATGCTCTGACAGGCACATGTGGACCCGCCTAAAACCTTAATTTTTGGTGTTGATAGTTTGCACATCAGAGCAGACCAATTGATATGAATTGTGTCCATGTTTTATTGTCGTGTTTGAGTTGAGATTAGGATTAGGGATAGAGTTAGGGCTTTTGCTTGAAAAAAACATGTTTTATTAATGAGTTATAGTCAGATTCCTGTATGAAAGAAAAAATGCTTATATATATATATATATATATATATATATATATATATATATATATATATATATATATATATTATCAAAGCATTGACTGAAAGTGAAAATTTCTTGACTAACATAGAGATATTGTGACAATTTATTACTATTATGAATATCGGTTTGAATGCTCAACCACTTCTACTAATACTTTTACTACTAATGATACTACTACTACTAGCTGCTGGTGCTATTGAAGTTGATATTATCATTTGGGCATTTAATATTTTTATTTGTTTGATTGGGGGGAAAAAGGAATCATATAAGACTTAAAGCCTCAAAAGAATTCAGTCCTATATTTGTTATAAACAAATTATATATACCATTGAAGTATTTGTAGATTTTGCAGTAACAAGATTGACTATTCAAGAAAAGACCTCTCTTACTTGGACAGAAATGGAAATTTTCTAAATTTTTCATCTATTAAAGGCAACCTTTCTCAACTTTTTCAGACTGGATGAACCCTTGAAATAATTTACATATCTCAGAGAAACACCTACATAAAAATATCATTTGAACGGCACATTGGTTTTAGAAAGCAAGTCTTATTATCCAGCACCTGTGACAGAACTTTTGTCTTGTTGGTCATCACTTTTCTCCTTTGAACCCTGTGCCAATCATTAAGCTATTCATAAAGATCTTTAGGTATCCTTTCACTATAATTCTAATTTTTCTGTAAATTAACAAAATGTTCATGAAATGAAGAACAAAGGTCAAATAGCTGAATAACCAAGAGAGGATTCAGATTTAAAAACTTAAAGACTTAGTAAATCTCTTGAGAGATTATCACTGACATTAAAATTCATGATACATCTACAATTGCTGTTGTTTCAAACTCCACTGGGGGAAATTCATTTCACATTTTCATGTACCCATTTCCATGGAAGTAAAATTTATTGCAAGATAATTATACATATATGATTACTAATATCTCTCTGTCAAAATGGAAATTACTATTTCATTGTTAAGCTACTCTTTCTTATACAAAATTCCTTTATTAATTTTTGGCAAAGCTTGAGTGGAATCAGATTGGAAGTCATTTGCTGTTAATTAATGCAATTGGTTCTTTTCCAAAGTTTGAGGAGCAAAACTCTTGGTTTGCTGCAATACGCAGACGCATTATTTTTATTTATTTACAAGCTGGAGTGTTGACCCCCGAGTGGCAACTCTCCTAGCAATATGATATAATAAAGGAGTAACTGTCCACATGTATTTGTATGTCTTCTTCCTGATGCCTAGACTGATTTGAATCAAACTCAATGTTTTTCTTAACCCTTTCAAGACTAACCTATTAAAGTGCTTAATGCCTGAATTTTCAAAATGGTTTATAAAAGCTAAAAATGTATCTATTTTTATCAAATGGTTCAAGAAAACTATTCTTTATTAAATCAAAAATTTTCCATATTTTGAAAAAACAAAATCATAATGGGATATATTTGTCCCATTAGACATTTATCCCGGGACAGATGAAAATCATGGAATGAGCAGATCATTTCAGCTACATGTCTTTCCAGTTCAGTTATGTAATGCAAACTAATTTCTGCATGTGTATCATACGATGATGACAACATTGTATGCAAAAAGCTGAGAAAATCTCATTTACTTTTTTCATTACATGTCCCAGTAGATTGACATATACATCCCAGCTGTCATAGGAACCTTGGATTATGAGCATCCTAGAAGTCTCAAAAGGCTCAAGACATGGTTGTTTTTAATTATATTGATTAGATAGTAATTTTCTTTAAAAATGTGGAAAAAATCTAACATTGTTTTTTCTCCTGATAGATAACACTTAATAGTCACTCAGTTAGTATAAACCAATTTTATTCTTCAGAGGTTATAATTTAATTATTGTTGGTATTGTTTGAACTGATTTAAAGCAAGGATTTTCCTTCACCAAAGAAAGTCTGCAACAACAGTCGTCTGGGATGAAACCCAAGACCTCTCAACATTTAATCTTCACTAAAACTCAACAAGCTTTACTATCAAATGCCACTTAAAGCAAAAGGAGCATTTAGCTTCAACTAAATTCAATCAAAAATATGGCTTTTAATCATAAAGTGAACATCTGCCATATTAGCGTGCACTCAGAGTATTTGTTGGAATTAAAATAATTTTGTTCATCAATTCTAACATTGAAGATTTGAATTTTAAAAAAATGTTATTCTGGAAAAATCATGTTTCGTTCAAGTTTGAGTATAAGACAAAGTATTTAAATTATTAGCAAATTCATTTCAATGTCTACCAAAACTATGAAAGTCAGAACATTTTTTCATGTTTTTCCTGTTATAGATCATTTTTGATGAAAATCTATTCATATATATTTACAATCTATTCTGTGTTGAGATATTTGCTAAATTATTTAGCTTTAAAGTCACCAAAAGGAATAACGGAAAATGTTAAGTAGTTACCCAAAACATTACAGAATATTTTGGCACCCCTGTTATTAGTGCAATGAGAGGAAGATTCCAAAAACTGTGATTATTATTAATAACAAAATGAAATCGAAAACATTAGAAAATATCCTGACTCTCTTGTTATTAGGGCAATGGCAGAAAGATCTCTGGCAGTAAGATTTATTTTATCAATTACTAAAAATGTTTAATAATAATCCAAAACATTAAAGAATGTCCTGACTCTCTTGTCATTAGTGTAATGGAAGGAAGATCTCCAACAAAAAACTTTCTCTAATAACAAAATTTTTCTAGTTATAATCCAAAACATTAAGGAGTGTCCTGACTCTTATATTATCAGTGAAATGGGAGAAAATTAGTATCCATTAGCTTTAATCAATAGCTCCCCATATGGTTCATAAAATTCGCTCTATTTTATATTAATACATCTACTCAATAATGCAGAAAACAGTTTTATAAGTTGAGGTCAGAAAACCAAACTAAAATAGATCAGCTGGCATCATTATAGATGACTTCATTATAAAAAGTTAAACCATGCAACCCCAGTATTTATTAAACATCACTTCATTTCACTTCAGTACTATGTTTCTTATAGACTGTGATACCATATAATTAAATCATATAATGCTTACTATCAACCCTGAATTAACCATTAAGCAAAATAAGCATATTCTTAGGGAAATCAAAAGAGAAGTTGGCACTTCGGGTTTCTCTCAGTTTCCTATGATAAATTATAATAAGTTGCTTAAATAGCTTAACATGAAAGTTTGAATTTAAAATTTAATTTTATCTTTTATATATTGAGTTAATTCCAACATCTAGCTGATTCAATCATCCACACAAATACGAGAAAACTGGTCATTATGCAAGCACATGTTCTGTTGGTGAAGATTTACTTTCATGAAGTGGTATATTTCTGTGGGAAAATGTATCTTTTCTAATGTATTTTGATATGTTTTAAATGAATATGACCTTCATTTTTTCTGGAATGCTTCATTTTTAACTCTGCTTAGGGCATCAAGCAACTTTAATCTGACTTTGTTTACTACTCGTGGTAGATCCACTTACTTGCAAAGTACAGGATGCCTGTAATTTTAGTTCAATAACTCTCTGGTCACTTCATTGTGTGGCTTGCTCTAATTCACAATCGGGTTCTATTCATTAGACTTTTGATTTCATCTTGTCAAACTTGGCTTCAGGGTTCCTTTTTACACTTGACAATGCACTGACACTTTCTTTTTTCTCTAGCTAAATTCTATTCATTTAAAAATGTTTCAAATCTTCTGAGTCAAAATCCCAATAACACCCTCAAGGAAGATGTAACTTGTTAATTTCTTTTGTTGACTATGTTTTTTCTTGCTGATGAAATTTGAAGAGAAGGCTTATTATTAGAACTGACACTGGTCTCTTGAATTTTAAACATCGTAACTGACATTAATGTGTTATTTCTTTCGTATACTTACAAGGTATTTTAGATTTTATGAGTATTAGATTGATTGATAGAGGTAAGGATACTTAGCTTGGTTTCAGGCCAAAGGGTTTTTTTTCTACAGAGGCTAAATTTTAGTTAACTTTCACTCAATAATAACTGCTTAGTATTTATAAAACTGACTATAATCTCTTGACCTCACTCCTACCACTTACATTAAACCTATGAAAGTACAAAATCCATTGTTGATTTTCATTTGGGAATTTTATGCTATGACAAAAAATGGATGCCTTTTGTAATTTATCTAAGTGATAGCAATTTCTGTTAAGTGCACACTCTTATTATGAGACTGACTGCTTGGAGCAAGGATGCTTTGCCTTGCTTCATATTATAATTTTCTTTCTTTGAAGTAATTATATGGTAACAGCCTTTTGCTGTCACTTCCTAGGCAGATAAGGTATGATAGTTATGAGAATAGGGTTTGCCCATATGTTCCCTCAGCAACTCTTTTCTTCATCAACCATTGTGACTTGCAATTGAGTGACGAGTCATTTTATCGAGTGATTGGACAAATTAACTCAATTTTCCAGACAATTCTGACCTGATGAATTCTGAAAAGTAGCTATAATTAAGATACATAGACATCTAAATTCTATTTCAGGACAAAAAAGCAAAAAAAGCAAAGAAAATGTTGAAAAATCCAATAGTCTGGTTCCGATTTCTGATAAACTATGCAGGTTGAGAAAAATTTGTCATGAGTTGAAATAAAACAATTCAAAGATACTGGTTCCATATCAGCCAGATGACATTCACCATTTTTTTTGTTATTACAAGAGAGCTCATTCAAAATCAGAGCCAAAATTGATTTTTTTATGCTAAATTGTATACCAGTGATTCTGAACATAACTGTCCAACTCAGGAACATGTCGCCATGGAATTTTCTGTGTAATAAGACACCCAGACATGATTTTAGCAAGTTAGATTTTGAAAAACTAAAAAAATGTCAACAAAAATGGTTTGGTATCTGTGTTCATGCTAATACAAATATAGTCTGGATGAATTTTTTTGAGCAGAATAGGGTCAACCTGGAAAAAATGTTAATAAATTGACAAAATATACCATTATGAAGAGTATTTCATCTGCTTTCCAACAGTGTATCTTGTCAATGAGTACCTGATGATTAAGAACTTACAATCTACATTGAAATGTAATGTATAAAAGTACTTCATAGTCCACAGTCTATAGATTGTGGATTTATTTCTTGATGGAAATATATACATATGGGTATTGTCAGAAAGAGAATTCTATCAGCTTTCTAACTATGTATCTTGTCAATTTGTATTCCTTGTGCATAAAAATTACAACCAAAAGCATGAAGCTAGGTATTTGGATTTTACACAGAAATTTCATGGATATGTGTACTATATAGTCCACTATCTATGGATTGTCGATTTAATTCTTGATGGAACTATACAAATGTATATATCATTATGAAGAAAACTTCATTAGCTTTCAAATAGTGTATCCTATTTATGTATGTTGAGTATAAGATGATACAACCAAAAACATGGAGCTAGATACTTAGGAATTTTTTGAGGGAATTTAAGCTTATGTATTGAAGTCCACTGTCAATGGATTGTAGATTAAATGCCTGAACTAGATAGACACTTGTAGGAATGAAAAAAAAAACAATTACAAGCCAGACATCTGGTATCTAGCTTATATTGGAAAACTTACAATCAGATTTTTCAACAGTTTTTAAAATTTTTTCCTGTTTTTGTCCTGAAATGGAGTCAAAATATTTTTAGATCTTCATTGTAACTATTTTTTCCTTGGGTCAGAATTGTATTAAAAATGTGTTCATTTGTCTTTGTATATTCTTAAGCTATGCAATTTTCTATTTTTTGCTGTCTAAGCTTGGGTTCACACTCAATATTATATAGGGTTGAAATGAACAATGGCAGACATTATTACAAACTGATAACAGGCTGAATCATAAAATATCTACTTCAAGGATTAATAAAAAAAATAGATTATAGAATAGACAACTGATATCTATATTTCATTCATATATCAAAACTTTTAATCAGATTTTTCAATATTCTTTCAATTTTTGCTGTTTTTATCCTGAAATAGAGACAAAATGTGTTTGAATCTTAATAATAACCGTTTTTTCTGAATTTCTCATGTCAGAATTGTACAGAAAAATGCGTTAATTTGTCTTTGTATGTTGTGTACATCACACTCTATGTAATTTTTCATCTTTCTAATGTCCAGATTTAAAAATGCACTAGATAGCCTGGAAACAGGCAGAATCATAATATAAACACTTCAAGGATGGTGAAAAATATCCTGGGTGTTCCGGTGAACCTACTTTTTTGACTCTACTAATTATATGTAATAAAGATGCCTGATATAAATAAAAATCGTTATTTCAAGTAACCATCCACATGTTCACAATATCTTATCAGCCACTAATGAGACATAAAATAACATTTTTCAATATTAAAAAAGTGATTCAATATTTTTTAAGTTTAGCCTACGTATTTACGTATGTTCTCAGCATACACATTTTAATTTCTATCAATACCTAATCATACAAAAATATAAATTTTCACCCATCACCCTCTCTGTATGATAAGTATTAAAATTGAGGACTTGAGAAAATCTGGCAGTAAACAATATCTAGTGCATAACTACAATGGGTATTTAAAAGATGCCAGTTATTCCAAGATTTGTTTTGACAATTCAGCTCATTCTTTGTGCAGCTGATATTGCGACCTCTATGTTCCAGCCATCTCATTCTACAGCTTTCTTCAGTATTAGGAAAAAATTATTTTTTTTATGGAATATGATGACTAACAGACAATAATTGCTGATTTAGCATTCAAATAAATCTTGGAATGTTCATGGCTCTTCTTGAAATTATTGACAAGATGTAAGTCATATTTGTTTTTTTTTGTTTTTTGTTTTTTATATACTTTAAAATCTAATTGTTTTTTTTCTTCATTATACACTGTGACAAAAAGATAAAAATCAGTCAAATGCAAATCAATTAAATAAAACATCTAATTATTAGTAAAATGATTATAATTATAACTACTGTTCACTTAAGTTGGAAAGAAAAATGTGATTTCCAATTTTCTCTGGTCATATATTTATGCACATGAAATTTTATCAAAATGAATTTAGATAGAATTGAGAATGCATCTATACTCCTAAAAATTCTTCAATTATTTTATGTACTGAAATATACAAATACATTTCATGATAAACATATTTCATAATTTCAAAGGATAGGAAAGTACTTCAAACTGACTGAATTGGTATTCGAAAGATCTTCACTTCACATGAAATAGAATGCAAGTATTTAGAAGAAAGGTCTATAGAGACCATTTTGTTTTCATCATTCAAATTTGTGCCGATGGTCTTTTTTAATCTTCCACTTGTACTTGGGGTGTTGTATGTAGGTGAATACAGCAGTCATATTATTTTGTCTGTTTTTATTCACTTTTATTTTATTTGAGAAATTCATTATAATCCACCGCCAACTAGTTAGACCCATCAAAGTGTCACCAGTGTCCCATTAACTGGGCATTATGATACACTTTCCCTTCTCTATCCATTGACAATCTCTCGCAATATTAGACAAAAAATGGACTCGACTGATTTCCAACCGAAGCTATAAGGGCCAATCTGCCCTACTATTTATGCCTATCAGGGTGAAAAGGAGAAGCCTTCATGACTTCCTCAAAGGAATTAGAGCAAAATGAATACTAACTGTCTCAGGCAAAGTTTGAACTAGGTTCGCTAATTCCATTTTCTGAAGAGAAACTGTCAGAAAAACATGACCTTTAAATATATATATATATATATATATATATATATATATATATATATATATATATATATATATATGTATTCTAATGTTCAAAATATTGGCCAGATGATTCCACATTGTGTGCAAAGTCTGAGTCTCTTCTGAAAGATTCAAGATCTTATATTCTCAATTACACAAAACTAATTTTAGAATTCAGTTTCCAGACATAAAATTCTCTCTGCTTCTCACCCCGAGCCACAAAACTTCATCATTTTCTTTCTTCCTTTTTTTCTTTTTTTTTCATTTCTCCAGGACCTGAATGTATGGCCGATTTTGTCTGGCTGTGACCTTTCGATCATGAATGGAAACATTGTAGACATCCCAGGAAAACGGAGGTAAGTTATTTACATCAGTTCAAAAGATGCGAACATATAATGCCTTTTTGTTCGGGCAATTATCCTCCATCTTTGGCAATCACTTGCACGAGGCAGCTGTCACTCCCACATCTTTTCTTATAATGCATATGTCACATCTATGCTTTTGGAAACAAGATTCTCCTATATCTCTCTCTCTGTCTTTTTCTTTTTCTCTCTCTCTCTCTCTCACATACTTTTTTCTTCTTTTCTTTTTTGAAACACTTTTCCAGCAGATAGGTAATCCGAGATTTAACAATCCATACATCTTTGTCTCCAACAATTAGTATTGTTATCTCAGTTTGGATCTGAACTTCTGTCTTGCCTACTTAATGTGTTCCTACACACATGCAATAATATGTGAGCATGATAAGCTGGGACAATGTGGCTTTTTTCCTTGATCCCCACTCTAAGATGACCTTTCCTTTTTTCTCAACAAAATGTCTGCAAATGTATTCTTGTAACATCCTTTTGGAAAGTGAACCAGTTATTTAGAGTTACTCTAGATTTCTTATCTGACTTCATATTGTAGATATGTCCTTAAAATCATATTTAGAAAAGATTGTAGCTGTTTAAAAGATTTGAATTTCGAGATCAGGAAAAGACTGCCATTTCATTTTTTTGAATTTTCATCAACTGCTGACAACTGCTTTTCATGCTTGTGTTTGTCTTTTTCACTTTTCTCTTTTTTTTTTTGTTGCTCTTCCTCAATGAATGACTACATTATTTTTCCTGAAATTTTATCTAAAAACTTAGACATTTTGTTTGTCATCTGGATAGTTCAAGATCTTGAAATCAGAATGTGTAGCCTTAATCCGAAT
The DNA here is from genome assembly GCA_963457665.1 of Thysanoteuthis rhombus. NCBI lineage: Eukaryota > Metazoa > Mollusca > Cephalopoda > Oegopsida > Thysanoteuthidae > Thysanoteuthis > Thysanoteuthis major. The sequence goes on from OY735214.1 coordinate 35,090,353, forward strand.
AGAACTGTTATAACACACTTTACTTCATCGATATGACAAAAAATCACTGAACACTTGGATTGAGAATAAATGACTGTACACTAGGATTGAGAATAAATGACTGTACATTTGGATTGAGAATAAATGACTGTGCATTTGGATATTATGCACCATAAACATTTTTTTTAATCAAATCAGTCCATCATCTAATAGCTCATTAGAATACTCTACTGTGTCCTTTATAGCATTTCTTGGTTTTGAAAGGCAATAGACATTATTTGGATTTGCCCATTCCCTCTAACAGATGGTAGGTTCTACTGATTAACATGGTGCCAACAGTAGGAAGTAATCCCTGACCTCCCCCATTAGGAGAGATGAATTTATACCATTGCAAATGGCATTAGTGCAAAATGAATACAAACTACCCCAGCTAGGATTTGAATTTGGTTCACAGATTCCATTTTCCATGTTAACTGCACACTTCCGGACAAAGAAAAGTTATGCTCAATTTTCCAAGAAAACAGACAGGAATTCAAAGACCCTCATTCCTATTTCCAGGTGTCAATTATTGATTCATTTTCTTAATTGACTGAAGAATTGAAAGAGGATTTTATGTATATCATGAAGTAGTAAAGTATGTGTGTGTCATAGACAGTCATGAAGACAAATCTGGAGAGGCAGAAGAGATTGAGATTTTGAAATTTGAACTTATGAAAGATGTTATAAAAAATATAGTTTTTCCTATGTAGAATAAACTGATGTAACTGAATATGATCTTAGTCTTTTGGTGGGGGGCCATTTTTTTTTTGTTTTTGAGAAAAAAGTAGTGGAAGTGAGTGAGTTGACTTTAAAGTGGGTGATCGATTTATAATGCACGCATATTGTGAAACTGAACACTAAATTCATGTCCCTCTTTGCGATGTCTAATTTTCAATTCATAATGTAAATATTTGTTCCAATATAACTTTTACTGTGTCCCATTATGTATGAAAAAAGATTTCATAGAGTTTCCATACGGGAGTGTGTTGAAGCCTAACCCATGAGTATACCTCATTTGCATATTAACTTTGGTGATATGACAAATAGTGAATCTTTGCACAATTTCCGTGACATTTTTTTTGTATATAAGTCAAGTAATTTAAGCAATTCTCTGCCATGAACAAGGTAACCCATCTTATCAAGTTGGCAATCCAGTGCCATGAACAAGAAATCCAGGCACAGGAGTTGCACTGTTAAAAAAAATATATACTTAACAATAAAAAGGCTAAGTATTAAACTATTTTTAGTTTATTAAAAAGTATCGTGTAAGTAGGTTCAGTCCCTGTGTGATCAAACTAATGTTTGTAAAATTCCCAAGACATACGATGTATTAATCACCCTGGAAGTTATTGTGATGAATTTATTAGAAACTGTCAACCAAAACTGTCAACATAGATTTCTTCAGTTTTTAAGTTGGTATGGCTGGCTATGTATGTATGTATCACATGTGCAGGCCTCACCGATGAAGCTATACAACTAAAAAATTTAACCTGAACTTCTCATTATGCCCAGAAGAACATTTTTTATTTTTTTATTTTTTGAACCTCCCACTTCAAGTACGTTTTAAGAAGGGTGTTTAATTTGCAGTGTAACTTCATGCTAAATTGGTCCCTTAGTTTGTGTCTGGCAGCCTTTACACTTTGAAAATTCAGACTTTTTACTGATCACTACCCAACAAAAGATAACAAAAAACAGACAGGAATTCAAAGGCGTTAATTCCTATTTCCAGAATTCAATTATTGATTTATTTTCTTGATTGACTGAAGCATTGAAAGTGGATTTCATGTAGAAGAGAAGTAACTGATGCATTGATCACCTGTTTTTCCAATTTTTCGATTGATCATTCCCAACATGGCATGCTGTCAAAAGCTTTTGGTCACATGACAGTTTCTTTACCTCCTTTGTGATACACAAATGGTGTAAATATCTCCAATTTCAGTTATTTATCAGTTATTTATTCAAAAACACCAACTTCTCAAAAGCTTCTCTTTTCCAATTTTGCAAATTTTTGTTGAAGGAAGCTTTGAATAATTAAAATTTTTCATCATGTTTTTCTGGAATGATCTTTGTCAAAAGGAATGTTTTATTATAGTCTTTTCTCACGTTTTGCTTGCAGGGGCCATGAGCAAGTAAAAAATATTGCCTACATAATTTTCAATTATATCAAGCAGTGTATTTATAGAACTATAAAAGAGCTTCTCAGTTTTTTCTCCCAACATAGCACTTGGTAAGTATTCTAGAATTGCTTTGTTGTATGGTTATTTGTCACTGATCACACTTAAAGGGAGTTGCGGTTGTGAAATGAATCTTTTTTATCAATGTGTATGCATAGGTATTATGTGCCTGTGCACATTGATCTATCACTTTCAGTTCATTCCTCTGTAATACTAAAAGTTCGGAAACTACTTAAACCTTTTTCCTTCAATTTTACATGTAGAAGAAAATTTTATTAAAAATTTCTCTTTTTCAACATTTGAAGGTCTGTGTTGTAAGTTTTTCAATACTATATCATATGATGTTAAATACGAAGATTTTGGAATAAATCTTAAATGAATATATCCTAAATTCATTGATAGTAAAAGAACAAACACTAAACTGATTATCATTAATTTTTTACTAGTTTGTCATTAATCTTATTATTATTACTTTTAGTTACAGTAATTCCTCAGAGGCTATTTAGAAACCATCAACCAAAACTGTCAACATAGGTTTCTTCAATTTCCAAGTTGGTCTGGCTGGCTAGCTGGCTTTTTGTGGAGCCAGAAGGTTGAAAATTTCTCCTTTTTTCTAAAATTCCTCCTCCCAAATAGGATGATGATGGTGTCTATTGAGTGACCAACTAAACCTGTTATTATAGCCTTTCGTAGCAACAAAAGGGTTGTTTTTATAGTATATGACTATCAAGTTTAAATTTCTCAAAGGCTAATTCTTTATTTTCAATCCATGCTGCTTGCTCAATAGTTATGAGATATAAAAACAACCTAAATACTGTGATAAAATCCAACAATAATAAGATGAAAGATAAACTAGTCAAATATTAATAATAATGAAAATGCTTCATCTAAGAAATTTAGACAACTTGAGACTTTTATGTCTATTCATTGTTGTCGTCGTCATCATCATCACCATCATCATCATCATCAGTCTTTTATCATCCAACATTGGACATAGATGTTCCACAGGATTCTCCACATCTCTGGGCATTGCAGAGCAACAAATAATAAAGTATAGAGTAAAGCAAATAGCTATACAACTAAATTTGAATTTCATCAGCTGATATTCTGGCTTGGCCTAATCTGTAAGGTGATGTCCATGTAAGACATGGTATGGAATGCTAGTTCAGATCTTGTTTGACAATTACTTTATTTCTCTGCGCTCCTAATTTACCCATAACCAGGACATTTTTCCTTGTTTACATATACAAGTTTGTAGCATAGATGTTTGGTTTTACAGCATATTCATACAAAAAAATGTTTAATTTTATGGAATATACATTTGAAAAAAAGCAAGTTGGGCTAAGTTCTCATCTGATCTTTCCCTTTAAATCTGTTATTCTTTTCTTTTTATGTAATTTTTACTGGGTTGCCTGCCATTCTTGCAAGATGACCAGCCCATTGCCATTTGAGTTTTCTATCTGTTTCTATGATATCTCGGACTCCTGTTTTTTTCTCTAATACATTGCGCAGTCTTGTGATCTCTCCATGTGAGGTTGAGCATGATTCTCTCAGGTGCACGTTGTATGGTTCTCAGTTAGAGAGTCAGTTTCTTGGTTAAGTTCCATATTTCAGCTTCATAGGTGACTATCAGGAGGATGCATTAGTTGTATACCCTTCGTTTTAGGACTAATGGAATTTTCTTGATCCTGAATATGCTAACCTTGTTACAGAAAAACCTTGAAAGCAAAATAAAATGACACATAATGATCCACTAGAAAGCATTTGGTATGAATAGAGACATATTGAAGAACAACTTGCCAGGATGCCCAAAGCATGAAGTATACAATGATTACGTAATGCCAGTTATGCCTTACTAATACTAAACATGGAAATTAACCAACTTAGAATTGCACAGAGAGCTATGGAAAGAGCAAAGCTAGGTAGAACTCTGAGAGATAGCCGGACAAAAAGCACTCACATAAACACACACACAGCAGTCACTAAAAACTATCCATGAAGTTGACCTTATCAGAGGAAGAACTAGAATGAATGATATCATACTAATAATTAAACAACAAAAGTAGGGATGGGTTGGACGTTTAGCCAGAAAAGATGGCAAGAGATGGAGCAAAAGGCTAATTGGTGCCCATTGGACAGTAAAAGTAGTAGGTAAAGACCCAACACAAGATAGAGGGATGAGATAGAAAGGTTTGCTGTGTGAGACATGGTAATTGGTAGCACAACCACGGTCATCATGGACGGGGATGGGAAAGGCTTTTGTCCAACTGAGAAAATAATGGCAGATGATGATCATCATTATCATGGCAATAAAATATAAGCTTTTTCTACCATGATGTCTATTCAGATTTGAACATAACGTATATGTAGACCATCTATAAAAATGTGATAGAGACTGCCTTTAGTTTTATAAGATTTTAATTATATCATATTTAGAATGATAAAAATGATGATGATGATAAGAATATTAAAACTACCTGGAAGGCAAACTCTTGCCATGCTAAATGTTCATGTAATCAAGTGCTTGAGGCTGAATATTCACTTCAACTCCATGGACAGAGTTTTTAGTGACTGCTGTGTGTGTAAGTGTTTTTTGTCTTTTTTTAAATTCTTAAAAATACAATTATGATTTCTAATTAATGAAAAATAATTACAGAAAATGTAAAAGCTGTTGTTTATAATAATGATAATAACCTGAGGCAAGATATGTATGGCATTGCCTGGAACCTTCCGAGAGAGAGCCTGGTGGAATTTTCCATTCTTGGCATCACTACATTTTGTGCACTTGGCCAAAAATAAATTTCAGATTGAAAATTTTTCCAAAAAAACTAAATGCAGCTTTTACAGGCTGTTTTACTTCTTTAAAGGATCAATGATTGTTGAAGACCAAATGCTATCTGTCAAACATATATGAAATATATGATTATACACATGCACATATATGTGTTATATATGTATTTATATATCTCACATACAAAAAAAAAATACAGATACATACATACATATATATATATATATATATATATATATATATATATATATATATATATATATATATATATATATATATATATATTGCTATCTCTGTAGCTGACTAGTAGTTTCATTTCAGCCTTCTAAGAGAACAAAATGCTTTTTTTCAATTAAAATCAAAATTGCTTTCAAAGGGCCCTTGCTTGCTCCATTGAGTATCTACAGGGTTGATTCAGTGCAGATAATGCGAGAAGACACTTTTTTTATTTTTATCCGACAGACTCTGTCATACTGTCTCCAAGAAAGAAAAACACCATTAGGGTATCCTCTTTTATCAAAATGTTTCATTCATGCGTACCATCCTTTCTTCATATATTAATGGTATCATTCCTTCTCTTGATCTTAGGTTTGTTATTAAAATCTATATAACTTGCTTTGTTTCTTTTGTTATTAGCTTCTTTTTACATGTCATGTACCTACACTGATTAACTTTTAGCTGTTGGAGAGATCTCTATTTTTTTTAAATAAATATCAATCCTTTGCTATAAATTGGTTCTCTATTTTGTTCCCATTCATCTCATTTAAAAATTGATTCTAGATAGCATATCAACAATTTATACACCCACAAATATCACTGATCACAATTAAAGTGACTTGCAATTGGGAAGTTAATTTGTTCTATCTCTTCAATCAATGTGTACAAGTTTGTGCAGTTTGCGAGAATGCAATGTTTTAATAATTGTTCCTCTGTAATACTAAAAGCTGTGCAATTACTGAGACATTTTTCTCACAATATTCATCCTGAAGTAATGGAGCTTTGTGGTCACTCAGTAAAATATATTTAGTTGTTTAGCATCTATTTAACTGACCATTGTTCATCCTACACATTGCATAAAAAAAAGCTTTTGCTTTAAACAAAGGCATTATCAAAATGTCCTTTTCCATTTGCAAAAATTTGAGTGAGAAAGATGATTACGAATATACATCATTTAATTCAGTTAGGCATCAAGTAATGGCATAAATTAATGTTGTTTAACTCTGGTACTTGGATTAGAATTAGTGCTTACAACATCAGTTCATTGTAAAATCTGTGGAAGGAAAATTCATGATGGAATTGGAATGGGTCCAGACTGAGTTTTTAATGATGTATATACAGGCCCAATTTAAATACAACTAGATGAATTTGCTTCTGAATGTTTAAAATGAATTTAAAACATTCCACTTGTCCTGATGCAAATTTTGTTCTTATCAAAATTGACATATGTTGTTATGGTATACATATGCCAAAATAATGCTGGAAAAGTGTCAAAAACCAACATTCCTCTTTCTTTTCATATTATAAAATCATTAAATATATATCAAGTGTGTGCAAAAGTTTTCAGCAGAAGACAGGTTTTTCAACTGTGTATTCAGTCCATAGTTTTCAAAAATAAGCACTGGAAACCTGCACACATCTAATATATACATGTGTGTGTGTGTGTGTTTGTGTGCAAGCATATATTTACACACAAAGAAAGAGATGATATAGACACAGGCAATTACTGCCCTTTTATATTACTACCTACAATTACAAACTATTCTCAAAAATACTTACAAATAGACAATGAACACTCGAGATGAAAACCAACCATGTGACAGGCAGGCTTCTGGAGTGGCTATTCAACAATAGACCATTTTCACTTATTAAACCAATTAATTAAAAAGACATCAAATATAATAAAACACTTTTAGGGGCTAATGTTGACTATGAAAAAGCTTTTTACTCAAAATACATAGCAGTCTTAACTCAATACAAAACAAGGTATAAATGGGAATCATATACAAGTCATTGATAATATATACAAAAATAGAAGTGCAATAAAAAAAAAACTTTATAAAGATATTAACAAGATAAAGTTGGAAAGGGAGTAAGACAAGGGGTACAATTTCATCTAAACTATTTACTGCAAGCCTTGAAAGAACCTTTCAGAAAACAGACTCGGAAAAGTAAACATAAATGGAGAATATCTCAACCATTCATAGTTTTGTGATATCATATAACGATATATGAGGAAAGAGTCCATCAATAATTAAAGTTCATTAACATTTTCGTTTGACTTTATGTTTAATTACAAATAACTTTGCAGTGTACAGACTTATTTTCCCACATAGAGATATCTCAGATCTCTTGGCCTGGAGTCAAGAGGGATGTTTGCCCCCCTCCTTCAGTTGACATACCCCCTCCCTTTGGAAAGGCTAGTCTCTTTAACGACTTGACATGTGTTTTTTTTAGCATTGGAAAATGAACTGCAAGCTAGAAAGTGTCACATGGATTTATATAGTCAAGAAGATATAGTTTTTTTTTGGCTTGTGATATTCATGAATTTTGGATTTCTTAAAAACCAGATATATTGCCAGGGTTCTGATCTCAGTTATTTCAAAATGAACAAACGCGATTCATAGCAGTAATTTTGGGAAAACCGTCCAGTGTTCATTGAGATGTAGACAGTTGATGATATCTGACATCTTCCTTTGAGCCATGTGCTATCCACCAGCTTGTCATCAAATGTGTAATAAAGTTAATTGAGCACGACCTGAAGGAAAAAAAAACCTTTCTCCGCACAAATAGTCTTTCTTTTTCTCTCTCTTTTTTAACCATTGCAACAATGTTTTGAATATGAAACAACTATATGTGGATAATTGGTAAGTTGACATGCTGTGCTACTATGGTTATGATTGATAAAAAGCTATAGATTTCACAACAGAATCGGTTTCTTTTGACTCTGTATTCTTTATGCATTTTATCTGTTACCTGTGTGCTCAACGCAAGTACATATCAGTACCTTTGCATTAACATCAGAAATAACAAATAGTTTGCAAAACATATTCATTTATCCAAGAGAAAGCTAGAAAATAGAGTTGAAAATGAGCATAACAAGGACAAAAACAATGTACAGTAGTAAAGTCCCAAGAAAGACCATTATGATAGAGGTGAAAGTTTTAGCAGAGATTAAGGGATACATTTAGTTAGGTCGAGCAACAAAGCTTGAGAAAAACCACCGACTCTAAATAAAATGACACCAAACGATTGGCTGGAAAGCATTTAGTATTGATACAGATATCATCATCATCATCATCATCATCATCATCAGTTTTTCAAAGTCCGTCATTGGACATAGACCTTCCCCAGGATTCTCCGCACTTCTGTATCATGGGTATTGCGGAGCCAGTACTTACTGCATTTGTCTGGCTTGTCCCTCCATCCACTACTCTGCTCGCCTTGGTCGTGCATGTGATCTTTGGGGATCCATGTTGTGAGTTGCATTCAGTTGTCTGCCATTCTTGCAACATGGCCAACCCATTGCCATTTGAGATTTTTTAATGGATTCTATGATGTCCCTAACTCCTGTCTCTTTCAGGATGTACTGTGCTGTCTTGTGGTCTCTCCATGTAAGGCCCAGCATAATTCTTTCATGTGCACGTTGCATGGTTCTCAATTTGCAGATCTGTCTCTTGGTTACGTTCCATGTTTCAGCTCCATAAGTGATTATTGGGAGGATGCATTGGCTGTTCACCCTTCTTTTTAGGATTAATGGGATTTTCTTGTTTTTGAAGGTTGCAAATCCCCAATATGCTTAGAACATGAAATATACAATCAATGCATAATATCTGCTATGATGTACAGATGCGAAACCTGGAAACTCACATAACCACTATAAAACCAACTTAGAATCCTACAGAAGGCATCGGAAGGAGCAATGCTAGGAACAACTCTTAGCAATAGAAAAAGATCAACATAGATCTGGAAGGGGACTGAAGTGAAGTAATTAAGTGACAAAAATAGTGATTGGCTGAACATTGAGGAAGCACATGGACCAAGAGGCTAACTGATTGTTGCCCATGGGATAGCAAATGCAGTAGGAAAAAAACTGCGTATAAGATGGAGAGTTAGGAAAGTTTGCCAGGAAATGCATAACAAAAATAGCACAATCTTGGTTATCATGGAAGCAAGAGGAGAAATCCTTTTGTTGAGCCATGGAATTATTAAGAAATAATTTAATTATAATCTGATAGAACATATTTGAATGCATTATATTATTTGAAACTTCATTTGAAATGACTTCCCATTGAATTTCATTTAGCTGAGACAGTGTAAGTATAATAAACAAGTAGAGAAAAATGGGGCTGTTACAGGAATCGATTTTCTTTAATTGTTTATTCTACTTACACTGTCCAGGAGATCATTCCAGATAGTTTAAAATAGTGTAACACATTCACAGATATTCTGTCAGATTGTGTATCCAGGAAAACATGTATACTTCAAGCAATGCATTACAGCAAACTAAAGACTTGAACAGATTGAAACTTTCAAGGTTGCTTATGCTTTCCCAATATTCATACCATATACTATGTAGTTGGCACATGTATGCGGTGCTTCAACTTTCATAAGCCTAATCTTGACATTCAATAGCCGCACCTAATATTTTGAGTTTATTCATCTTATTTTGGGATTGGTCAGGTCTTAGGAAATCACTCCTATTTTTTTTTGTTCTCAAGAATGATAGATCTAATTCATTTTTAAAAAATTGAGTGTTGATTTTCAATTCCCCAAAACTAGTTCAGATCAGCCTAGGCATTCATGAAATCAATGGCAAACTGTATTGACAGAAAAACTTCTGAAGCAAATTTCATTATTACTGTAAATGTCAATAATTCAAAAAATATGAAGTATATGTTGCCATGTTGGCAGCTGAAAATGATAGAAATGATTTTGTTGGTGTTGGATAGATTTTGGAGTCTAATTGCTGATAGTTATCAGAAATGGTAAAATTAAATTGAATTATTCCAATTTATATAAAAACATCAAAATATGCCAAAAAGAATTTCAGCTTTTAAGATTCATAATTATTTTTCAATTGAGTTGCCAATGAATTTTTAAATAATTATTTGGAAACCTTCAAATAGAATAACTTTTTACAAATTTTGAGCATATGTACAGAATATGGTTGATTTACTATTTTTCCAAGATTTCTTCATTCCTCGATAGTTTTTTGAACTGCTAATGATATATACTAAGCTTGGAATTTTGAAACATGTGTTTCTAGAAGCTGGATGGATAAATTTCTTTATATCAATCCTATTAGGATTGAGAGTATTGTATCTCTATAAAATTCTACTATGAATCTATACAAGGCAGATATAATGCTGGTAGTATCATGGCAACTGCCACAGTTCAAGTCTAATCCCCATGGTACTGTGTCAGTGTGTCAAGTCCACATTGCAGAAATTGCTGGGTCTGCCTCAAGGAAATTAAGATTCCTTTCAAGGGTCTCAAAGTACTTCACTCTAACCCTAACTTCTTACCTTATAAAAAAGACCATTGCTCACAAGCCTCCTACTCACAACTTGTGAGATAGTTCTTACCCCTCAGCCATTTCTAATCAAGGATTTTGTTCTCTCCCTCTCTCTCTCTCTCTTTTTCTCTCTCACTCCCTCTCTCTCTCTCACTCCCTCTCTCTCTCTTTCTCTCTCTCTCTCTAACACACATACACGCTCACACAAACAAACAAAGGAGGAAACTCAAGCTTACCAACAACTCTCCTGCCATTGACCAACTATTAGTGCATTGTAATGCTGTTTGTAATCTATTGTGCATTTGGCTCAAGTGGTGCAGAAGAGGAATGAAGATGAAGAGGCCTTTGGTTCCTACCATTTACATACACAATACTGCATCTTTTCTCTTGTGATAGAGGAGAGGAAATGAATGCAGTAAGGACTGTGGTTCTTTTCTGAGTTTCAGACATGGAAAGCTTGATAGCCCAAATGCTCTTCAGAGAAAGCAAATGGCCCTCCCCATTAACAGTCAGTCTGGTACAAAAAAAATTCCATAGTACATAATGAGATGAATATCTGCCTAGGTTTTTACTTGCACTGGTAAGTTAGCTTTGGTAGAGAAGTGGACAGCAGGTTGAATGATGTAAGGTTCCTTTCCGAGAGATCAGGTTTGTTATCCTAAACAAATCAAATAGAAAGGGACCATTGATGTTACTAGTTGAATAAATGTCAAATATATTTGCTGGACTCATTGAAATTATGTGGAACAGCCTTGCAATTAATGAATGAATACCGATTCCCTTTGCTAACCGAAGGTAAGGTGTTCATATAAAAAACTTTCTTAAGTAGAAATGACATAAAATAAAGAAGCAATTTCCATCAATTTATTTGTGAAAAAATTTTTGAACCTTCCAAGACCCCAAAGCGGTGATGATAGTGAATTGGGTTAAGTTGACGGAGGTTGGGGTGGTGGGAGGTACATGAGACTAGGGTATAAGAGAGAGAAGGAGAGGGCACATGCTGCTAAGCAAACACTAAATGCTATTTTCAATTTTTTCTTTTTTTTGGTAAAAGCAAACTTTTGAAAAGCTAGGGCTATCTGTATTCAGTTTAAAATAACGGTTTTGACCGAGAATAAATGAGATGAGGATTCAGGTTGAAAGCAGTTATTTGGGCCTTTGCATTTATGACGGCTGTTTAGCTCAATGGTAAGAGCATTGTTATGTTAAAGCGGCTACCCCAGTAGTGGCAGGTTTGTTCCTGCGGCAACTTCATTTTCTTTGATTGTTTATTCTATTTGTGCTGTCTTAATTGAGTGATATATCAGCTGTGTAATGACAGGAGATCATTTCAAATAAGTTCCTACATAATATAACGCAATCTATAATTCATATATGATGAAACAAAAAATATCTTCGTTATTTTCAATAACTTTACAAAAGATGAAATTCCTTGCGAAAAATATTCTTCCTCTACTTCTTTACTGTTCTTTTACTCATGATTCTCTTACTTGAACCCTTTGAAATATTCTGGTTTCTGGAAAAAGTCAACATAAAGTTATCAGTGGCTAAATACTAGCAATGGCTAGTATATTCCAACCTTTATTTTGTAAGTAAGACTATTATCATCGTATTTGCTGTTTATATCTATACATTTGATCAGATCTTTTGCTTCCTTTGAGTATACAAATCATCCAGAAGAATTTTTTAAAAAGTGTTATGAATATTTCTAGACCTGGACATCAAATATTATTGCAGACAGATCTAATTCACAATTCATCCTGGAAAGATTTTAGCAGCAAATACTGAACAGATTAACTCGTACAATAATTTTTCAGTCCATATATGAAATACTGACAATTACCGCTGTCTGCAGGAATATTTGATGATCAGATTTGGACTACCTGCTGGACGGATTACATATCTAAGAAAACACATTGGCTGAAATATAGAGATAAAACCAGAAAATGTAAGAATACTAGTTTGAACAATTTCACAACTTCAGACGAATTTCAAAGTCAAAAAATTAAAAAAAAAAAAAATTGAAACTCAGGACTTTAAAAAATGGGAAAAATTTATAAAAAAACAAACATCATCAATGTATTGGACTCATAAATTCGGAAAAACAAAAAAAAAAAAAATCTTCATTGCCAAACCCGGTTTCAACCTCATTTTTTTTATATTTTTAGATGAAGCATTTTTTATGATGAGAAACCATCAACCAAAAGTTTTACCAAAGCTTTCTTTTGTTTCTAAGTTGATCTGGCTGGCTGGCTATGTATGTATTCTTTGTGCATACAGGCTGCACCACTGGAGCTAGAGGACTGAAAATTTAAACATTTACTCCTTATCATGTTAAGAAAAATGTTCCTGTTTTGTTTTATGAAGATCCCCCATCTAAATTGGTTTCCAGTGGGAGAGTCAATTTACAGTGTAAGTTCATGCTAAATTGGTCCATTAGTTTGTGCAACATTCATGCTTTTTTTTTGAAAATCCACATTCCTTTCAGTGATCACTGCCAAACAAAATGTAAGAGCAGTTACTTAATCATTAAGCACCCATTTTAAAAACTTTTTTTATTAATCATACCCAACATGACATCCTAAAAAGAGACATTGGTCATGCAACAGTTACGGTTTCCATTGAGGGACTAACCAAACCTGTTTTCATTTTATTGCTAACTTTCCACCATCATTTTTGTTGCTTTTTATCTTAACAAGGGATCAAGGAATGCTCTATTATTATAATTATTTTATTGGTAGCTTTACTCCATTTTATTACCGTTGCTTTTTATCACAACACCCCAAGTCAATATATCTCTCATTGTTATAATCATTTTATTACTAACTTCCCACTATCCGATTATTGTGGCTTTTCATTAAGATGCTTTGAGTCAATTCCCTCTTCATTATGACTTTCATTTTATTACTAACATTATTCTTGTATATCGCTATAAAGCTGGCAATTATTTGCCAGCTTGCATGAATGTCTTACAGATACTCAATCAGCTGCATGATGGGGGCTAAAAATTTGCTTATACGGGTTACTTGACTCCAAAATGAAGTTATGACCTCTGAAGTACCTCCAGGTCAAGTTGGGATGAAGATTTCTATTCCCCTCCAAACTGCAAAAAGGAACATCTATTTACACAACTGTATCAACCAAAAGCACTCTAAGTCTCTTTATGTCTAAAAGAAAATATCAATGGAGGTGCCATGCCCTAACAGTTAGTAACATTGGAAATGGAATCTGTGATCTACTTCAAACTCTGACTGAGAGTCCTTGTTCACTTTCCACTAATGCCCTTGGAAGAGGCATAAAGAGGAACAAATGATGCAATTCACATCGAAAAAAGTTTTTGGATAAAAAGAATTCACATTCAATAATTATGTAAATTAGTGAAATATTTTTTTCAAATGATTTTTTTTCCTAGAAATTTTTTTAAATGTAAGAATAGAATTTCCTTTTAGGTCCTGTTTTTGCAAATCTTTATAAAGGTAAAATAGAACTATTTTGATAATTTTTGCTACTATTTTGATAGAATTCCCAAATCAATTGATGATTTACATCATTTTTATGAAGCAATTCAAAGTACAGTGAACTCATGTGATCATATTCATTTAAGATGTTTTGGAACCTAGACAATTTATTCCTAAAGAAATGCTCAATTAATGCAGTTCCGATTAGCACATTTTCAATTAACGCAATTTTTCAACCAAAATTTGAATAGTGCATCCAAAAATTTGGTTTGCGCATTGATTAAAGGCTTATTCCAAATTATCAAGTTTACAGAAAAATAAAAGTTTTATAGTACTCTGTTTTCTTCCAAAACATTTTTTAACATAATATTTGAAGTTATTTTCACCCAAGGCGATGCAAGGTTTCTCTGTTCATATATATATTTATGCATATATATATTTATGCATATATATATTTATGCATATATATATATATATATACATATATATGTATGTATATGACACAATTATCAATTATATATATACATATATATACACTAGGTATTTGGGAGAGAAAATACCCAACATTTCTTGAGTGGTGGATTATTTTTAGTTTAATAATAGACACAGAGAGAGTGAGAGAGACAGACACACACGCACACACACATACACACACACATGTATGAAGCATATGAATAGTATGTACTTTTGATATGGACTTTTGGGATTATCTATTGTGAGCCTAGAGGAATACTTCAAAGAAGATGATGATAACTAAAGATTAGATACAGTAACATTTTTTATGATCAAAATTACAGAAATTTCAGGTAACATCACATTTATATTCAGTGAGTATGTGGGTGTTGTACATGTATTGTGACAATTTCATATAAATAAATAAATATATCATTAAAAAGTAAGGAGAGAAAGTTTCAGAAGGAGATGTTGTGTGAAGATATAATTAAACTTTGCTCTATCTATCTCTATATATGTATGTATGTCTACATACACACATATATGTATGATGAAGGATGATGATAATATATATATTATCTATTTATTTATTGCTTCATTGTTTGACATAGACTATCTTTCTATTGTTAAATGGTTGAGAAGAGATCAATAAATCTCTTTTACTGTGTATGTTTATATTTGCATCTATAGGTACTGAAAATTGATTCAAGCAGATTAATAAGCCAAAGAAATAAATTATAGTTCTTGGTTCTCTCTATAATGTAAAGATAATAAAAGAAACCTTTCATCAGATATACATATGCACACACACACACAAAACAGAGATACAACTTTTGGATCAAAGATATCCCATTTCCTCTCATAATGACCGCGATTACAGTGCTATGTCTTATTAGCAAACCTTTCAATCTTATCTCTCCATCTTAGGTCTACTCTTCTCCTACTGCTCCATAGGCACCAATCGGTTAGTCTTTTTCTCCATCTATTGTCATTTCTTCTTGCTAAGCATCCAGCCTATCACCATTATTGTTGCTTAATTATTTGCATGATATCCTTCATCAGTGCTCTTTCCATAGCTCTTTGTGCAGTTCTAAGTTGTTTTTCAGTTCATTTTGTCAATTCCCTTGTTGGATATCCACGTCATAGCTGGTATTATACATTCATTGTACACTTCACACTTTATGCACATCAGGAAGTTGCTCCTAAATATGTTTTTATTCATACAAAAACTTTCCAGCCAATTGTTATGTGCAATTTTATTTCACTTTCTTGGTCTTTCTCTAATTTCATTAGCTGACTGCTGTAAACATATTCCTAAACCTTTTTTAAAGGCTCACCCTCTATCCCTCTGGCCTTATTTGGGAATCTATTGTTGAACATTACTTTCATTTTTTTTTTTATTAATCTTTGACCCAATTCGATGCTTCTGGTGTCAAGGGAAACTCATATGGTTTGAATATTCTCCATCCAAGTTAACCCCATTCTCTCCTTGTCAGTTTTCTGAAAAATGCTTTCAAGATTCACTGTAAATAGTTAAGGTGATCTTTTCATGGCAGTGGACGTTGGCAGCATGATTTTCAAAAGGTTTTACTGTGGTATTCTGTTTACAATGTCATTATATTGCTAAAATGGACCCTGTTTCTCTGTCTGATGTAACTGGAAGTTTGTAGGACACAATCTACATGAGGTCGACTGCAGAGGTCATTAAAGGTCATCAGAAGTTTTTTATAGACATTTCTAGCCAATTGAAGTTAGTTGTTAGCCACAATTCTGCACCTAAGAAGATGAAATTTGGCATAGGTGTACATCTTTTCACAGGACGTGGGCTAAATGAGGTTGACCTTGAAAGTCACAAAGTAACTGAAGGTCACTGAATTAAATTAAATAGATGAAATTGGGCATAGGGGTATATCCCTTTAAAGCAAATGTCATTGGCTATCTATGGTTAATCTGGGAGGTCATTTGTTGTCTTTTCTTATTTTTATTTTCATTAAGACGAATGTCTGGGAGACAACTCATTCATCTGAAACTTACCAAAAATTTGAAAAAAGAGAAATTTGTGTTCCAAAAGACCTCCTTTGGATGATATCTCAGTATTTTGCAATTATTTTTTCCGTATGGAATCTTGCAAAACTCGGACAGGACCAGGCATACTCTCACACAGAATTGAATGCAAATATTTGTTTCAGTTGAAAATTATAAAAAATTTTTTGCAAGTATGTTTTTCAATCCATGAGACCTTTGTTTTCTCCAGCAATTTGTCAGTTTTGAGAACAATTAATTTTCAAGCATTTAGGAGAAGGTTCCATTCATAGTGTCCCTATAAAGCAAATCCAGGAATGGACATGAATATCCAATGAAAATAAATATTAGTGCATGGATCTGCCTGGGAGTTTGTGCAGGCTCACCATGGGTATGTGAGACCAACCGATTAATTCTAGGAAAATTTTTAAAAATTAAGTTTGTGATGATATAAATTTTCTATTGTACCTATTTTTCTTTCAAAATGATTTTTGCAGTGAGTATGTGTGTGTGGGCATGTGCATTTCTGACAACAGCAACAGACTAAATATAAGAAGATTATTGTCTAAAATATGTATGATAAAAAAATTTTTTCCCAGGTAATGGGGTTTGAAAAATTTCTTGTAATCAACTAATCATCAGATTCCAATCAAAATTTCGATAATTTTCATTTGATTAATGAAACCTTTATAAAATATCATTTGTTTTCTATGTTGTCATATTTAAAGTTATGTTTCCCCTGGCAACACCTTGCTAGTGTATATATATATATATATATATATATATATATGTATATATATATATATATGAGTATAAATACATAAAAGCTATGTATGCATGTGTGTATGTGTTTGGGCTCTATTCATTGCCCTCTTCACTGATACATGAATACATAGAAAACATAGTGCAGAGCTATCAAAATAATTTTATTTTCATACACTATTTAATAATATCAGGAATTATACCCTCCTTGAACAGCTTTTGAAATTCTATATCATTGACAGGTTCAAGTCAGGGCATCCCTTATCTTGTTTATTCTTATTATAGGAAATGAAAAAAACTTGAGCAAACATACAGATACTTGCGAAGCACTTATATTTCTAAAAGTGCTTCAAGAAGCAAGACTTGTCAAGTTAAGGGAGTTGCATCTGAACAGCGCATTGATGATCAAATCCAGTGAATCTCAGCTTTGCGATTGGTTTGAATGCTGATAAAATCAGTTTCAAATGGATCCTTATTGATAAGGCATTGGTTGTTCAAAGATGGAAATCTTGATTAATGATCAACCTGCTTATTTTCAATTATTTCATGATTATATCAGAAACCGTCAACCAAAAATGTCTTCAAAGTTGTCAACATAGATTCCTTCCGTCAGGTTGGTCCGTCTGTCTGTCTGTCTGTCTGGCTATGAATGTATCTATCATGCATGCAGGCAATGGAGCTAGGGGGCAGAAATTTCTAATATGTATTCCTTATTATATATAGAGAAACTTTTTTTTGGAAATTCCCTTGCAAAATAATTTTTAGTGAGGGGCGCAATTCACGATATAAGATGTTAAATGGATCCCTTATTTTGTGTCATGCAGAGTTCACGCTTGTTTCTTTTTTAAAATTCAGACTCTTTTTTAGTGAGCACCACACAACAAAAAGCAAGAGTAACAATTTATTCATTGATCATCCTTTCGTTCCATTTTCAATCACCCCCAACATGGCATTCTGTTAAAAGACATTTCTATTGAGTGACTAACCAGACCTGTTCTATATTAATTTATCTACAACATTGATACAAAATCAGTTGGAAAAAATGTCTATTCAATAAGATATTTAACTCTCAATTTTGTTGTTCAATGGTGAAGTTTCAGTTTTCTGACACCAATTAGGCTATTTCAAAATCTGAATAGATCTCTTCGTGATGATTTTGATTGGGGATACTTTTTTTCAAACCAATTCCCATTGCATAATAGTTTGTT
Source organism: Thysanoteuthis rhombus (assembly GCA_963457665.1). Lineage (NCBI taxonomy): Eukaryota > Metazoa > Mollusca > Cephalopoda > Oegopsida > Thysanoteuthidae > Thysanoteuthis > Thysanoteuthis major. The sequence continues at coordinate 35,108,754 of OY735214.1, forward strand.
TTTCTATTTTGTTAATGATAAACTGCTGCATGAAAATGCTGAATACAAATAAATTTCTATTAATATAGATCTATAAATTGATGGACTGTGATATATATATATATATATATATATATATATATATATATGTATATATATATATATATATATATATATATAACACCCCATTCTCTCCTAATCAGTTTTAAATACATGTACACACATGCATATATATCCTCAGCAGCAGCATCTATTATAAGTCCAATACAGGACAATGGCCTTTCCTCTCCTTCCATCTCGAGCGTGATTGTGCTAATCTCTGCCACGTCTTACCAGCAAACCTATTTCATTTCTTCTTCTTGTGTTCATTCTTTTCCTACTGCTTTTGCTCTCTCACAGACATTGATCATTAAGCCATCTACTCCATCTGTTGTCTATTCTTCTCACTTTATGCCTTGCCCATCTCAATTTTTATTGTTTTGTACAGGCCACACCAATGGAGCTAGAGGGCTGGAAATCTTAACATTTACTCCGTATTATGTCCAGAAAAACCTTTTTAATTTGTTGCCTCACCCATTTTGTGAGGTATTCAATTTGCAAGTTTAGCTTTTTCTCAACTAGATCTGACCAACTTTTTTTTTATTTCATCTAATAAAAATTTATACATGAATAATTATTTGTATTGTACAATATAAATCATGATAATCATATATGTATAAATATATATATATATATATATATATATATATATATATATATATATATATATATATATATATGTGTGTGTGTGTTAGTGTGAGAGAGAGTGAAATAACAATATCGGAAGGCTTACTGAACAATTCATTGTTTATTCCAACGTTTTGCCCATACCAAGCTTTGTCAAGAACTGAGGAGGTATTATAAGGAACTATTGTTTTTATAAGTGGTCTGTGGATTGTGGTAGGCGTGGGTAGTAGCATAATCATTCATTATAACTTACAAATATGCATTCATATTAGTACGGTTGTGCATATCCATACATAAATTCATTAATCATTGTATATGTTTGAACAAATGTTTGTGTATGCTTTTGTAAATATACTTTTCTTTGTGTGTACAGAGGTAGATTCAATGATTGTTCAAGATGTCAGATGAAGAATGACTTGCTCGGGCATTGTGAATGTCTCACAGAACACAAGCACAGCCAATGCCATCTCTCTGCTGACTGGATAACTGCACCAGAATATGTATGCTCATGCATGCACAGTAAGGTCTCCTCTGATTGGTTGCCAAGTTACATCAAAGTCATGAAACCAGTTCCTAGGATATTTTAAATGGCTGGATATATTCCGGTCAGATCCCAAACTAAATTTCAAAAAACTAATTGTACCATTCAGCTTTGTTGGGCTGTTTATCACTTATCTTAAGCTAGGGAATATGATCCCTGTCTTTATTAGGGTCTCACTATGTTTACTCAACCTCTATATCCTTTTCACTAACTTCTTAAACAACTCGGAGGGTAACCACATATCTCAGCATGAATATGTATATATATATATATATGTGTATATATATATACATAAACACCTTTTTTTCCCCTCTTGAAATATTCCTCAGCTGTGTTAGGTCTATAGGGAATTAATATCGGAGTCCAAAGCACAAATGTCAAAAAAGATCTAGTTGCAAATAGATTCAGCTAATAGATTCTTTTGATTTGGAATATTCATTAAATTTGGTATCTGGTTTTGTGAAATACCTCAGGTAACTGAATACTCTTGACTTACATGGAACAAGCTCACCTGTCATTGTCCCTCAGGCATTCCAGTGTGTTACGGTACATATTCCTTAACCATGGATGGTTGGTGGTAGGCAGGAATGGCACCTGGCAATAATATATATTCACTAGAAAATCTATATCATTTGTGTCTGTGTGTGCACATGCATTTGTGTGTATGTATGTGTGTGTGTGTGTATATATATATATATATATATATACACACATACACACATATATTTATCAAGTACATGACTGTTCTATACATACACGAGGTACAACCAAAAATGTTCTATGAACTTTAGGCACAAAATGTCTTTCTGAAAGATAAAAAATATAGAAAATGAGGCTCTCTATTTTCTGGTAGAGAGATTTCAAGAGATCTATGAAACGTTTGGCGGGACTTGGAAAATGCTTGGTAACTTGATAGATGAACATTATAATCACTTCATTTAAATTCATTGAATTCTTTTTAACTCTTCAATATATATGCATATGAACATATACATATATATCATCATCTTCAGCAGCAGCAGCAGTCATTATAAGTCCACTGCTGGACAAAGGCCTTTACCATCTCCTTCCATGATTATGCTACTCTCTACCATGTCTTACTAGCAATCCTTTGAATCTCATCTCTCTATCATGTGTTTGGTCTTTTCTGTCTCATGGGCACCTATAGCTATCTGTTGTCATTTTTTTTGCCATGTTGAAGCTTTTCTATCTCTTAGAGCTATCCCAAGTATCACTCTTTCCATGGCTCTCTGTGAGATTCTATGTTGGTTCTCAGTTCATTTTTTAATTTCTTTGTTTCTCATCAGTAAGTCATATCGGGTATTATGCATTCATTGTATACTTTACATTTAAGGCACATTGGTAAGGTGCTCTCCAATATGTCTCTATTCATACCAAATGCTTTCCAACCAATTATGCATTGTTTTATTCTGCTTTCATGGTGTTCCTCTAATTTTATCAGCTGACCTAGGCAAGCATATTTCTCGACCTCTTCTAAAGCCTCTCCCTTTATTCTGATTGTCGTCTTCGGAACTTCATTGATGAAAATTACTATTTCTTTGTTCTATTCATCTATTACCCTATTTTTTTCACTTTTCCCATTTGGAACAATCAACATGTTTAATAATTCTTTTGATACTACTGATGTAATAATGGATATGACATGGTTCAAATATTCTCCATCTACATTTGCTCGCAGTCAGTTTTCTGGAACACACTTTCAAGGCTCACTGTGAATAGTTTAGGTAATATTTCACCCCCTAGTCTCACTCCCTTTCCTATCTTTATCTTGTTTGTGTCTCTATGTAATCCAATTATTTTACAGTGCTATTTTTGCATATGTTTTGAATGACTTGTACATAATTCTTGTTAACACCTGATGCTTGCATTGAGTTAAAGACTGTTGTGTGTTGTGTGTTCTACTGAATCAAATTCTTTTTCATAATCTACAAAGACAAAACAATGCAGTTTATTGTATTTTAATGACTTTTCAATTAGTTGATTTATTGTGTGTTGATGGTCTATTGCTGAATAGCCATTCCTGAAGACTGCCTGCTCAAGTGATTGATTTTCATCTAAAGTGCCTGTTAGTCTGTTTGTGAGTATATTTGTAAATAGTTTATACATGCTAGGTTGTAGTATAATTTGGAGGTAGTTGCCAAGGTTCCAAATTTCTCCTTTCTTGTGGAGTAGGATCACTAAAAATAAGTTTTGAGGTACTTTTCTATGAGCATTAACTCTATCATTTTGGTGGTTGAAACACTCTTCAACTTTGAAAATCTTTACATCAGTGGAAAAGTTCTTCTGTGATCATTGCCTGTATACTGTTGAAACAACAGTTTTGATCTCTGCTCTCTGATTTTCATCAGAGCTAAAGTTAGCATGAGTGCAGTTCTACAATGATAGGCACATAGTCCGTGATCACTTTTGATCTGGGTAAGATATTCATCCCTCTAGCCATGATTTTCTACTGTCTCAAAGGATTTCCCCAGATTCTGTTTGCAACAGCTTTGGTAGCAATGGAGGTCCTTACTGTCCAAGGATGGGCCTGGTCATTGTATGCCTTTGACTCTGATGTTCATTGAACGCTAGGAAACACTAACATCCCATTGATCCCTAGTGGTTTGAGCAGTTTGTAAATAGCAAAAGGTTCAAGACCAGCATTATGAAGGATGATCACTGTGATTCTGTTTTCTATCAACCCGTTCCATAATTAAACATCATATTTACTAGATCATGCAATTGGAAATAAGAACACAGAGATACCGACTTTTCTATTTTCTATCAACAAAATACAATCATTTATTTGATAAATTTTGAAAAAATATGTAATATAAACTAGTAACAGTATTTATGGCAGTGCTAGATAGTTATCTTTAATCTGTATCTCTCTGAGAAATTGATTAGCATGTCACCTTTCTCATTTTTCTAGCCTACTCCATATTTGCCTTCACTAGATTCCCCAACCTTTCCTTTACATACCTAAACATTGAAGTTGCTCATCAGCATGTTGTAATTTGTCTTCTCCCGGTCCAGTATCTTCAATCTCCTGATCAGAACTTTTCAAACTAGGTGCATATAATTAGAGAACTTTTGCTGCGTATTTTTTGCTTAATCTAACTATTATCCAAGTTTTTGTCAGATATGTAGGCGAAATTCATCACATGGGCTACAATGTCATTTTTGACTAAAAATTGTATGTTAATAACTTGTTATTCTCTCTATCTTTATAATAGAGTAGATGATTACTTACCTTCTGTTGTCAAAGATTTTCT
>OY735214.1:35118274-35265774 GCA_963457665.1 Thysanoteuthis rhombus
GGAAAGTGTATAGTTTTGTTTCTTGATATAACGCTGAACAGTTTTTTGTGACTGTTTCTGCCATAATTTTGGTGTAACATGACCTGATGAATAAAACACCACATGATAGAACTACTGAAATAGTTTCAATTGATATAGATCCTCAAACATTCTCTTTTATTTTGCAAGGTCTGTCCAGAAAGCATCCAGTTATTTTGAATATCTCGAGGACTTCTTCAGGGGGAACTTTATTGTCCATGTGTGAACAGACACTCTTTCATGGGGTTACTCAGTCAGCAGTGAGATACCATTGAATGAGCTTGTGCGCTGTGTGACTGTTGCATTTGCATTGACCAAGCGAGTCATTCTTTATATCTTGAGCAAGATCTTTCAGCAGAGTATTGCATCATCTAGTTCTGACACCCCCTCTATTTGTCTTTTTCTAACATCCGAGTTAAAATCACCATTTAAAGCATGGTGATTTCAGAATGCAAAAGATATTTGAAGAGAATGCAATGAGGCTGCCGTTGGTGATCTCAAAAGAGACTTTTTTGAAATATAGAGGGAGTGCTTGGATAAGTGGGTGAGCTCCCAAGGGGACTAAGGCACATTTTACCCTAGATCAGCTATTTTTTGTTAATATCAAGAGGCTGGATACTTTTAAGACAGATCTTATAACCGGTTTATCATAATGGAACATGGGAAATGAGAGTGATGCTGTCAGGGATATAAATCCTCAAGCATTGTCTTTTATTATACAAGGTCTGTTCAGAAAGCATCCAATCATTTTGAATATCTCAAGAACTGCTTGTTCAGCTTTCAGATGTAAATTTTTATTTTGCCCATCAATCAAGACTGATAAAATCTTCATAATTTACCTACCATCAAGGAAAAAATGAATTCTATCTTGTAACTCTTCTGGTTATGACTTTGAATCCTAAGTAAGCATACTTGGGCTCAATCCTTATATTTTGATTATTTTCCTTAGTCTACCAAACAATAAGTCACAATACGCAGCTACTAGAAGATAGGGTACTTTTTTCTATTTTTTTTGTATGCACTCATTGTCCTTTATTCCTACATTTTACTGATTCTTACATCCACTCCACTTTTTTGTGTTATCACCTAAGGCTGCTATTTGTGTCTATGGAACTTCAGAAATGCTTCCTAATGCTATTAAGAGGTTTGTCCCTGAAGGATCCACTATCTATTCAGATTTTTGGCGGGGTTACTCCACTGAGAATTTGAATGCATCACTTCACGGTGAACTATCAATATAATTTCATCGATCCTGAAACAAGAGTCAACATACAAATAGCAAAACGGATTCTGGGGTTGACAAAATGGACAAACAAAGTGCATTGAGCAGTGTAGAGATAATGAAACAGTACCAAAATGGATCTATGCTGTTTGTAAAAAATCTAAGGAGTTACGGCTGCATTCAGATTGCACGAATCCTCTGTCCATCCAATTATTATTGCAATCTGTCAGCTGATCAATTTGATCCAGACTCGAGCATCAGTTCATGTTCATCTCTCAATGTGTTTTTGTATGATTTGTTGTACAAAATAACATTAATGCGTGGAAATTAATTTTCTTGTTCTGCTTTCTGATCTCCAATCTAGGTGACCTTTTCAGGATCTCTCTCATATGTTTACCTTAGAGCAGACATCTACATAATAAGTTATGCCTTTTTAATTATCTTCATAATGCAGAAGATGAGGATCTGGCTACTTATCTCTTGAAGATACAAAAGATTTAAATGTCACAGGCATTTTAGGTGGCAAGTTTTCATAAAATAGACATTTTGTGTATTGTACCTATTCTTGAGAACAAAAGTTGAGTTTTCAATGAGCTGTTAAAGTTCAAATGCTAGAGGGAATATCTGAATTATAGACAAATATTCTGTACTACTATAGTCTATTTATTTTTATTCTTTCATACTTTATTTATACTAGTATTCTTCTTATCTGTATGTACAAGCAACCATTGCACTTTCTGATCATTCATTCTTTTCATATCTTTCATTTTTTCTCCCTCTCCACCAACCGTTTCAATGTTGAATGAGCATAAGAATAGGAGAGGGTGTTTCTGCTTGAATAGGAGCAAAAAGGACTCAACTTTCATTGTCATCAATTCATTACTCCTGCCTCACAAGTCAAAAATTATAGTAGTGGTAGACCACAGGAATATAGACAGATAGCAATAGTAACCAATAATAATAACAGTTTGATTTGGTCACTCAATAGAAACCATTTTTTGGCAGCTTACCATGCAGGGGGTGATTTGTTCAAAAATTTGAAAAAGGGGTGATCAATGAATAAGTTAATTTTCTTGCTTTTCAACAAAAAATAACAAGTGTGGATGCTGCCTGTCATAAACTAAGGGATCTGTTTCAAATTGAACATACCACCCAAAATAAAGGGATATTAAAGAAAAAAACAACTTCTCTACGAGTGGATGCTCAAACTTTCAGCACTCTAGCTCCATTGATGTGAGTTGTAAGAGTGATACATACATAAGCAGCCAGCCAGACCAACTTAAAAGCTGTAGTAACCTATACAGACAGTTTTGGTCCACAGTTTCTATAAATAAGAGTTATATTAGTTTCATATGCCTTTGGATGTTATTATTGTTGATATGTATACATTCTATAGGTATTAAATTACTTTAACAAAATTATATACTTTGATTGCAAGAATATAAGTGAGTGTAATGATGATATCTTAGTTGTCGCTCAGCCGATATCTCTGTGTGACTGTGATCTGTTTGCCTGTGTGCTTAAAAATCCATAATAGTCCTCAAGTAGTGAGAATAACTTACAGATATCTTTAAGAAATGTTTATCAACATTTAGTGATTTTCATAAATATTAACTGCTTCATTACTAGTATAAGTAGTTAGGTGTCAAAGAAGGCTCTGAATTATCAGAAGAATGGAGTTGGAGTCACTTGTACTGTCAAAGGGATAAGGGATTTTTCGACAGTACTTAATCGCGTAATTAAGCCAGCTTTAATTCAGTTGATGTGGGATTAAACTAATAAGAAAAATAAATGTAAATTGGTATTGCCAATATCAGAATTGAGACTTTTTTTTTGATTATTGATATTCTCGGGATTGATTGTCTTTTCACTTAGGCTGTTTCATGTGTTCGCTACTCTTGCTGAGAAGAAATTTTTTCTTAAACCAGTGGAGGTCTGAATTTGTAGTTTTTTGATGAATCCAGCATTTTTTTTATCAGGGCATTTTGAGCGATAAACATCTATGTATGTTTTTTTTTTTCAAATTCTATAGACTCTCAATTGGTCTGCATGTTTTTCTTCTGTATTCCAGGCCCTTTAGATTGAGTTGTTTTAATTTTTCAGTGTGAGATATATCTCCTAGCCTCAGAATAGTCTTGATGTCTTTCCTCACTACTCTCTCTGTGGCATCAATACAAAGAGTAAAAATATGTTTAATTAAATAGGGAATGGGAAAGAGAGATTAAGCTTAGAGTTATTGGGTTTAATGGGCTCTTTTTAGACATAACCCTTGGTCTGTTGATGTAAAACAGTTGCAGTGAAGCTCTAAATGGGTTATCTTTTTTTTTAGCACCATAATTCTTCATTAAAGGGAAAGTTGCTATCCTCTTGAAATAGATGAACTGAACCAGAAGCCTACCTATATTTAGTATAGATTGAGATTGTCTTCATCAACATCAACCTGTTAGCGTCCGTCATTGAGCATAGAGTTTCCCCAAGATTCACCAGACCTTTCTATCATGGGCATCACAGAACCAGTACTTTCTGAATTTATCTTACTCATCTCACCATCTTGCTTTCCCTCTGCTACAGTTTTGCATATGATCTCTGGGGATCCACGTTGTCAGTCGTGATGTTCAACGGTTGTCTGCCATTCTTGCAACCTATTGCCATTTGAATTTTCTAACTGTTCCAATGATGTCTTGAGCTCCTGTCTTTTCTCTAATATACTGTGCTGTCTTATGATCTCTCCATGTGAGGTTGAGCATAATTCTCTCCTGTGCACGTTGCATGGTTTTCAGTTTGAGGATCAATTTTTTGGTTAGGTTCGATGTTTCAGCTCAAAAGGTGACTATTGGTAGGATATATTGGTTGTATATCTTTCTTTTAAGGACTAATGGTATTTTCTTGTTCTTGAAAGTTGCTCACCTTGTGTAATCTTTTGCTTTACTTCTTCTATTGATGACTTCATGGAGCTTGTCTTGCAATCTACCAATTGTGAATTCAATCCTAACTGGATGGTTTATTTGTGACCAAGTGTGAAAACCTTCCAAGGTAGTGTCACTAGGTAGGAAGCATTTTAGAGAAGCATATTGCCTATTAATTCAGTTATTCATGAATCATCGGCCATTTTATTGATTGAGATTGTTAGCCAATAAAAGGTGAAAATTTTCACCCGAAAATACTCGTTACTTTCCCTGGAAAAGTAGTGCTAGTTTCTTATAGTGACCTTACTTTCTGCTAGCAACTTATATATTTATATCAATGAATAAGAGAGACATTTAATTTAAAATAAGAGAAACATACAAATGTTGCACTGCATTCAATGCATTAGTTATAACTAAAGGGGCATTACTAAGCCTTGATATGGACAATTATCAGATTAGGATAAGTAGCCGTGAGTGATAGTCTTCCAAATACCCTTGTAAACTAGTATCATAGCCAAGCATAAAAAGTGTCAGCAATGAAAATGAAAATAAAAATGAAAATAAAAAAGTTGTTTGTGAATCTTACATCTTCACATTTACAAGAAACTCAATCCAAATTCTTTGATGAAGGTGGTAAGCAAATTAGGTTATTTGTTTACAAATATGCACTAGGAAGATTTCTACCAGAAGACCAGGAAGGACAAAAAACAATAAAACAATGAATAATGGATTAATTATTACCAAATCTGGGTTTTTGATTGGTTAATATTTTGATTCCTGTAGGCATCATTATTGGTTATACTTTGTAAATCTAGAAATTTAGGCTTGTATGGATTTTGTTCAAAGTTTGGATGAAATTGATTCACACATCTCTGCAAAGTAGGAAGACAAATATTGATTCTTGAAGAGAGACATTTTTTCAGACTTTGATCAAGCCTTATATGATAAAACATTGAAATGAAATTCATTCATTTCACCTCAATATACAGTTTGTTCAAAAGGACTTGTACATAATTTGGTTATCATTAACTGCTATATCTCTGACCCTCTAAAAATGTACATACACTTTGACTGTCTAATTCGCTTGACTACATTTATACTTTCAATTACTAGCATCACTTCAAAATAGATATTGTTCAAACCTAAATTTGTTAGTATCTATATTTCTACAGCCTTTTTTCACCTGAAAAGAAAAAGATATTACTGTGTTATGCCCTGATAAAATAGGTGTGCTTTTTTTGAGATTCCCTTGTATTCATCTGTAACGCACAGAATCTCACAGCAAATGACCAGCCTCAAATCCATTGATGAACTATAGATCTAGTCTAACCAATTATGCATACAAATAGTTCTTTTTATTAAATTATGCTGCATTGAAATATACTATTGTGTTTTGCAATTGTCAGGAGATTAGGAGAATTTTAAAAGTTTGAAACCTTTTTGTATGAGATGCTACTCAAAAGTTCAGGGGATTTGACCATGAAAGAAATTAATTACCCGAACACTGAGTTTCCACCATCTCCTTCAAAGTAGTCCTGTGTGTATTACATCCAGTTCATACACGCTTTCAAATCCACTGAACTCTAGGGTACCACCTTGTATAAGGCAATTCAAGTGAGATATTCTTCACATAATGGATTTTGAATCATATGGCCAGATACTAAAACAGAAATTGGTTTCAGCTTTGCAAAATAAAATAAAAAAACTGTTGAATTTAGATCCTTCAGCTCAAATAATTGGCATGATAAAAAAATCTTAATTTCTATATTTGCCAGGATGAACTCATGGGAGTATGGGTAGCCCAAGTGTTGACAGTGTTGAGAATAGAATTGGTGAACTGAATTTAAAATCGGGCTGGAACAGTTTGCATTTACTGTCCATCATTGTCCGTGGGGAAAGGCATGAATCCAATTTTCCCCTTAGTTATGGGTAAAAGACAGGGCAGTTGGAGCCCTTTAGTTTTGCGAGGCAGTTCATCTTGGGCCTGGAACTAGCTCCCTGACTCCATAAAAAAAAACAGTGATGCAGCAGAGACATTGATTGAGTCTCAAATAATTGTTTGGGAAATGTTGACAAAATCATTGTCTCGTGTGTTGCAAGACATGCAAGCAACTGAAACTGAGTCAGTAAAATCTCTGCTTGTTGATCCTTCCTCTCCTTTACTGTTATGTTTATGATATTGCTATGCATGTATGGATGTACATAATTGAAATGATCAATTTCTGCTTGAATTTTGATGGAAAGAAATTTATTATCACACAATAATTCTTTCACACAGGCATTCTTATCTTATTATCATCAACTTTCAGTCACTATCCTCCGGTGTCTATCATATCCGGTAATCATCAGGGGATATATGCTAATTGTATCCTCTATTTCTTCCACTGAACTATATCATTTCCATGCAGGACATGGCCCAGCAAATAAAAGCATTGGTTTTGGGAAGATGCATGTTCGATCTCTAGGCTAATCAGAAAAGGAAAACATTGGCATTCCAAGAGTTGTTAGCACTATCAAGCTCTTTATCTACCTTGTTTTTGTTATTACTGATCCATTCTACAGACTCGTTTAAGAGCAAAACCAATGAGGAAAGAAAGAGGTCTTTTTTACCAGAAAAAGTTGTTAGAGTTGGGTAAATAAATATATACAATAAGTGGGGAATTTAGTTTGTTTTTTTTTCCGAAAAGAAACTCCTCTTTTTCCTTGTGGAAAATACACCTTAAGAAAACGGTAAAATGGATCAACTGAAATGTTATGGTTACAGCAAAGGCAGAATAACAAATCTTGGAATGATAAAGATTCTTCTCAGAATTGTAGAAAGAATATGTGCAAGTTTGTAAAGTGATCAGTCAGTTTGAGGGTAGGAAGGGAGAGGGCAGAAATTAATTCAGGTAGTTTACTGAAGTGGTCGAAAAGTTACCTCATGGCGGCACAACCGGATCTTTAGATACTGAAGATATATCTCAAGAACCGGTTGTGCTGCCATGAGGTAACTTTTCTACCACCTCAGTAAACTACCTGAATTTCTTTTCTGTCCTCTCCCTTTCCACCGTCTTGTTGAATTATTTCTTTTCTCCCTCTGCACTTCCTCAAATATTACCTAATTTTCCTTCTTCCCTTCTCATTAAACTACCTAACACTTTCAGTAAACAATCTAACATCCTTTTCTCCCCTTTTTCTGCCTGAATGAAATAAGGAATATTCAAAATTAAATATTCTGATAATTGCAACTGATGAATCACCTGTCCATACCTTGTAAGAGGTAAGAATTGAATAGATCAATAGATAAAGCTGGTTAATCATTCAATAGGACCCGTCACATGACCAATGCCTTTTAGTAGCATGCTATGTTGGGGATGAAAAATTGAAAAAAGGGGGATCAAGGAGTAAGTTACTTCTCTTGCCTTTTGTTGGGCAGTGATCACTAAAATGTCTGAATTTCCAAAAATCAATCATGAATGCTGCCAGACTCAACTAAGAGACCAGTTTGGTGGAAAGTTAACATTGTAAATTGAAAGCCCTCATTAAAAGCCTGTCTCTTGGTTAGAATTATGCTCAGCCTTACATGGAGAGATCACAAGACAGCACAGTATATAAAGAAGAAAACAAGTGTTCGTGACCATGGAAACTATTAAAAAACTCAAATGGCAATGGGCCGGCTATTTTGCAAGAATGAAAGACAACCGATAGATATCATGTCTCACAACATGGATCCGCAGAGATCACATAAGAAACCGAGGCTGACAGAACACAACATGGAGAGATGAACTTGACAAATTCAGGAAATACTGGCTCCGCGATGCCCATGATAGGGAAATGTGGTGAATCCTGGAGAAGGTCTATGTCTAACGACGGACGTTAAAAGACTGATGATGATGATGATGATGATTAAAAGCCTTTTTAGGGGTAGATTTTGAAAAAACAAAAAAAAGTTTCTTCTAGACAATTAGAAGTAAATACCTAAATTTTCTGTCTTTTAGTTCCATAGATGCAGCCTGTATACATGATTAATACATAGAAAGCAAGGCAACCAGCCAGACCAACTTAAAAACTGAAAAAAATATATGTTGATAGGTTTGGTTGATGCTTTCTGATAGATAGATGGTAATGAGATCATTATTATGATTATGAGCATAGATGCAGACCCCACAATGAAGATTTGCTGATGAACACAAAGTAAGTGTCCAGTTTAGCAATACACATATTGAAAATTGAACTTCTCACTAAAATCTTGAAAAGATTTTAACTTTTTAAAAACTGACCAGCTTAAAACATGGAAAGAAAAGTTCCACCTTGATTTTGACCCTTAAAAGTGTGAAAAAGGTTTACCCATCAAATTTGATCCTTACAATGGGAAAAAATAGTTCTCCCATTGTTTTGACCAACAAAAGTGAAGAAAAAGTTCTCTCTCAATTTTGGTCCCTAAATATTTTAAATAAAATAATATTTTGATTTATTAATAAAAGAATATCTTTTTCTTTCTTCCCCATGACAATGGACTAATCAGTTATTACTTGATGGAGATGACAGGGCATTACATACATGGATGATAACCTATTAATTAAAGCAGGATACTTGACAGCAAACAGGACCATGCCTTGCCTTTGTTTTGATCATCTTTTGATTCACTAAAGTCAAAGCAGAATATGTTTTGTGTTCAGCTCAACCAAAGGAATAAATTTGAATGCATTGTTCCCTTATAATTGAAGAATTTTAATTAATAGTTCGACCATGTTTGAAACACAAGGCAATTTTATTGAATCTTCAAAACATAAGATTACATATAAAGATTATTTGAATGCTTAGCTATGAATTTTGATGAGATTTGAATTTTCAATCAGCAAAGTAAGACTTGAGCTGCCCAGATTTTATCTTCTATCAGGAGTTCAAACCTAATTATTGGCAGTTTCTTAATTTGGCTTCCAAATAATTTTTTTTGACAGATGAAGTTTTTAAAACTGACTTGTAATGAGTGAATATGAATAGAGACTTTTACTAAATATTTTTCTCTAATAGTAAGAATTCTTATCCTCTTATTTTTGTTCTTGTTAATTTTTACTTTCCTTATTAGAAAGATCATTTAGTCTCTTCTACGAATGAAATTTTATGCTATCAGAAAGAATCGCTGAAAACTCTGAAAACAATTCCTTTTTAATTTTTCATTGGGTCTTCTTTCATCTAATTTTTGTTGTTTTTTATTGCAACACTCAGTTTGTTTTTACATTCTATGATTTAAGTGAGCTACATGAATCAGATTTATGTTGCTTACTTAATGGTTGCAGAATATAAAATGACGTGAGTCATCATCAGCCTTTTAATCTGTTGTTGGACAGAGAACTGCCCCAAGATTTGCCTGATCTATTGATCATGGGCGTTGCTGTGCCAATATCCTCTGAGGCTGTCCAAATCATCATGCCATTCTATTTTGTGCTGACCACAATTTGCATATGATCTTTAGGGATCCATGTTGTGAGTCAATCCAGCGGTTGTCTAACATTCTTGCAACATGGCCTGCCCATTGCCATTTGAGTTTACTGATGGATTTGATGATATTTCTTTCCTGTTTTTCTCTAATATACTGTGCGTCTTCTGATAGATTCATGATTCTTGAGCATGATTTTCTCTAGTGCTTATTGCATGATTCTTTGCTTGCAAGCCAATCTTTTAGTTAGTTTTCATGTTTCAGCTCCATAGGTGACTATTGGATTGACACATTGGTTGTATATCTTTCTTTTTAAAAATAATAGGATCTTCTTGTTCTTAAAAGTTGAGCTGGTAAAAGCTTATTCTGATCAAGAGTAGAATAAAAGAAAAACCAGTCAAAAATTACTGTATTTGATGGCATATAAGACCTCTTTTCTCTCAAAATTTCAACCTGTTCCTCCATTTCGCTAAACCCCAAATCTGTTTCACTCCTTGTGTGTTAATTCGTCTTTCTGGAGTCAACAAAATAAGTCAATGCTTCACCATAAATGGAAACGTTCTGCATTCAACTTCTCAGTGGTGTAACCTCACCAACAATCTGAATAAATAGTTGATTTTTAAACAACATACTCTTTAATAACATTAAGAAGCATTTTTGCAGTTAGCAGCCTGAGGAATAAGAACACAAAAAGCTGAACTGATCTGGGTTCAATGAAATGGAAGAACAAGGTGGAATGAGTAGCTTATGGAAAGGTAGAAGTACCTGCAAGTACCATTATCAATTTAATCAAAAACTATGAGAACATCCAAAGTGTAATTTTATTGTGTAACATGCCACACCAGCCATTGAGTGAATCACTATGATATGTCCGGTAGCAATTATACCAAAATCTGAATAAATGTTTTTACAAATTGCCAAATAAAAAAAGAAAAAATTTACAATTTCAAAAAGTTCCCCCAAAACTCATTAAATGGAGAGTAGAGCTCATGCGAATTTGTAAGGGTCTTGGCCGAATGGTGATTTTGGTACTGGTATAAGATTTTTTTTTTTTAACTAAAAATTACATTGAAAAAATTACAAAAAAAACATTTTTAGAAGATGTTCAGTGGAGTAAACTGTGAATTCGCAACATTCTTGGCCAAATAGTATGTAGCATCATAATAATTTTTTTTCAAAGTAAAAAAATCTACAAACATTTCGGAAAATCAATAAAAACATTTTCTATGGGAGTACTTATACAAATTTTGCCAGGTTCTAGACCATATGGTATATCTGGTAGCACAAATGCTAGATTTTTTTTTTATTAGGTCTGAAAAATCAAGAAAATTACAAAAGATATCAAAAGATTTCTAAAGATCAAAAAAAATGTTCTTAGAAAATGTGTAGTGGATTATTCTTGCGAATTTGCAAGTTTTTAGGTTAAATGAAGTGTTTGGTTTGTGCTGATACAATGAAAACAGCTTAGTGAAAAGGGAAGAATACATAGCTACCATAATTTATTTCTATTATTATTTGGACCATCCTCATCTTGGTTGTTTTTCATACAAGGTTTTGACCGTTGTACTCTACAGCCTTCTACGGTCAAAACGTTGTATGAAGAACAACCAAGATGAGGATGGTCCGAATAATAATAGAAATAATAATAATACCTCATCTCAAAAATTCAGAGATATACTTAGCTACCATGTTTGTCATCTGATCAGTTTGGTGTTCTTGGCAATAGCAATTCAATAAGTCAGTTTATTTGAAAAAAATATTTTGAAAGTAGAGTTGATTCTTATATCCTATACAAATATTCTGTGAAATAATTTTATTGACAAGTTTTTATAAGCAGCCCCATAAAGATATCCACGTAAAAAAATTAGTCAGTCATGTTTTGTATATCATGAGAAGCCATAACATAAGTTCTGTCATGGCAGACAACATTTTTCAAAGTTTAATAGATATGAATTAACTCTTAATATCATGAACTGCTACATATTGCTCCTGATTGACAGTGGAACTCTTCTGCAAATAAAACTAAAAAAAAACTAGCATTCCAAAGGGAAATTATGGATCACTGCTGCCCATATATGCTGCTTTTTACCTCTTAAATTAAGCAGTGGTGGTGGTAAAATCAAGTTACCTTGATGAAAATGTACTACCAGTATGGTTTGAATCACAAATTTATGACTTGAATAAACAAAACAAAAAAATGGACACAAATCAAGGGACAAATTTGGCATAAGCTTTCATTGTAAATTCCTCCCCCCCTTTAAAAACCTATTCTGAGGGGATAATTTTCAAAAAACAAAAAAGCATTTTCCCTGTTCAATGAAGGGAGTGTGTGCGTACAAATTTTCAACTTTCTCCAATGAATATAAGGTCTGATTGAAGTCCAGATAGATACATAGATAGATATATATATAGATAGCAGAACACATGAATAACCTAAACCCAGCAACAGTGTTCAAACCAGTCTGTTACAGTGATCAATAATGGTACTCATCTGTGAATAAAATTCTTAATGAGGGATCCCATATCATGAAAACATGAATCATTAGGGAGTGAAAGGTTGGTCATGGCATATGTGAGGATGGCCTTCACAATTTCACTCTCCAGATACTTGTTTTCAGGCTTATTCTTGGCTGGATGTATCTATGCCCTTGTTGATGATAGCTTATTAGAGACACTTCGTCTATTCTCTCAATTATTTGGGTGATCAACTGTCAAAATATGTACGGCTTATTCATGAGTCATCTGTCAGGATAATGTCCGTTTTCCCCCAAACTGTTATACCACATATTACAAGGAGACAGTCCTCAACCTGATTTTGAAACATTCAAGATACCCATGCACAAAAGGACAAACACATTGTGTAATATTACATCTGCTTGTAAATCACCAAAGTCAATCTTCCCACAGTTTAATTCACATCTATGTTTTTAGATCTATAAATGACTACCTGGCCTCTTAATAATTTACTTTCTGAACAATTTTGTTGTAAGTCTGTTGCTTTGTCTCAATCCCCACCCAAACTAATCTTCTGGGGAATCATTTCCAGTGTAAAAGTCTAATGATTAAAAAAAAAGGCTAGAAGAACTGATTTGTTTCAGAGACCCAACACGTAATTCTTTCAAAAATTTCTCTGACTTTTGGAAAGTGACACAAACTTGTCATCGTTTTCTCTGTATTTTTTTTACTTGATACTGTTCATTGAGTTTAGAATGGTCTCAATAATTTTAATGGCTACCATGCTGTAACAGATTGTTTCCAAAATCCTGCAATGTAGAATATTTATGCAGGTAAAATCAATTTTTCAAAAAAAAATTTCCCCAAATAGCAAATATATGACATATTTTGATTTCATTTTTCAAATTTTAAAAAAATTATAGGATGAAAATCAGTTTTATATCTATATTTTAATTTATGAAACTTTTGTCGTGTGAATTTTCAATATGAGGAAAGATTTCATGGGACTTGTCAGAATACCTTGAACTTCAACTTAATTTTTGAAGAATGATTAAGAAAAAACAATGATGCACACCTTAAAAATACCAAGAAATCAATCCTCATCAGAGATACAAATATTATGCTACTGAACATATTTAAAAAAATCTTTTGATCCAATAATTTCCTACCTATACCTAGTACCCAACGGCCTTATTTCTTGAATTTTGAATTTATTTGATTTCCTTCTCTTTTTAAACAAAAATTCTATATACCTGTGTGTCTTGGTAGAAAGCAAATAGATAATATTGAAGAAAAAAGAAAAGGAATGAGGGAGAGAGAGAAAGAAGAGAGAGAGAAAAAAAATGCTCAATAACTTTCTGAGAAAAAACCTCTATTTACATTAGGTCTCAGGCTTGGTAAGTTCTTGTATCAAACAGCAAATCAAGGAATCAAATGAAATTAATAGTTATGATGATCATCACCAAGATCATACTCAGGAGGAGGAGGAGAGGTCCCTGGAAAATAGAAGACAAATTAATCTGGGTCTTTGACATCCAAAGTATCAACCTATCCAAGCAAAAAGACAAGACCTAGTAGTCATGGATAAGAGAAAGAGAACCTGTTAGATAATAAATGTGACTGTGCCTGCAGATCACAGATTTAAGATGAAGGAGAATGAAAAGCTGGGAAATACTAGGACTTGGCGGGGTAACTGAAAAAAGTGAGGAACATGAAGGTCAGGGTAGTACCAATAATAGTAGGTGAACTCGGAACTGTGCCAAAGACATTGAGAACAAGATTGGAGGAGCTGATGATAAGAGGGGGGATTGAGATTCTAGAGACCACAGCACAATTCAAGTCTGCACGAATACTGGGAAGAGTGCTGGGAATATAAGACAACCTCTGGTCATCAGCAATAGCCTTGGAAGAAAACGTATATGTAAGTGAAGCTGGGGAATGTTGAAATGATTCAAACCACAGTGCTGTGAGGACAATGAGGAGAAGGCTGGAAACCGAAAGAGATAGCTTCACTCAATCTTCAATGATGAACACCAGGAAACTGGTGTGGAACTGCAAACCAAAGCACTGCTGCAGACTGCGAGAGTGTTAAGAGAAAGGCCAGAGATTTGGAGAGACTTGCTGTCATTCATTCTTCAGCAATGACCACCAGGAAACTGGGGTGAGAATGCAAATGATAATGATGATGATGATGACGATGACGATGATGATGATGATATCGATAATGCCTTGTTTGTTAATATATTTTTTTTTAAATAAGAATGTTACAATTTTTGAAAATATAGATTCTAACAAAACTGTTTTGTTAGATTATAACATATTCTAAAAATTTAAAATAATCTGATTTTCCTTCTTTCTTTTAATAATAATAGTAGAAGTGGTAGGAGTAGTAGTAGTAGCAGTAGTAATGATAATAATAATAATGATAGGTCTCTCTTTTTCCTGCTTTTCTCTGTAATTCGTTGAGTTCAGTCTTCACAACATTTGTAACTGCTAAGTAATATTGATACTTTCATTGTTTTTTTGACAGAGTTGCGTCCCTTAGAATGGTTATGAATTCGGAATATCTTTCTATCACTTTCATGCAATAAAATATGAGAAAATTGCCGTTGTAAATTTAAAATTGGATGTATACCAGTGCATATGAATATAATTTGATAAAATTACTTTTTCTAGACTTCAAACACTGTGAAGTTTTCCTTTAAAAAAAGTATGAAGTATTTGAATTGAAAACTTTCAACTGATATTAAATACAAAAACTTGTTACAATTATCAACATAATTTGAAAGAAACAAATTACAAGAAACATCTTGGTTTTCTATCTATTCATTCATTTGTTCGTATGAAGCTTTGATAAAAATAGATACATTGTCTTGTATTAATTTAGGCGTAAAAATTTCCCTTGGATATATTCAGTTTTGTTGGATATTTTTCATATAATGTTGTGACCAGCAGATCATCACAAAGAAATCATAATTCAAACAAATCATCATATCCAGGTCAGAAGACCAAATCTAGTTATCATAAAGAAGGAAAAGGAGTAAATTTATCAGATTATGAATTTAGCTGTTCTAGCACATCACAGAGTGAAATTGAAAAAAAAATGAGATGTAAAGGTGATAGTTGTGTCCAAGAAGGGTTAGCAAGAAGTTCGGAAGTACTTACAAACCAAGGGAAAATTGTAACTATCCAGACAACAATACTGTGAAAAACAACTGGAATACTGATGAAAAATGCTGTCACTTAATCTTAAGCTACAACCCTTTGTGATGTTCACAAGCGTGCATTAAAGCATAATCATAATAATGTATGCACACATGTTTAATTTATTCATATAAAACTTATTGTTTGCATGCCAGCAAATATATATATATATATATATATATATATATTTATATATTTATATATAGTAAACCTTCACTATAGTGTACTAAATGAGGAGAAAGGGTTGTTAAAGTTCAAAGTATGTTATACCCAATGATTGCTTCTCGTTTGGTAAATGAAAAGTAAGTTTGGTAATTAGTTCACCACATTTAATGAACATTGTTCAGTAAACCCAAAGGCAGTTTAGTTACCCCTCATTCTATTTTTGACTTTACCTTTTTCATGCAAATGACTAATATTATGTATAGTTCTAAAAAAAATCAAATAAAAACAATTTTACTTACCTTTCCTTGCTCATCTTGAGAGAATTCTTAAGAGAGCTTACATTACTTTGTAGGCAAAAAACTTACAGTGCATAAAGCCTTAACATAGGCAATACTTGAATTTGAAGGTTCACTTCCAAAAAATAATGATAGCATTATACTTACATTGTCAAAGGAACTAGTAAACAAGAAGAAAGTTCTTTATGGTCTACATGTTACGCAGATGCCACATTTATACGGTCCATGTATTCTCTGCATTTATCAAACTTTATTCAGTAAATAAGAAAAAAGTTTATATTGGTGTACATGTTTGCAGCATTTATCTGACTTTGTTTGGTAAATCTGAATTCAGTTCTAAGGGATCCACATGTTTGTTATTGCGTAAATTCATTACATCAAGGTTTGTTATAATGAGGGTTTTCTGTGTAAGGAATTGGAACATGCATGCAGTTTGTTTTGTAGATCAATAAAGTGATTGAAAATTAGTTTACATTTGCATTAAAATATATTTTATGCATGCTTATGAACTCAAGTGCAGACCCACCCACAATGAAGATTTGCTGATGGATACAAAGTATGGGTCCAGTTTAGCATTACACTTTCTGTGAATTGAACCTCTTGCTAAAATCTTGAAAACTTTTTGAATTTTCATTAACTGACTTGTGTGCACGACTCATAGGTAGAAAGCCAACATGACAGACTCAATTGAAAACAGGAGAAACCTATGTCAACAGTTTTTGTATACAGTTTCTAATGTTCTGAGCAGCTTATGATTTATTTCAGATGAAAACTCGATAACCAAAATTAAAATGAATTAAAAAACTTTGAGGGAATTTGAAATTTTTTAAGAATATAATTCATTTTAATGGTTATTGACTTTCATGTTATATTTCCCTAATTCAGAATTTATGAAAAAAATTTGAAGAAGATTTTCTCTCAGTTTAGGTATTAATAGAAAACAGATGCTCAAGAGAATCTAATGTTTGTACTTTAAAGGAAAAACTATTTTTAAAAATTGTGAAAGTTTTTAGATGCACCTACGCTTTTCTCTAAGACACGTTTCAGTTGGTCGATATGCTGGACCCTAGTCTGTTAAATTTCAAAGATCAGAGGACACACCGCATTGATAAATATATTGCATCAACAAATTCAAATTATCATTTTATTTCACCATATATAATTTCATAGTACTATTGTTTCATCTTTTTTCTAAACTGTTTTTTCTTTTTGGTTTAATTGTTTAGTTTTAATTTGTATTATTCAATGCCTTTATAACTTTGAGATATATTTACTTTAATTCAATAGTTTAATATTTTTTGTGAAATAAATGAATATTAAAAAGTATACAGAGTTATCCCATCTCTAATGTTTCATAATGAATTTAGATGTATTGACATAGATGTTTTAGTCAATTTAGGCCTTTCATACCTTTTTTCCATAGGTGACAGACAGTCAGTGAAGATTTTTGGAAAAATGCTCATCCAGTTAATGTTCTTGGAACCACTATTAAAAATGATTAGCTGTCAAGTGTATGATTATAATAATGAACTTTCCTTTTTAATTTGTTCCAAAATTGTTTTGCTTTAATAGGAAGAGATATTTACATATTCCTTTGATATATCAAAGGAAAAATTTCCATATTTATCTGTTTTTCATGATAAATGTATTGTGCATTGAAGCTGATATTCTGACACTGTCATTGACCAAACAGCATTTCGCGGGATATTCTCTACCCTAACTTACGAAGTGTAAACCAAGCTGAATATTATAATACATTAACCGCCTTTTTTATACAATTGTATGCAAAGTAAAATTTAGTTAAAATCTGAGACAGGTCTGGTTAGTCACTTGATAGAGACCATCTCATGACCAATGATTTTTGGCAGCATGCCTTGTTTGAAAAAGGGATGATCAATGAATAAGTTTATTATCAGTCTTTTATCATCCTCTGTTGGACAGACCTTCCCAGGATTCACCACATCTCTCTATTTTGGGTGTTGCAAAACCAATATTTTCTGAACCTCTCCAGTTCGTCTCGTCATCTCATATTCTACTGGCCTAGGTTATGCATTCGATCTCTGAAGATCCATGTTGTGAGTCGTTGTCTGCCATTCTCACAACATGGCTAACCAATTATCATTTGAGTTTCCTAATGGTTTCTATAATGTTTTGGACTCTTTTTTTTCCCTAATATACTGTGCTGCCTTTTGGTCTCTCCATGTGATGTTGAGCATGATTCTCTCAAGTGCAAGTTGTATAGTTCTCAGTTTGAGGGTCAGTCTCTTGGTTAGGTTCCATATTTCAGTCCCATAGGTGACTACCCAGAAGATGCATTGGTTGTATACTCTTCTTTTTAGAACTAATTGGATTTTCTTGTTCTTGAAAGCTGAGCTTGCTCTACTGAAGACTTTCCATCTTATAGTGATTCTTCGCTTGATTTCTTCTTCTTTTGAGGATTTCATGGAGGTTTGTTGTCCTAGGTAGATGAAGTGGTCTACTTTATCTAGCATCGCGTTTTGATTTTGATTGTTGTGCGTTCATTTCTGACATATTTGTTGTACAAGTTCTTTGTTTTGCTGAAATTCATGTGAAGGCCAACTTTCTTGCTTTCTTCATTTAGTTCATCTAGTATTAGTTAAAGGTCATGGAAGTTCTCTGCAAAAAGGATGTTGTCCTGTACAACAAATTCAACAACAAATCAACAGCCTCTCTAATCAAAGTTGCCACTGTGTTTAAATCAAAGAACACACAAACAATCAGTAAAATCTCAGATGAAACCAAGACCCTCATGGAAAATCATAGGAATCTCAAGCCACCACCAACAACAAGAGAGAAAATTGAATCAACCAACCTCAATAAAACCACCCAAAAAACAAAGAGAAGACAATATAAGATACACCACAGTGATCATGAATCATCATCATCAGTCTTTCAGTATCCGTCATTGGACATAGACCTTTCCCAGGATTCGCCACACTTCTCTATCGTGGGTGTCGCGGAGCCAGTACTTTCTGAAATTGTCTAGCTTGTCTCTCCATCTTATACTCTGCCGGCCTCAGTTACACTTTTGATCTCTGGGGATCCATGTTGTGAGTCGCGATGTCCATTGCTTGTCTGCCATTCTTGCAACATGGCCAGCCCACTGCCATTTGAGATTTTTAATGGATTCTCTGATGTCCCCCGACTCCATTGAATTCTATTATGGGAGAAAAGTTTTTTTTTAGCCATAAGAAGGAATAAATGTTGCAATTTTCAGCCTTCAAGCTCCACTGGTGCAACTTATCTGCATATTACATACATACATACATAGCTAGCCAGCAAGATCAACATAGAAACTCAAGAAACTTGTATTGACAGTTCTGGTGACAGTTTTGGTTGATGGTTTGTAATGGAGGAAAGTTTTATTTCTGATTTATGGTTTCTTTCACAGGAGTGTTCAAGCTAAAAAGCTGTCATTGAGGATTAATATTGCTTGCTCTGTGATTCGATATTTTCTTCTATTAACCATTGTAGTAAAAAGTGGTAAACATTTTATCCATATATTATATCAATCTTTAATACCTATATAATAAGATTATTAGATGCAGATAGGAGAATTTATGAAACTGTTCTTTAGATTTGGAAACTTAGTTGCTATTGAATTCAAAGAAAAGGAAATAGGAAGAACAATCAGAAAATCAACCACCAAGAGCCAAGCTACATACACAAGTATACAAAAATATAGTTTCCATATCCACGGGATATGGAATAGTCTATCCGATAATATAGTGTGTTGAAAAAAATGTGACTTCTTTCAAAAACAAACTTCATGAATATTGGAATTAACAGGAGAGTATTTAAAACTACAAATCCACAATAAACATTTGGAAGTCATGTGAAAATCTAAGATGATTACAGGAGTCTGGAAAAAAGGATTTAGTATAAAACCTGTTCCAGAAAATATCTCTAAGCTAAGCATTGTTCATAAATACCAAATGAACAGAACATTTTTTTCTACTAGTTAACAGAATTATTGTTTTTATTTTTTTTTTTATAAAAGCTGTGCTGGAGTTATAAATTTTCACCTTTGAATGATGAATCAAAATCAAGTATAGGAATACTATATTTGTTTGGAATTTTTTTAGCTCTTTTTTTTTTTTTTTGCAATGAAAATCAGAATTTGAATGCCCAATAAACCCTCATTATAAAAATCTTCTGAATTTCAAATTGATGATTGAACATCAATAAATGTTTGTTAATTATCACACCCATGATTGAATGTATCTATTATTAGGTTATCTCTTGAACCTAATCAATGGAAATACTGTCTTAATGTAAATATCCCTAACTTTTAAAATCTCAATAAAATTCCACAGTCAAGGAAAATCTCATGTTATTCAAAAGACAATTCCCTGGATAATTGGAGGAAAAAAACACGGTGGAGGTAGAAACTACACTTCAAATTGGCAAATTTAAAACTGCAAAATAAAATATATTTCTTTGTCAACTTTTTAGGTTTTTTACTTCCCTAGGTAAAACATGAAAGTTTTTCCAAAATTTTTTAGAAATTTAACAAAAAACTAAAAATTTAACAAAACTACATCACATTTTTGTGATTAGAAGATTTAATCAATTTATTCATCAGTGAGTGCAATATTGTAAATTATTATTAAGAATTTTTTCATTTTTATGCTCCTTTTCACCAACATCTTAATATTTTTGTCATTAAATCAAATTGTGATTAAAAGCAACAAATATTTTAAGATGAAGGTAAATAGAAGCATGAAAATGAAAAAAATTCAATGTTCTTTTTCAGTAAAGTTACATTTATAGCTCTAAAACTTTTTAAAGTTTCACCTTTCAATGATGATGAATGAATCAACATTGTTTTACAAACGCCAAAATGTTCATCGACAAATGGGCTTACGCCAAATCAGATATTGCCTAAATCTCAGACCAGATCATCCAAGCCTAATCTTTTAAGCCAGTCCCATTCTGTCCATATTAACTTATTTGTGCTTCTAAACATACTCAATAATACACATCAAGAATGCTATAAAACTCATCATGAATCTTTTATTGTTCAATCTTTAGAATTTGTTTAATTCCCATATCAGAAAACATCCAGGTTCCTGGTTTTGTTTTCAATGTTGATCACAAGTATTTTTAGATGTGTCTACACATCGCCATCAGATGTTTTTCAAGTTGGTTAGTCAGTTTGTCTTTCTGTCAGCCCCACTTACATTAAACAAGAGAAATAGGAAGAAAGAGATTTGATGTCATCAAAGGCATGATGTCATTAATGCTGTGATGTAACATCAACTGACCTGACTCAAAGAAAGACTACTTGCTCTTTTTCCTCCCCATCCTCCTACTACCACTACCAAGGGTGGATGCTTCATTGAACATGGCTCTTTTTTTTTTTTATATTCCACATACTCAAGCTTCCATGGGGAGATGGAGACAGTGGTTGTGTTTTTTCATTTTATTCTTCTTTATTTTATCTGAGCAATTTATTATAATCCCCTTCTGGGTCGCTAGCCCCATCAAAGCTTCACTAGAGCTACCTCACTTTGGTCATATCTTTCTTGCTTATCTATCTTTATATCTTGGTCTCTCCATAAGTATTGTCAGGTTGTATGGCATCTTTCATGTTGGGGTTAGAAATTATAACCAAGAGCAATCCTTTCTAAGTTTCTTTTCCATAAATCCATTCAAAACTATGATACTTAACATGTAGTTGCCAACTGCAATGGCTTATTTGCAATGACAAGAGCCAATTTGCCTGGATAGAAATCATCCATTTTCTGCCATCAATAAATTTCATGTACCGCAGAAAAATTTTCACAACTCGCTCTGAATTTATTATAATCACATGAGAAAGTCATTAGAGACAGTTAACCCAAACTGTCACCAGAACTGTCAACTTGGATTTCTTTAATTTTGAAAATCAGTCTGGAAGGCCAGCTGGCTATGTATAAATCATTCATACAGGCTGCACCTGTGGAGCTAGAAGGCTGAAAATTTAAGCATTTAATCCTTATTATGTCTGAAAAGAACTTTTTATTGATTTGTTTCTTCAAATTCTCCCCTCCCTGAAAAGGTTTGTTGTGGCTTGGTTCAATTAGCAATGTAAATTTACACTGAACTGATCGCTTAGTTTGTGTCCAGAAGCTTTCAAGCATGTTTTTTTTTGAATTGAGATTTTTTTATTGATCACTTCCCAACAATAAATGAGAAAAGTTATTTATTCATAGATCACTCCTTTTCCCATTTTTTTAATTGATCATCCAACACGGCATGTTGCCAAAAAACCTTGGTCTTGTGACAGTTTCTATCCTGTTTTATAGTTATTTACTAAGCTTACCTTAATTTGATACACAGTCACAAATTCTGAGAACACAACGATAATCATCTGTAAACCCAATTCCTAGCCATCATAAGATATTCACTTTATTCTTCTAGTGATTAACCAGACCTGTTTTTTAAATATTTACTAAGCTTAGCTTAGTTTAATATGCACTCACAAATATGGAGCACTCAGTTATAATGATCAGCAAGACTAGGTTGCTAACCATCACAAGGTGTCCACTTCCTTCTTTCTGTAATACTTGTCATTTTTTGCATGTTTAGTTCAGATATTCAACTGTTTCTCATCTATCATCCATCAGTACATGAACTTCTACACCACAAAATAATAAACAAATGGATCTTCTTGAGAAAGCTTACTTTAATGATCTACAAAAGAGTGGGCGTGATTTTTGCATGATGATTTAAATCATGTTATATGAAATGTTCAATGACTTTTCACACGTGAGATTTTGGTTCGGTAATTAGTAATTTGGGTTTTAATTCAGTATTTATGTACATAAACATTAGAACAATCTTGAACAAAAGAATAATGAATCTGAACATGTATTTGATTAGTCGATGACAATTGCTATAGCATATGTCCATGTGAATCAAGATGGCTGCTCCCCTGAAAACATGTGAACAAAGTAAATACACACAGGAAAGTGTGTTTTATGTGAATTTTCCCCTTCTAAAACATGCAAAGTTCAATCATTTTCAGTCAAAAGATGGGTGTGTTTTTAGAATATGTGAAGAAGTGGAAGACTTTGAATGGCCCTCAAGATCGAGAAACTATGTTCGCTTGCCTGACACTGTTTCCGTCAGTTCTACTGCAAGAATGACATGGTGGATTATTCACATCACTGAAAAGGAAAAATATATATACTTATATATCTTTATTTATATATATATATGAATGTGTGTATATAGTTCATATGTTACTAATTTGTGAGAATACAAAAAAAGAAATAGAAAAAAGAATAGGCATTATGCCCAACCTTACATGGAGAGATCACAAGACAGCACAATACATTAGGGAAAAAACAGGGATCCGAGACATGATAGAATCCATTAGAAAAACTCAAATGTCAATGGGCTGGACATGTTGCAAGACTGGCAGACAACTGCTTGACATCAAGACTCACAACACTTATACCCAAAGATCACATGCCAAATCGTGGTCAGCAAAATATAAGATGGCAAGATGAACTGAACAAATTCAGAAAGTATTGTCTCTGTGATGCCTATGATATAGGTCTGGCAAATTTGTAAGTCCACCAACAGATGATAAAAGACCAATGATGATGATGAAAAATTTAATCACAGTGCTCAATTTTCAACACAGTAAATAGAGCTATTAATATATAAGAATACGAGTGAGAGCAAGTTGCTGATGAGTGCAGTAGACACAAAATGTTAACATTCACTGGGTATATATACATACATATTCATGTATATCTATATAAATATATTTATCATTTATGTATATATGATTATATATATATATATATATATATTTAGATATAGGTATATCTTCATGTACACATATATATATCTTTATATACAACACAATGCAAATCAGGAATGCAATAAAATATAATATATCAGATGTATGATAGGTTTATTTCATAAAATACTCAATACTTCCAACATTAAAGATCAAGTTGAAATAGAATACAGTTTGAAATATAATGGATTAAAGATTTGCTACACACATGTTTATGTTTCTACCCTGTTTATGCTTCTTCAGATGGATCATTAGCCTGAAGAAGCCCAAATGGGGCAGAAACAGAAACATGTTTGGGCAGTGGATACTTATTCCATTAG
Source organism: Thysanoteuthis rhombus (assembly GCA_963457665.1). Classification (NCBI taxonomy): domain Eukaryota; kingdom Metazoa; phylum Mollusca; class Cephalopoda; order Oegopsida; family Thysanoteuthidae; genus Thysanoteuthis; species Thysanoteuthis major. The sequence goes on from OY735214.1 coordinate 35,142,101, forward strand.
ATATCTTTGTATATAAATATATGTTTATATATTTATATCTTTATGTATATATGTATATATATTTTTTTTAAATGTTGGTATATTACACAATTATTATATATATATATATATATATATATATACATATATATACATATATATATATATATATATATATGTTTATATATGTTTATATATACATATATATATATATGTTTATATATACATACATATATATATATATATATATATATATATGTTTATATAAAAATCTTTATATATCTCTTTCTACATGTATATATATGTATGCATAAAAGATGAGAAATTGGGTTGAGAGCAGTTATTTGGCTTTTGCATTACCTGCAGGCTGTTTAGCTCAATGGCAAGAACATCACTATGTTGAAGTGGCTACCCTCTCAGGGTCAGATTTGATTCCCACAGCAGCCCCAATTTCTTTAATTGTTTATTCTATTTACATTGTCTAAACTGTGTGATATATTAAGCATGTAACAACTGGAAATCACTTCAAATAAGTTTCTATATAGTATAACACAATTTATAATTCATATCTTTATATATATTTATCCTTATATACATATATCTATGTCTATCTATATATATATATCTTTAAATGCATTTCTCTCTCTCTCTCTATATATATATATATATATATATATATATATATATATATATTTATATACATCTTTATATATGTATATTTCATGTATATCTTTATATGTATCTTTAGATATACATATCCTTATATATATACATCTTTATTTATATATATATATATCTTTATATATATATATTCATGTATATATCTTCACACATATATACCTTTTATATGTATATATATATATATATACATATGTTTGTTTGTTGTGTGAATGTGAGGTGATCCAACTGAATGATAACCTATGACACAGAAATTGCCTCAGTTCATTTCTTAAATCTCAAACATATAAACACCATTCTGTTTTTCTCGGCAATTGCCACAAGTTTTGTTGAAAAAGGTGGCTAGCAACCATTGAAATGCATCAGAATATGCCCAAATCATAATAAAAACTCCGAATTTCTTTTCTTGAATTTCCATTCACCTTCAAACCATCATTTTACCAACATATATATATTTATATATATATATATATATATATATATATATATATATATATATATCAATCAAGTGGATGTGTCTTTCTCCTGCACAAGAATGTATTATGGACCTGATATATTGCTCTTGCAAATGTTATAAAGTGTCAGTGCAAAGATGTTGACATTTGTATCTATCTGCAAAACAATGTGCCATGCACAGCTCTATGCAAGTGTGCTTACAATCTTATCAATTTGTCATTCATTTTCAAAATAAATTGGAATCTTCTTAATCTATTGAAATTTTGTTTTTATTTTTGTGACTTTGATTAAATTGCCATTTTGTTCTTACATCTTTATTGCTTATGTTCCAGAAAAGTTTGTTAAAAACATGTTCTTTCATTTATAAATTGAGGAATGAAATCACTGATAAATATTGGCTCAATAACTTTTGGATAAAAGATCACAATTATATGCTTGCAAAATACTGGAATATATAGCTTCCTTTTTCTGGCTCTAACTTTTCATGCATTGCAGATACAAATATACAATATACATTCATAGGAAGCTGATTGAATTTTCTTCCTAATGATGTGTAAATGTTTGTATCTTCACTGAAAATTGAATCTACTCCACATAGATGGAGACAATACAGTACACATATACTTGTAAAATACTAGAGTAACTAGATTCTCATTTTAGCTGTAACTTTTATGTATGACAGATATGAATTCACTGATGAAATCTTTGTTCTAAGGGTATGTATAAATCTTCACCATCAATTAAATCAACAGATAGCAAACTAAAGAGTACTTGTAAAATGCTGGAATACCTAAAATACTTGAGTACCTACCTTCATGTATAACTTGTAATGCCTGACAGATACAAATGTATGAGTACCACTGTTGGAGAGCTGATAAAATCATGAATATAAGAATCTTTGTGTAGTCTTTTTTAAAATATTCCACCACTTTACTCATACTGTGACAAAACCCACTTTGAAAGTACAAAAAACTGCAAACACGCCATATTTCAAAATGATTTCACTGACAACTGAGATGTGTTAAACTTGTGCAACTGGTATTATTGGTAAAACATAAGTGTTTCTACATGATGAATATAAAAATTTGACCAAAAAATATATACTATAAAATGTGTATTGAGAAAAATGTCTGAGAATTTGCCATTTTTTAATAAGTTTTCTCAATTTTAAAGCAGATCCTAGATACTAAGTCCTATATCTAATTTACCACAAGATGCAGAATTTAATTTAGAATAGAATGAGTTAAACTATATATCTGTTGGTCTCTTTCTATGGCTGTCATTGTATGTATGCGCAACATTTAGGCTTATGAAAAAGAGAATGTTATTCTGGGATCCGTGGGCATTCATTTGCCACCCTTTTTTCTCCAACCCCAGTTATAGGTCACAGAATTAAATATCTGAAAGGATTTTGACATCTTGGCCCATCACCTATAAGGAGTTAATGAGATGTAGATTTTTAGGGTCGTAATATAAGTTGCATAGCATAGAATTGTAACAAGTTCAGGTAGTGCAAACGTGGGTGGCACATAGTGGCATAATGGTTACGGACATGGAAAATGGAATTGGTGACTCGAGTTTGAGTTTTGCCCAAAGCTTTTTGTTTTATGTTATTATTTGTAATGCCCATGATAGTGAGATCTGGAAATCTTTGGGGAGGTCAATAAGCAATAAAAGACTGATGGTGATGATGATGATGATATCTAGAAAAAACATTTTTTTTTGTTTTTTTTAGAATCCTCTCCAAATAGGTTTTTAGTGGTGTGGTCAATTTGCAGTTTAAGTTCATGGCACATTAATCCCTCAGTTTATGTCCAGCAGCATTCACCTTTGTTTTTTGATAATTTAGACTTTTTTTAGTGATCTCTACCCAATGAAACGCAACACAAGTAAATTATCCATTGATCATCCCCAACACAGCATGTTGCCAAAAGATGTTGATCATTTGATGGTTTCTATTTCCATAATTTCAATAGAATTCCCTCAAACAAATTCGTACAGTATTTGAATAAAATTTGCTCAGGGAATTTAATTCTAAAATCCATTCGATGCCTTGTAAAATACACATTTAGACTTGAGATAACAGCCCCTCCTTCTGTTTTCCAGATCGTAGGTCATCCCTTACTGAATTTTGAATTTTGCCTGAAACAGAGAAATATTTTTGTTCATAATCATGTCAGTTGAGCAGCTGAAATTAACACTTTTCAGATAAAGAAAGAAACCTCTAAATGAAAGCTTGCTTCTGGCCACAAGTCATTCAGTGTATCTCATCTTAATACCTTGTATAGGTGACTATATCAACCTTGTTTATTTATGTGAATATTTTCCAGTGCTGACATCTGCATATCAATTGAATTGGTCTCAATAAAATCTTTTACAGAAATAGATAACATTTTCAGCTTTTAACAAGCAACACTTGTACTAGTAAGCTGCTTTGAAAAATTAATCTCTCAATGTGCCAAGTCCCCTCAGAATGTGGTTGATCATGGTTCTCCACAGCTTCATTTCTATACACTGTGAATCTTATCATAATTCAACAAACGTCCATCCATCCATTTGTACGTGACAGCTTACCACGAAAAAAACACTCGACATAACCCCATGAAATTTTCTGTGGGTACTACTTAAAGCAATAGCAACTTTTTTCAGCAAGATGGATTTCGAAAACATGTTTTTAAGGGTGCTAATCAATTTACAATAAAGAATTTCTCTTGAAATCAAAACATTTTTTTGTGCTCAGCTTCTATTAACTTTCTTACTTGCTACCTTTACCAGCCACAGTGAAACATTTGGTAGTTACCTTATATCTTTTATAGATAGGGTGTGAGAATAAGTGGGACAACAGTGGTTAGTTTAGAGAGGGTCTCAGAGAAAGAGAAATCAATACATTTTTAAAATCCCATTTACTCTTGCTTTATCTGCAATAATAAATCGTAAATCGTTTTATGTTTTATTCTGTAAAAATCATGAAACATAACACCATGAAAATTCCTGTGTGTATCAATGTGACCCTGGGAAAGATTTCCAGCAAATTATGAAAATCACCATCACCCCCCATTATGATGGCGAGGAGATTATCTTGGGAAACCAATGAAAAGCGGTATCCTGCCGAACACAACACCTAACACTTATTACTGACATTAAAGTGTTTGTAATCAGCCCACTTTTTTAAAAAAATCAGAATAAATAAATGGTCTCTTTTTTATAAATGTGCATGTGAGGGATTTTTAAAAAATACTTATTTAATTTTCATAAAACATTCATGAATACTTCAAGTATTTTATTACACAGATTCTTCTCGTCTTTTAATTATTCAAGTATTTGATTATTTTTTTGTACACAGATGATATATAAACAAACATGAAAGTTTACAATTGAAGTTGTAATGAATTACACACTCCTGCTCACTCAATGTGAAAAACAGCATTCAAAGAAAAGAAAGAGAGAGATTAAGTCAAAAAAAGATAGAAGTACATATATCACTTTAAGTTATATTGGTATTGCTTTGGATAAATTGGGCTGTTCATTTTTTTCATTTCTATGCCATTTTTATTATCTAGTGGGTAGGGGTGTAAAACTTCACAATTAGGGAGTTTGGTTTGTTTTAAACCTAAATGAAAAAATAAATTAATTAGACTTTTTGGTGATAAGATATATAAAAAATGATTTATATGGTTTGAACATGAATTGCAAGTTTGTGCTGCTTAATTAGACTACACTATGATACAAACAAGATTAAGATAGGGAGAAGAGCTAGGCAAGGAGTAAGATATCATCTGAACTACTTACGGCAAGCCTTGGAAGCATCTCTTGGAAAACTGATTGAGAGGTGATGGAAATAAGCATAGAAGGAAAATATTTAAATCACTTGAGATTCACCGATAACATTCCTATGATGTCAGAAGCATTGGAAGAATTACAATAAATGCTGACAGATCTAAAAGGTGAGAGTAAAAAAGTAGGATTAATGATGAACAGAACAAAGACAAAAGTAATGTTCAGAGATCCCCCAAAAGACTATAAGTGAGTGAGGCCCCAGACGAAGTTGATGAAACGTTTCACCAAGGTCGGATAATAAAGTTAAAGAAAGAACACGAAAGCAAAATAAAACAACCCATAATAATCTTCTGGAGAGGATTTGGTATGAATAGATGTATTAAAGAGCACTTTGCCAAAGCACTTGAAGGGTAAAGTACACAATGAATGCATAATACCAGCAATGACTTACACATGCAAAACATGGAAAACTAACTGAAACAAAATTGCACAAAGATCTATAGAAAGAGCAATGCTAGGGATAACTCTAGAATAAATATGAAAATTAAAAAATAACATGGATCAGAGGGAAGACTAATGCGAATGATATTTCATCTTGGGAAGTATAGTGAAGTGGTTTTTCTGTTGACTTGTCAGCAGATTCGTGTTCAGAATTGTCCTCCCTGACTGGTTGCTTCCCAAGGCTAGAGTGCCCAGTCTGCCTTGTTATTTTACCCATAACTCAAGGATGAAGTGATGGATTCATGCCTTTTCCAGAGGCATCAACACAAAGTGAATATGAACAGTCTTAGCCACTGTCTGTGCTATTCACTGTTACACCACCGAGAAACTCATCCTCATCATCATCATCATCAACAACAACAACAACAACAACAACCTTCTAATATCTATCATTTGATACAGACATTCTCCAAAATAAACCAGACCTCACTATCATGGGCATTACAGAGCCAGTTCTTTCTGGACTAGTCAAGTTTATCATGCCATCTTATTTTCTGCCAGCCACAGTTTCAAATATGATCGCTGAAGATTAATATTGTTAATCATTATGTCCCGCAGTTGTCTAACATTCTTACAACATGATCAGCCATTTAAGTTTTCTAATGAATTCTATGATATCTCTGGCTTAAATTTTTTCTTTAATATACTGTGCTGTCTTGTGATCTCTCCATGTGATGTTGATCATGATTCTCTCCTGTGCATATTGCATGGTTCTCAGTTTGAAGGCTTATCTTTTGGTTAGGTTCCATGTTTCAGCAACAAAAGTGACCATTGTCAGGATGCATTATTTGTATCCACTACTTTTTAGGACTGTTAAAAAAGATCAAGAAACTGAATGAGAGAAAATATACCTCAAACTCTTTCAAGACTCCTGGGACAAATATATCGTGAGGTTTCTATGACTGGTTATATATATATATATATATATATATATATATATATATATATATATATGCTGAAGTAAAGTTTTCACTACACAAACATGTGTATGTTTCTGCCTTGTTTGGGCTTCTTCAGGCAAATGATTCGATTTATTTTAGATGTTTTTTGGAGGACGGGGAATTATTTTTCTAGGGTTTAGGATTTTCTTATTCTATTTATATATCTTTTCTTTTTCCTTTTCTTTGTTTAGTGGTTGGTCAGAAACATAGATGTCTTTGCATAGCGAATCCTTTACTTCATCATATTTCAAGCTCTACTGTAACTCCTCTTAATGTTGAATGTTGAATGTATTGAGCACTTTTCACACATCGGACATTGTATTATATTATATCATATCATCTCGAATTCCTGATTTGTATCGTGCTATATATATATATATATATATATATATATATATATATATATCCGAGATCTCTTTTAAAAGTCGACAGACATATATGTTGTAAACGATAAAGCAAATGAGATTTTCCCTATGTTTACATCTAGAAACAATGAGATCATAATAGCATGAAAACCAAACTGAAATAAGTCGACATTAACAAACTGAACAGGAAAAAAGACTTGTAGCCAAAATCATTTGCTTTTTATATTTTTTATCAATTCCAAGATGATTATCCAATGGAACAAATGTATCCCCTCATGATTTCAGTTCTTTAAACATGGATAAAAGATTTTAATAGTGGAATATTTTTCTTAAACCATTGAATAAAAATTGACACATTTTACAAATAAGGGTATTAAGTCCCTTATTAAGTTAGTCTTGAGGAAGTTAAACCGGTGAGAAAAACAAAACAGAAATAGTGCAAATGAAAAATTCTGTTTAGTAGTAGTTGTTAAGAATAAAAAGCATTAAAAACAAAATAAGCCATGGAATGAGTAATTTGCTACCAAAAAGTTCAGGGAATTCAAACATGAAAAAAATTACTTACTTTCATACCTACTCCCCTCCTTATCCATTTATGTAATCCTTTGCATGCTGTTTGCACACTGGCTCAAATGTGGTTGCAGCAGAAGACCATACTACATTCAGTTTGTGCACACAGTTCAAATTCCTTGAATTCTCGGGAAGCACCTTGTATATGTTATAGTTTGAAACTTTCTCAATCATATTCCTAACATACCATTTTTTTTGAGTGAGCATTGTGTATCTCTCAGTTTTAGAAGCAAAAGCTTACATACAAAAATTATATATTTGAGAAAACATACTACATTATTATGCTTATTAATTATATATTTAAGCTTGATTTATATTCATGATTATTGTAATCTTGTTATAAAACCTCTTTTTCAGGTTCATGGTAAAATACAGCATACTAAGATCAACCCCAAAGGAATTAGCATGTCTTGAGTATTGATAAAAACTCTTGAAGCCTAGAAACATCAACTGCATTGCTCAGGATTAAAAAAGTTTTTTCATGAGAACTATTATGGTTCAATTCTGGGCTTAAACTCTGTGCATGTAGATCATACAAAATTTAGCTGAAAGTACATTCTTCATTCCATCGTTTTCTCCTTTTTAACATCATATTTGAATTATATATCATAATAAAATGTCACTTTTGAAATGTCAAAAAAAGTGTCCATTCCATGAAGTAATGCAAAAATGCTGACCTGCCTTCATGAAGAGTTGCTATTGGCTTCTAGCAGTTTACAAGTTCCTCTAAACAAAACTTTGTAAAATACTAGCCATAATCAAATGTTTTGTGCACATCGACCTACTGTAGTCACTCTTTATTGTCCGGAGACCAGTCAGTGTAAAATTTCCAAACCTTCAAGTGATGCTAGAAGCAAATCTAGTTATTGAATTCATAAGAAAAATCAAAAAAGTTCTTGGTTTTATGCCCTGGGGAAAGTATCCTCTCTTAAACATGAACTTTGATATAAGGTATCTGGTTGACAACTATGGAGTCTGTCCAGAAAGTTTCCAGCCATTTATTATTAATGAAAAAATTCTTATGTGGGGCAAGGATGTCTTGATCCCTTTTATAGTACTGCCCTTGGGATCCCACACACTTATTCTAGCATCTATGGTGTTCTCTTTAATCTCATCTACAGCCTGAAATCTCTTTGTAAAAGCCAAAGTCACAAGGATCCAAATATGAACTGAAGGGAGGTGACAGACTTGGGTGAGACAGGATTTGTAAAGAGTGCATGGGCTCTATCATTGTGAATGTGAGTGTTACACAGATCATAAGCTCACTAAATGGTGACTCATTGCCGACAGGAGAGTGTCTATATTCACACATATGCAGTAAGGTCACCTATAGTTGGTTACCAAGCTACTGCCAGGCCTTGGGATACTCAAAATGACTGTATGCTTCCCGGACAGACCTTGTAGAAATTCTTGATAAGAACCTACGAATTGTCATCTTGAAGCAAAGAAACCTTAATCTCATAAATGATATCTATCACCCTGTGCCTCTTCTGTTTTTGCCGAGAAAAAGATGGAGATGGAGATGGAGACAGTTTGTGGACCGAACTATAGAGTTCCTATTAAATATCCTTGAGGTATGAAATGTTTGTTTGTTTTTTTTATTATAAGTGATGATCTTTAGCTATATATATAGTTTTTGAATGGCTCGTGCATTTCAAGGCCAGATGAGTATCAGTTCAAGATCACTATAATTCATCAAATGTTTTCTTCATCTATCATCACATAATTCAAAGACAGCTAGACTTATGGCCACCAAAGTTTCTGAGGTTACTAAAAAAGCTGCAGAGCATTTTTTATCATCTTAATCTTTTGAAAATTCCAATGTTGGGGTGATGCCTTGTCCAGGAACTTTTCAATGGATAGATTGATAGATATTGTGATTTAAAAACCAGCATTCTCAATCTCAAAGCAGTCTTAGTATGATCAGAACATTTCACTGAACATTAATACTAAAGATGATGATTAAATTCCAAGACTATTGAGCTCAGGATAGTGTTTGCCTTCCTCTCTCCAGATGTGGTCAGCCTTATCATTCTCTCTTAAAATAAGTCTAGATTATAAATAGGGGATGCTGTTTGAAACTGAGAAAAATCAAAGAAACTGCATACATCAACATTTCAGCTGGGTGTAAATCAAACAAGTGCTGATTTCAACATGATATGGCTTCCAGTACTCAATAGAGACAAGGAAAGGAAAATACCTGATTACTATGTTATAAGTGTTGTTATCATTGGAGAGAAACATTTGTTTACCACCATGACATTTGTGTTGTACACCTGAAGAAGGCTGTAGGATTGATCAGCTGAAACATTGTGTTAACAACACAAACAAGGAGTTCAATCATCTGAAAAACTCTATGACTGACCTTTCTCAAAACTATAGACAGTATGATGATGCAATGATGAAATGTCTTTGAGCAGAAACAATCTTTTTACTGGAATAATTATGTATGTGTAATAATAAGGAATTTCTCTGGGAATTTAATCAACTATAAACCTCTTTATATTCTATTTTATTTGACTGGATTGTCTGTTTCTTGATATATTGATCAAAGTTAGTGCTATGTCACTTATCAACCACTGCACACATTGTTAAATTAAGTTGAATATTTATGCTAACATATATCATTCGTTCATAGATGTTTTTGCATCATTGATATTCAACAAAAAAAAAATTCATGATTCAGGTTTATTCACTCAATTCAATCATATTTATGCAACTTCTATTTATTTATGTATTACGTGGCTACACAATATGCTTTTTGAATTGTGGGATGAAGGATGATATAAACAACAGATAGTAAATATTCTTATCAAAATATGACCTATTTGAAGCAATAACTCTTTTCAACAATCTTCCAATGATAATTTGCAATTTCTATGAAAAAAAACTATCTGATTTAATGGTCACAAATTCTGTAAAAGCACAAATTATAGTTTCCCTATTATCAAAACTTTTAGCATGGATATGAAATTCAAATATTTGAAAAGCTTATTTTAGAGGTAGAGACAATGTCGATGAAACTTTGGGACAACCTTTGCAACTTTAGTCATGATGAGGTTTTTGTGTAAAATTTGTTTTACAGTCTATTTATCAATGTAGACCATTTCTGCAACCATTCTGGTGTTAAATCATGGATCATTTCAAACAATTTATTCATTTTTTTAACATTATCATCCATTCCTCACGTATATAGGTATCCACAACGTTCATCATCTTGGAAATTCTTTCAACCTTCAAGTAATCTCTAGTGTCATTCAAACAAGCATGCATGTGACATGCATTCTCTCCAATTAAATTCAGTTGGCATACAAAAAGATTTAGTAGCTGTTTTGTTCAATTTCACCAAAAATTTCAAATTGATGTGTTGCTCAATTTTTGAAGCAACCATTTTTACAACGCATCAGAAAAATACACCTACTTCAAGAAACACATAGCAGGAAGTTAAAGATGCAAGCAGATTGAAACAGTCAGAGTTTTTTATGCTTGCCTACTGGTCAATGTATACCACATGGTTCACACATAAGCTGTGGCTTGACTTACATAAGCCCAGTCCTGGTATTGATTAGCTACACCTTATATAAACATGAATGACTTGAAAGATTGAGGAAATAATGTAGAAAAGATGAGTTGAAAGAGCTGTTGATACAGAATCCCTGAGCCATTTTGGCAAAGCTTTTGTTATGGATTAATTATATAAAAAATCTTTGATTGTAATATAATCTCTTATGTGCAGCCATTCTGCAGTAAAACACTTGTTTTTAGAAAATCTGCCGTTCCCATATGTTTTAATTATCTGTTATGGCAATCAGCAAGCAATCAGTTGATAATCTTCTGCTACCTCAACTTATAAAAGTGTCTCTGATGAGCAATTTTAATTAGTTTTTGCAAAGTTGGCGTAATATCCCAGAAAATAATCGCAAAATACATTCTTTGTTTCTTTGCAAAAGGAGGAGTCAGAAAACAAGTTTTGTCTTTGGCATTTTTTTAATAGAAAATAAAAATAAATGATTATCATGGTCCAGAATTTATACAAATTGTGCTATTATTTTTCTGTCTTTTCCATTTCAGGTTGGTCCGGCTTCATTTACATGAACACTTGATCAAAAAATGAGTTTTTTCTGATCCTTTGTTGTACCCACTCAGATAATTCTATGTTTAAATCTGGAATTTCATATCAAGTTTAACTTATATAGATATCAATATACATGATTCATTTCCTACATGATACACCTTTTGGGGCTTTATATCATCTTAATTTAAAAAAATGTAATTGTGCAGTAGTAGATTAAATATAAACCACCATAAATCATTCTTGGAGTGAATGTTATGGTTCATGTAATAAAAACAATTATTTTGATTTTTTAATACATGATTAAGAATGAGGATATCGACATTTAGGCATGAACAAAATGGACGTAAATTTTCAGCGGAAAATTGACACCTGAGAAATTTTCAAATCTGACAAAAATCAGCAAATCATTCTATCTTAATAAATTTTTTTATACTTACTTATTAATGGATGCATTTTTAAAAAATAATTTCCCATAACAAATTTTGTAAAAAGAAGAATTTTTTTTCATATGATTCCCATGTTTTATAAATTTGATAATTTATTTTGTTTATATTTTCTTGCTTTCATTGATTCGTACACATCTAATGGATAAATTCCTTGAGATAATAATCATGTTTACCTTTTTTTTAGGAACGCAATCCAAAACTGCTCAAACTGAGAGTCACATCTTGAGAATCGATAAACAGGAAAGTAAATCAATTTTTTTCCTCTCAGCAAATTTATTAATTTTATTTAATTAATTATAATTTAAACTTTTGATCTGGATAAGAAAAATGTTTTTTAACTCAACATTTTTTCAAAAATATTCTCCATCATTTTTATTGATTATTAAAACTAAGCTAATATATATTGAAATGTACATATTTTATCCTCTCTATATCATGATTCAACTGAAACTTATACAAAAATATTGTAATAAGGACAAATAATTCAGTATAGCAAAATAATTAAAAAAAAAATTCACCAAGTATATTTCTCATATATTTCGTTCTGTTTTTGTTTATGTAATTTGACCAGTATTTCAAATTATTGGAGGTAACAAATTGATGCAAATGATACAATGCATGTTCCCATTGCACAGCACAGCTGTGGTACATTTTAATCCTGTGAATTCCCCTGCATGTCCCCTCAGTCTTCCATAGTCAGCAGTAGTAGATCATAAATCATTCTTGGAGTGAATATTATGGCTAATGTAAGTTTTTTTCTATCAATATATGATCAAGAATGAGAATATTGATGTGTATCGACATCAATCATATAGTTTGATAACTTCCTAGAAAATGAGCTGATTAATATTGTTAAAAGTTTTTTTAATTTTTTTAATTCAAAATATCAGATATTTTTAGCATACTTTTGTTGATTCATGATGAGACTACGTATTTTCACTAAAATTATCTGAATTTGGCAAAAAAATTTTCTCCGGTAGATTTTTATGGCAGAATTTTGAATTAGGAAAAATTTTCTACTGTCATCAATAATGGTATCATAATTGATTTTTTGCTGAATATAGGAAACATTGGATTTATAACAGTCAAAATCTACATCATGATTAATAAAAACATATTTTTTTAGATTAAAGAATAATTTGGGCTAACTTGATATCAGAAAAGCATGAACAAAAACTCAACAGAATTTTAAAAATCTTTATCACGTTTTTAAAATCAGGTATCAATTTCATGTTTAAATTTTTGTTCAAAATTGTCATGCCTATCAACATTGAATATTTTTTTCACTTCTTGAGTTTACTAGAATTAAACCTGAATTTATGAAATTAGCAAAACCCATGTAGTACTGAGTACCTGTGGAAAATCTTTGAAATAGGATTGTGTTATGCAAAGTTTGGTTTGTAGTTCAGCAAGTGAAACCTTGCTGTCAGCTTTTCTCTTTAAAGATGGCTGTTATAGCTCTTCTGCATTGGTTCTTCAATTTGCTGTAGATTTTGTAAATGGACTGGCTTGAAATCAAGCCTTAGAATAGCCAAGTTGACATTTTGACAAGTCTTTTGTCAAAGAAAATAATGCCATCAGTTAAAGACTTCCTACAACCAGACCATAAGAGGCTGTCCTATCAAATAGGTCTGAGATGAGCCAAGCTGAAAGAGGAAAAGAGGTGTGTTTGAAAGCTGATGCAAAAACTGAACAGATATTCTCTCCAAATACCTTTCATTTGCTTCTCAGTTAGGTGTTTTTTATGCTTTATGAATAATTCACAAAACAGACAAATGGTCTATGTGAGATTTGAACTCACTTTCATATTCATAAACCCTACTGCAGTCATTCCATTCAAGTGCTTATAAAATTTGAAATATTTGAATGGTAGGGATATCTACCATTTATTCACCTGCTAACAAAGTTAGAAGAGGTTTACATATTCACACATGTCTGTCCGTTTGTCCACATAATATATCCAAGAGTTCTCAATTATTTTTTCTTATACACATATTGTGGGGGCTTGGACTAGCAAATTATTGATTAGATTTGGGGGCAGATCCAGGAACTTTTTTTGCATGACAGATGTTTTTTTTTTCATACATCAAGCCAATAGTCAGAAATGTAAAAAATTAAAACTCACACAGTTACCTCCCCTGCATCGTCACTATATATGGATAAATTCTTATTCAGTTTTTAGTTAATTCATGGGATTTTACAAACAATGGCACTGGCAAAGATATGCACTCACCGAGTGCTTTCTAGTATTGATCTAGTTATTGCCAATAAAAAAATTGATTGCTGTTTATAAAACAATAAATTGACATAATGGCTTGCTACACTGAGCAGCTGGCTTGATATGTTTCTCATAAATGTTGTCTATTAAACTCAAGCAACAGACTGATGTAAACATTTGCTCATTAAGAAAACTTAAAAGCACAGCGGTTGGTAATGAGAAAGTCCATTTTCATATTTTGGCACATGATATTGAAGATGCATCTCAACATTCATCACCTTCTTGAAATTATCTAAGCAAATGAAGAAAGGAATTCTTTTTAGCTTCATCTAAAGAAATTAGCAAATAATTCCCAGATTTTCAATAGCAGGTAGCACGCATTATAGAACAATCGGATGTAAACATTTCATTAAAACTGCATTGTTCTCAACAGTTTCATAGTGAAATCTGTACAAGTTTTTTGTGCATGTGTTAAACTTGAATGAAATAGTGTGTAGGTGTTACATGTTATATATGACTTTATATATGGCATCTATTGTAGAGAAGGATTTTTTTTCTCATAGAATCTATTGCATGGGAGATGGTGGCCAGGGAATTAAAGTGTTATGGTTTTGTGTACATAGAGAAATTATTGTGCATCTCCAGGCCTTCATTGATGTTGCACTTCCCAGTTGGGTATCTTAACATAGGACAACCTTATTGTGGCAACAAACTCAAAGCTGGATGCAGCAGATTTTTTTTCATCAAGATTTCACATCTGAATTCTGTAATTGTTCTTTCTGGCAGGAAGAAGAGGACGCATAGAGAATGTATGAAAGAAATTCTTCAGATCTACAAGAGAAAGATAAAAGTAAAAGAAACAGATTGAATTGCTTAAAAATAAAAAGATATAAATATATATACAATAAACATATTTAAACATGAAACATTTTCAGAGAAAAAAATTAATAAAATTGAAAACGGTATATTTTCCACATTTTAAACAACCATTTACATTCAGAGAGTTCATCCAGACTAACAATAAAATCTCTGTAGGGGTGTCATCGAAAAACTCTCTTCCATCTTTGTGAAAGAGAGAAACATGACACACTCACTCCCACACACCTGTATGCGCTCACATTTACATATCAAATAGCTCTCCTCTAAGTTCTCCCCGGCCATTTGCTTTCTGTTATTCAAGTCTGTTTTCACAACAAACAGTTTTCCTGTCTATGGTTCTGAGAAGGGTTATTAACATTCAAAGAGTTTTTGGATGATTGAATTCCATCTTGTTGTTTGTGCTGTTAGCCATGTTTCAGCCAATCCATTCTATGGCTTTCTTCAGGTGTGCTATCCAAATGTGATGGTAATAACAATGCTTATCACATAGTATTCAGGTATTTTTCTCTCCTTTCTCTGTTAGGTCTGGATTTCCATTTCTTGTTTCTGTTGAGTAGTGGAAGTCACATAATGGAATGTCTGAACCATTGTGCTAACAGTATAAACAATAAGAGGGTGTACAATCATCTGAAAACTCAAATGAAACACTTTTCCTTATTATTAGCTTACAAACGACAAACATAGTTGCCATCCTTCTGTTGTTGCTTTCTGGCAGCATAATATTGTAGCAATATTTGTAAATATGAGGGGCACAATTGGAAGACTCTCTGAGACAAATCATTCTTTATCTTGATGTTTTCGAGTGAATCTTGTATGAAATACTTTTACAGATATCTAATTTTAATAGACAAGCAGTTTAATTCAACTTCTAAGTACAATTTAAAGTTAAAGTCTTTGAAACATAATACTGTGAAAATGCTGTATACCCGCCCAAGCACCAGCACTCACACACAATGCAATAAAAAATGGCTATTGTTATTTCAGTTCATTTAAGAAATTATCAATTCTTAATTTTCACCCTTTCAACAGATTTTCTAAATAATCTGAAATAACAATGACCATTTCACTACACTAGTGCAGATGTATAACTTTTTCACAATATTGTGTTTCAAAGACATTTTGACTTCATACTTGATTTCAGAAGTTGAATTAAACTACTTTTCAATTAGAATTTGATTTCTGTGAGAGTGTTTCATACAAGATTTGCTTTGCACGTGTATCCATGTGAGTGAATTAGAATTTTTTTATCAATTGAAAGAATCTTTGTCTCTAAAATAACACTATCCATACATGAAACTTGAAGCCATGATGGAATCCCAAGAACTGTCTGATTGGATTTCAAGTACCCCACAAGAGGAAAGGATCAAACCATTAATTCTCAGAGCTAAATCGGCTTCCATGCATTTAATGGATGCTCACTTGAATCTGAAGAGTTGATTATCATGATGAAAAGTGTATATGCAGGGAGAGGGCCAAACTCTGAGTATCACTTTAGGGTGAAAACAATATGAGGATGAGCCAGTAAATGGCTCTGATCGCTGGAGCATGAAGGTGAAGAAAAGGAGGCAGAAATTATGATAGAGAAGTATTCAAGATGTTATGGTTAAGAACACATGATGATTAGCCAACAAAGAAAAACATTGGTACTGGTTGATCGACTTGATGTAACTATTGAGATTAGCTATCTCAAATGATCGAGCATGTTTCAAAATATACACATGCATACACACACACACACACTCATACATCTCTGTGTGTAAAAAGTATCAAATACATTAAATTCACAAACCTTTTCAAATTCACATATATATGTGTGTGTGTGTGTGTGTGTGTTGAAAGTTATTAGATGTTCATTGAAATATTGATTTGTTGCTTTGAATAATTATTTGAATATTAGATTTTATTTGTTTGTACATTTATTCATGATTTTAAATGTGCTAGGGTGGTTTTGTGAAAAAAAAATCTATAAGACTACAATTATAATAAAAATTCAAATATTTTTCTGTCTGACTGTCTGTCTGTCCATGCATATATGACAGCCTACTGCCAAAACTATACAACATAACCCCATGAAATTTTCTGTGTGCATCAATATAACTCCAGGAAAGGTTATTTGAAAATACCCTCCTCCCCTACACAGACACCTCTGCAAGAAAAAATTTTTTTGATTTTTTTCCCCACCTTGAAGGGGGGCAGGGGAGAGATTTACAATGTAAATTCATACACAAATGAACATTTTTTGGGTCCACTCATTTACCTGAACAAGCTGAAAATAAGTAGCGGGCACATTATATTCCTCATAGAGAGGAAGGGAGAGTAAGAGAGGAAATGGATGTTGGCTGATTGGAGTGAGGACTTTGTATCATTCATAAAGAGGATGGGAGAGTAAGAGAGAGAATGACTGTTTATCAGCTGGAGGGGCTGAAAGTGAAAAGAAGAATGACTGTTTATTTCAAGCAGAGTTTATGTACATTTGACATCTTTCTGAGATTGTAGAAAAAAACTATTAAAGTCACAAATATCATTTTTTTTAAAACAAATTGAATCAAACACTCTCTGATTTCCATCGGTCTATCTATCTATTCTATTATTAATTTTTTTAAGCAATTTATCCCAGAGCGGGTATTTAGTGAAGGTAATATGAATTCATGATTTCAGAGTATTTTCCCTTGCTTTCTATGACTTTACTCCATTTTTCTTGTAATATGTGTTTTCCCCCAGAATGATTTCAGTTTCAATTCAATGAATTCAAGGAATTTTTCTTCAACTTGCTAGAGCTGCTGACCAGACAAGAAATGTTGCATTGAGTGAAAATAGTCCCAAAGTGACAAATCTTGAGAATAGGCTACATGTGGAAGATCTTTCTATCTCAGCTACATGATTGTTTGTTGCATTGCATTTTACAACATGTGAATGAACATTATCACGAAGCAAAATCACCGATTGACTTCTCTGCCAAGAAAACAGTCCTTTCTCTTCCAATCCTTCAATCAAACAAGTCAATCGCTCACTGTAGTGTTGCACAGTAACACTTTGTTCAAGTTCCAGCAATTCGTAATCTGAATCCAACCAAACACACAGAAGTACTTTTTCCTCAGTAGATTCCATTTAGGTTGGGATGCTGAAGGCTGTCCTGGATCTATCCATGATTTTCTTCATTTTGGATACTCATAGTAAATCCATTGTTCAATGACTTTTCTCTGTCAAACAAAAAGAGAAAGTGTTTAAATGCTGACCAATGTTTGCCTTTGTAAGTTCATGTGGAACTCATATTCCTAGATTCTAAATTTTGCAAATGCCATATTATGGTTGACTGATTGCACAAACAATATAGAGTTAAGTAAACTTAAAAGATATTTCAGAGATTTCTCTAACATTGTGCCAAAAATAGTGCTTGGAATTTTTGCATCGAACTAATGTGGGGTTGATTTGATAATTTTAAAGTATAATGTATTTCTGGCAAAAACATAGTTTTGACCCAACGAAAGAAAGCTCTAACCCAGCAAAAACAGCACATAGAAGATAGGATGTTTATAGCTCTGCATCTGAAAAATGCCCTAACAACTAACTAAACACCCAATTTTCACCCGTTTTAGAAGGCTGAATGCCGAATTTGTATTCAGTGTACAATTAAAAAGTAGAAATGGAGAGTGATTTTATACCTAGCTGATTATGTCAAAATGGAATTTCTATGACATCATCAGAAAATCTTTTTGATCTGATCACACATTGTTTTGGAATCTTTTGTTCTGATCACATTTTCTTTTGGAAGTTAGTTTTTTTATCTGACTGCGTATTAATATCATTGAATTGGTAATTTGCATATATATATGTACACACACACACACACACACACACATATATATATATATATTGTACAGATCAAAGACACGCTTATTATATTGGTTCAGGCATCCTCCAATATAGCACAATTCGCAATGTATAGATATTATACAAATCAATGACATTTATCATATTGGTATAGACGTCACCTGAAATAACACAATTCGTGATATATATATATATATATATATATATATATATATATATATATGTTGTTCAATTGGAAGATACATTTATTATATTATACAGAGCACTTCACAATATTTATGTATTCTACAAATCAAAGACACATCTATTATATTAGTACAGGTGTCCCCTAAAATAGAGCTGTTTGTATCTCCCTAGATAAACTGGTTCATTATAATGCAGTTTGCAATATATATATATAATATATATAATACAAATCAAAAAATACATTCATTATATTGGTACTGGTTTCCCTCAATATTGCACAATTCACGATATATATATATATACATATTGTACATATCAAAGATACTTAATATATTGGTACAGGGTTGTGATACACATGAGTATATGCATATATATGATAATTGTGGAGACATTATATTAAAAAACATATTCCGTCCAGCACTTGAGTAACAAATTCCATAGCTGACCACATAAGGAATAAAGAAATGAGCCTGGTCAGCGGCTTGATTAGCAACTCTGTTAACTCCAGTGCTGGATGAAATATATTTCCAATTATAATTTCTCTATTATCATCATATTTGGTTGGACATAAACTATCCAATCTAATAATATACATTTATAAATATATATATTTCACAAATCAGACACATTCATTATATCGCTACAGATGTATCCCAATATAATGCAATTCATTATAGCATGGTTTGCCTCAAGCAATATAACACAGCTTATGATATATATTTTACAAATCAAAGACACCTCTATTGTATTTATACGGGTAACCCCCCAATATAATGTCGTTTTTTATAGCATGGTTCATGTCTCCTTAATTAACTTGGCTCATTATAGTTCCAATTGCAATATATATATAGTTCTGCGTAAGGCAGGGTTAGACCCTCTGTCTCTGGGTTTGGAGCAAAGGTTTTGACCCCACTTAGCGGTACTGGAAGGGATATCAAGTCTATATCCATACTGGAGAGTTATAATTGAATGAAACAGCTGTATGTGGATGACACAATTATTAATTATAGTTAACACTCCCTTCTTTAGGGTTGAGCACTCTTAGGTAGGGCACCCATCTGCTCTAAGGAACTTTGCAATGCTTGTCTAACTCTGGAACTAAGCACTGGTAGATGTGGAATTATGCAAAAATAAATATATCACTTAATTCAGTTATACTGACCATCTAGTTCTACGTAGGGCAGGGGTGGAGCATCTGCCTTTGGGACCGGAGTGAGGGTTTCAACCTCACCGAGTGGTACTGGAAGAGATATCGCGTTTACAGCCACACTGAATAGTTGTAATACAACAAAATAGCTATCTATGGATGACATAATTACTAATTATGTATATGTATTTATATATCTATATATATATTGTACAAATCAGAGACATATTTATCATATTGGTACAGACATCTCCCAATATAGCACGATTCACAATATATATATATATATATATATATATGTAGTTCAAATCATAAGCACATTCATAATATTGGTACAGGTGCCCACCTATGTATTATGTTTCACAATATATACATATATGTATACATATATATATATATATATATATATATATAGATAGATAGATAGATAGATAGATGAATAGATGTAGCCCAGTTCACAATCTAAACTTATGATAGGCATATATGCAAATTAGTTTGTTGATTTGTTTATTGATCTGTTTCTCATGTTCCTAATATGTCTGGACATTGTGGACTTGCCATAATCTGATACATTCATGCCTATGATATAATATAGAATACGGGGGAAAATGGTCCACTCCTAACGTGATTATCTCATTGGTTAATTTATCTGCATTCCTGTTTTTAACTAAATTGCTTTGAGGAAACCACTGAAATCTCTCCAGAACAAAATAAAGATAATTTTGTTCTTTAAAATTTTTAATTTGATTCTTCTTTATTTAAGGAAGCTTATCAAGCCAAAAAGCTTGTGGCCAAATGCCCTTTAAAAAAGGCTGTTTTTTGTTGAATTTGGCCACATTTCAGCTTTTCAAATTTTGAGCCATTACTGCATTATTATCTTTTGAGAAGAATTTGAACTCATATACTTATTAATTTTTGTAATGAATTAGAAAGTCTAACAAATATTAGTAAAATTCAAAAGGAATTGAAGGTTTATTTAATTTAATAGAATTGAATTAAGAGGAAGTAGAAGTCTCATGAATAACAAAACTTCCTATGTGAACAAAATTAATGTAGGACTGTTTGGCCGGGAATGTTTAACTCTTTCTCTTCTTAACAATGAATGTTTACTTTTTTCAATAAATTCTCCTTCAAATTAAACAATATATATATATATATATATATATATATATATATATATAAGTATTGTGAACCACACTATAATTAATCAGGTTATTTTAGGGGACATGAAGCATGCTAAAACGAACTGTACTATATTAGTGACATCCATATCAATTCCATAGTTATGTCATTGATTTGAGAATATATATATATATAAATATCACAGACCACGTTATATCAGTCAAAGTCTGAAAATCTCAACTGATATCATGTGATACAAAAATTCATATATTTATTGTTTTGGCTAGGAATATGTTATATGATTATTTTCATGCATAAAATATGATTAGATTTTTTTATAATTAAATTACTTACAACATTGGCTTTTGGCTCTTTACTGCCAATCCATACATAAATAACACCATTATTTTTGTCAGGTATATTCTAACATGCATATATATGTTGTGAAAGTCAAAGACGCATTTATTATATTGGTACAGGCATCTCCCAATACAACACAGTTCATATATATTTTGCTCAGTTGGTAATATATTGCACAAATCAGGCGCATTTATTATATTGGTGTATCCTAATATAACAGTTTGTTATGGCATGGTTCGCATCAACCAATGTACCATGATTCGCAATATATATATTCTACAAATCAAAGACACATCTATTGTATTGGTACCAATGTCCTTGATATAACACGGTTTATCATAGCACAGTCCATGTACTCTCCTGTAATCTGGTTCACAATATACATATATATATATATATATATATATATATATATATATATATATATTTATTACAAATCAAAGACACATTTAGTATATTGGTACAGGTGTACCCTGGCATAACATTTTCATTATAGTGTTCTTGTACCCCATGATATAGCACAGTTGCAAAAACTATCAACATAGGTTTCTCCTGTTTTCAAATTGGTCTTGCTGGCTGGCTATGTATACATCATGCATCATGGTCATGCCATTGGAGTTGTAAATGACTAAAAATTTCAACATTTACTCCTTATTAGGTCTTATAAAAACGCTTTTTTAGTTTCTGGGAAAAGACCTTCCTAAATGTTTTTTACAGCAGGGGTTCAATTTGCCCTGTAAGTTCATGCTAAAATGATCCATTAGTTCTTGTCAGGCAGGATTCTTACTTTTTTTTCCAAAAAATTAGACTTTTTTCAGTGATCACTGCCCAACAAAAGGCAAGAGAAGTAACTTATTCATTGATTACCCCCTTTTTCAATTTTCTAATTGGGCAGCCTCAACACAGCATCCTACAAAAAGATGTTGGTCATTCTATTGTGTGACAAACTAGGCCTGTTATTATAATTTTTCAAACTAAAAACCAAAACAGTTCAGAGTTCTAAATGTCAAATACTTTATAGTTAACTCAAATGTTACAGTAATCATAATATTTTCTTTATGATAGCCTCAAAAAGACCAGGAATTATAAGGTAGATTGTTCAGGCTTCTGGATATCAACCTATATGTTTGAAACTTTTACTATCAAGAAGAAACTTCACATAATACTACAACTATTAATACTACTAATACCACAAGAAGACTTAATACTCTCTAACTCATAGTAGTAGAAACCTCAAAATACTTCTACTGGTAATAGTACCAGCCTCAATATACTAGTAAAAGATAATACTATTACTGGTAATAGTAGAAGTCTTATACTTTTACTAGTGGTAGCAGAAGTCTTAATATACTTTTACTGATAATAGTACAAGGCTTAATATTTTTGACTAGTATTAGTAGAAGCTTTAACATACTTTCAGTACCAGACGTAGAAGCCTTGATATACCTTATCTAGTAATTGCACAAGCCTTAATATACTTTTACTGCTTGTTGTACAATCCTTAATATACTTTGACTAGTAATAATAGAAGCCTTGATATACTGGTACTAGTTATAGAAACCTTAACACATTTTATTGATAGTAGAAGTCTTATCAAATGTTAACTGGTAATAGTAGGAGCATGAACATAATCTTCATTTTTATTTCTGTTCTTTATTGTTATTTATTCATAGTTTTGTAATGCTGAAAAATCTGAGAACCTGTCAAAATATTTTACCAATGATTGATTAGGTTTTGACAATATTTGAACTGCAAAACTTATATATTCTCTATTTCAGTTTGCTCCCAAGATATTTAAATGGTTTCAAGTAAAATCTTAATATATTTTTGTGCCATAATTTTCAACTATCTTTGTGTTCTGTTTTAGCAAAACAGTTTAAACAAGAGGGATTTATAATTTCTTAATCAAAAATGGATTAGGTCTTGTGTGAAGCAAAAGAAAAAAGATCTATCTCTAATTGAGGCCAACCAAAGATGACAAAGTTAAGGTAGAAGCTGTGAAGAGTATTATTCACATTGATGATTATAAATAGTTGTTATGTATAGATAGGTGAGAGGCTGATAGTAGATGGGAATAATACTGTACGAATGAATAAGACATTTTTGCATTCATAGATGTAGACATTAATGCTAAGTTCTCTTTGCATTCAAGAAACATACACACACACACACACACACATACAATCTTTATGTCCGTGTATGTATGTGTGTGAGTGCATACATGCCTGCATAAATGTATGTTTGAATAGGGTGCCTGTTATACAGAAATAGTTAGGTTACTAGTTTTCCAGATCATTGCTATATTGTGAGTTCACTTCTAATTGGATATCCAAGTTTTGTGGCTTCATGCCAGACTAGGCCGAACTTATACATATACATACATACATTATTGCAATGTTGTCAGCAAATAGCAAATGGTTCAAGTTGATCGGTGCTCAAGGGATAGCAAATGCAGTAGGAGAAGACCAGATATAAAATGGAGAGATGAGATAGAAAGATTCATTTGTAAGACATTTGTAAGATGTGGTAGATGTTGACACAGTTATGATCAACAGGGAAGTAGCTTGGAAAGGGCTTTGTCCTGCAGTGTTGATGTGTGTGTTCATAGATATGACTTTTACAAGTTTATGTACATGTATTATGTACAAACAACAACAAATACACATATATACATACATCTGTGTTGATATATGAGTCAAAGTGTTTGAGTGTGTATGTGTCTTCAGATTTCAAACTAAGAATAAGAACGCATTGATTAAAATTAATACTCTATGAAAAGATAAAAAGTCCAAACAGATTTCTTATCATGCAAATTATTGTCATCAATTTTTGTTTTATAAACACCTTGTATATAAGACTGACTTCCAGGGAGAGTAACCCTTCTGTGTCTAGTCACACATTTGCTGGTTTTCCCAAAGGAGAACCAAGAAAATGAGATATACTTTCCTCTAAATTATTCATAAATTTACAAATATGACTTTTTTAGAACATTATGTGTATATTTGCGATGTTGAAGATTGTGTATGTAAGTATGAATGTATGTCTATTGTGTGTATGTGTACATAGTCACATGAAGCTTATAAAGGTATTGACAAAATCCAGTTCAAGTCAAAGTTGATTTTGTTTTCTCCCACAGCAAGAACAACAACAAAAAATCCTAACCAAATTCAGAGGAGTAAGCTATTTTCTGTTTGACTATCGCATCACATTAAATCAAACCTATATATAAAACTAGCATTTCCCCACTATGATTTGAAATCATGACCACATGATCAAAAGGCATCTCCCTTACCAATTGAGCTTAATAGACAAGTTTTGTATATCTGCGAATTTATTTAACATATATATAATACAAAAGTTGCAGTAATTATCTTCAGTCATAATAGAAATTGAGAGGAGAGTGACCTCACAGTTGCCAGGCTTATCATAATTATAAGATAAAGGCTCACGAACATAGATCTTTGCACATGTGATTATAAGAATGAAAATGGGAAAAGACAGTTACAGAAAAGAAATAAAATGCTTGAAAAAGGTATTTATTATTATCTGAGGACCTATATTTACAGATTCAAATTTGTCTGCAGAAAGACATAAAAGCTAAAAACATTGATATTTCATGAAAACTCTCCTACTGAACCAATATATCTTATCTAATATATGACAATTTAATTCAGGGGACATCTAAAAAAGATCTGATACTACACATTAATTACAAGTAAAAGACCATTTCACATTTCGCTGTTAACACAACCAAGTTACAAGTCCTCTATTTATAAACTAACATAGTAATCATTAAAAAGATGATCAGAGTGTTATATCTGTACGCAGTACATTCTTTCGTAGCTTTGCATTGGTGCAATACTGTGGCTAATGATGGCTTGCAGAGGCTTGGTATGGCTAAGTGCAAGAGGCCTTGGATTTGTCCTGTGGCTTCAAAAAATAATCTTGCCCAGTCTTGGGGAATCAGTAAGTCCTGGGGCAGTACCTTCCCATTGCACTAAAAGGCAAGGATCAGGTTATAAAGAACCCCACATTAAACCAAGCTTGTGTTACATCTTGCTCTTGTGAGGGAGCGAGTAAATACACATTGCGTTTTATACATCATCATCATCAGTCTTCCAACATCTGTTGTTGGACATACTTTCCCCAGGATTCGCCATACCCCTCTATTGTGGATGTCACGGAGCCAGTGCTTTCTGAATTTGTCTTCCTCGTCCCTCCATATAGATGGATTATATTTCTTATTCTCTCTCATTACATAATCTCTGAAGCAAGATCTTACAGAATGAAATTGAATGTTCTAGTAAAAGCTATTGTAATCAGGGCAACACTCAGTTACCTTGCTAGTATTCATATGAACACACATACCAAACCACCTTTTTAGTTTACATCATGCTTTAGAGATCATTCAAATACATATTTATCACTGGCTGATAGTATTGACTGTTTGCATTAGATAAGCATACAAATATTTACTGCTTACTGTCTGCTCATAAGCACCATTTGATGATATGAGTCCATTTATGAATTTTTGATTGAACTAAATGAAAATTCATGCATAAAGAAATACAAACGATTGAATTTAGAATGACTATGCACATATTATTAACAGATAAAAGTACATTATCAAAACTTGATTAAAATTCAAATACAAATTTTTCAAGATTGTCAGTAAGGCATTTACATGAAGAAAACAAGTCTATTCTTGTTACTTTTCACCACAATGCTAAATAAAGGACAACTTTTACTTGAATATCAATAAAAAAAAAAAAATTTTCAAGTTAATATCATGAGACAACTTTTCTTGAATCTATTCTGATTGAATTTGATCGCATTGTAAACAGGATCAATAAGTAAATCAATGAGATCAATATTCCCAATAATAATAATATAATTCTTGAAATCTTCATTAAATCAATTCCATCAGAATATGGATAAAATCAGATATTAATGTTATGTGAACTTTCACCACTACACTTTGTGAGCCAGTGTACGAACAGTAGGCAGGAGACTTCTTCGAGATTTTAGGATAAATAATATTTTCTTATGGTTAAATTCCATTCTGGTTGCTTCCCATGTACTAGCAAGGTTATCTGGCAATGTCTGGCTTCCATTAGCATCTGAACTCTTTATTGACTTTTGTAGTTTGGTTACATTTTTTTTACATGTTCAACGTATGAGGCATAGAAGTTAATTAAACATGCAACTGACAAAAGAGGTACAGGTGACAAATAATGACTAGAGAGATGATGAGCTGAATTTGGTTTCTCATTAGATCTGCACAATCTATGTTATCTTTCATACGTAACCTCCTAAGATATAGTATCTGTTCTTCTTTCAATACATTTGTGAAGAGAGATTTATTTTGATTTTTTAGTTCACCTAACATAAGAAATGTCTCAAACTTTCCATTAAAAACATAAATGTTTGTATCTACAAAAAATGAATAAATAGATAAATAAACAATGTACAGTGTATTGTTTCAGTAATGTAAACCAGTGATTATCAAATGGGACTCCTAAAGGAAGCAGTAGGAATTTCTATCAGGGGAGGAACATAATGGAAAGTACAATGGTGAAAAAATTACTAGAATTCAAAATGTGGAGGAATTAAGGAAACCTGGAGGTGCAAGGGGGGGGAATGTGACCTGGATTTCTGAAAACCACTGATGTAAACAAAATCTGAAATCCCTAAAAATTCATAATCAATCAGCAAGCTTTTGAAAATTAGAGGCAAGCACACCAAAGCATAGACAGAAAATGCTATTTATATATTAAATCTCTACTTACTTGATGTGCCATGTCTATAGAATTCTGTGGCTTCAATTTACAGACTGAACTTTTCTGCTGATTCCCAAAATCATGACCTGGGGAAGATTCTCTTCTTGACAGGGATAGATTCCTGGCTTTTTCTTGATCCGTCATCATTGTGGTGATGTCAGAACAAGATGTTGCTGGGTATGAAGGACACATCAAATGTCTCTGTTCACGGACGTACCTGTCAGAAGAGTTTGTTCCATCTCGGTGAGGAGCATTTCTTTGGTCATTGCATCGAAGAATGCCTACCGACATCAAAGCTGTAATAACCACGGATACAGATACTGCCACTAATACTATGATCACAGCTAAATTCAGGTTTATCTTATCATCAGACTGAATTCGGACAATGTTCAACATTTCTGATGTCTTGTTGCTCACGCTCAGAGTCATGAATACAGAAGTCCTTGCAGAGAGAACTGGGTTGCCACTGTCTTTGACAATGAATTCCAAGTCATAGGAGCCTGCATCTTGTTGACTGACAACCCGGTTGAAAGATAATAGGCCTGTGTAATGGTTAATGGTAAATAATTGTTTGTCATTACCTCTTTTTATTTCATATTTGAGGAAAGCATTCTCTCGGCTGTCACTGTCAGATGCTTTTATTTGAGTGATGTTCTTGGTGTGATGGGGGTAGTAGACAACATCCAAAGTGAAAGGATTAACACTGGGAAATGTAAAATATGGAGCATTATCATTTTCATCTTTTATTTCAACAATCACATTCACAGTGTTGTTCAGTGATGGTATTCCATTGTCTTTGACGAAAACTTTAAATCTATAAATATATTGAAACTCATGATCCAGAGACATAATTGTTGAGACTAATCCATCATCTCTTATCTGGAAAGGTAAAAATTGCTTGATGCTGGTCAACAGAGAATATGTGAGTTTTCCTCCAGCTCCCAAGTCTGGATCAGTGGCATTGATGTAGCCAACTGGAATTTTTGATTTTTGATTTTCATGTATTTGGAATTTGAATATCTCTTTAGAAAACTGTGGCTGAACATCATTGACATCCATCACTTTGATTGTGATTTTGCTTTCACAATGAAGAGGGGGGAATCCTTTATCTGCACAGCTGATGGTGATGTCATAATGGTCATTACTTTCTCTGTCAACTGGGTTTTTTACAATAACTTTGTACTTCTTGGTGCCAAGATTCTGGAGTTGGAATTTGTCGTGATGCAGATCACAGCTAACTTCTCCATTTTGCCCAACATCATGGTCAGTGACTTTAACAAATGCAATAAAGCTGCCCACTTTAATATCCTCAGAAATGGTTGCAGTATTCTCAATGAATGCAGAGACAAAGTTCACATCAATGGTTGGAGCATTGTTCTGCTGGTTAATAACATTCACCAATACCATCACACGGGAACTCAGAGGTGGACTGCCCTCATCTGTGGCTTTCACGTATAATTTATATGCCATTTCTTGTTCCAGCCTTAATTTGTCACGGCGGAAAATTTCCCCACTTTCTTTATTCAGCTGGAAGAGGTTTCTAGCCGTTGTTGAAGTTTTAGAACTGAATTGGTATGAAATTTTTCCGTTTTTGCCAGAATCCAAATCACTTGCCGAGAGAATGGCTACTGGAGTAATTGTGTTATGTTCACTATAAACGGAGACATTGTAGACTTTCTGCGAGAAAATTGGCGGATTATCATTCACATCAATGACCGTGACATGAATATCCAAAACACTTTGTTTTTGTGGTGATCCTCCATCTTTGGCAATGACTTGAATCAGGTAGGAGTCCTCAACTTCTCTATCTAGTCTTTCCTTAAGTGTGATACTGAGATCGGATGTTCCATCCACACTTTTGGATACAGATAATGCAAATGGCTCATTAGAATTCTTTTCTAGTTGGTAAGTTATAAGTGAATTAAAAACACTCACATCTTTGTCTTTTGCATTGGGTATGGATATCTTGGTGCCCAAGGCATCATTCTCCTCAAACTGAATACTGACTTGCTTGTCAGGAAATTTGGGCTGGTGGTCATTAACATCTTCTATCACCACTTTTACTTCTAACACTTTCATAAAAGAATCTTGCCGCTGGACAGCAACATCGACCATCAGGAAGCATTCAGTGTTATAAATACAAAGGGACTCAGCATCTAGTGTCTGAGTGGTGTAAAGTTTGCCTCTTTCCTTCGAGACACGAAACAACTGAGAGCTGCCGGTCAGTTGGCTGAAGGTAATCAGTTGACGTTCATGGTGTGGGACACTGTCCATCAGATGAGAGTCAGCAGCAATGTCGCCCACAAGGGTACCTGGACTCTTGCCTTCCTCCACATAGTAGATGAGGTCTGCACACTGACATCTGTGCAGGACAGACGCCAGCAGAGACACAATCATAAACATAGTATTGATTGTTCTTTTTGAGAGGAAGAATTTAAAAGCCATCCAGTCCAAAGAAGTTGCATATGCACTGAAATTGAGTCTGAAATCCAAAAAAAGGCATAAACCCAACACTCTATGATGATAAAAATTAAAATGATAACAAAACAATATACAAAAAATATTTCTGAGAAATATTTCAAAGTTTATGTATACTTTCAAACATAGGTATATGAACTATGAATATCATCTTTTTATTTTCTGTAACTTGCTTTGCATAAAGTGATGAAGAACTATAATAGAGATATTGATAAATGATAATTTTGACAAAGGAAAATCATTTTCTAAATGTTAGAAATTAATTTACACAAAAAAGGAGATTTATTTTTGATTACTTATGTAGATGCATAGAGTTTAAATAATTTTACACTTTCACAAAATGTGCATGTGTTCAGATAGAAATGTGTGCAAAAATGTACAAGCTTATACATGTATAAATGTGCATAAAATATAAAACAATATCTCAACTTGGAAAGCAGGTGTTAAGACTGAGGGGAAATCATTTTCATGGAATACAGGAATCTTTCATTCATCAAATAAAGTAAAAAAAACATTTTTGCTGAATAAGCAAAACTATTTCTCTTCTTTTTATTCCCTTGAAATGGTTCAATAAAGTGTATTCCAAACTTTTTATGTAATTACTAATACCTTTTTTTTTTCCATTTTTTTTCCACGATGTATAGAA
Organism: Thysanoteuthis rhombus; assembly: GCA_963457665.1. NCBI lineage: Eukaryota > Metazoa > Mollusca > Cephalopoda > Oegopsida > Thysanoteuthidae > Thysanoteuthis > Thysanoteuthis major. Next base: position 35,172,536 of record OY735214.1, read on the forward strand.
ATGGGATTTTTTTTTTTTACAACAGATTCTTGCTTTCAACTTAATATTACATGGACTTCTTAAGAAAAGAGAAATTCTCAACTCAGCACAAACAATATCTATCAATTTACTTATATAACAGGTTCACATTCTACATGAAAATAATTATACGAGACTGAAAAATACTTTCGATAACTAAGTCATTCCAACTTGGTACAGCTTGGAGAAGAAACGTTGAATAAGTCAACTTACCTTTGTGGATAAATCAACAGGAGTCAGCGCTGAGACCAGACGTATGTCCTTGCATAGAATCTCCCACTACTACTGCTGGTGTGTGAAAGCAATGTTAAGTATGTGCAGTGTGTGAAAGGGAAGTCGGCAGTCCTATCAAGTATGCAGTATGTGTAATGGCTGCTCCAGTCAATGACAGGGTATTGTGATTCAGATGGAATGAAGACAGGCAACCCTACTCCCCTACCCTCACCTCACTGCTTACTTTTAAAGCAAACTTTTTTGCATTTCTAAATCTTCTCTTCTCCAAACGCACACACATACACATGCAAATGGGCACCTATGAATCTGTGTACACATATATATATATATATATATATATATATATATATATATATATGTATATATGTATATGCATATGGGCACTTGTGTGAGTATATATGTTTGTATGATATTAGTTAAATCAAATAATGTTAACCCTGTTTCTTTGCTCCCAGAAGGCAATGTGTAATTTTATCTGCTTATCCACTTTGGTCTCTTCTATTCTCTCAATCATGTCTGACTTGTTTTTAGTATTACTTAATTACCCAGTAAAATTCTGCCATTTATGATAGGTTAGATTTTGGAACCTTGCTTTATGTATGTGTACTCAAATGCAAAAGTCAATCCAATTCCCTGCCAGCACCATCTACTCCCTAGCCCTCACTTTTTCTTCTTACTCCAACCCCACCCCCTACTTTTGTTTTTCCCCTAATAAGGGTAACTGTCTCTTGAAACTTTTTTTTTATCGTTGAATTCAATTAAATTGAGTTGCTGTTTGGAAAGAGAAGTCGAGTGTTTTGTCCTTTTGACTTTGTGGTGGTTTATTTCCTTGAGTCCCAACTAAGCAATTGCAATTCAAGTCATGAAAAATCAATTCAGAGAACAACTTCTGGAATACATAAAATCTATGCCAGAGGTTACCTTCTGGAAATCAATATCTTGTGTGTTTACTCATGAATGGAGAAGTTCCAAGTACAAGTTCTGGAATACTTAAAATCTGGGTCAATGGTTTTTGTCAAATAATCAATACCTTGTAAATAAATCATTAGAAAAAAATTTACTTTTTTCCTACTCCAATGGATTTCAATTTTTTTTTTCCCGCTTTTTTAATTAGAATTATTTTCTCCACTGTGACTCATTGAAAGAAAGTTTGATTTTCTCACCTTCTTTCCTTTTTCCACCAGCAGAATTCCAAGTATTGAAACACATATCAATATATTTCTTTTGGAAATTTTAATAGTGGTTTTGGAGTTTACCAGATTTGGTTTTGTAGCTTTGTGTCTTTGCCTGATTTAATTTATTTGCATCACTACCACCGCCACCACAACCACCACCTGCCCTGCATGGATTATGCAATCCCTTTCCCCCTCTTTTACTTTGCAAAGAGAGACACATAGAGAGACAGTGAGGTAAAAAGAGAAGGGATAGAAAGATACATTACAATTGAAGTACAGTAAATCTGGTAAACTTTTTTCTACTGCTTGGCATTATTCCAGAAATAGTCTTTATTCACTGTTCTTAACAAGATGTGCATAAGATTTTTTTCTATGAGTAATCATTGGCCAGATTCAACAACAACTAAAAAAAAAAAAATAAGTGGAGATATCAATTCCTTGAGGGTTCACGTCTGCAACCAACAATCTAGTTTTTCAACACTGTTGTCTGCTTTCCTTTGTGTGCTCAGCACTTTTCTTCTCTTATCTTTGCTAATTTCCTTCTTGGGAAATAATCTGGTTATCTGCTTCTTCTAATATTCCCCCCTCCCCAGCAAGGTGTAATAATAGGATAAAATTTTACAACATTTTTTCTTCAGGTAGCACACATCTTGGTAGAAAATTCTCTTTTGAAATAAAAGCGAGCTGAAATTGCTACCAAGCACAATGTTATAATATCTAGTCAGCATTTATTTACCAAATGGTTAGTTCTGTATATACATATATATATATATATATATATATATATATATATATATATATATATATATGTATATATATATATATATATGTATATACATATCTACATACATATATATATATATATATATATATATATATATATATATATATATATATATGTATATAGTCTAGAATCTAGAATGCTTTACAGCTTAAAACACTGAACACATTAAAAAAAACTTTCTCCATTTTTTTTCTTTTGTGACACTTCAGTCATTTATTTACCAATATCTTTTAATGAAATTCATAAAATTTCTTTCAGTGTTTTTTTCATGTTTTATTCATACTTTGATAGTATGGTATTAGGTGTTGATTTTTCTCTTGTTGAGATCATCAGTTGTTTACCATGTAACCGTTTCAGGGATTTGAAAACAAAACAGTTATATTTACATGGCACTCAAGCAGTGATGATCAAACACTACTTCCCTTTCAGCTATGATTTTGATGTATATCTTATGTCATACTACATGCAGTTTGTTATTTTATATACATATATATATATATATAAATATATATATAGAATATGTATATATATATATATATAAAGAATAACATCTCTGGTGAATTCTTCCATATTCATATCTGTAGCTTATATTACCAAATCTCTCTGATACAGAATAAGAATACAGTTTTGATACCTATTTTCTATAGAGATTACTGACTGATATAATTGACCGACAAGTAATTATTTCAAAAAAAGAATGAAGTCCAATTACTACCATGTAGAAAAAAAACAGAAAAGCTATTGACATACATTGATTTCTCTTCTACTTTCATAATAAACTACTTTTGTTGGATGTCTTGCTATGAAGAAGTGGTCAGTAGCTAGTCTTGCTGACTTCTTTTCTGTCCTTTGCCTACACACTGACTCACAAAAGGCACTGACAAAAGCCTGTACTACGTTTGGTTTATGCCTGCTCCTGAGGTCTCAGTCGACATTAAATACTTAACTATATTTTGTTTGATCCACATTCAACATAGCCACTGACAAAACAAGGAGCAGAAATGACAAATATAAAGAGGAACGGAAAAAGAAATGTATACTTTTGAGTCCATTATATTACTAGTACAATCAGAAATTTTTCTTCCTGGCTACTTTTATTTGCAAAATCTGAGTTTACTCATGGAACCTAACCAAGTGACTGACCCTCAAACTGAGAAACATGCAATGTGCACATGAGAGAATCATGCTCAACATCACATGGCTAGACCACAAAGACAACACAGTATATTAGGGGAACAAACAGGAGTCTGAGACATCATGGAAACTATCAGGAAACTCAAATGGCAATGGGCTGGTCATGTTACAAGAATGGCAGACAATTGATGGACATCACAACTAACAATATGGATCCCCAGAGATCAAATGCGGAACCGAGGCTGGCAGAATATATGATGGCTAGATGAAGTGGACAGGTTCAGAAAGTATTGGCTTTGCAATGCCCACAATAGAGAGATCTTACAAATCCAACAATAGACTGATGATGATGATTATGAAAATCACTTTATGACATCTCCCCTCCTGCCATGATGTGGAGAGAGCTGGTATTTTAAAGAATAGTAAAGGATAATTAATGAAAGTAATTCAAAAAAACATATTCTTAGGCACTCAATCTTTGATTAACGAGCAAAAAAGTGTGCTTGATTATGTGCAATATTTCAATGATTATCACATCATTTTCAGATTGCCATCTTAATTATAGTAATGTTTCAGGAATGGTGAACATTTTTTTCAACATATTTGAAATATTCAAATCAAGCAAACTTTCTTCTTTGTTAATCAAATACTGATTATGTACAAATAATTAGTGTAACCCAACAGTTAATGGTATCAAGAATGGAATTAGTGAGCTGAACTCAAAGTCTGCCTGAGACAATTTGTGTTCACTTCATACTAAAATTCTTAGGAAAGGTATGAATATCTTATGTCATAGTTTGTCATTTTATATATATATATATATATATATAAAAGAAAAACATCTCTGGCAAATTCTTTCATACCTGTAGTTTGTGTTACCAAATCTTCTCGATACAGTATAAGAATACGGTTTTGAAACCCATTGCCAATAGAGATAACTGGCTCAAAGTCTTCCTTCAGCAATTGGTAAATATTAAGGCAGACTAGGCTCTCTAGCCATGGTTGGCAATCAATCTAGGAGATGGTCAACTTTGATTTTTAACTAGAGAGTAGGCCTCTTTACAGCCAGAAATATGTTGTGGAGCACAAGGAGCATGGTGCGAGCAAAGAGTTCCTTGGTCATCCACTGTCTCCAGCCATCCTGACTTTGTCATGTCATTGGATTTAGGGATGCTGGGATGAGAGAGTGAGGAGAGAGTGTACGACTCTTGTTCATTATAATCTGAATTAAGATCTATTAATGACTTCTGACAATGGTTCTGAAGCCACAAAGGACAAACATTTTTGGATTGGCTTTCATTTGTCCTACAGACTTTTGATTGAATCTTATTCTAACAGTTTTATTAAATGAATTTGATTCAACTTTCATGACCTTTAAATGCCCAAATAGGGAAAAGCATAAGTCCAAAATTGTATCAGTAGAGCTAAATAAAATATCATGAAAATGATCTTAGGTAATCTCTGAGGTTCATGCTTGAGATGTGGCTGAAAAATGTTTAGATTGAATCTCTTCTCTTGTTAGTGGGAAAGTTTGCCATGGGACATCAATTAAAATACAGAACAATGATGTGCATGTTGTAGTTTGGCAACGATCTTGAAAGCTTCTAAACTTACAGAGGAAGCCATTTATCATAATCACAGATAATGTTATCAAACAATTATTGTTATCGAATCAGATGGACCCAAACATTTCATTTGAGATTGTCAACCAGAAGTGTCATCATAGGTTTCTTCAATTTTCATGTTGGTCCAACTGGCTGGCTATGTATATGTATATACATATATATATATATATATGTTTGTATTACTCATACAGACTGCACCAATGGAGCTAGAGGGCTGAAATTTTCTGCATTCACTCATTATTATATCTGGAAAAAAATCGTTTTTTTTTGTTTTTCCATCACTCTTGCCTATGCCCTGAATAGGTTTTTTGTAGGGGGTTCAATTTGCAATATAAGTTAATGCCAAATTGATCTCTTAGTTCATGCCACGCTTGTTTTTTGAGACTTCCAGACTTTCTTTGTGATCACTACCCAACAAAAGGTGAGAGAAGTAACTTATCCATTCATCATCCCTTTTACCAGTTTTTTTTTAATTAAATGTCCCCAAACAGCATGCTGCCTAAATAAATTGGTCATGTGACAGTTTCTGTTGAGTGATTAACCAGACCTGTATTTGAAATAACTGAAAAATTTATTTCATATCAATTTTTTCGAATGTTAAGTTGTTTATAACAATGAATTTAATTACATTACAATGAATATGAATTTATAACAATGAATGTAAATTGATTCAATTTTTATAACCTTTGCATAATGTTACCAGCTGCTTATCGTTATCTAAAAGACTTTGTCCCAAAATGATCACAATAAGCGACTTCCTCTTTATTGGTCATAAGTACATTATCCTAAGCAAAGCATAGCATCAACTGGGTGAATAAAAATGGATATCGATAATCTTTCAAATTTTTAATCTCATCAACATTTCGGCCCAGCTCTGGCTGAACAAATATTCTGATTGATCGGGTCCTGTCTGGTAGCATTTCACTTGAAAGACAAAAACAACAAAGTAAATGAAATAAAAAAAAGAATATATCAGAAACTGTCAACCAAAACTGTCAACATAGGTTTATTCAGTTTCTAAGTTGGACTGGTTGGCTTGCTGGCTGGCTGGCTGGCTGGTTATGTATTTATTGCCCTTACAAACCACACCAATGGAGCTAGAGGGTTGAAAATGTTACTCTTCATTATATCCACAAAAAACTACATAGTCTGCTCAAAGGTCAGGGGTACAATTCCTGGTAAAAGTGAAGAGTATGGAATTCTCTTCATAGGACAAATTTTGCTGTGTACACAGCAGCTAATAGAGTACACTCCACAGAAGACATGTATTGGTTACATCTTCCCCAGGACAAAGCCTGAGCACGCCTCTACGTGAAATTTTTGTCCTCCAGGTTGGGGGTTATGCATGGAAGCTGATTCCTCACCATTCAAAGAACAGAAAGTCATTCATATGAGCAGGCGAATCTTCAATGGTAATGACCTGATAATGTAACAAAACATTAGTTTGTGATCTGCAAAATTTCAGACTTTTTCACCGATCATTGCCAAACAAATGGTGAGAGAAGTAAATTTTTCATTGATCTTGTCTTATTATAGTTGTTTGATTGATCACCACCAACATATCATGCTGCCTAAAGATGTTAGTGATGAGACAGTTTCTTTTGAGTGACTGACCAGACCTGTAGTAATATTTGCTTTGCTTTAGTGAATAAAATCCACATGGCATGGTTATATAGCTTTGAATAGAATTTCATAGGTTGTCACCGTTCAAAAAGATATTTGTCCAAGAAAATTTCAAGTGATTTTCCACTGAAAAAAGAAGTAACTGTGAACAGTCGTGAAAGACTTGAATGATAAAATAATGTATTTGTTTTGGTAAGTTTGATGATAGAGGGATAGCAAAATGAGAATAAAAGTGACAACATGAACGAGAGAGTTTGAATGTTTAAGACTAAAAAGAATGAACCTCTTCAATGTATAAGAGAGTATAAAAGTAAGAGAGATTAAGCTTTTAAAAGAGATTAGGTTTTTCTGTAGACATATTGTCTTTTTCATTAAACATTATCGGAGACTTGAGTTCAAATTAGTTACCGTACTTGCCAGCATATAAAACACGTCTAAAATTCTAGAAAGGTCTATGTCTGTATAGTGCAGTAACCAATTTACTGGTATTATGACTAGTGGGCTGTCTACCAAAGCTCAAAGTGGACAGCTATAGAGGTTGGATGAGTCGCAGAGTAGTCATGCTCTATATGCCTTTGTGAACCATGCATTTTATGAGCCAGCAAATACAATAGTTCTAAATTGGTTATGAAGATATAAGGTAGATCTTTCCAGAACAATTCCTTCATGTCAACTTTCTATGAAATCTCCATGGAGACTTGGATGAAACTTGGATATAATTTTTGATATTTTTGCTACCAAGTACTAATTTTTCTTCATTGTTACTTGAAGCCATCAATGAGTCTAGTTTGATTCTATTAAATAATAAAGCACTATCTGGAAAGAAAGAAATGTGCTCATTTAACCACCTTAAATGAGCAATAAAATAACAGAAGAGATAAAAATGTATCAAGTGCTCATTTATTGGATTGGCCAAAAAGTTTGCACTTTTTTTCACTAGATGGCATTAGAAGCATTTAGTTTTAATCAACTCCATTGAAAAAGATTGTTTTTGATAGCACTTTGACAGCTTACATATCAATCTACCTTTTTAAATGAAATTTGTCAAAATTGGCATATTTTTGTTTATTAATTTTAACATTGTAGATGGAGAAAAATAAGCAATATGCTTGGCATATCATGCTTTTTATTTTAAGAAAGGTAAAAATGCAACTAAACATTTGCGTAGTTTATGAAGAAGGTACTGTCAAAGATTGAACAAGTCAAAAGTGGTTTGCAAAGCTTCCTGTTGAATATTTCTCACTAAACAATTATCCTTGGTTGGGTAGACTAGTTAATGTTGATAGCAATCAAAACAAGACATTAATTGAGAATTATCAAACTTATATGATGGGAGATACAATGTACTGAAAATATCTAAATCAAATGTTGAAAATCATTTGCATCAGTTAGATTATGTTAGTCTCTTTGATGTATGGCTTCCATACAAGTAAATTTAAGGGAAAAAGCCTTTGACTGTATTCCTGTTTGTGATTCATTGGTTAAACATGAGCAAAATGTTCTGACTGTACCCAAAGTTGTTTTTCATCCCAAATCCTGGTAGTATTAGAAGACAATCCTGTACTATACGTTCTTTTTGGAGAATCAAATGATTGATTCAAAGTACTGCATCCAAATAGACTAACTGAAGGTAACAATCACTGAAAAACATCCAGAATTAGTGAAGAGAAAGAGAATAATGTTCCACCTGGAATCGCTTGTTTCTTTGGTGACCAGACAAAAATGCTGCCATTTGGCTTGGAAGTTCCTGCTCATCAGCTGTATTCACCAGATATTATACCTTCACATTACCATTATTCTGGTTTTTACAGAATTCTCTTTATAAAAGAAAATTCAATCCTCTAGAAGACTGCAACAGACAGGTTGATCAGTTATTTTCTGAGGAAGATGGAAAAATTTTTGGAAGATTCAATTTTTAAGTTGCTTGAAAGTTGGCAGAAAGAAAACCAGAACAGCAAATATTTTGTTCAGAAAAATTTTTGTCAAAAATAAATTAAAATTCACTTTTTATTTGTACTCAATGAATGGACAAACCTTTTGGCCATGCAATATTGAATTTCAAGAATGATTCAAGATGATATTTTTTCAAGAGTTGAAAAATTTACAGTGTGTGTCATGAAAATTCTTGAATAAGACAATTTATGAGTTGGTATTAATGAAAAGCCTTTTTTTCAAGGTTTATAATTCTTTGTTTTCAGTAGGTGACCATTTTGAATAGTATTTCTTACATCTTAATTTCAGTTGTTTTTTAAAATAACTCCTACCATCTTATGTCTTCGAATCTTACTAGAGACTTATCATTGTTTTCCAATTCATGCTGCTTACTAATGATCATGAAATGATTTGTAGGAATGATAAAAAGCAAATGAAATTAAGATGAAAAATATAGTAGTTAATAGCAGTCAAAAATTAATGATAAATTTAATCAGTCATTCAGCTTGCATACAGATCATCTTTAGCAAGTGGGTTTTGCTGGTTAAGATTTTTCAATTGCAGGGGCAGGTGGGAATAGATTCCACTCCTGTTTTTGATTTTAGTGATGTTGTTCCCTTTGACTGGTTGCCTGCTAAGGCTAGAGAGTCCAAACTGCTCTGTTATTTCCCCCATTGCTGGAAGAGAAGAAATGAGTTCATGCCTTTCCCAAGGGCCTTAGTGCAAACTGAAAACAAACAGCCTTGGCTGGAGTGCCAGTAAGCATTATGCCATTCAGAACTTAGTGATAAGGAGAAGTAACAAAAATGGGTCACAGGTTACAGTAGAAAGGGTAGTGTGATTTTATAGGGAATATTGTGTTCAGCTGTTCAGCTTTGTAAAGAACACTATTTGATGCAAGTCTACATACATGTAAGGCAGGAGAACTCTACTACCTTTTAATTAAAGAATGCTGCTCACATAGAGAAAATTTTGCTACTACATATCATAAATTTTGCATAACTACATCTTTCAAAAGATATTTATTGTCATATCAGACTACAGTGAGATTATCAAATATTTAGTAAAAACCATCGAGTGTTGATCTATGTCTGTCTAAGTCTTTCCTTCCTTCAATACAATCCTCCTCCTAAAGATAATCAACTCTGATGTAATTTTTAAGACAAAAGGATTAAGTATGCAGTCTAAGACTTTAGCACTGAAGAGTTCAACTTTAGCTATTTGCATAGAATGTTTACCAAGTTAAGCAATAGTCGCCTCTTATTTACAAAAAAGACAAGATGACAAACATTGCCTTCAAGAATAAAATAAATAAATTATTCTAAAAGACTTTTCTGAAAGATATTTTCTTATTTAAACTCTCAAAGTTGAGCACTTTCATAGAAGTAGAATCGTGCAGACTGAATCAGTTATAGAAAATAATTTCGTTCAACAAAGCATTTATAGAAGATTAACAAGGTTGTTAAAATTTCAATATAACATTTGGAGAGAAATGACATGATGAAATGATATTTAATATAGAGAGACTTATGCAGCCTAATTGATTTTATATCATAAATATATAGTAGAACTTCTCTGTTGAGTCGGAACATGGAACAGCACCTATAATTATCATAACTAGCTAGACTTGTAAATTCCATCAAGTATCTTTACAGTCTAAAAAGAAAAGAAATTAATTCACATATTTTAATGATAGCCAAAAAATCATAGCACCATTTTACAGTTTTATATAGTGGTTTATCCAATTGATAAGCATGGTTCACAAAAGATAATGTCCTGCATGGAAGGTATTTTTTTTCTTCTGCTTTGCTGTTCTTTTATGTTTGACTGTGATTTTTATTCTTAAATTTTGCAAAGCTTTAGCTCTTAAAAAAAGCACCATAAAGTTTTCAGTAGCAAAGTACATTCCATCTCTACCAAATGTCTGATCTTATACATTTTTATTGAATGTCATAGATAGTGTTCCTTCTAATAATTGTTCAGACTATTGAACTTATTGCCTTTGCTGAATTTGTTGCTACTTCAATATTTTTGGCTGAAGCATTCTGCAGCCTCCTTCAGGTATACAATCTATATGGAAAAAGGAGTATCTCCTTTTTTCCTTGGCTGTGCAAACGAGAAAATAGTACAAATTACAAAAGGTATTGAAGGGACCAGAATACAAAGAGATATGTCACTCTTCTTGCCCACAACTGCATATAGAGAATACCCCATTAATCTCCTCTGACCCTCATCCATCCAACCTCACTGATACTGCCTCACTTCCTCTCTACCAAAAACCAGCTCTGATTTACTCTTTTTTTAATTTAGTATATTGTCTTCTAGTAGGGACACTAACAATGTAGGTTAGTATGAACCAGTCATAGATCAGTGAGTAGTAATGTATCTGGTGACAAAAGGATAATTGTATTTTGAAAGAAACCTTGAACACATTGGAGGTATGTTAGTCGGTAGATATGAACAAGCAAATTGTGGCATAGATCTTTAATATCATCAAGGGATTCAAAATATACATTGAAATGCCTTAATTATGATGATTATTTTCCATTTAGAATTCAACTTCAATTATGATGATGCTGAATAGCTCAGAATATGCCTGCAATGTCATTTTTCCACAAAGGGTGAACCAAAATTTACAAATTTCTCTTTAAAGCGTAAATGCAAATTTCTCATGTTGTTACCCATGAATTCTCTTTTTTTCACATCATAGAGTATAATGTTTAAAGGGAAATATTTACTAATGTAAGTGCATTTTCACAGATTCATTATCATTAGAGGTTTGTTTATAAACTCTTAACAGCAATTGTATCTACCCAGGAAGCTGCTCAAGCTGCTGATGATGTTAACAATTTGGAGTGAACACTACAATTGAATGAAATGTACAGTATTGGTCCAATAGCTTCAGATCTGGAAATATGAGTACCTATGATAAACCTCAAGGGGAGCCCGATCCTGCTCTTAATCATAAAGAATGATCAACAGGAAGGGCCAATGACCCACAATCAATGGTCCAAGCACTTTCTGGAGACTCAGGGACACCAACAGCAATCATATCACATCATCTCAATGCAACAGAAAGGTTAAAAAGTTGGAAAAATGGGTCCAACATGTACTGAATGAAATGTTCCATGACAGTTACAGGCATTATACCTCTTGGTTGTATCTAAGTTCAGAGAATTTAGGTATGAATTTTTGCAGTATTGATTATTTGTGTTGTTTAAAAAATGCTTTTTTATCATAATTAGGCTATGGACTTATTGATGTATCGATACACTGCAGATTATTGTTGCAAAGAGGAAATTTATACAATGATAAAAAAAATGATTCTCATAAAACTAACAGGTCTTTCCTTCTTTAATTAATATATTTGAATAATTTATCCCTTCCCCACATCACATACTCTCACATTTTCTATTTTCATTATCAAATTAATCAAATCACTGTAATCAATTTATATTTCTACTTGTAGGAATTCCCAGCGTTGCCCAGGAATAAAATAATTTCTCAGAGATCCTGGGTGGGCTTATGCACACTCCCAAGTACAGTTTTTCATTATTTCTTCACTCATATTAATTCTAAGGTTTCCTTTTCCAGGGCAACATTGGTATTCCCTGTTAGCATACGTCTACATATGTATGTGTGTGTATGAATATGAATATAAGTATATGTGTATTAACGTAAAATAAATAGTTGATTTTTTTTTCTGTTTGTATGTATGTATATATATATATATATATGTATGTATGTATTACTATAGCCAAGCAAAAAGAGCACGTCGTAAGCTAAGTTTTGAATTCATTTCATTGTCTTGCTGCATCTGTTGGTATAGGGCTGTCTGAAAAGAAGGTCTTCCTTAATGTTTGACTGAAGCACTATCATTATTATTTGGTCCCTTGAAAGTCATCTAGGAATTTCAATGATATTTGCTAGAAGGGTGGGCCATGGGCTTAAAAAAGAAGTGTTTTGATAACTGTAAAAATCCGCTTCATTTTTATCAAAACCATTTTTTTATAACTTGATTCATTCATTTTTATTCTAGGAGAAAAATACCTTTCAGCTTGAAATTTAAACTCAATGGTTGGAAGAGAGAGGAGGCATAATAACAGAGAGTGAGAGAAACGGAGACAGAGCAAAACAGGCTATTTATGCAGAGAAAAGGGTGTAATTATTGAGAGAGTGGGATGTGGAGACTGGTGAATGTAGGTCTATAGATGAAATGTATTACCAAAGAAAGTCACTGTCCAAAGATTTGAGGTTGGTGAAGTAGTGAAGTCTAAGGTGACACAGAGATAAGCATACAACACATCTTGGTTTTTAGCTTTCTTTTTTTTCTTACCTTTTTCTTATGGCTTATATATATATATTTTTTAAAGATATTGTATGAAGCTAAATATTAGGTATATTATTCGTGTTATATAGAGATATTTAGAAAATATTTCCTTGAAAATTGAACTCCGCCATATTGGATCATGCAAATCCATCTGTTCATATACATATGTTTTCTTTCCATCTGATACTTGTATAAGAAGCGATGGAAAAAGACTTACTATGTGTATAGTTCCTATCACAGCAGATCAAAGGGGTATACTTTTATATGATTTAAGATCCACACTTTAGGATCATGATGTCCAACGACGGACTTTAAAGACTGCCGATGATGATGTTGATGATAATTTTGATGATGATGATATTTACACATATTTATTTCATAAGTCTCAATTGAAAACTAATTCTATCAAAAAAAAATTGTGAAACAGCCAGTGATCTTTAATTTTAGTGATATAGTGTCAAAACACAACTAAAACTCCTGTAGACGTGTGTTCTTACTTCATCTTTAAGTAGAATGGAGAGTGGATGAAGAGTCTAACAAAGAATGAGATGCCCTTCTTGAGCAACCTTGGCCACATGGAAAGGTAGGTCAGTAAGACCGAAAATATTTTTTTTTTATGGATGCTTGGTGGTCACTTTATATACATTTCTACGGGTAGGCTGAGGTGTACTGAAGTGGGATAGTATGCTCTGTAGGAAAAGACTAGACACCAAAAGGAGGGTTGAGATAGATTAGAAAGTTTGCCCATAAAACAAGTCAAAGGTAAGTGCAATTGCAGTTGTCATGGAAGGAGATGAGAAACACCTTTGTCCAGCAGTTTAAAATAACTGATGAAGATGATTATGATGATGATGATGATGATGATGATGATGATGATCACAAAATAAATATGTATGTATGATTATAGGTTCCATTATATTATATAGAAACTTACCAGAAATTATCTCCCTTCATTACAGGGTTAATGTATCACTTAGCCTAGGCAATGTAAATAGAACAAACGATTAGAGATAGGGCTGCTTCAGAAATTGAACCAGAGATCGATAGCTCAGTGGTAAGAGCAACACTACGTTGAAGCAGCTAACCTATCAGTCATAGGTTCAATTCTTGCAGCAGTCCAATTTTCTTTGATTGTTTATTCTATTTCTGATAAGAGTTTCTATATGATATAACGCAATTTTTAATCATTCACTCGGATCATACATTTCTCAATACATACATATGAATATAATAACTTAAAGCCTTAAACAAAGTTTTATCTTATGCACATTTTACTTGAGAATATGAAATAATTCCTATCATTGGAAAAACACATTGATAGCTTCTCTTTGATTTTTTTTATTTATTAGTGTGTTACAATATAGATGTATATCATATGCAATGTAATCAACAGTATAGCTTGACCACAGAGCCTCATAAAATCTTTTTAGTTTTACACATGGTTGAATGAAAGCAAAGCACATGATCAGGTCCCATCATTCATATATACATATGATTATATAGCTGTAACCATGAAAACCTATAAAAAGCAATCAGCTAGCAACAGCAGGTAGGTGTAAACAGAAGTAAGTGGGTCACAGAATCCAAAAGAGGAGATATTAAAATATTCCTGCCTTTCTGTGCAGTCTGCAATGGTTAGACAAGATGGGTTCCTTATTTAACTAGAGAAGAAACCTTATCCATTGTTCGACCTATCATTCTCTCTCTAACCAATATTTCGAATGAAGTGAGAACTCTCAACTACAATGAAAGAGATTTGTATTGTATTTCCACTGTAAGCATTTAGGAAAAAACTGAATTTGTTACATGAATTAAATGAAGAATTTTGAGGAAATTTGAAAACATAAAAGCAGTTGTCAATTGTAGATGAGATGGTTTAAGTTGAAGATAGTGTCAGGGAAATTTTCAATTTTCAAAGCACCACAATGATATTCGCATTTCTTTTATTCTGGCAGTCAACATATAACAAATGAAATTCAAACTCAATTTGCTAATTCATTGATAAGAGAAGTTTTTTTAAATCACATAGCAAACAAATCAATATAGGCAAATATTATCAATGAATGAAACTTATTATTTGTCCAATCTGAGAATTGGATATCAAACATATAATTCCATCACTACAATTAGAAACATGTTCATTTTTTTCTAATTGTGTTAGTCTGCTACTTTAGTTTATACATTTATCATTTTCATGTAATTATAATCAGATGTCACGGGAGAAGTTTATGTCTTCACCTTTGTCTGTACGTAAGACTCTCAGTAGAATTTTATAAGATTTCAGCAAAAACTGGTACTGGCCAATTTTATGGAAATTTGATATGAAAAAAATTATAATTGCATAAAATGTGGTTAAGCATTTATTCAAAATCTAAATATATAATGAAGAGTGTAACCTTTTCTGTTTGCTTCTTTGATTCCTTATCTGTAATCCCTATAATAACAATGTTTTTTTTCTGTATGTATGTACGTTAATGTAACCCAGCAAATATGACACATTATATGGAGAATCATTTTAGCCCTACACCTTTGCGGTGCTCCAACTTAGAGAATAAAATAAATTTGGGTTGTTTTCACCTGTTACATTATGTTTTGGTAGGGAAGTTCAATTTAATACCCAAATACAATGCAAGACTGGACTCTCACTTTTGGTCAACATGATATCTTTGAAATTTCTTGATGAATTTCAATGAAATTTTGTGGAAGGGTGGTCCATGGGTTGAAGAAGAAGTGTGCACACTTTCGTGCAGATCCAAGTATTTCCCACAGCCACCTCTCCCCCTCCATTGTAGCTACATGTACACAACACAATATCTCCACAAGTTCTTTATAAATTTCAGTGAAATTTAATGGATGGATAGACAATGGGCAAAAGATTTTAGAGTGGATCCAGAGATTTCTCATTGTCACCCCGTCTACATTAGAGTGATGTGTACACAGCACAAGATTTCCAAAGGTTCTCAATGAATTTCAGTGGAATTTTGTGGCAGTGTGGGCAATGGACTAAAGGAGAAATGTTTACATTTTATGATGGATACAGGAATTTTTCACAGTCACCTCCCCTGCATCGTAGTTATATGTACTCAAAACAATATCCCCAAAAGTTCCCAATGAATTTCAAAGAAATTTCATGGAATGGTGGGCAATGGGCTAAGGAAGCTTTTTTTAGATTTTGTGACAAGTATTTTTCAGTTTCCCCTCCTACATAGTAGCTACTTGTACAATATCTCCAAAGGTTCTCAATGAATTTCAGTGAGTTTGAGTTGAAGCATCATCAATACATTTAGGAGGCACATCTGGGAATATTTCACAGTTACCTCTACTGCATCATAGCTATGTGTATACAACACAGTATCTCAAAAAGTCCTCTATGAATTTCAAAGGAATCTTGTTGAAGGGTTGGCTATGGTCTAAGGAAGAGGTGTTTACATTTTGAGGTGGATCCAAGAGTTTTCCGCAGTCAACTCTCCTGCAGTGTAGTTATATGTACGCACCAGAAAATCTCCCTAAAAGTTCATAATGAATATAAATGAAATTTCGTGCGATGGTGGGCAATGCTCTAAGGAGGATGTTTTCTCAATTTGAGGTGGATCTATAAAGCTTTCACGGTCACCTTCCCTGTACTGTTGCTATATATTTATACAGCACAATATCTCTTACTGAATTTCAATGAAATTTTATGCAAGGCTGGCCAATGGGCTAAGGAAGAAGTGTTTAGGTTGAAATTAACTACTTCGAAGAATTCCTTTTCCTAGAACTCAAAATTTCTAGAATTTCATTTTTAGTGAGGGGTTCTATCTATATCCAGATATATACTAAATAGAACATATACTACTCAACTGAACCCAATTTTTCTGGCCATCTTACAAAGCTACATTTTCAAAGTATTGTGATTAATTCCCTTGGCTTCATTGAGAAATCATTATTACAAAACATGTATTGGGTGGGGATTCTATATATGAAGTAACTATGCTGCAGAACTTGATCTACTCTTGCCTTCCATCGTGCCAAACTATGGCTTCAAAGTATTTCGATTACTCATTTTACTTCAATTTATTTTGGGTGAGGGATTCTATTTTTGTTGTATATATATTTACACACACTCACACATATATGTGTGTGTGTGTGAATGTGTGTGTGTGTATTACACAAATCGAAGACACATTTAATATTTTGGTACAGGGATCCCTTGATATACTACAGCTTTTTAAAGGAAATGTAAGATAAAATTCATATTTTTCTGATAATAATATTATATATATATATATTATTATAATGATCCATCAGTTGAAAAAATGGACTCTTCCATTTAAATGAGTTCAGTCACTTCCAAATAAAAACTTGAAATTGATGTTAACATTCATTTATACTATCAACAGCTTTGAAGTAGTGAGCAATCAAGTTTTAATGTAATTAAGAGAATATGAAGAAACCACTTGAATTTCATGGAAACATGGGTTGATAACTTTACCAAATGTATTACAGCCTCCAGTATATATATATATATATATATATATATATATATATATATATATATATATATATATATATATATATATTTGTGTGTGTGTGTGTGTATGCGAATGCGACTTCATAAGAAATGATATTGAAAAACGAAAATTTCAAAAAATAACATTCAGTTTGCGTTCTACATCATGCTGTTATGGACAAGGTAGCTATTATTTAGGTTCTGTCATCTCTGTTTTTTGCTGTGGTTGTTACAATACTATGTCTGCTATAAATCTTTATTTGAAATAGTTCTGCTTCACTTTCTTTTCATTATTTTTCAATTTTCCATGTCTGGGGTCTAGATATAGAATCTGACTGTATTAAAGTATTATGACATTTAGGAAAATTTAATTTACATGTTCCACCTATTTGGCTTCATCAGAAATAATGTTGGGAAACAAAAATTTTGAAAAATAGCATTCAGCTCACTTTCTGCATCATGCAGGTATATATACATAGTTTCATTTCTTTAAGAAAAATCCTCTCATCGAAATTCAAATATATATTTGCGATTTTTTTCCCTAGTAATAACTAGTTATCTATACATATAATTCCTAACATGATTTAATTTAATAAAATTATTTAGACCAAAATTTAGGTTTGTAGTGTACTTCAAACAAAATCAAATTTGGTATATTTACACTGTGAAAATAGTAGTTTGACAATAGAAAAAGAGTGCTATTTCAAATTCAATGAAAACTATTAATGTGTAGGCTGTGCGGAGAAAGTGGCTGAAATTTTGGCAGAGTATTTACATATATTAATATATTATACATATTGCTATTGGCAATGTTATCTAAATTGTTGTGTCTCTTTAGTATCTGTTTTTAACTGATTTAAATGAGCAAAACTCATGATATAATGAATGTATAGATACTTGCTCCCACTGTTACATTCTGTAGCAGTTCAAAATCAAGTTGAATAATTTTATAGATTGGCTTGTAAGGAAAGTTCTGTCTGCTGTTCAAATTTATTTGAAGACACCAATACAGCAATGATTGAAGATAAACTAAATCATTCATATTCTCATCTAGTTGATATCAGATTTTTAAAAATTCCTTATATTTTGACCTGAAATAGCTGACAGATTTTTAATTTCTTCTCTTGAAGTAAGTCCTTGCCCATCAAAATGTTTTTTCAAACTCCTAAACAAATGATGGTCAGTTGATAGAAGGTTAAGAGAGTTTGGTTGGTCGATCATTTTTTCCGAGTCAGATGCCTCTATAAGATCTTTGGTCACTCAAGCAATGTGCATTATCATGATAATGACCCCTTTTCTGTTCAAAGCTGTTTTCAGATGGCAAAGATGATGGTAGTAAACTTTTTCAATACAAGATTTGTAAAAAAATTTTTTAATCATTGTAAAATTTTTTTTCCATATTCATTATTTTCAATAGGATTTCATGGTTCAATAAATTGGAATAGATAAGATAGAAAAGATATTAGGTTGTTATGTATGAATTTTTTCTTAATAGTAAGTTGAAGGATGATATTAAAAAAAAGGTAATCATTCAATCAAACCGTGACCCATTTGAAACAATAACTTTTTTTCAACCATCCTCCAATAATATGCCATCTCTATAAAATTCTTCAGGTTTAGTAGAAGCATGAATTATAGCTTTCCTATTATGAATCTTTCATTATAGATATAAAGATGAAAATGCTTGAAAAGATGATAATCTGAGGTAGAAATGTCAGGTGAATATGGATGATGTAGCATGACTTCATATCTCAATCCTTTGAGCTTAGACTCAATTTACTGGGAGTTGTGGTATCATTTAATTCAGTCCATGATGGACCCATTTTTCCAACTTTTTAACTATTCCTTATGTCTTGAAGTGATGTGATATTGTCCCTGTTGATGTCCTAAAGTCTCCAGTAAGGGCTTGAACCATTGTTCAAGGGTCTTGGCTACGGTTGTTGATATTTTTTTATCATTAAGAACAGTGCTGTTTAATTGTTTCCGTAAAATTACGGTCCAATTCAGCATTGTGATAAAAAAGCATCTAAAGTTAGAATGAAGGGAAAAAGCTAGTGAAAATTAATAATGATGTTGCAATACTTTATCCAAGGATAGATTTGAAAAAAAAAAGGTTAGAAATATTGTAGGAAGAAATAAGCAAAGTAGAATAATGCAATGAGATGCCACAGTTAACAGATAAGAAGATTCACAAAGATGGTCTTTGATTAAGTGTAAATAAACAATTCCTATTTTGCTAGTCAGCTATATAAAAATATATATGAATAGACATAAATAGATTTTTAAAAGTATTCACAAGAGTGGAGAAACAGTCCTTTCTGATTTGGTTTGGCTTCATTGAGAAGGAGGTTGATTTAGAGCTTCATTTCTTTCATTCGTATTATTTCAAATCACGACATTTATTGTCTGGAAGTATCCAAGAGAATAAACTTTGCATTTTTAGGTAGGTTAATCTGTTCATACCCTCTGATGATTCTGGGGATTTCCAGAAGAACCTTTCAATCTTCAAATTCTCAAGTCTAAAAAACTATTAACTCTTTGAAGCATCTTGGTTAAATTTTATCCCACTTTTGAAGTGTTGACATCTGCATGGTATATCATTTTTAATTCCTCCTTTTTCATTTCCATTTATCTAGGAGCACAAAAGTTTATATTCTACCTCACTTGAGTAAGCAGGCTGATCATGATGGAGTAGTTCAGAGTGGAAGAAAATGAAATGTGCCTCAAATAGTTGAAGAGAGTAAATTGTAGGGAATCATATTCAGCACCTTTAAATTATCATGATTTCCTTTTCATTGGATGGAACATTGTCAACCATTATCAATTTTTGGCTAGTATTTTCTGTTGTAATACAAATAGAATGCACTCAAAGAGCACATATGTTTGCTAACACTATAAGCTAACTGGAAACTGAATGAAAATTGTTGAAAAACTAGAAAATATATCACTATGGTGTAGGGGAAGGAAATTGCGAGTTTTGATACTTGATATTTTGAACTATTGTCTTGATATATATAAAAAGGTATCAATCAGAGACAGATTCAAAGATCCTACCAAAAATTTAATCAATTCTTCTTTAGCTTATGGTTCAGCCTCCCACAAAATGTCATTGAAATTCATTAATAACTTTTGGAGATGTTTTTTTTTACCAAGAGACTTAATATTTTTTATAATGATAAAATTATGACTCTATCAAAAAAAAGTCCAGGATCCACCACAAAATTTAATCTTTTCTTCCTTAGATCATGGCCCAACCTTCCATAAAAAGTTGTAGAAATTCATTGAGATGCTTTGGAGATATTATGTAGACAGATACAAACATGAGTGAATACATATACCTCTCCCAATTTCATTGGCTGATGTAAAGTAATGTATGTGAATAAACAATAATGAATATAATGTCAAGTGACTGAGCTTTAATGAGAGGGTAGTTTTAATGTCCATCATCACAATCAGCTTTTTGACATCCATCATTGGATATACACCTTCCCCAAGATTCACTAGACCTCTCTGCTGTGAGCATCATGGAGCCAGTATTTTCTGAACTTATCTATTTTGTCACACTACCTTATTTTTTTTACCTCATTTTGGCATGTCTGGGGATCCACATGATATTGTGATGTCCAACAGTTGTCTGCCATTCTTGCAAAATGACCAGCCCATTGCTATTAAAGTTTTCTTATGGATCCTATGATATCTTGGACTCCTGTTTTTTCACTAATACATTGTGCTGTCTTGTGATCTCTCCATGTTATTTTGAGCATGATTCTTTCTTGTGCACATTGCATGGTTCTCAGTTTAGGGATCAGTTTTTTGGTTAGGTTCCATGTTTTAGCTTCTTAGTTGACTATGAGGATGATGTTTTGGTTATATACCCTTCTTTTAACACAAGATCTACTGCCTGACATAAAAGTTCTTGGAGCTTGAGCAGAAGAACAGGACAAAATATGGGTAACCAGGCTTCTCTGAGACAAAAGTGGATATGAGGTCATTTCTCACTGAGAACTTATCCTTTATTTCTGATCTGAGCAGCTTACTCAGTACTGTAGACAGCCTAAGTCAATAAATTGAAAAGCAACTAAAGTTAAGATGATAGAAGATGATAGTCAAGAAATAATAATGGTAAAGCAACATCTTGTTTTGTTAATGAATTAAAATCCTAATAGATTTATGAGAAAAGTTTTGCTTTGAATAAATTTGCATTTTTTACTCAGAATTACTTTCAACTGTTTGTTATGATCAAATTAGGAAGTATTCAAAAGTTAAGACTTATTGGCAAAGCCCAAATAGATTGCTCTCTCCACTTGAATTATGAAAATAAGATGAACATTTCTGATAACAGGTTCCAGTTTTCAAGAATAAAGCTTTTTTGCCCAGGTTTTTTTTTTGAGTTAACGAAACTCTCAAATATAACATTAAAGGGAATTTTTGTCCTTTCAATGAATAACAACTTCAATGAGCTGCTCAGTTTATTTTTTCTAACCATTTTTTAAAGATGAAGGAAAATAAATTAAAAATCTTCAGCCTTGCATTTTTAATTGGAAAATCTCTTACCTTTCTTCTTTCCAAAGAACACACCTAATCACCAGAGCCAGATTTAGACACAAGCTAGATAAGGCACACCTTTGAGTCTCACAATCCACAGGGGTCTCAAAATATTCTAAACTGCATGTTCATCACAGGTTTCATTAGACATTCTGACAAAATTTTTTACACAGGGCCTCCAAGCTTTGTATAGCTTGGGCCAGTGCTTCGAAAAATAGACCAGGCTATGGTAGTGGTAGGTGCTACTTCTGGGGAAAAAAATTTTGAGTGGTATTTCTGGATAGTCCCTGAGTAGGTTATTTCAGAAAGTGATGGTGTATGAGAATTTGGTGGTGGGTGTAGGAGGGATTACATTATTAAGATGGCTGTCAAGCTATAAGGTACAGGTGAGGTGAGAATTAGCTCTCTATTAGAAATTATGTGTAACTTTTGTAAATATTGCTTTATTTTTCCAGTATCAGAAGAATATGTTACGGTTAACGTACCGTCAAACATACGGCAAAGGTTTATCAAGGCCATACAGAAAAGTTAACAGTTAGTGGTCAACAATGGTGTCTACATTAAATTTCAACAGATAAAACATAAAACATAAAACATCTACTTATATATGGTCCAAAGTATAACTGATCTGATTACAATCAATCTATAATTAATACAGTTATCACCTATTTCCAATAGGGAGTTACTTTTCACCCACCCAATATATCACCAGAAGGAGTTTTTTCAATCTTACAAGAGAACTACTTGATGATTGTGATGTTAAGCATTTTTCAAGTTGAATCTCTTCTTACACCTAGGGAAGAGGTGGGGACAATCAAGAAATCACACCCTGGTCCCCATTTGGGGAGAGGGGAGCAAAAAATGATTAGTATAGACCGGACAATAGTTGAGGAAGGTACCATTTCATGAAGGGTTGGGGGGGATTGCAAGTGGCATTTTTTTTATAGTCCTTTGGCATTGGCTATTTCAATTTCACGCGTCAAGTTGTATTTGATGCAATGCCCAAGTTGGTTGACTATTAGTACTGGTTTTGTCAGTCCTGTTATGTTGTGCAGTCTTAAATCAAATAGAACATGCTCTGCTTTGACAACTTTTCCTCTCATAACGCCATGGATTATGACTGAGGGTAATAAATGAACCAAACAGTTTATTTTGTGACTTTCTTAATGATCTTTAGCTTTCTGGAAATGGGAAAAGAAGACCATCAGTGACTGAAATTCTTGCATAGCTTGTAGATGTCCAATATTAGGTGGCCGAGTTAATTTGAGCATATTATTTACAAACGCTAAAATGTTGCTGCTAAATAACTCACCAGCTTCTCTTACAATTAAATTTGGATTGTTCAATAAAGAGTGTGAATTAATTCCATCTTTGCTGATGACTGTCTTATCCACTGATGAAAAGGAGAGTAATCTGGGGAATGTGTCTGTATCCTGTTTTTTAGCTTACTCCAGTATTGGGTATCTTGTATATAAGTTCTATACATTCCATGAATCAATTTTGATTTTGAGACAAAATTTTCCTTCCAATACAACCAACCACTGCTCCCAAATTACTTTTCACAATGTCTCATTCTTACTGCTTATTGAAGTTGATTGATTCTTGCAGTCTAACAAAATATTTATAACAAAATGTGTGATACCTAAATTCTTTTGCAGTCAAGTCAGGGTATCTTATTTTATAATACAGGTCTTCTGCTTGAGACTCCACCTCTCCTTTGATATTTTCTGCTGCATTTTTAGTTGGTATATATGATGTAATATATATGATCTAAGATGTTCCCTACCTTTGTATTTCACTCTATATTTCTTGACATTCCTTTGGATAGATGTTTCATAAAGCGACCTCATCAGAAGGCTGGCATTTTAGATGGCTTTTTGATGAGAAAGGTTGCTCTTTGTCTGTCAATTTTTGTTGCAAAAGAATAAAAATAAAGTTCTTGCAACATGGCTCCTCTCGATATTTAATTTCACTTTCACACTCTCAAATGGCATTTAAAATCTTTTGCTTGTTAACATCAGAAATTTGTTCTATCCTTAATATTATAGTGGATAATGCATTCGATAAAGTTAGTCGTAAGTACTTTTAATTCTCCATTTAGGTACCCCAAAGTGAAAATTTTTCCTCAATTGTCAGAGTCGTATCAAAAATGCATTAAAAACAAAAAATTATATTACAATACTAGCCATACAATAGCCAATCATGTTATCAATAGTCAAAGAAAAGCTAAGTGTGTCAAATATAAACTCTAACTGAGAAAGTGTCACTTCTCATTATTTTGTATTTACATATTACCTCTGCGGTCAAGAACATGACCCCACCTTTATTTTAGCCAGTGCTGCCAATTTAGCACTCATCACACTAAATTAAGCTAAGTTGGTATAGTATATTGGCCATTTTCAGCATAAATTTAGTATGTTTTTGTCTTTTTTGGTTATTTTTAGCCCCATTTGGTCGTAAAACCAATGCAAAAGTATATCTTCAGGTGGTAATATTAACACAGCACTGGAGGGGGGATATCAGAAGATGAGTTCATTTGATCATTTGAAACAAAAATTGTTTTTTCTCCTCCCTAGGGTAAAATTTTCAGGTACTCCGGTATCTGCCACATCCAACATCAAATTCTCATGCGCTATCAGATTTTGAAACAACCTCCTCAAGGACTATAAGAAAAAGGCCACTTGCAATCACATCCCCAACCCTGCCTCATGAAATTGTACCTACCTCGATCATTGTCTTCTCTAATCTATTCACCTTTTGCCCTCCTTTCCTCAATTGTCTCTATCCCTTCCCTTGGTGTGAGAAGAGAACAACCTGGGAAATGCTTCAACTCACAATGATCAAATAGTTAACTTGTGATTTTGGAAAAAATACTTTCATATCTGAAGTGATATAGGGGGTTGGTGAAAAAAACTTTCTATTGAAAATATACGATAGCTTCAGAATTTTAATATAGGCAACATTAGTGTCCACTAATTGTAAACTCTTCTGTATGGCCTTGATAGACCTTTTCAATAAGTCTGATGGTATGTTGACTGTAACATGCTCTTCCAGTTGTTGGTATTATATACTTCCTCTTCCGTCCATCCCCACAGGAAGAAGTTATGAAAGAATAGAGCAATATTTATGATTAAAGTTACAAATAATTTCTAAGGAGTTTATCTTTACCCAACGATGATAGCCTGACAGCCATCTTGATGACATCACTCCAACACCCACCATCAAATTCTCATATACCATCACTTTTTGTAAACAAAGACTATCAAAAAGTGTCAGTGGTACCTACTTTCATCATAGCCTGGTCCTAACTATTTCAGTATCTTTCACCCCCAGGTTTTTATCTGAAAATTTTGTTCACCCGCAACAAAATCTTCTTTTTTTTTGGTGTATCATTTAATGCAGAATTAATTTTGTATCAAGTACAAAGTATGTAAATCAACTCTTACATGTTTATTTTATTCAACTTTTTCAACATCTTAAAGATATGTGAAGAAAACAAGGAGTAACAAAACAAACGCAAACACAGAAAAATCATTAGAATTTTCCTTCTAAACCACAATCTTAAAATTAGTTTCTTTGAAACAATCTTATTTTATTGAGTATGTTTACCACAAAAAATTACTTTTTTGAGTATGAAAAAAATTTTGATATCTGAGTGAATTTAGTCATTCAACCTTCATGCTTCACTCACCCTTCATTCACTATTCTAGTTTTGTTCACCCCCATAATTATTCTGTTCACCCATGGCTGAATCTTTCATCAGCTTAAGAAGCAATGGCTTAGGGCCTCACCGAGTCTAAATCTGGCACTTCCAATCACCCAAATCTAGTTCAATACACTGTAGCACTTTGAGAACCAAAAAGTCAGTTGGGACAAGGAAATTTTATTTATTGCTTCCAGCCTCTTCTTCTACTGTCTAACTTATCATAGACTTTTACATCTAAGCCTGAAGTGATTATCTTCACTTTTCAAAGTCAAAAAAGAATTTGTAGAAAAAGACAGGATCTAAGCGGCAGTCGCTAATAAAAATAGGCATAGAAACATTATAAATATTTTCCGTCCAATCAAAACATGTCTGAAGACTATTTATCAGAATCCTATCTGTTTCCAACCATAAATAGAAATGAATGCCAGGAAATCAGTAGTAACACTACCAACAGTGACTATAGAAGCTTTTCTTATTGGTCCCTGAGGTCAATAGACTTCTTCCTATCATGCCACTCACACCATGCACAACACTACTCACTAAATATTCACCAATTACTCAGCCATAACTAGAAAGCTCTCAGAGAGCACGTACCTCCTTCAACAGCGTGGTCAGGGGAAGTAATTGTGCATGGATCCATCTTCAAATTCTATCACTTCTTTCATAGTCTATTGCCCACTCTTCTACTGAATTGCATTCAAAACATTTGGAGATATTGTGTGGATTCAAATGAACTTTTTGGGATATTATGTGGTTTGGACACATAACTACAATGTAGGGGATGTAATCTGCCTCCAAATTTTATCACTTCTTCTTGCCCACCCTTTCACATGATGTCATTGAAATTGAGAAACCCTGGGGGTATTGTGTGGACAGTCACGAACATATACATAAATGTATGAAAAATATTCAAATTTATCTCTCAATCAAATAAACATCCCTCGATACACCCCTAAATTCAACAATTTCTCCCTCACCCCAATTCTCACCATTCTACTTATTTTCACTGAAATTCATTCAGTACTCTTGGAAATATTATATGGATAGACAAAAAGACCAACAGAAAGGTGGACACAATTGAATAGATATACCCCTCCAATCTTGTTGACAGAGATAAACAAAGTAGCCGTACAATTATTGACTTCTTAACTTTCTATACATGGTATAACAACATCTCTATAAAAATTGACAATTTTAGCCTCTCTACAAAATTGGCAATTCTAACACCTCTAAAAGCCTGCCACAAGAAGGTTTACATGATATGATTTAATATACTTTAATGATACCTCTGTATAATAATATAATATACTGTTTATTCAATTTCTCTGGAACACAAGGGACCCTCAAAATAAAAGAAATCTGACATTATTTCCAGTGCCAGATTAAGCTGGGTGACAAGTAGGCTGAAGCCAGAAAAATCAAAATAACAGAAAAAATTACCATAAGAAAAGTTTGTGAATGTACAATGTAATAATAATAAGCATGTGGATGAAATTCAATATAATTACAATACATTTTTATAGAATTTCTTGTTTACTTACAGTAATAATCATTATGATGGAAGGGCCCCTGTTTTAATTACAGCTGGGGGCCCCATTCAAACTTAATCCAACTCTGATTATTAACAAAGAAATGATTACAGCTAGAAAATAGTGTTGTATCATGAAAGAAATGATGAAAACGGCAGCAGATCATAAAATACCAAGATATAAAAACAAAACTCATCTAATTTTGCAGTGCTAGATTTAGATGTAAGCTAAATAAGCAACAGCTTGGGGCCTCACAATCTTGAAAAAGGCATATATGTTTTATATATAAGTTTTGTTAGACCTTCTGGCATATCTTTTTCCAACAAGAGGCCTCCAAGCTTTATATTGCTTGGAAGTCTAAATCTGGCCATGCAATCGTGGGATTTGATGATCATAGTTTGATTATCATCAAATTCCTAGAAATCAAATAAGAAAAATAGAAATGATTAAATGAGGCTTAGAAAAATTTCTCTTTGGTTCTATACACATTCTTCGGAGAATTTTATGCACTTAAGATAATAAGGAAACTAAACACCCTAGGATCTAAAGGCTTCCAGTCAATATATACAATTTGGGCCTATAGAACAAAATGAGTCAACACCCACATAGTGAAAAGAACATCCCTTGTCTCTGCATCATCATCATGATCATTCCAACAATAATAATAATAGTGATGGAATAAATTAAATCCAACACATACAAACATATCTATAGCTACATATAAGACCAAAGCTGGCTCTAGGCACTGGCAACAATGGCAGTTGCTCAAGGCACCAAGAGATTGGGGCACATGTCATATGCCTGAGACAATCAGACTTTTCAAGGAAAAATGGGAAAATGAATAAAGTAAACAAAATAAGTGAATTCCCTGATGTAAAACCCGATTTCTCAGGAATATCTGACAGTTGAATACTTTCTGTTGTGGTGAAACTAAGAGAAATAATTGACAATAAAAATTCTCATTTTGTTCCTATATATTCATTTTTCACACTGTAAAACATAAATATATAATAATTCAATAAGATAATATCATACTTTAAAGGGTAGCAAAGTTCAGCTTGTACAAGACAACAGGATCCCTAGGGCCAACCATGTACAAAACTCAATATATACACATGGTTTTATACTTGAAAGTAGAACCAACTCACATCAAGGAATCATCAATTATAGTCCCTTCTATATGTCCATTCTAGATATGATGTATGAGGTGCTACTGGGAAAAAATTCAACCATGAAAAAAAATCAATCCAAACACCTGTTTCCCCCAAGTCCATCAAAGTATTACTTTGAAGAGGATGATGGAAACTATGCGTTAGATTACTGCTCACAAACAGTAGTGGTAAAAGCCCATACTATAATACATTCAGCTCATGCATGCTGTTTAAATTACCCAAACTGTCGGACAGCATCTTACAAAGACCTGACTGTTATATACAATATCATCTGAAAAGAGGTTGAGAAAACACAACTAAAAAGTAACTTGAAAATCATGAATAAAGAAACTGTTAAAGCTAGCCACACTTTATCATTATGGCAAACAAGTATCTTTTCTTGTGTGCCAGAATTTTCATATAAAACTGAACAAAGTAGAGATTACTGACCAACAAGAAAAAGTATGATGATGAACAAAAAACTTGAAAACTACCTTATTAACATTTGACTTTTAACCAATCTGTCAAGAAAATACAGGAATACCTTGAATATTGTGGCTTTGATTAGCATGAGTTTTGATATAGCATGAATAGGGTATTGCTGTAAAAATGAATATAATCAAGTATAAGTTGAAAAAAAAACACATTAGTTTATAAGACTTGAACGTTGTGATTTTGAATAGTACAGAAAATTTTTGAATGAATTACCCACACTAATCAAGGTGTACTTGTACTTTCCTTATATTAACCATTCATAGGGAACTTTAAAAATTCTTGTCTTGCTATATCAGGCAAAGAGATAGGAGATTTTCTTGGCCCCTGTTTATTTATGCAGTTGCAAGTTGGCAGACAAAATAAACAAACCCTTATATCATAACCTTAACAAAAGAATTTATATTTATAAATATTAACAGGGAATTAAAAGGAACAAAAGTTGGTCATAAGTTTGCATAACATGGTGAGTTTGTTAAATGTGTCCATGTCTTGTCTAGCAGTTCAGTAACTTGTAGGAAAGGGAGTGAATGTATTTTCACATCATCTCAGCAGTGTGTAACTATGGGTGTTTGAAGTTAATGCGCTTTCATGTACATATAGTGGAAGAATGGTAATAAACCAATCTTAAATGAGATTACTGTTGGTTGAAGTTCATGCAAGGATTCACATTCAAAAAGACAAATAGTTTTCTGCATATTCTTTTTGTGTTTAAGAAAAAAAGTAGGCCATACTAGAAGATTCTTGTGAGAGACAAAAATTGTACTGCATTTCTTCTATTGATTAAGAAGACAATTCGAAGTTTGAGTAGTCGACTTTTAAATCAATGTTATGGCTTCTAACAATTCCCGATTACTGGAGACTGTAGAGTATTGACAAGTTCTTCATTTCTGCAGCTGGTTAGTCTCGGTGCCAAGAGATGCTGAGTAAGTTCTGCCTTCGAGTTCTGGTCATAACTCATGGAGTTTGTTTTTTTGTGGAGCATAGGAGACTAGTATTGCATTCAATCTCTTACCTAGACATGATTTCCAACAAATTGGAGTTTTTTGCACAGGAAAATACATTGGTTTGAAGGTGATTTCAAACAAGTTCTTTGAAGTACCGTCCATTGATTGGTTAGACATCTCTTTTGATTGATAGCAGAGATGAAAGTGAATGTTTGAATTTTAAGGATATCAATAATTACGTCATGAATTTCCTCAATCTTATGAGAATTATGATCATAGATATTTTGATATTTGTTGGGTTAAGCTAACTTTTACAGAAGGCCATATCCTCAGAGTATCCAGAAAAAAACTGGCCATGACTTTCTGTACTGATATATAAAATTATATAAAAAATATACCAATGCGTATGTTATATAGATACTGAAAAAAAAAATAGTTTAGATTATCTGTTGGTAGATTCCAAAGTAATTCTATGACTTCCTTATAGCACAAGGAGGTACACAGCAACCTAGTAAGTAACAGCAAAAAGAATGGACTCAGCTAGCCAAGTTCAAACTCTAGCTAACACAATTTTAATCTCTTCACATTAATGCTTTTGGGAAAGGCATGAATCTATATCTCCCTTTTGCTATGCATAAAATAGCGCACAGTAAAGTGAGTGACGCCACGTCAGGTGCTTGTATCCTGAGAGTCTATTTCACATATCGCAAACAGGCCGAGTAAGTACTAATGTAGTATGAGGAGCCAAACCAGAGGCAGCTGAAGCCGTAGTCGGCGTAGGTACACTACTCACTTACTTATAGCACTCTTTCAAATCTTTCAATCACATAAAACACTTGTTAAAACCATACAAAAATAATTTTCGTCGATATCCTTCACTTTCTCTTTTCTTCTCTTTTTTAATTGCTTAATATCAGAAATTCTTTGTTCCTCCACCAGAAATCTCACAGAATGATAACTATTCAGAAAATCAAATAGTATCTCAAATAAGTTTTCTGCAGCTTTTTTTTTCTTCAAATTTTATCAGCAAATCCATATACAAAATAGTATGTGAATAATAATCCATATTCCAAATTGTGTTATCTAAATTGATTTAAAAATCAGCAGACTGAACAAAATTTGTGATCATATTTTGTATGCACAGTTACTTAGATAGACTTCTAATTTATTAGTATGATGTTTTAAAAAAAATCAGCTTCCTAGAGAGAGGGAGAG
Organism: Thysanoteuthis rhombus; assembly: GCA_963457665.1. Classification (NCBI taxonomy): domain Eukaryota; kingdom Metazoa; phylum Mollusca; class Cephalopoda; order Oegopsida; family Thysanoteuthidae; genus Thysanoteuthis; species Thysanoteuthis major. Next base: position 35,203,465 of record OY735214.1, read on the forward strand.
ATCAATACTAGAGTTGCCAACAACCAAAAAATGTCCTAAACATCATTAATTCTGATTAAACAAAAATAAAAACCACTAAAGCTGCTTCCGAATCAACCCATCGGAGTGAGTTTTTTTTTTTTTTTTCTTTTTCTTTCTTGGTCATGACCTTAGGCGTGAAGCATTCAATCAACCGGCGTAGTGGAAAAGAAAAGGAGGGAAAAAAAGAAGAAGAAGAAAAGACGATGGTAGTGAAGGAACGCATAATTTCATTACATTATATAATGACATTTGAGACGATTTTTTGGTTGCTAGCAATTCCAAAATCGACCTCTACGCCCCGAAAAACTACTACAGATACATGCCTCAAAATGAATGAGAAGTCTACGGAAATATTAATCCGTTTATCTGAAATTTAAGCCTTTGAAATTCGGATTTAACTCAGCCCTTAAAAGAACCTCGCTGAGAAGCCGCCTGGCTACTTCGCATGATTAACGCACGTGCACGTACGATGCTGGCTTCCAGAGGAAAGATAAAAGTTGCCAATCGATGACAACAAAAGAAATCAGACACGACCCTTTCCCCTTCTTTCTCGTCCTTCACGCTTTCTTTCCTTGCTTTGCCTTCAGAGTCAACAATCTTGAGACAAGGTTAAACATTGACGTCCTACCTTCCTAATCCCTATTAACCCTTAGTTGTAGCCAAAGGTTCTTGCCCATCACCTCCTTCCTCACTAATTCTGCCTCTCTGAACTGCTGTGAATAGTCAGGCGGCGTGCAGGCTTGCTCTCCCTCTCCCCTCCTACCTCTCTCGCTCTCTCTCTCTGTTTCTGCTCTTAACCTCTGTGGTACACAGAATCAAAGTGTGCGTTGTGGCACTTGTGAAGATAATTTGGTTCGTCAACTAGTCATCGATATTATAATGATCCGATATCTGTATAGATGTTGGTGTGTTTGTTACCGTAACATTGCAAAAACGGCGTATTGTAGTGCAATTTCTGTTGGCGCAATACATTAAAAATACACGACTTAGAGTTTAAAGCAATTTCCATTCTAGTCATTCCACTGGTTTCCTAGTAACTTTCAATCTTATTGCAATTTACCAAATGGATCTCCATCTGTCTACGTTCGCTTTAATCAAGGATAGTTTGAGTTATAGCCACCAAATTTGCCATGGTTACTATTGGGACCTCGGAGTATGTTTTCGGGTATTGGATATTCCAAAACTTTTCAAATTTTAAATGAAGGTTCTGATTTACAATGCATGTATAGTGCTAAACTGGACCCTTATTTTTGTCCATCAGGTTCAGTTTAAATTTAGCCGCTATCATGAAAACAAGATGTGTGTCATTTCTATGAGGGTGTCAATTGAGAACAGTAATATTATTACCACATCTTCCTCTAGTTAGTGGTTGTGACAGCAGAACAAACTATTCAGTGAAGGAAGGTAGATGATTTCAAATTGAATTATAACCAGAAATCTAGATTTTTTAATGTATTAGATTTCATGATTTCCATACTTCAAATAGAAAATGCAGAGCCAAAAAATACATTTCGTGAAAGTATGAGTTTCGGAATCTTTAGAAAATTCCTCCCAGATATTTAAATAAAATGTGATCCAAGTGTTCATGATGGTGATGAATCTCGAATAAAGTATGAATAATATACATAGTTCAAAATCACGATCTCTTACCTCCTAGAGGAACTAGCAAGAAAATCTCACTCTATGGGTGGGTTTCCATCAAATTAAGTATAAATAGACAAAAATATATCTGTCCATGGTAACTCCAGCTTTATTAACTAATAATTACAGAGTCGTTTTCATGATTCTTCTCAATCAGAAAATAAGAGGGATAAACAGGAAAGAATCCTCGACTTATCTGCACTCTTCTCCGTCAGCCATTATGGCATACCAGCAACGATACCTCAATGATGATTTAAAATATTAATCAAGCTTCATAATTATCAGTATTTGAAATACGTAATTATTGTATCGATTTCAGAAGTAAGAAGTGATTTGACATCGAATAGTCGTTAAGCAAATAATAGTAAAAGAAATTTAGTTTGTCTCTTGAACGGATTCTCAAATCTCGTACATTCCAAGGCTAGTTCTTGTAAAATCTGCGATATTGATAATCATGAATAATAATGCCCAACTAAAGGTTTACATAAGTACATACAACGACTAATGGCAAGAATATTTATCTATATATTTCCCTTCAAGTATAAGGCTAGCATGTGCACACGGACATACAAAATCAGGTGAATAAATCTGTAGATAACTGCTACTTTCGCTGAATCTAAATATGATTTCCAAATCAATAATTAAACTCTTTAAAAGAGGAAGTTAGACATCCAGTACACAAAAACATAGATACAAACAAAGCACAAATATACATAAAATGTGTTCCATTTCGAAGTTTAATACAATTTATGCAGGTATTTGTCGGACCATTTAACCATTGACTCAAAACTAAATTTGACAAGGACCTACTGGAGATTGAACTCACCATGAATGGTGAGCAATCCTAGAGTAGTGCTCAAGTTACGATCAGTCTTGTAAAAATCCCCACAGAGTAATAGTCCCAAATCTTGTGACGTCACTTCCTCTAGCTTTAGCCTATATAAACAACCGCCTTCATAACTCTTGGCTTTGATGCCTGCATGGTTTTTCAAAATGTGTAACTTTTTTTTTTTTTTACCGTGAGTAACACAACATTACTCTTGTCAGTTATATCTACCAGTAGATTCCTTTCTCACATTTTCTTCTGTACGGTTTTGAGGGACTTGCGTATGCCTCGCCCCTAAAGCTCTATGTATATCTTCCCCCTTTTTCCTGAATCGAAGTTTTGATGATATCGCCTTGGTCAATGAAATATCTGGCCTTATTAAAACAGCATGAATCTTGCTAATTCTGCCGCCAGATAGAATCACGCTACGTCACATATCTCTTTCATCTCTATCCTTCCTATAATAAGTACTTCCTAATACTGTTGGTTCGAGCCGATAAGTACTTATTATTTGATCTTGTTAGCGTTTGAATTATCATTTTTTTTTCAATTGCAGCTAGTTATATGTTTTCCTCTAAAAGTATGTACCCCTTTGTATTGTTATATGTTCGTTATTGATGCCCGCAAATACTTGTACTTGTCTTCATTCCGGTTTGAATGGACGTTCTTTGCTTGGTTTTAAATGCCGCGTGAATAGCTTAAACTTTCTTTCTAAGTATTATTTCTTTCAAAAACTTCAAGCCACATAATAAGGTGTACACAAATAACTTTTGTTGCACATTTTTCTACATTCTTCTTTTCTACCAATGACACAAGGATTCCGACGATAAGATAAAATTTTATACGATTTTGACTTGTTTTTATCGACGACGTAAGTCGGCAGTTTTGAGGACGGCGAAAATTTCATGTTATGATCAATTCAAGTAGGTTAACGGCATTTGTAAGGAATTCAGTGATTCGAAGACGAAGAGTGATTAAAAAGTGATTGACAGCGCGTCTAACAAACTAAGAAAGCTGTTACTCTAATGAGAGGATGGTAAGAGAGAGAAAGCGTTGGTAGGATAGAGAGCTACGATATAAAGGGTGTGCAAAAGATTTTTTTTTCACGTCACACTACGTCGTATTCATCATCATCATCATCATCAGTCTTTTAACATCCGTCGTTGGACATAGACCTTCCCCAAGATTCGCCACACTTCTCTATCATGGGCATCGCGGAGCCAGTATTTTCTGATTTTGTCTTGCTCATCTCTCCATCTGATATTCTGCCGGTCTCGTTTGCACGTGTGATCTCAGGGGATTCATGTCGTGAGTCGTGATGTCCATCGGTTGTCCGCCAATTTTGCTATATGGTCAGCCCACTGCCATTTGAGCTTTTTAATGGATTCTATGATGTCCCTGACTCGTGTCTTTTCCCTGATGTACTATGCTGTCATGTGGTCTCACCATGTGAGGCCCAGCTTAATTCTTTCATGTGCATGTTGCATGGTTCTCAATTTGCAAATCTCTCTCTTGGTTTGGTTCCATGTTTCAGCTCCATAAGTTACTATTGGGAGGATGCATTGGTTATGCGCTCTTCTTTTTAGGATTAATGGGATCTTCTTATTTTTGAAGGTTTAGCTTGCTCTGCCAAAGGCTTGTCATCCTAGTGTGATTATTCGCTTGATTTCTTCTTTTGAGGGTCTCATGGAGATTCGTTGTCCTAGGTAGATGTAATCTACTTTTTCCAGTTCTGTGTCCTCGATTTTAATCTTGGTGTTTTTATCTCCGATGTGGTTGTTGCACATGATTGAAGACCAACACATCCAAGTAGTAAATTCTTGCTGGGAGACGGACATGAAATATTTAGCAAAGAAAGGTGATAAAAATTCAAACTTTTTCAACTGCTAAAATGAAGTCCCCAGAATGGCAATGCTGCTGCAAAATTTGGATGAGTACAATTGAATTTTCTGTATTTATTTATCTATTTTCTCATTTATTTGTTAATCATGTACGCCGTATTATCCTATCTTTAAAAAACGATTATTCAGATAAAAGAAAGGTGCAAGAAAGAAAGCAGTCTCTACAGTGTTTATAACAAATGTATACGCTTAGTATATATATTTATAACTTTTTTTCATTTTCAAATGAATCATGTTGCATTTTGGACAATATTTTTCGTTTTATTTTTTATGCTGTTAAGTTGATTGAGGTGTAAAGTTGGTTTTGTTGGCCTTGTAAGATGAAATCTCCGATGTATTTGTAGAAATTGAATACTTTGGGTCACCATGCGAAGGAAATGCAAACAAAGGCAAATGTTTTTTCTATAAAAGCATACAAATTTAATTATAATCAAAGAGTATTTGAGAACATTTAAAAGGAGACATGCGTGCTGCAGAACACCATTATCGCAAAATAAAAGATTGTTAACATAATAATGGACATACATATCAGTGGATGCTGCGTACAAAGAGAAAATAAAACTGTGTACAATGAGAAATTAGCTTCGAAGTGAAGATATTTAAAAGGGGGTTTTACATCTGCCTATACCAGACGGGCCAGTGCGTCCTTGGACATTGGCGAGCTTCTATTTATACGGAAAGATCGGACCTAATGGTAGTCTGGAGCACTAAAATATTCTGATCTGAAAATGGCTTGCTATCTGTTTCTTTTATATTTTAAATCTTTCTGCAGGAGCTTATTTGAAGAGCTATATTGTTCCAACTTGTGAAAATGCTTGTCTACTTTTATATTAAATTTGCTGTAAATTTCGTATTTCTAAACTTGATAGAAAATTTATAAAATGTTATTTATTTCGACACAATTAAAAGTTGCTAAAAAATGTATATCCATGTTATAATGCGATGATAATTCATTTTTGTTTCAAACGTTACGGGGGGGGGGTAACTCGAAAAATCAATTGGAACAATAGAAACAAATGTAAACAAATATTGATAAATGCGGTCAAAAATTGTACATATAAAGTTGCGGTTTTAAACAATCTGTTCTCTTTCTTGATTATTTTTTGCTAGGTGTCAATTTCTTGTAAGTGAGTTGTTCTTGTAAGGGATAGATCTGCAAAATGAGAACCCTGCAACGTGCACATGAAAGAATTATGCTAAACCTCACATGGAGAGACCACAAGACAGCATAATACATCCGGAAGAAGACAGGAGTCAGGGACATCATAGAATCCATTAAAAATCTCAAATAGCAATGGGCTGGCCATGTTGCAAGAATGGCTGACAACTGATGGACATCACGACTCAGGATATGGATCCTCCGAGATCACATGCACAAACGAGGCCAGCAGAATATTAGATGGAGAGACGAGCAAGACAAATTCAGAAAGTACTGGCTTTCTCCCATCGCTACTGCCCACTAGCTGCCACTTAAGCGATACGGTAAACAAAATGTTCTTAGAAACACAGCACGTCTACTTCTTATTTTCATAGCTGCTCTCATTCCCACTACCCATCAACGTACAGATTCAACTATCCACGGACTGCAAGAAGTGAGCGCTGTGATTTCAGCACAACTGCCAAAACATTTCATTGCCGTGGACAAGAAAATTAGTTTCCCATTTAAATCCATGATTATATTATTGAGTAAACCTAATGATATCAAATTAATATTCATGATGAATTATTTGGCAGGTGTGTGACGGACTGCACTTGCAGAATATACGCCCTTGGTCAACTGGGAAATATTCAGCCACGTGGACCCAAATATTTCCTGAGCATTCTCAGCATCTTAAGCTTTCAAACTATATAGGTCATTTCATCATGCCTATAACTGGCGACTTTAAACTAGGACCACGAAACCCACAAAGGGCTCTACAAATCAATCACACTAGCTAGCAAGATAATCACTCGTTCTCTTGTGTTCAGTTTAATTACCTAAGAAAATATTTTAGAGTATTTTGTCTTAATCAAAAGAAAGATATGGAAATATTCACCTGGAAGATGACTTATTTCTAGCACAAATCAAAATGAATATTGCTTCTATTTTGCATTCAAATTTTACCCATTATTCCATAATAGCATACCAGTTAATTCATCAATAATTTGGGTACGTAGTAGATACATTTATATTTTTATTGTGAGTAAAAGGAATATCTATCTTGTCAGGGTCATAGGTTTAAAGACAGTTGACGTGCCACAAAGGAAATTAAATTCCTTTGAGTTAAAAACAAGCCAACCCCCTTGTGTTTTTATAAGAAGTAAAGAAATTCTACTTTTTGTAGTTGACACAAAACAGCTCATGCCCCCAGGTACTATAAAAAGCGGTGATCATGTGACTCTTATTTTCTCTCTCTTCCGTGAAACAGTGTGACGGGATTTCCAAGTTTTCATAATTATGAGGTTAAACCTTTCGATGTATGCAGATGAAAGACTCTCTCTTCCTTTCAAGCTGGTGAGTCAGTCTCCTGGAGACTGTATTGGAAAATAGAAAATGAACTGTAGTGCTTCACTTCAAAATTCTTCCAAATTAATACATTTGCGTTCTTTCACCCTTCTACAAATAAAATAAAAGGGCACTTTCATTTGTCGCTGAACAAAATTGAACATTTTTCTACATTTGGTCAATTTCTCCTGAATTTTCTCTTAGTTACAGATCATTTTTGTTGTCCTTGAAACATTCTGTCTAATGGAACATTTAACTGCTTGTTTGTCATTCAACAATTTTTGACAGTAGACTTTTCCAAAATCTCCAGCGTGCTTAAGTCCTATTACGTTAGATACCCATGTAAATTATAGTGACGTTTTTCACATTCCTATTTGATTATTTGTTAGTTCAAAGTTTATGAAATTATTGGTTCTAAATTGTTGGCTTTTCTGTTTATTTCTTTTCTCGTATTGTCCTTTGGACAAGGGTAGACAATTCGCTGTTATGCCTGAGATCAGGCTTTGTCATTAATCAACTCGGTGATCTTTTTTTAACATGTTATTAGTATATTTGTCTAAATGATGACTCCAAACAAATCCATCTATATGTTATTTGATAGACTGATTCCTATCAGAATCTTATACGGTAATTGTCATAAGTTCTAATTCCTCATATCGACAAACTCCTCGGTGTGAGTTTTCTCAGGTTTACAGGATCATTTGAAGATTTTTAAAACTGTATTACCCTATAAGAATAAATGTTTATTGGTAGGCTCTTTGTTACTTTTGAAATAGTGTGATTAAATTTTCTAAAAAGCGGAATATCGTTTGGAGAGTCAGATGCCAAGTGAGTAACAAACTGTCTCTAAATATTCAAATTGAGAATATTTTACTTTTAAGAAATAAGAAGGGCAATCATCGTGAAATGCAGAGTATGTGAGAGTTTCTACAGGATTAGCAAATTTTGGGAAAAAGAACAAAAACATTGGGAAGAGTAGAATTTTAATCATAAATAAATGAAAAGCAAAACTCGGGGATGAAATAAACTCAAATTTGTTGCATTATCTTAATTATAATATCGGAATTTCATATGACTCAACCTTCCGAATAAATTCAGAAACTTTTGGGAAATTCTCATTCGGTTTGAGAAAGGGTAAGATTTCGACAGAATAAGTAGATTTACTATTCATTTATTTAGCGTTATTGATTGCCTAAAAGAATGAATATTTCTATTATTTCGTTTTAGTTCAAGTTTTATGATGGTTTTCAATGTGAAAATGTTTTGCACAACTTTGCTTATCCCCTAAGCAAAACCAAGTGAAAATCGGTGAGACTAATAGCCGAATGGGAAGGATTTGCCGAACGGAGCCAAACAGGACCGGATGCAAATATATAATATACCCGTAGTGACTCATTTCCATTCGGCTAAAATTATCATAAAACTAAATACGAAACCATTAAACTAAATATAGTCACTTAAATCGATTAGATTATTAGTAACTGATTCCAATTGAATATCTGACAATTTAACTACTATTTAATTTGTAATCTTACTATTCAGTATGAAGTCTAAAATCAGTAGTAATATCTATCACGAAAAAGGTAATTCTTTAAGGCTGGCTGTTGCTGATGGTAGTCGTCTGTTCAGGAAAATGAAGAAAGAGTTGACTCTAAAAGTGAGAGAGGGAGAAGGAAGATTAGATCCTTTCTTTCCCTAAAAAGCTGTAAGCACTGAAGTAGGAAGTTAGATAACAGGTTAGTGATGTCAAAGAGGAATAGTATACGCAAGTTGTAATGCATTGGGAAGGATGCAGATAAAATGTGTGCACAATGAATCAAGATAAAGAACAAAGATTTAAAGCAAAGATGTATTTATTGTGATGTGTATAAAAAGTAATGATTCGATTTTTATTCTCATTAGAAAAGGAAATATGCCTTCAAAGTCGTTTTACTACTTGTTGGAATAATGTTACTAATGGTTCAGTGTAGATATAAGTGCATAATATTCATATGAAGTTGGGAATGGTCATATGCATATGCAGGAAGCAAAGAAACTAAAGTGTTGATTTTCTATTTTAGTGTGTGCATGAATGCGTACGTACGTGAGTACATTTATATAGCAAAAACACATACCCCACAAACACTATCACTGAACAGATACACAACAAAAATATTACATTAGTATCGCAAAGGACCAATGGAAACATGTAATGTAAACAATAAACACCCACTACTACTACTTATACTACGACTAATAATAATGATAATGATTATTATAGTAATAATGATAGAAAAATATACCTACTACAACCACTGAAATTCACACCATAAATCTAATTCATGCAGTACTCTAGGTGCGAATATCATCTACTGATAAATACATTGTACACAATAAAAGAGTCAATGTAGACTACACAAATAATAACCCCTAAGGTTTCTTCCAACTTGGATAATTTCAAACTACCAAAACATAACCAGTGAACACATCTTATAATATATATATATATATATATATATATATATATATATATATATATATATATATATATATAACCGCAATCCAACGGCTTGCCACCAACTCAAGTAACTTCTATTCATTTGATTCAAACTCAGTTTTGATACCCAGAATTACATTACATAATAATGATAATAATAATAATAATCATCATCATCATCATCTCCAAAAATGGAAATTAGCAGTTTAAACTACTCCGACCATTATACGGGCATAGCAACTTTAAAAATGATTGGTTACAATTATGATAAAAATTATTTTAAACTAAACGCTAACATACCGAACATATTAAAAACAGTGATATAATTAGGAAAGACAATCATACAAAATACTCACTTACCATATAACTTACACTACAGTAAAAAAAAAAAAATCACCTTATGACACGCCTAACAGAATACTCCATTACAAAAACACGAAACATAGAGAAAACATTATACTGATTCCATTTCGCCTAAGAACAATGTTTTTCAATGAACCAAAACCAGGGACAGATCATTCTAACTCCCTGAGGATGTGCATTAGATGTGCATTGAAATACTGTATCGTTTTTTCTCTATTTTTGTGTTTTATGATATATATATATATATATATATATAATGTAAAGTGTCATACCTTCATTTACTCGATGTTAAAAACTGTGATCAAATCAAAAGAAATAAGGGAATCTCTGAAATAAAAACAGAGTAACTATTAAATGCTTTGACCATGATAAATATTGATATAGTATTAGATAAATGACAGGTCATTGAAAAATAATGTTGAAAAACAAAAAGATAGTAAATAAATAGTACACACCGAATAAACAAGACTATTTTTCACAACCTTGGACAATAAACAAAAAAAAATTAAATTAAATTAAAAATAATAATAATAATAATAATAATAATAATAATAATAATAATAATAATAATGATAAGGAAAATATTAGAAACCAAATTAAATAGCAGAAATCTAATAAAAGGAATGAACACCTGGGCTGTGTCAGTAGTTAGGTATACAGGACCATTCCTAGGATGGACAAAGGAAGAGCTCCAATCAATGGATAGGCGAACAAGGAAACTTATGACGATGCATAAAGCATTACACCCTAGGGATGATACAGATAGACTATACGTTAAGAGAAAAGAAGGTGGTAGGGGGCTCATCAGCATAGAAGATTGTGTCCAGAGAGCTAAAGTAGTCCTAGATAGATATGTGCAAACAAATAGTGAAGAAATCATAAAGAGCGCGAGGGATAGTGCAACAAACAATAAAGTAGAAAACAATGGAACAGTACAGCAAACTAGAAAAGAAAAGTGGGAAGGGAAAAAATTGTACGGCGAGTTTAAAAGACAGATAAAAGATATAGCAGACGAGAAATCATGGACGTGGTTACGAAAGGGAAACCTTAAGAGAGAAACAGAATCGCTCATCATGGCAGCCCAAAACAAAAGCATAAGGACAAACTACATAAAAGCAAAAATCGACAGAACACAGACAAACAGCAAATGCCGCATGTGCGGTGAAAGAGATGAGACAGTAAACCACATAACTAGTGAATGTGGTCAACTCGCCCAGAAGGACTATAAGCATAGACACGATAGAGTAGCAACGATGATACACTGGGAACTAAGTAAACAAATGGGATTCAACCATGGGGAAAAGTGGTATCAGCACAAGCCAGAGGCAGTTTTGGAGAATGACAACCACAAACTACTGTGGGACTCTGACATCCAAACTGACCACCTCATCCAGGCAAGAAGGCCGGACTTAGTAATAGTAGACAAAAAAAAAAGAAGGCCTGCCAAATAGTAGACGTTGCTGTGCCTGCAGACCATAGAGTAAAAAAGAAGGAGGGTGAAAAAAGGGAAAAATATCAGGACCTAGCAAGGGAGTTAAAGAAAATGTGGAACATGAAAACCAGGATAGTACTGGTCATAGTGGGAGCACTAGGAACTGTCCCCAAAACGCTGAGGGAGAGACTGGAGGAGATCGGGATTAGGGGGAGGATAGAGACCGTACAGACCACAGCACTACTAGGAACTGCACGGATACTGAGGAAGGTGCTAGAGATATAAGTACTGCAACGAATAGTAGCTCTGTCATGATATGCGAAAGAGGGAGGAGACGTTAGCTGAGGACCTGAGGAGACTTATTGTCACTCAGCCTTCAGCGATAACCACTGGGCACCCGGTGTGAAACTGTAAATCGTAGAATTACTGCGACCTATGAGTACTAGGAGAGGAGGGCTGGAGACTTGAGGAGACTTGCTGTCACTCAAACTCCAGCGGTTACCACCAGGCAACTGGTGTGAGATTCAATAATAATAATGATAATAATAACAACAACAACAACAAACCAAAAAAAAAGAGAAAAAAAAAAGAATTAAAAAAAACTGGCACAATTTTGTAAATCGCCCTCCCCGCTTCAAAAACATATTTTGGGGGCTGATTTTCCTGAGTAATTTTCTTCAAATAAATACTTATGAATATTTGAATTGAACTATACTGTTTTTCTTGGGGTCTTGGAAAATATCGTTTCAGAGTATTAGCAAACAGCTCTGGTTTGTCATTCAATGTCTCTTGGCAGCATGATGTGTTAAGAGTTAAATAATTGGATAAGGGTGATCAATGAATAAGCCTCCTCTTGTTGGACGCTGATTACTAAAACATTCTGAATAAAAAAAATCAAAAAAAAATAAAAAAACAAGCGTAAATGCTGCTGGACAGAAAATAAGGGATCAATTCAACATAAACCTACACTGCCAATCGGCTCCACCTGCATACACACCATTAAAAATGTTTTTCTGGACATAATCTGGAGGAAATGTTTATATTCTAAGCTCTCAAGCTTCATTGGTGTGGCCTCTACACGTGATACATTCGCAAATCCGACTGAAAACTGAAGAATCACAGATTTGGTGACAGTTTTGGTCTACGGTTTCAAATTAAGATGAAAAAATACGCGTCAAAAATTAATGATTGACAATGCTTCATTTGATAAAAATAAATCAAGATCAATAGAAATCATCACGTGACCAATGTCTCTTGGCAGCATGCCGTGTTAAGTGAACAATTGAAAAATTGGAAAAATAGGCGATCTATCAACGGATAAGTTACTTATTCAAACGCTTTTTGTTGGGCAGTGATCTCCAAAAAGTCCGATTTTTCAACAAAAAAAATAAGTGCAATTTCTGCCGGACATAAACGAAAGGACCAATTTAGCATAAATTTACAATGCTAATTGAACCCCACCCGTACCCATCCTTAAAATCTATTTAGGGGGTGGGGGATCTTGAATAAAGAAAAACACGTTTTTTCTATACATATACTGCAAATGTTTGAATTTTCTGCCCTCTAGCTCCAATGATGCGGCCTGATGTGCAATACACATATAGCCAGCCGGACCAGCTTAAAAATTGAATAAATCTATGTTGACAGTTTTGGTTGACAGTTTTGTAAAATGCTGACCCCAAAATTGTTAATCAACCCCAACCCCCCAAAAAACATATTTGGGAGGTTGATTTTCAAAAACTAATTTGCTGAAAAGCTTTCCCATTGTCACATTCATTGATGCAGATGAATTTATAGTGTTATGCTTGGTGTTTTTTTTTTTTTGAAACTCACATTATTTTTTCTTATGATCTCGGAAAAAAACATTTTCCTTTTTCTCTCAGTCCTTTTCTAAACTAATCACTAATCTTTTACAATCCCATCCTCTTAAAAAAAAAAGGAAACATAGTACCTACTCGGAAATGAGCTGTTTTTCAGCTACTGTCAAGCAGCGGTTGAGAAAAAACAGACACAAAAAATTTAGCATTAATTAAAGCAACCCCCCCCCTCCCATAGTTTAATGGATTATCTTCGAAAACTAACTTACTGAGAACCTGCTTCAGGGTCCTAGCAATACACACAGAAAATTTCCTGGGTTTATGTAGTGTGTTCTTTGCGATAGACAAGAACAGACGGACGGGCGGATATTTCGTGTATCATTAAAAGATAGATACTTGGTTTTAATGTTTGATCATTTGCAATCAACCCCGTTCTCTTTTGTGTACTTGTGGTCAATTTTGACAATGGTTGAAGGTAATGTAGAAATAAAATGAAGTAATGCATTTTTAGCAAATGATATTTATTCATATTGAAGTTATATGACAATTCAAGTGAGTGGGAATTGTTAGTTTTGGGGGGGGGGTTGTCTGGAGTGGTGATAAGATTCGGATAAGAGGATAAAGCCTTGCTCTCCTTATCTGAATCTTGGCCATTTCTTCTTTTTTTTTTTTTTTATAGAAAATCATGTTTAGATGACGATGGCCAAACCAAATTGAAATCTGTAAGTTTTCTGTACTTGTGCTGTGATGTTTGTAACAAACTGTTCAAGTTTTAGTATCGAACAGGAATGATTGATACTAAATTTTGTTTGATCTAGTCATAGTGGTGATTCGTTGTACGTTATAGTTGTAAAGTCAAAGACAAAATATGATTGAGTTTTGGTATGAGCAGATTATTCGCTACCCCATTAAATACATGTTCACAGATGAAGCTAACAGCCGTGGTTTCAATGCTTTCAGCAAACGCAGTTGAATATAGTCTCACAGTTTAAAGTAGTTTTGAGTTCCTACTGTAGTATCGTTAGTTATTTGGACTGTAAAGCCCTATAGACTATGTATTGAGGATTCATAAATATATGTATGTATGTATGTATGTATGTATGTATGTATTGGGGATTCATATATATATATATATATATATATATATATATATATGGCTGTGTTCGCTTCCTCTTATCTGGGTATCTTTCTGGTACTAAATGTGCTGATGTTTTTCCATTTCATTAATCTGGAATAACAACAAAAACTTGAGAGGCGGTGGCACGTGATCGTTGCTACTGAAGAGCCATGGCTGAGAAACAGTATTGTAATTATAGTTTCCAAAACCGCTGCCCCATGGTAAACAACTCAACTCAAGAAAATTTCACTTGTAGTTCTGTTTCTTGGTGCAAAACATATTGACCTTCTGAGCGCTTCCGCCAACAGACGTAGAAATTATATATACTTATTTTTTTCTTTTTAAAATAATTTATATAATCATAGATTTTTCATTTGAATTTTTAGAAAAATATTTTCTTTCAGATATGTCGGACGACTGACTTGCGGATAGATGTGTAAACAAATCGATTTGAGTAGAATCGTTAGTTCTTAGGATCTCTCTCTCTCTCTCTCTCTCTCTCTCTCTCTTTCTTTCTCTCTCTCTCTCTCTCTCTCTCTCTCTCTCTATATATATATATATATATATATATATATATATAGCAAGGCTGCTGCTGATAATATGCGTATCTATTTCAAGACTTATATATATATAAGAAATGGACACGTTTGGTCTGACAGAATGTATTACAAACTGCGTTATATTATATAGAAACTCATCTGATATGATATCCCGTAGTTACACTATTGATATATCATTCAATTTAGACAACGTAAAAAGAATTAAGAAAATGGGGATACTGCAGGAATCGAACCTGCCACCGATAGATAGCCGCTTCAACGTAGCAATGCACTTACCTTGTGCTAATCAGCCAGCCGGTAATGTAAAGGCCAAATAATTGGTATCAACCCAAAGTCTCTTCTCGTTTATTCTCGGTCTTTTTTGTCTCTTTCAACACGATAGTATGTATTTAAGAAATGGACATGTTTGGTCCGACAGAATGAATTTATTCTGTTTACGTTGTCTAAATCGAATGATATATTAACCGTGTAACGACGGGAAAGTCTTAAAATAGATATGTATATCATCGTCATCAGCCTTACCTTTTAGCGTCCGTCGTCGACATAGACCATATCCAAGATTTGCCAGACCTCTCTATTGTGGGTGTCACAGAACCTCATTTAGTTCGTCATGCCATTTTATATTTTGTCTTACCCGGCTTCTCATGTGCTCTCTGGAGGTACACGTTGTTAGTCGTGATGTCCAGCAGTTGTTTGATATTCTCCCCAAATGACCAGCCCATTGCCATTTTTCCTATGGATTCTATGATATCTTGGACTCCTGTTTTTCCTCTAATATATTGTGCTGTCTTGTGATCCATCCATATGAGGTTGGGCATGATTCTATCTTATGCATAAAGGCCCCATGGACAAGATAACATTACCATCGACCTACTAAAAAATATCTGGTAAAGTAATTACAAGGAGGCCAGCTTCAACATGTCTCAAAGTAAAGTTCCAAAAGATGGGAACCCCACAGTCATAATGCTTTTGTAAAAAAAAAAATGAACCCAGAGATTTCAACAACTACAGGCAACTGAATCTACAAAATTTTCACTAAAGTGATTATCAACCGAATCACCAAAACGCTAGATAAAACCCACCCACAGGAACAAGCTGGCTTCAGAAAAGCTACGTAACCATTGACCACCTCCATTTGGTAAATCAATCAAACGAGAGGGCAGCCGAATATCAAATGCCACTCACTATGCTAGCGTTCAACAAGGGATACCCCAAGTATCGTCTATTGCAACATATCTACTAGCACTGCACTTCTTTCATCAGGCTACATAAAGACTTGGACTCCTTTGAGCTCGAAAAAAAGGTATGTTGAGGAGATACTGGCTCACCCAAACTTTTCACTGCCTGCCTCGATATGATCACCCGGAACCTAGACTGAGAGAATAAAGGAATCAGAATAGACGGTGAATACCAAAGCAACCTCAGATTTGCAGACGTCATCGTCCTTTTTGCTGCACAACGAATATGTTGAAGACAAAAGCACAACAATCAAAATTGGAGACGCAAAACTGGAGAAAGTAGACCACTATATCGAGCTACGATCACGAATCTCCACGAAATCTTTGAAAGAAGAAATCAAGCGAAGAATTACACTAGGTTGGTAAGCTACTGCGTTTACTGTCCTTAGGGCATCAATCGCCACCTATTATCACTTCTTGACAAGTGTCCAGCCCACCTCCATTTTAGTTGCTTGATTATGGACATAATCTTCACTGTAGTTCCCCGTCTGATCCACATTGACCTTGTTCTATAAGAGTTATCACTGGCATTGCTCTCTCCATGGCTCTCTGTACGATTGTAAATTAGTTCTCAGCTCGTTTTGTTAATTTCCTTGTTTTGCATCTGTGATTTCCGGTCGATCGTTATGCATCGTTTTATTTCGCTCTCGTATTCTTCCAGGTGTAGATAAAAGTATTTGTCAGCTTCTATTCTTATGGTATGGGGGTGACTCTATCATTGTACATTACGTTTGTTCTGTTCATTTTTTTAGACCACTTTCCACTATTTAGATCAGTCAACAAGTTTTGTAGTTCTTATGATGCTTCTGACGTCATGGAAACATCGTCGGCGAATCTCGAGTGGTTTAAATATTCTCTGTCTAGGTTTATTTCCATTGCTCTCTGTCAGCTTTCCGACAGACGCTTTCAAGGCGCTGTGTAAATATTTTAGGTGATATCATATCCCGTTGTCTTATTCCTTTTCCTCTATCTTGTTTGTATCTTTACGTAGTCTAATTATTGCAGTGCTTTTTTCGAAAAAGTTCTGAATGTAATTCTCGTTAACACTTTGTTCTTGCGTTGAGTTGGAGACTGTCGCGTGTTCCATCGAGTCAGATACTTTCTCATTATCTACAAAGGCCAGACAAAGTGGTTTGTTGTATTCCAATGACTTTTCCTCAAGTTTGTTTATTATACGTAGGGGGTCTATTTTTGAATAGCTGCTTCTAAAGTCTGCCTGTTTGCGTGGTTTATTTTCATTTAGAGTGCATGTTAGACTGGTTGTGAGAGTCTGCGAGATTTCCAGACAGAAGCTTGGGGGTACTTTATTCTCATATGCACTTCGTGAATAGCTTTGTCAGTCCTCTGTGGAAGATCTCTCTTACATTTTCTAGAGTGTCTTATGACATCATCCTCGCTTGGGGCTTTTGTATTTCGTAGTGCAAATACTACCTCGTTTCATATTATGTCTAGGATATCACTAGTATCTATCAGTTTGCCAGTTTATGGTACTCCTATTTTTGAAACGTATTGATTTACATAGGATTCTTCAGTTATTTTTGGCATCTTGTCTTTGCATTTTATAGTTTCGCCATATCTGTCCTTTAGCTCAAGCATCTGATGCTTTTTGGTATGATCTGCGGTTAGGGGTTCCTCCAAACTCTCCCTTTTTCTGATCGTCTCTCTTATCTTCTTGTTTACTTTTGTATTGAATACCATATTTACTGTTTCTTTATTTGTCAAGCTATGACTCTTTCCCTCTATGTTACTGTCGCTATTTCACAAGGCCTGAGATTTGTTTTCTATTGCTTATCGAAAATCGGTGATGTCTATCTCATTACGGACAATTTCTTCTTAAGAACCATTTTGTTCCTTTCTGTATTTGAATCAAATTTAGTTATGCGCGTTACCATTCTATGGTTGCTTCCTATAGCTATTATGAAGTCAATTTTGTTTTTTTTTTTTTTTGTTACGCCATTGAGCATCTATAAGTCTCTCCAGGAAATTGAATAGCGTAAAACCTCTCTTATTTCTCTGGCATATTCAACATTTTCCATTATTTTACTGATTTCGTCTTGAAATTCTTCAGTGTCCTGGTCAGAACACTTCGGTCTTGAAATTCTTCAGTGTCCTGGTCAGAACTCTTCGAAGTTTGTCCCTCAGGATTTACCTTTCCTTAGTATAAAAACTATCCAAGCTATTCTGCAGTCAAAACGGTAATGATGTTGTTGACTTCCTACGCCACTGAACTCGTTACCCTCTTGCCCATTGTTGTAGAATGGATGATTACTTACTTTCAGCTGTGAGAAGTGTCTTGGTTAGTTTGTTATCGCTGGCTAAAAAAGCGTTTGGTTTCTAACCGTGTTAGTAGCTGAAGGAGATAACAGAAGATGCGCATGTTTACGCCGACGGTTACTAGCTCAAGAGGCTGACTCTAGCTACCGAAAACTGGGCACCTCCTGCTTGCTTCTGATTTGCATACGAGGCTTTTGGTCCTGTTTCCGGCATACCACGGTCGGCAGTTATTGCCCTTTATTAAGACCTACGAAAAGAATACATGAATATTACAAGAGGTTTTCTCCATTTTTTTTCCTGCAAGTGTAAATCTTTTGTTTGATCTTTTGTTTGTATAATGTCCAAAACTTTATCTTGCTTGAACAGTGACCGCTCGCCCGCGGTGGAACATTGCCTGCAGCCACATGAAGTAATATGGTTAGGCCTATGATCCAACAGGAACGTCACGATATGTATAAGATTGTGCTGTCATATTGGATTTGGGATGGTAATGGCTAATTAGTTCACCCATTGCCACTATTTTTTTTACATTATGGTCAATGGCATTCGGTATTCATTAAAAAAAAAACAAGCATGCAAACAAGTAAAAAAGAGAAAAAGAGGTTTAAATCACTTGAATACTATTAACTCGTAACCAGCTATGTTTTCTTTCTTCGTGCTTCCAGTAGTAAGTTTTATTTTTTATAAGGTGCGATGTGACTTTTCTGCATATATAAGCTGTAGTTCATGACTTGAATTGTGTTGCAGAGGTAAGTTTCGGAATAGTCCAATTTATTTATTTGAATTCAACTTTGACTAGTGTTAGGATACAATGTGAGTGAGTGTTATTGCAATGTTAGATTCGGTTATTTCTAAACGAGGAAAATTTACGCGTATATGATTGAAAAAAGGATTTTTCCACCTGAGTCCTAAGCTCTGTGGCGCATTAAGTTTTAAAAAGGTTTCAGTGAATATGTTGGATTCATTTTAAGATTATTTCTTTAGCTTCTGATCAAAGGTAATTACAAGATTTCCATAACAAATATTATTACCAGTGTTAAATTTGTGCTATGTAAATATTGATAATATCATAAAGATGGAATGATTAAATAAATCGATAAATCAATAAAACCAGTGATTATTATTCTATAATGTCTATATTCCACATCATTGGTTCGAATTTGGATTTTTCAATTAGACAGCATTTGGAGAGAATTTCACTCTTTTGATATAGCAAATTTGTTTTGTCCTTTCTTTTAGACATAGATAATATCTATCATTACCATTATTTGAGTAGTTGAGTGGCTAAGTATTGACCATTTATCTATGCGATTAAGCCCTTTTGATTTTTGGTTTGGAAAGAATTCTGGAATAGCTGTGTCGTTTTTGTTTGTTTGTTTTTTGTTTTGTTTTTTTTTGTTTTTACTTCATATAGAAAAGATTTTATTTTGATTGCGATACCTGGATTTCCAATTGCTCATAGAAGCTCCTCTATACATTTTTCTAATATTTGGCTGTTTGGTTGTGGATATTGTGGCTAAGTATATGTTGTTTTCAGTTACTCAATGATTTTCTAGAAGATAAGTATCTTAGTTTTAACAATTATAGTCTTTTCGTTTGTTTATCTGTTTAATGAGTTTACGATTTTTTGTTGTGTGAGTTGATGATTTTACTGATGTTATTTACGCAACTGTAACTAACTTTGATGGTATTTCTTTTGAGTATTTGTGTAAAATGCTATCTTTCAAGGAACATTCATCGATTCATTTTAGAAAAAAGTTTTCCAATACTTATGTTAACTGATTCACAAAAAGAGGGGTTGAACCACATAATTTTCCTGATTCAGTTTTTGGTTTTGCTTCCTTTAGTTCTCAGAAGAATTCGATTCATTTCTTCCAGAGCATCATTATAACATTATTTTCATCAAAAACTTGATCAAAATTGATCTCTGCTTACCTCCAATGACTTCGGAGGTCAGCACTACATAGCCTGTCATCCTTTTCAGGCAATATTTCAATTAATCTGCATGAATATAATCTTTTAGCTGCACTATGACTGAAAAAAGCTATTTGAATCGAAAATGAACTTCTAGTGACCTCCAATGACCTTTGAAATCAGCACCAACTATCCTATCTCCTTTTTCTGCCGAAGCACTACGTAATTGTTCTTCTGTAATATGACTGAAAAAGCCATTCAAACCCTAAATTGATCTCTTGTGACCTTAGATGACTTTGGAGATCAGCATCACCTATCCTATTTTCATATATTGATGGACAGAGTATGGATGTTGTGATAGGATGAAAATGGAGGATTAAGATAAGCAAAGACAAAGAGACAATAGTGTATTCAAACATTTTTAATACTGCATTGTGGATAGGTAAGTGATGTCACAGTAGAGGGACGTAATTGTTTCCGTATTATCTATGTGCAGTTTGTAGCAGTAGCTTTTATCGGTAAGTGTGTGTATTAATATGATTATATAACAATATACTCAACAATTTTTTTGTTTACAAACTGGAGGTAAAGGAAAAAAAGTGTGACCGCTCGAATGTAAGCGTGTGTGCGTGTGTGTGTGTGTTTCATTTTTTTTTTTTTTTTTTTTTTTTTGCTTAGGAGATCATTTCTTTTTTTTATTCTGACCCATCTTTGTTGGATCTTTTTCATGGCGTTACTTGATGTCTTTTTTTAAGGTAGTTATTTGCAATATCTTGGGGATTATTTTTTGTCTACTGCGTGTTTTTGTTTCTTGATTTGTTGGCTGGATTTGTTCATATCGATAGGATACGATCGTTGTGGGTTTGCCATCGATTGGTATTATATTTTCATATTCGAATTCTGGAATTATTTTATGTTTTCTTTCGTTTTGAGGATATGATGTTGATTTGGTTTTATGTGTTTCCTTGTTCGATGATTACTAAGTATCAACGAGGTTGTTGCAGTTTCTCAATTATTTTGCCCTTTCTATTCTAATAATTTCGAATTTTATGTGCATATCATCATTTGGATTAAGCATTGATAATTCAGGTCCTGAGAGATTTTTTTATATTTGCGATGTGAGTTTTCTAGTGGTGTTGGGTCTAAAGCAAAATTGTTTGAATGGCTCATTCTACCATCCATTCGATTGAAGGTAATTTGGACTTGATTCCAAGTTTTTGAAGTCCCTTCGATCAGTGAATGATTTTAAATCATGTGACAAACGCTGTCGCTTACAACAATTTGAGGAATGCCCAATTTTGTGAATGTATTCTTTAAACATTTTATTGCTATGGTGAATTCGCAATATTGAATTCGATGTAAACCAAATATCTTGTTGTATAATCCACTATAAGAAGGTAAGATTTGCGTTAAACATCAGTTGCAAGTTTTGTCAGTTGTGAGATAAGGATTTCATGAGGAAATAATGGCTCAACTGGCTGTTGATTACGGTGATCGATGCATATTGAACAACTGCTGATTGTATCTTTTATTTGAGATGCGTGTCCAATAAACACATTCTTTAGCTCTTGCTAGGCATTTTCCGATGCCCAAATGACCGGGTGTTAGGTGCTATTCGGCGAAGCCAGCCACTCGGCCTTCGACTCACTTCGGCGTCAGCCCATTTTATATTGCTGATTGATTAATTATCATCCAAAGTCTGGTACTCTTCGATGAATATTTTAAAAAAAGATTTAGCATCGATTTTTAGTTTTATATATATATCAGACTGTCTATTCAATTATATCTTTTAGACTGTCTATTTAATAATTCATTTACATTTATTAGACTGTCTATTTAAATCACGATTTTTAGTTATATTTATTGGACTGTCTGTATAAAATGCTTCTATTTCAATGAAACAAATTAAGGTTGAAATCCCTTCGATTTTTATTAATATTCATTAGACTTTATTATTTATTATAATTCTTTTTAGTCTAGTAAGCCACGATTTCTTTGCTCGATAATTCCTACATTGTGGAATAATGAGTCGTTTTTTTCTTCAATAGTTTTCTATTCAATTTTTTCCAGTTCTTGAAAAATTGCGATAAACAAAATCAGAATTTGAACAACTGATAAACCGTCATTTTAGAACTCTATTGAAATTCAAATGATTTTTGAAAAATAACACAATATTCTGTGATCATCACAACTACGACAATAAGTATTGTCTTAAAGAAGATTTAGCAGAAATCTCAATAAAATGCAAAATAAAATACATTTCTTTTTTGTCAACTTTTTAGGTTTCGTTTTTACTTTGTTTTGTCTTTCACTTTATTAAATTACATTGTATATTTTTCGTGGAGAAAAAAAATTAAATTAGACAATTCTATTTGAGTTAAATAAACATCACCCTAAGAAGTAGCTAATTACGATTCGAGTATTATCATTTTGCACTTTTTTAGATTTACCTAATTAAAATGTAATTAGTTTAAAGGTAATTTAGACCCCGTTTCCGACGAAATCATTAGCAATTACGTTCGGTTTAGTTTACTGTTTACTCAGTACAAAGTTAAATTCCAATTTTTTTATGCTGTAAGTGGTGTTGAGAGTGTAAGCCCCACTTACAGCATGGAAATATTTCTCTCAGTAAAGTTGAATTTACATTCTTAAGACTTTTCAAGGTTTCACCTTTGAAGGATAATAGATCAATCAACATTCCTTCAAAACGTAAAAAATATAAAGAGAACCCCGAAACACCCATCGCCGAATGGGCTTACGCCAAATTGCCGATGCTGATTTGGCTTCGCCGAATAGTCCCATTCTGATGACCGGTATGTATACGTTGTAAAACTTCTCTACGCAGACTACGATTATTTGTGCACCTTTGAGTACGAGTCTTCGAACGATTGAGATATCATCGCGGGTAGGAACATTTGGTTTAAGAGAGGGGATGTTTACTTAGTGTGGCGAATCATGTGTGCTATATGAGTATTCACAGAGTAGGACCCGTCTGCTGTGACTTCCTTGTATACGTTGAATTTATTATTTCTCTTTGAAATTTTTCTTTAGAAGTGAGTGCATGTAAGTTTTCGTATCTATATCAGATATTTCAGGGTTATTATCCTCGAGGTAAGCACGAGATAATGTCTCAGCAACAAGTACATCATATAAGTGGTGTGTAATTCACTTCGTAATGTTGTAAGGCCAACAAGGATCTTTCCATTCTTGGGGGAGATTTATGAATCGTTTTTTTGTTTTTTAATTCGTTTTAACGGTTTATGATCACCATAGCTGAATTCATGATTTTTTTACAACTGAATAATATGCCGAGGGCTTCCCTCTCTGGGGGCGATATTTCCGCTCAGTATGATTAGTTGCACGTAAAGAAAATATAACGGATAGGCAATTGCTATTGTGGTTTTACTCAAGGATAGCAACGATTCCGAGTCGGTCGTTATTTTTCAGGTTTTGTAACTGCTTCGATTTGAGGTTCCGAGAAAAGGCAAGAGTTAGGGACATCATAGAATCCATTAAAAATCTCAAATGGTGGTGGGCTGGCCATGTTGCAAGAATGGCAGACAATCGATGGACATCACGACTCACAACATGGATCCCCCAAGACCACATGCGCAACCGAGGCTGGCAAAATGTTAGATGGAGAGGCGAGCTAGACAAGTTCAGTAAGTACTGGCTCCGTGACGCCCATGATAGGGAAGTGTGGCAAATCCTGGGGAAGGTCTGTGTCCAACGACGGACGCTAAAAGACTGATGATGATGATGATGATGATGATGATGAAATGACCAGACGATGTCCCGAAGGAGTAGACGTAGGCGTGTCGTTACTTCAGATTAATTCGGGAGACATTTACAGAGATAATTTGTGGTGTTCCAAAAGTTTTGCAAAAAGTGTTGATAATAGCTTCAACTTTGAATGGATAAGGTTTTAATCCTTCTTTAGTGATGAGATGAGATGTGATTGAACAAAAAATACTGTTGGAATTGTTTAATTTTAGACCATGTTCATGTAATCGGTCAAATATAAGGTTCGACCTCTCTTGGTATTCTTCTAAGGTTTTAGACAATATCATAAAATAATCTAGTGAGTTTTTTGTCCCTTTGATTCCTTCAATTATTTGTGCTACTTCAATTTGGAGCACTTCACTTACGCTACGTATTCCATAGAGTAAATTGGTGAAACGATATCTTCCAAAGTGTGTATCGCAAGTTAATAGACGAGCACTTTCTTTGTCAACTGGGATTTGTCAAAAATCCGTTGGAAATGTCCAGTTTGGAGAAAAATTTTGAACCACGCATTTCAGCGAATGTTTCTTTGTTTCCCATTTGTTTTTCAACGATAACGCATGAGTTAACCCATTCAGTGCGTTCCCTGACTGAAACAATCTTTCCAAGGACTAGGAAAACTTTCTTGGGGATGAATCACGGGAGTTACTTTTGGGTCTACGGTGAAGTAGTGAGTGGAGGGTGAAGTGCCAATTTCACTCAAACTATCATCATACTTTTGTAGATCATCAAAAATTCTTCAGATCAAATTCAGTTTTTTGCAATCAGTTCCGGATTGACGTTTTTCTTTTCATTTTTAGCGCCTGTTTGTATCTCTCCCTTTTTCTCATACATCTACCCCCCTCTCTCTCTATTTTTCTCTTTCCCAACTTTCGACCTCGGACGGAAAAGGAAGATTCCCCACATTTAACTTTTTCCTCCGTTGCATGTATAAACACACACTCTCTTTCTCTCTCTCTCTCTCTCTCTCTCTCTCTCTCTCTCTCTCTCTCTCTCTCTCTCTCTCTCTCTCTCTCTCTCTCAGACGGACACACCTATGTTGGAAAACGAATACTTTGTACGTCACAACTCCATTGTAGCTACTGTATGAAAATAAGTGTGCAGTTTTAGCATAATACCTGCATTGTAAATTGAAGCAGTGGCTAAAAACTCGATAGTGTTGGAATTTTCGAGAAAAAAATTGTTTATGTTCGATCCAGTTCAACATCCATGCAAAACAACTGAACCCTAGGACTTTGTTGGGCTGTGGTATTAGTGCACATGCGCGCACACTTACATTGGAGACTTTCACATAATATTACAGATACATAATATACAGGAATATGCATATTCATATATGCTTTTATACAGCATTTATATATCCATTGGCAAATAGTATATATATATATATATATATATATATATATATATATATATATATATATATATATATATATATATTATTGAGAAATGGATACATGATCCGATAGAATGATTACAAATTGCATTATATTATATTGAAACTCTTATTTGAAATGATCTCCCGTTATTATTCGGTGGATGTATCAATTGGTCTAGACAACGTAAGTGAAATAAACAATTTATGAAAATGGGGCTGCTGCTGCAATCGAACCAGCAATATATATATATATATATATATATATATATATATATATATATATATATATATATATATATATATATAATACTGCATATACAAATACGCATAATATAAATAGAGTCCTCCCCCTAAAAAAAAAACTGAATCGTTGGGTTTCCTTTCACTTTACACCCCTTGAACATACCCACGTACATATTTACAAACATACAGACAGGCATACACCTCTCACTTATATATTAAAGATACCAATGTCACAAAATTTGTATGCATATCTATCTTTTCATCTCAAAAAGTCACGGTACAAACGGTGTGATTGACTGCCGTAGCTTTGTGTATGTGTGTAAGTTTAGCTGCTGAAGTGCGAATGTTGGCATAACTCTGATTCATTTTTTTTATTTTTCTTTCTTGTAGGCACCAACTGAGTTGAAACGCCGTTCGAAAGACTAGATTGAAAATTTTATGACACAGTATTTCATTTTAGGAAGTGATATTTCAAAAATCAATCACACTCAAATGTAAATTTTTTGCTAAATTGATCCGTTAGATTGTGCCTGAAAATTCAGGTCTTTCTAGTGATCACTTGTCAACAAAAGATGAGAGCAGTATATACATATATATATATATATATATATATATATGTATATATATATATATATATATATATATATATATATATATATATATATATATATATATATATATATATATATATACTGCTTTCGTAAATATGAAAATATTCCAAGACATTAGTCTATTCATAGTTGACATAAGGAAAACTCTGTCATGTTACGGATAATATATATATAATCTCATCTGCCCCTCTTCCAAAAGAGAAAAAAAATTCCAAGAGAGTCAAAAATAAATAACTACGGTCTGGTTAGTCAATCAGTATAAACTGTCATATGATCAATGTTTTTTGGCCACATGCCTTGTTGGGAGTGATTTATCAGATATTGGAAAAAGGGGTGATCAATTAATACGTTACTGCTCCAGTCTTTTGTTAACAAGTGATCACTAAAAAGGCCTGAAATTCCAGAAAACAAGCATGACACCTACGAACGGATCAATTTAGCATAATGTTGCATCGCTAATTGACCCCCCCCCCATTGACAACTTTTTAGAAAGGGAATTTTTAAAAAATGCGTGATACGTAGCGTGATACGTAGCCAGTTAGCTAGCTGACCAGCTTAAAACCTGGAGAAACCTTTGTTTCGGTTCACAGCTTCTAATAATGAAATAGCAAAAGGTAGATGGAAATCCGATCTTCACTATTGGTGTGAGCGCCGATCTCACAATATTGGTGGGGGGGCTGGGATGGGTAAAAAATGAATTATATTGAATATATGTCTACCTAACACAATAGTTTCCATGGTTCTCAATGAATTCCAATGAAATGTTTTTGCCCGGAGAAAAAGATAACCTTGCATACCTCGCTCAGGTCAAGTCAAACATTATTTTTTTCGCTCAGAAGTTGTGCTGTATGAGAAAAATATTACATAAAAAAACAACAGTTTTTACTATGTGGTCAGAGTTTGAGAATCAGACGATCAAGTTCAATCATTTGGGAACGAGAGTTTTTGCGCGGCCATTTTGGCGTTAGTAGTTTGGTGCAAGATTTTCGGAACCAGACTTTTGGGCGCGAGGAAAATTTTGATTGATTCATCATCAATTTAGATACATACAAAAACATACATGCATGCATGTCATATACACACACACGCACTACATGCAGACACATGTTTCACACACATATTAAAGTTAAATGCAGACATATGCCGCATATTCATATGCTACATACACGCATATACCAAATAAATGTACACATACATATACATGCACACGCGTACATACTACATACACATATACTACATACTCACATTCACATGTCCAAATACACGCTGCATATGCATACACGTACGCACACGGATACAAATACAAATACATACACTTATGCATACATGCATGCTACAAAAACATACATCCATATATGCATACATATACGCATATACACATACACATGTACCCCACATATATATATATGCGATAGATACACATGTATACAGATACTACATGTATACATGCCATATACGTATACATACGCACACTACATGCAGATACATGCTATATATGCATACGTATACACGTCACAAGAACACATCAATACACATATGCTATATACGCACACATATTCATACCACAAAACAAATATACACATATGCCACGTATTCACATAAACATATATCATATACACATATGCTAAATACCAACATGTGCACGTGTACGCACATTGCACATACGTACACACATACAGAAACATTTACATGCGTAATGAATAAATAAACACATCCATTTACGCAAACACACAATATACGCATAAAAGCTACAAACACAGACATACACACATGCACAGTGTATATTTGTGTATGTTTGTTCGTATATGGCCTGTACCTGCGTGTAGTGTGTTTGTGAATGTCTATGTAAGTATGCGTGGGTGGTATGTGTGTGTTTGTAGCGTGTATTTGTATGGGTGTACGTGTGAATGTGTGTTCATATCTTGCGTCAAACCTATAACCTCTAAGACTACACTCACACACAGAGCACACACTACTGAAGAAGGGAATACCTCCCGAAACATGTCTAGACCATTGATAAAAACATTTACAGATACATAAACCTAACTTCCTTACACTTTACTCCCAAATCCGTCTCACTCTCTATAGTTCACACACACACACACACACACACATATATATATATATATATATATATATATATATATATATATATATATATATAGTGCTGTTCAGGGTTATTGGTACCTTTGAATGTTTTTTGTATAACCTGTACAATATCTTCAGAAATATATGCAAATCTATTTCATTTTTATCTTCGAAATGATTTAACAAAAAAAAAAATTTTACAACTGACTTATAGTAAATTAAAAGAAGAAATCAAAAATATCAACCGGCATCTTTCCTTTACATATGGTTCCACGCCTTTTTGGGAAACAATGACTCCCCCAAACAATTTCTTGCAGCCACCTATAAACTTTTTGTACTTGTCAGATGATAGTCTTTCCACCAGCTATTTTTTCTCTTTGTAGTGGTGTATGTAGTTTCATTTCGTCAATGTGATTTGCCAAACAGCTTTGTTTTGGTAGCATCTGTCCACAGAATATTTACCCCAGAGGATTGTGGTTTGTCCAGGTACTATTTGGCAAAGATCGATCATTCCTTTTCATTTAATTTTTTTTTTTTTGTTGTTTTATGTTCAGCCATGAGGTCCTTCTTGACTTCTACTCAAAAGAAAAGGCCTACACAAAGTTAAACATTGCTGGAAAAAAATGCGTGCGTACGTGTAAGTGTGTGGATGTGTGCATCTGTGTGCACATGTGAGTGTTTGTGGCATTTATATATATATACATGTATGTGTGTGTGTATGCAAGGCCACAGCTAGGCGCACGTACAAAACGCGTTGTGCGTAGGGCACCTCTTGCCGGAAGGTGCACGGAAGCAACCTGATATTTTTTTCCAAAAAATATGATTCATGATAACAATAGGCACCATTAGACAATTATAAGCTGGGAAATACAAGATATGCATAATTTCCTCGAAGTAATGATATGAATTTTGGTGCCCTAGCCCCTCTCATCGAGTACCCATTGCCCTCTGCTTTCGACTGCCAAACTCAGCCTGTCTGTTCTAAGGTCGGACGACACATACAAAACAGCTAGTGCATGGTGATCTTCCCTGGGATGGTTTTGTATAAACAGGGAAAGAGTTGAGCACCACCTACAGAAACTAGAACTGCATCAAGAGAAAATGAAAAAGAAATCCAGAGCAATGGTGAATGTTGCAGAAATCTCGAAACAAAACAAAAGAGCCCAACATTTCGTTGAGTAACACTTTGACTTACATCTTCTCTTTCTTCGACAGTTATCCGTTTGCCTAATGATCGACTTTTCCTTTTCTAATGCTTTACTAGTAATGCCAAATTTGTTTGCTGGGACTCTATTTACTGAGTGTTGTTATAAGCCAGG
Source organism: Thysanoteuthis rhombus (assembly GCA_963457665.1). Taxonomy (NCBI): domain Eukaryota; kingdom Metazoa; phylum Mollusca; class Cephalopoda; order Oegopsida; family Thysanoteuthidae; genus Thysanoteuthis; species Thysanoteuthis major. Next base: position 35,232,952 of record OY735214.1, read on the forward strand.
GCTTTTAAAGAACTCAGCAGCATTGTCACTTGTATTATAAGTGTATGTTGATATGTTTACATTTTTGTTGTGTTCCTTTTAGCGTATACTAATAGATTACAGGTTTAAGGATGAGGCAGCCTGCAAGAGAAGCTTTGCTGAGTCAGCCATAACTGCTTGTATACTTGAATATCTCTGTCTTCGCAGAGTTTGTCATGTTTTGTGACTTTAATTTTTAGTGTGGCTAATTGTATAGTTCTCTCTTCTCATTTGAATACAATCCTAAAGAGAAGGGTGTATAACCAATGCATCCTCCCAATAGTCACTTATGGAGCTGAAACATGGAACCTAACCAGACCCGAAAATTGAGAACCATGCAACGTGCACATGAAAGAATAATGCTGGGCCTCACATAGAGAGACCACAAGACAGCACAGTACATCCTAGAAAAGACAAGACTTAGGGACATCATAGAATCCATTAAAAATCTCAAATGGCGGTGGGCTGGCCCTGTTGCAAGAATGGCAGACAATCGATGGACATCGCGACTAACAACATGGATCCCCCGAGACTACATACGCAACCGAGGCCGGCAAAGTGTTAGATGGAGAGACGAACTAGACAAGTTCAGGAAATACTGGCTCCGTGACGCCCATGATAGGGAAGTGTAGCAAATCCTGGGGAAGGTCTATGTCCAACGACGGACGCTAAAAGACTGATGATGATGATGATGATGATGATGATGATGATTCTACCTAATATTCATTTTTAATGACATTTTTTTTTTGGTTTATTTTATAGAAGTATTTCATTGTCTTTGTAAAGTTTGTATAACATATTAATTCAGTTTGAAGATCGCATTCGTTAGTTTTTCCTGGAAGAGCGTTGTGGGACACTGCAAAGCAATAATCCTCAGGGCACCCAAATGGCCAGCAGCGGCCTTGTATATGTGAGTATGTGTGCGTACATAGCATATGTGTATGCTCATCTACGTATGTGACATGAGTGTTTGTGTGTGTATGTGTATGTAGTATGTAACTGTAGGTGCACATGTAGTGTGTGTAGCGAGTGTCTGTATGTGTATGTACCTATGTGGCATGTGAGCAAGCGCGTGTGTTCAAGTGTAAGCATGTGACAATTATATAGATACTCAATTACACTTCCAATCGTTATTCAGTCATTGGCTAATCAGGTATAACCAAAGCAACCAACTGTGTTCACATTTTACGTAGCAAAACTGACGATGAATGAAAACGAAATTTGAATTTCATTCATAATTCAAATTTTCTAGTGAAATTTTTGCTCCGTGAAAATTTTCAAATGTCTGACCTTTTGGCTCCGAATACACGATAATAATGCGATGAATATCTTTATTAAATCACACAATCAAATTTTATTGCTTGTAATTAATAAACACTTCAGTATCACGGGCCTTAATTAAGTTAACACCGGTTTAAGATCTGTGGTTAATAATTTCTTGACACTTCTAGTTTTTCTTTGTCCTGAGTAGATTTGACAGAGCTGGAGCTGGGGCCCCATTAAGCTCTAGTCATACCATCAGGTCTGACAGTAGAGTGCCCACAGGAAGTGGTTGCTGCAGTCAGAGCTACCTCCACTCCAGGATCCGTATTTGGCATGAGCATATGTGTATGCATGTGTACGTTGCATGTTGGTATATGTGCATTTGTAGTATATGTGCGGCGAGTGTCTGTATGTGTATGTACCAATTGTGGAAGCACTGCCCTAGGTTGCTCAGAATTTTGTGAAGGATTATTCGTGGGATTTGGCACAGAAGAACAATGGCGGATCAATGGAGTCAGGCGGAGGATGTCTGGATACCCAAAGAGGAGAATGCAATCAGGCTGGATCAGATCCATCTCGCTTTTCAGAGTGAAGAAGATCTTCACTGTGTTATACAGGAAAATAACAAACCTCCTCCTTAAAAATGGATACATTGGCCCTTCAGTAAAGAACAGTGCCCGGGATACACAGGAGTCGTAATCCAGCTTATCAGGGAGACACGAGGGTAAGGAGACCTGGTTGTACATTGGTTTAACCTCACGAATGCATACGACCTGACACCCAACAGGTTGATTTGTGCCAAGAAAAATCAACAAACTCATCCTGGACTAATTTCGAGGCTTCAAGCTGAGAGTCAATTTTGATGTCATAACTTTGGATTTTCACCGACTCGAAAGAGGTACAATAACTGTACCATCTCAGTTGTTCTCTCCGCCCTTGCCATGGGTATGTTGGTCAAGGCAGCTGAAACGGAGTGCTGGGGCCTGCTGTCTCGGACTGGCATTCGATACCCCCCCACCCCAGAGCGTATTTTACTGTCTTATCATTGTCACCACAACATCGGTGGCTGGCAATAGATGGGTCCTCCAAGGCATCTAGTGTTACCTGCTGTGCAAGAATGAGATCCAAACAAATCAGATCCTAGATCATGGCGTTGAAACGGAGGGGAAAGTGGTGGACAAGTTTTGCTTCTTTTTGAATGGCGTTCCAATTCCATCCATCGCCGAAAAAACAGTCAAGAGCCTTGGTAAAGTATCTTATTGTAGCCTCAGGGATACAGTGGCGATTTCAGGGGCTTGAAAATTGGCTCATCACAGTGAATAGATGCGGCTTACCAGGCAAGTTCAAGGCGTAGATTTACAACCATCTTACCACGCGTCCTTTGGCCCCTGTTAGTGTGCGAGGTAACCCTGTCAAAATAAAGGCCCTGTAGAAGAGAATTAACTGCCACCTCTGCAAATGGCTGGGTCTGCCTCGCAGTTTGTGTGGCGAAGCACAGTACGGGAGACGCAATTAGCCCTGACCCCCTTTCAGCAGCCTAAACGAAGAGTTCAGGGACGTTTGTAAGGGAAACGGAAGTTAATGCCGTGCTTCGTTGATAACAGAAGAACAGAATCACTCTTTCATCTTAAAGGCTACAAATGCTGGACCATGAAGCAAGGATAATGCCAAGTTCGCTATGATTCCCGCGTTCGCTGCATTTATCAAACTTCGTCCGGTAAATAAGTAGAATATTAGTTACGGTACGTGTGTTCGTTAAAGCCGAAATTCTTTATACCAGGGTTTCACTGTATCTCATATTGGGCAGACGCGTTCAGCGCTCTGCTCTTGATAAGTTGAGTTTTCACACAAATCGATGAAATAAATTTTGTTATAACAGGCATTACACGAGACTCAACTAATTTTGATAAAATTTATGTCATCTTGTAGAGATTTTTATTGAGAGTAACTTTTAGAATTCCACCGAGTCACGAAAATTGCTCTGGAAGACGAAAGATACAATTTTTTAAGGAATTTTTACTTCAAATTTGATATAATGCAATGCACACCTAAAACGTAGAAGTGAATAACACCAAACTTGCCATATACAGCTAATTTGACCCTGCGAATGTTTTTTTTTAAACAAGGATTCTCCAATTAGTAAAACATATAATAAGAGTTTTAGTATTGAAAATTAGAAAAGATTTCTGAAGTCAGGCACAAATGATTAATACCCCAAAATAAATCATTTTCAGTACATGCATCTAAGTGGCAGAGAGATAAATGGTTCGAATCCATACGGGAACTCCTTTGTTTCAAACAATGGTAGTTATAGTTGAGGATGTCGAATGTAAATATTAGTATTAAAGAAAACAGGACCAGTAGGAAAAATACGTACCTGCTCCAAGTTTTGATATAATCGTAAAAAACTTAAGAAAATACAGAGCGAGAATATTTTAGCATAAGATAGGCGAAAAAGTATTGATTCAGTGGCAAATTGAACAATCTCATTTCACAAAGTTTAGTTACATGTGGGTACATATCACTATAAATAGCTATTTCGTGCCGTCGTATCAATATTTTTTCGTCTATTTTATGTTAACATATTCTTGTTCAGCATTTTTTCAGTTTTTTTCAATTACATTAATACATTGTGCAGGTACGCAATTTTCTTACTGGTTGTAAATCGACCTTTTTTTTTAAACGCTCGTGCTCAAGATTTACTCAGCCAATATTGTGATGGCGGAATTATTTTTGAAAAGTCGGTGGAAACAAGAAAACAGTTGATAATTTTATTAATAAAAAGCTCATATTTTGAACTGGCTTTTTAAATCTCTTCACAGCATTAGGTTATTCTTTCTTTAAAATCGATTGTACATTACCAACATGCTTTTTGTTACGATAATTAATTGCATTCTTTCCCTTATTTTTCTAAAAACATTGAATGAAAAGAAGAAACTCTCGGAAATTCCTATTTTGTACGTTTGTGTTTACAAAAAGTAAATGCTTCCAAATTCTGCTTATCTGTATGAAACAATACGAGATAGAAATAGAATCTTTTTTTAAGAAACTCCCTTGGTATGCAGTTTTCTTGAAGTAGATACAGCGATTTGTTTTTGTATAAATAGAAGAACCCGGTAGTTAGCATAAGCAGAACTGACTAAGGAAAGAGCACCACCTACAGGAACTAGAATTGCATCAACCAGAAATTTAAGAGAAACGGAATAACGGTTTAAAAACTAAGATCCAGATTTCACAAGTATTACTTTATCTCCAGCAAATACCCGTCAAACTGAAAAAAACTACTTATCATCTTCTGATGCTATTAGTATTGCCAAATTTATTTGCTTTTATTACATTGTTTTGTTCATTTTATTGTATAAAACATTATAAAAAAAGAGAGCAATCCATATTTTTTATTGGCTTTTGTCATGATTTTTCACTCCAATGAGAGCTAGATCTCCAATTTCTGGCCTCAACTACACTTTGTATGTTAACAGCGCAATAAATTACTTTAAAGATCAGACACTTTGCTAGAGAAGCTCTGTTGAGCCCCCAACAACTGCTGAAAATACCTATATACTTGAGCGATGGGGCTCAAGTTTCCAAACCTCAGATAACTGAAACTTCATTTTCTCGAATCCAATCGGTTGATTCAGAATTCGTCGCATATCAAGGGAGGATAATTTGAGGGCCTTTGTTTCATAGTTAATCATTTACAAAAGCAACAGCTGACATTTTTTCCTAAAATCTGTGCGTTAGGGGCATGTTTACGGTTCGGGTAGAGAAGAAGGCGTCTATTATAAAAGTACTATCCATCTACGATAATATCTTGTCTTTGCTGTGTTTGTAAAGTTTTTTGGCCTTCTTTTGTTTTTTAGGACCAATCATTTAGTCCTGCTTTTCTTATTTGTATACATTTATTCTATTTTGTATTCTTTTTTATGTTATATTTTTGTTTGGTCTATTTTATCTGATTATTCTATCATCCTTGCAGAGTTAGTAAAATGTATTTCTCCAGTTCAAAGATCGCATTTATGTTTTTTGTTGTGAAGGAAGCAACACAAAGCAATTATGCTTAGGGCACCAAATCGTTAGCAGCAGCCCTAGTACTACATCGCACTTATCAAAACTTCCCTATTCAAGGTGTTGCTTGATAAAATTGGATTAGATCGGGTCAAGGACTCGAATGCGTTGTAGATTTTCTCAAAAAAATAGCTGCTATTGTTGAGATTTGTACGTTTGAATCTATGTAATGTCAAAATCTTATTAAAATATATAAACATAAATTATTATTTTTATTATTATTATTATTATTATTATTATTATCATCATCATTATCATTATCAATATTATTATTATTATTATTATTATTATTATTATTATTATTATTATTATTATTATCGTAGTTGTACATACACAATGTGGATCTAAACTATTGTTTTTCTTCAATGGCAAACTAATACTCACAGCCTTAGGTATCCAGTCTGTTTTTCGATATTTTGGCAACTTCTTGAGTAGTTCAGTTGGGAATTCGATGTCGATCTTCATAAGCCAGTTCTCAAGTCAACAATTTATGGTTCCTAAAGCTTCTTTAACTAAGGTGAAAATCGTCATTTTCTTCATTCTCCATTGTCTCTTGATATCATGTCCTGGTATTTTCACTAATTTACAAAGAATCGTGTTAAACGGGTAGGCTCTGTTCATAGTTAGCTACTCCTTTTGCTCCTAATCTGTCACAATCTGGTAGTCTGTCTGGATTGTAAGGCTCCATAGTATTCTATACTGCGCAGTCTCGATAACTGTATCTTTTGCATGCTTATATCATCTATCAGCGCATCCATATCCAAATTATTAGCACAGCTTCCAATGTACAATTTGGGCAGATTTATGGCGTCTTCACAGTTCATATTCCCTACAAGTTTTTGGCATTCTGCTGTAACAAAGTATTTTCCTCATATTCTACACACTTCCGATATATCTTCTTTTTTTTATCGATGTGCTTTTTTTATTGCATTTATTCTTTCTGCCTGTCCCTGAGCTGCACAAATCGTACTTTCTGCCTCTTTCTTCAATACACCTTTTCGCAACCATAGCGATGTTTTGTTCATCTATAGATTCTTCTATCTCCTGCATCAACTTTCCATGTAAGCTTTTCTCCTTCTATGTGGTCATGTTTTATTTCTCTTTGCAATGTTTCTTGCTCCTTGTATCCCTCGATGTCTAGTATAACCTGTCTTTCAACCTATTTGAGAATTGGTTCAGCAGATTACCCCACGTGTTCTATCAAGCTATTTTCCCGAATAACACAATCCACTATACTGATTATCCGCCTGGAACCATCTTTCTTCGTTACATATAGCCTGTATATATTGCTACTTAGATTTAATGCTCCCTGCATGGTCATTATTTTTCGCGTTCTTCTGTCAATTTCCTCTAGTTCTGCTTTTTTCCAGTCGATTATTCCATCTCGATATCTCAATAGAGATACCGCCCTTGCTATATTTTTTCCAATCAACCTTGATGTTAAAGCCTTCTTCCACCTTCTATAATATTCTTTCCTATTATTTCTTTCATAGTATTCAGTTTTATCATTCTCAAGGATACCAAGATATTTGTAGCTCACTTCTACTGATATTATTCTTTGTCCATTGGGTATTTCAATTCCTTCACAAGAAATCATGCTTCTTCGTTTCATTGAAACAGCCGTACATTTCTCTACCCCAAACTCCATACATATATATTTGCTAAATAGGTGTACCGTTTGCACAAGAGCATAAGTTCCATTGCCATTTTTTCCATACAGTTTTAAATCATCCATAAATAGCAACTGGATTACATCAGGTTTTCCTTTACCAAGGCTATATCGAGCTTTGCATTTACGCAAAATTAGCGAAAGGGGAATGAGATAAATGATGAATAAAAATGTTGACAAGCTGTCCCCAACTTGGAAAATTCCTCTTCGTATTCAAACATTTCACAATTCATCTCTCTCTGCTATTTATAAAACCTCCCATGTCGTACGCCTTCTGATTGTCGATCCAGACAATCCTGAGATTGTTTTTTCCTTTTTCTTGCAGTTCTTTCAAAATGAGCTTATCAATTAATTTATCCGGCGAGATTGCTTTTTACATCCCTTTTGTTCGGTGGAAAAGAGTCCAGCTCCTTCGATGTTGTCATACAATCCACGCCAGTTATAATCTTCCACTTTGGGAGACAGAATACAGGTCCAAAGTTGTCAACAACATTCCCCTTCGTTGTATTTTTCGCTCATAGAACAATCTTCTTTAGTTTTATTTTATTTGATGTAATTTTAGTCACGGCCTGGGTATTATTTCCTATTTGCTTATTGAGGTCTCCAATCCACTCAGCATTCCTGAGGTGTTCCACATCTTTTCCCATACATCGTCCCAGAATGTCTTAGCTTGCTCAGCAACTAGTACAATTTCATGAATTGTACGTATCAGTCTGCTGAATAAAGTTTGGCTTGATCCACCATAATTTTTTTGTTTGAATTGTTCATTACGACTATCATGTCCTCTAATATTTTCGCTGAATGAAGAACAGATTACTTTTTATATGTGATGATGTGTGTGTAAAAAGTGTGTGTAAAAACTATATAAACTATCCTAACGAGAGAGAGAGAGAGAGAGAGAGAGAGAGAGAACGAGCTTACCTCGAGGCCGTCAGAACAGAGAGAGAGAGAGAGTTTTACCGCTACCATTTAAATACCGTAAAGATAACGATCAGTTATCTTATTGGTAGTTCTATGTAACATTAAAGAGGAAGCGACAAGGAATTTACCATTTCTACAGAGATGTAGGGGATAGCAAGTAGATCCCTGCCAAGGGCAGGTAACTGTATATGTATAATTTTCTTCTGTTGGGAAAGGTGGGCACTACAATATGTTTTACCAATCGATTGATCTTATTAATCTCAGTTTTCAGTCTTTTGTTGTTCTGACACATTTGAAGTGTACATCTAGCGCTATCTTATCTTCATTATAAATTTCAGTCTATCTGCACAGGGTTTCTTTTTCTCCCTCATTCTTTTCACTTTGCCCAGAAGGTTCGATCGTCGGTAAGTTATGTTGACCTCTATCTTCGTTGCTCCTCTCTTGTCCTTTCTAAACAAATTCAGCCGTACCAGCTTTATTCACTGCCCGTCAAAATTCTCAAACATGGTGTCCAATACCTTGACCATCTTTGATCGTCCTTGCAATTTCCCTGCACTCTAAATCATTCAATCATCCAACTTGTTCAAATTCATGTATTGTATGCATTTGTCCGACGTGTGAAGTTTGGCTTGGTCTTTCATGAACTTTTTATTTAGTTTGATTACTTATCTAGTATATTTTTTCTATCAGACGGTATGTTTATAAGATGGAATTTATGATCTTCGAAATCTTCAATTATCATATCTGGTCTATCGGCTTGTATTGTACGATCGGTACGTATGGTGAAGTTCCGTAGCAAAGTATGATGGTTTATGCTCTTACTATTTCTCTGTGTAGAATAGGCTGTAGTGCTCGAATATCTTTCAGTGAAGGTATTGCCCTACCTTATTATGCTCGTTTTAAAATTCATTCGGGTGGAGGATCAGATATTTGGTGGCCAATAGTCTCCTAAAAGCATTACTTTTTGCTATTTGTTTGATGCTTTTTGCCCCTTTTGTTGGCATCTCGCTTCTTGATCGTTTAGGCGTATATCTTGTTTGAATTTGGCTTTCTTCAGCTATTGAATGTAGCTTTCTGGTTGATTTGTGCCGTTAGAAAAGTTTTAATATCCACCCATTTGTCATCTTTAGATATCTCTCGAGCCCTATGGTTGTGATTTTATGTGTGTACTCTACCTCCTTCCATCCTAGGCAGACACAAGCAATGTACATCTGATTTTGGGTGATGCTTGCAATACATCATTAGAAGCTCTCTATCACTCTATCTATTCTCACAACTCTTCAAAGTTCCAATTTATTGCATTAAAGCAGTATGTCACAATGGGTAGTGCTAGAGAGTGAATACCTTCAAACTTTTATGAATTTCGCTAAGTTTTGTTTATCGCCTTAATTATTTTCTAATTTTCTTTTTACTGCTGCTTGTTGGATCTCTTATCATTCATCAATTCCAAGATTTTCATAAACCCCTTCCAGATTTAGCTCACAGGTCATGGTTTCTTTATCGAGTTCTATATATGTTATTTATAACCCCCCCCCTTTCAAAGATTGCCCTAGTACATTTGTCTAGGCCAAATTCCATGGTGATATAATCCTTAAGTTTATTGCTGCCACCATATCTTTTCAAACCATCCATGTAGGACAAGCGGTTAATAGATTTACTGAATTTGTAATATCTATATCCCGTGATATTTAGTTCGTTTGAGAGAGGTAACAAAACAATATTGAAAAACAAGGATATGAGAGAGAGAGAGAGAGAGAGAGAGGGAGAGAGTCCTTGAAATATTCCACTGTTGATCTTTAGGTAATCAAATCAAATTTCACGATTAAGATTGTTGAGGATTAAGGAAGTGATCGATTTTTTATATTGACTTTTAGAAAGTTAATAAGAGAGGGAAAAATGTTTAGTTATTCTAGTTAATTTATGATCAAGTCATACGGAAAACTAGCAAAAGTGCGTTTATTGTCTATCTATGTAGAACTTAGGTTCTAATTTTTTGAACGGCAGTTTCCCACTGGCATTTTGTTGATCAACAATTGATCTTTGCAGCCATACGAACCCCTTCTGAATCCTTTTTGCTCTTCAGGGAGTATGTCGTTAGTTTCAAGAAATTCATGTTTTTTTTTCAGTTAAAATCGATGTTAGTATTTTATATGTTGTGGATAAACATATGATTGGTCGATAAATAGTGGGGTTGGCAGTGTCATCAGATATGGCAAGTAAATAAGTCATGCCTTGGGGTCATTGGTTTTGCTGTGAGTTGTTTGAAGCGTTAGAGAACCGGTCCGCTAATAGTGTGTGCATGGATGAAAAAACATTCAACCAAAAATTGTGAACCTTGTCTATTCTTAGGGATCTCCATTTTTTGTGATTTTTTGAGAGCTTGTTGTACTTCGTCAACGGCTGTGATATCCTACTCTCGCCCCTTTACTTCACTGTATGTCTCTTCAGTGTTTTTAATCAATTCTGCACCCCTGTTATAATTCTTTTCATTTTCCCGTATGTTATTTCAGAACTTCCTCATTTCTTTACTTGATTGCATTTTTTTTTCTATGGGCTTTGTCCATTTCCCGATTTCCCAATATATTTTTTCTTGTTGGTTTTGAAAGTGTTATTTTGTTTGTAAAATTTTCTTTTTTTTTTTTTCTCGTATCTTTTATTTCTTTGTGCCTTTAGCTGGGATCGTTTTTTCAGGACCACTACGGAAAAAATATAATAACTGTGACAGCAAGATTTACAAATACTGTATATTAAAATGGATGGAACTTCGTTTCCGTTTGATGATGCTGCATGAAGTGATATTTTCACTCACACGCACGTAGAGTTCCCAACATGGCATCCATTGGTCGTATTGACGAATTCTATATCGGGGGAGATTGGAACACATGTTCAGAGAGATTCGATTACTATTTTGATTCTGATGACATACATGATTCATAAAAAAGAAGGTGGTCCTTCTTTTCATTTGTCGAACTGAGACGTTCTCAGAATTAAAGGATTTAGTTATGTCCAAGAGCTTTAAAGATACAACTGACGAAGAACTCTCGCTTACGCTAAAGGACCATTGTAAATCCGATCCCATCGGTCATTGTTGAACGATTCAAATTTTATATAACAGCCAGATCAGTCAATTTCTGATTTCATTGTTCGGTTAGAAAAAAAAAAACTCTTCCAGTTGTGTGAGTTCGGAAACACCGTAGAAGACATGACGAGAGACTTGTTATTGGTAGGATTAGCAGTTGATCGCATTTGTAGACACTTGCTATCTGAAAGGAATCTGAAATGTCCTCAGACCCGAGAGATCGCAATTGCCCGAGAGTGCTGATAAGAATATTAGTGGCATTGCTGATCTTCCATCCACCTGGTTAGACCACCAACTCCTCTTTGGAGAATAAAACAGGAATAAGAACATAGCTTTTGCTTTCATTACAATGGGAAATATTATCTGGATTCCTATCGTTACAAAGAAGCTTCTTGTAACTTGTCACAGATCTAGCTTTTTTTGACACGGAAGCATACAGAAAGGGCTGTGATCATTTTTGGTGTAAAAAAAAAGTTCAGTATCCCTTTGAGTACTCATTCCACGTTATTACCGACCATAAAATGCTGATTAGTCTTTATGGTCAAACGAAGCCGACCCTGAACACCCTACTACCGAGAATCATTCGACAGCCACTCTTAATGAGCGCTAATGATCACACGATAGAATACAGACTCAATCCACAGTTCGTCACGGCTGACGTAATGAGTCGTCTGCCTCTACAGGAAGTTGTGGATGTTCCTATGCCTGTAACACTGACAACCTTGATAGTTCCCTGGTTGATTCAGTTGACATGCGTATCCACACGCCGACATCCTGTTTTCAATCCATACAATTAGGGTGGAAGAAAATTCTACGATGCCACACATTTATCTTCCCGTGTTCGTTAAAATGAGCCAAGTGTGGAGAGTGGGGTTCCCAAATGGTAGTTCCCCGGCATTTTGATCAACAAATTTTAGACTAACTTCACTAGTGTCACTCAGTCATAGTCAAGATGGAGGCTCTCGCCCGAAATCACGTGTGGTGGCTTGGCATTGATGTTAACGTTGAGATTGAGATGAAGGTGAACAACTGTTACCCCTGCCGATGCACTAAGAGCTCATCGGCTTCTTAGCTGATGAGCGCCATTGCACCAATTCACCCTTGGGAATAGCCAACAGAACCGTGACATCGAGTTCATATGGACTGAGCAGACTATGACAGCCAATACTTGTTCGTCATCACGGATGCGCATTCGAAGGGATCAACATTTACACGACACGTGCAATAACTTCAACCACCAATATTGAAAGATCAAGGCACTGTTTTGCTACATATGGTCTTCCATACGTTCTTGTGAGCGATAACAGTCCATGTTTTGCAAGCTCAGAATTTAGCGAGTGTATGCAACGGAATGGCAACCTCCATTATCAGGCGTCAAATAGTCTGGCTCAGTGGTTTCGAACCTTTTCTAGTCATTCCCCACTTTTGTCAAAAAGATTACTAGTATCCCACCTTCATATTAAGTAAGTTGCTACAAGAATAATTCCAAATAATTATGTATAATCAGAAAGCATTATAATGGAAATTAGTTCAATTTTACAATTGTACAACTGCTGCCGAGTATTTGTAACCCAAAGAAAGCAAGCGAAAATAATTCGGAACAAATTATTTGGAATTCCAATTTATTACTATTCCTGGAAAAATTATGAAATTGTCAAACTTAGAGCATGTTCACTCAGCTTTTTTTTTACTTGAACACACCACAGATATGACACAAAGCAATTTCTTTTTAATAGCTGGACATCCTGGCTTCATGAAATATACCTCGAACAAATTAGATCAGTTTGTTTTTTTTCTAATTAATGGCATATTTTTTCAAGGCCAGATAGAGGAAAACATATGGGATCATCAACAAATATCAAAAATATTATCTTATTGTTCCTTCTTGGGCTTTTATGATAACCTGAATTCTTTGAGGCGTATACATCACAAATGAAAAACAATATCAAGCTGATTCAAATTTTCTCAAATAGTGGTTAACATTAGCTTTGCAGGTGGGAGCTTTGTCTTGTATACTTCTACCATAATTTTCAATCAGATTAAAATGCAGACTGTTTGCTGGCCATGGCAATGGCATTCAGTTGATATGACTTTCCCAAAGAGAAACTTTTAGACTCTTGCTTTCTTAAAAGATGTATTATTATACGGAAAAACGATTACAGAACTATGTATGCAATGCAATGAGAAAAGTCTCCAAAATTTCTGTGTACACCTATGCATTGACTGTTAAGGTAATGATTGCCATCTCTGGTCTGTAACTGACACGAAAACCCCATATCATAATGGGTGGGGAAATTTTCTTCTTTTTCTTGAGTAGTAATCTTTATATGTACAGTTCGAACAGCACCAGACAAAAGTTCCAGTATCATGCCTTTGGCTAATGAAGATTCGTGATTCATCACTGAACATCATTTTCATCCAATCATCTACACTCTATGATTGATTCTCTCTCTAGCCCACTGTAACCTTGTTTTCTCCTGTTTAGACGTTGATGCTGATTTTCGTTTTGCTTTACTGCGTCTAAATTCCATTTCATTCAGAATATTTCTTGACTCATTTCAATCCATTCGTTTTCAATAAATTTTGTTGAGCATTTTCTATTTTCAAGGTCTATTGCACTGATTTTTCCTATCCTGATACTTTGATATCATCTTTGACGTCTACCTGTATATTTTCCTGTGATAACTTTTGTTGTTAATTGCATCAAATTTTAGACAGTCGAGTAGGAACAACAAACATCTAATGCCACAATCTGTGTTGGATTTCCTCCTCAATGGAGTTTGATTACACCTTTCATTGTTTCCTAAGATAGGCCTTGTTAGGGCCATGTTTCCTTTCGATTGATCAAGTCCAACAGCTTGTTCAGGTCTGCAAACACTCTCTCTTCACTGCAGACTGATTTGCATGTTTAGATTTGAGCAGGTATTTGTCTTAGAAATGCAAACACCTGATGACTATCAAAATTTTAACACAGTTGGGCCATAGGAAAGGTATGATTTTCAAGATGGCATCCAAGTTGACCTTCTAAGAATTTGGCAACTATTTAGAAGACCATCTTGAAAATTTTACCTTTCCAGTGGCCAAACTGTAGTAGACTTTTGGTATGTCATTGAATGCACCAGACACCAGAAAAGACCGTTGAGAAAACTTTTGTTGTGAATTTTGAGGAGTAGGGTGGATTTTTATCATAACCAACGAATTTGGCCATCAACTGGGTTGCCATCTTGACAATTATATCTTCCTTGTTGTCAGACTGTGGTAGAATTTTAATGTTTTCAAGCACATTTGACACTTCAAGAAACTGTTAAAAAACTTGTCTTGGGAGGGTAAGAGGTTTTTTCCTTCAGAAAACACCCATCTATTCGATAAATATGACGAATGATCATGTCGTAGATTTTGATTTGTAAATTACCTATCGCATTGTTGAAAAAAACTGGGAACTTTTTTTCACATCTGCTGTACAAATACTTTGATATTTCAGCAATATATTGCTTGTAAATTGATGGACATGCTGCCCAGTATTAAATGCATTTGTAAGAAACTGTCTTTTTTAACTTTTAAAAAAAAAAATGGCTTTTCCTAGGGTTCTGGAGATCTCACAATGTATCACGAAATGAATGGGCATTCTCAACATAGTTTGAGATGTCCCCTAAAATGTTCATCTATACCGTTTGATTTCCAAATTAAATGCGATTGAACATTAGACCTCGTCACCTGGCGGATGTATTAAATTTGATCACTCAGGGTCCTTAGAAGTCAAATCTGGAATTTAATGCTTTGGTATGTACCATATTAGAAATTCCATGCTTTTTTTCAAAAAGTGCGCAACTGGTCAGCTTATCTGTCATACTAGATTTCTCAATTTTTTTTTCGTTTTGAATTTGGCTACTTAATTGCAGAATAATACCCAGTCATCTTAAACAGTCAGAGGGGCAGTCTACCTTGGCCTATATTTGTGTCTCTTTCAAATTGTGACATTGTATTCTATAACTCTACTTAACAGAGCTAAAGTGCGGGACGATGTAATGTATGATAGATGACACCAGAATTCCAGACAGGGTCTGAGAAAGAGAATGACGCTTTAAGTGATAGCTGAATAAAAGTGTAAATTAAACCATTTGTGTTTTGAGAAATAACACAGATATGATTGTTAAAATGAGGAAGATCAATATAAAAGATCTTTAGATGGACAAGTCTTGAAGTCCTAACGGTTTACTGGGATGTAGTTTATTTCACTGTTTTTCCATCTTTGTGTTTCTACAAGATCCATTTTTACTAGACGTCAGCATCTTGGGTTGGAAAAGTCCTCTGCTGCGTGCTATCTGCTATTCATACTCTGACTGGATGCGATTATATCATCATCATCATCATCATCATCATCAATTTTTTAACGTCGCTGTGCCAATACTTTTTGAATTCGTCTCCTTCGTATCTCTATTTTGAATCCTGCCGGCTTCAGTTGCACGTGTGATCTCTGGTAATCTATGTTGTGAGTCTTGATGTTCATCAGTTGTCTGTTATTCTTGCAACATGACCAGCCCATTGCCATTTGAGTTTTCTAATGGATTCTATAATGTTTTGGACTCCTGTTTTCTCCCTGTCTGTCTTGTGATCATCTCCATGTGAGGTTGAGCATGATTCTTTCATGTGCACGTTGCATGCTTCTCAGTCTGCGGGTCAGTCTCTTGTTTAGATTCCATGTTTCAATTCTATAGGTGACTATCAGGAAGATGCATGGATTGTATACGCTTCTTTTTAGGACTAATGGGATTTTCTTGTTTTTGAAGGTTGAGCTTACCCTGCCGAAGGCTTGCCATCCTAGGGCAATTCTTCTTGTTGCAATACTCTGAAATGAACGGTTTACACCTTGTTGAGCAATGACCTTCATGGGCATGGAAATTTCCACTGGGTCAAAGGCTCCCTTGAAGTGGCATTTTGTATTCTGCTGTTTTTTCTTTCATCTGATTTATCAAATGGAGATGGTTCAGTCGAGTAGCTTCTTCTAAAGCCAGCTTGCTCTCGTGGACGGTTTTCATCTTTTGTTTTTGTGATTCTGTTGGTGATAATTTTTGTGAAATGTTCGTAGATGCAGTTGAGTAGGCTTATAGGTCTGTAGTTATTAAGGTCTTCCAGGTTTCATTTTTCGTATAAACCATTATGATTGCTGTGTTTCAATCTTCTGAGACTTTACTTTGTTATTGGTGTGTTGAATAGAATAGCTAGTTTCCTAGTGATGATCTTACTAGATCAATGGTGATGTTATCTGGTCCAGGGGCTTTTCCTTTCTTTGTTCATGGTGGGATATAAACATGCATCCATCATGTATTGGTATTCCGAGGGTTGGTGTCACCTGGGGGTGTAACTCAGGGTGTCACCTCCAATATGGCCAAATCTTTAGCACTAAATCAACCGTCAAAAAACGCGCTAAAAAATAGATAGCATTTTTAAGTAAAAATCATGAAGAAAAACAATTAAATATGACTATAATAACATTTTAAGTTGAAAACGGGGATTAATGTCATGTTTGGTTGAAATGAGAGAAACAGATATTACACTTTGATCTTGAATTAAAGTTTGTAAAAAGCTGGACCTCCAAACTAGGATAGTACTCCATAACAGGACTTTCATAAGATATATTAGCTATTGCAATCATTTTAAAAGAGAGCTAAAATAGTGTGCTGTAGATGCTACGTTATAGAGATGGATTAAATGAGAAAAAAAGATGTCTTATTTTTTCTAATTGCCTTTAATTTGAAGAAATTTTTTATCAACTCAAAACAGTTTCTCAAAAAACATAGCAGCGAACAGCCGCATAGATTTATAAAGAAAATGATAAATTGTGCAAAGTTGAGTTGCAGCAGGACCCAAGAAAGTTTCTGATGAATACAAATTTCTGAAACTGTCTCAGAAAATGGCTGAAATCTGTTTTTAAAAGTTTTTAATTTCCAGCTAACTTTATTGCCCAAAGTGTTTTATGTACATTTTACATTATCATTTAAAGACCTCTTATCAAATAAAAGTAAGTCTCAAGAACAAATTATTGATAAGATTTACGACGTTTACTTCTATTAAAGTAACTAATTATTTTCAAAATTAGCCAGGTTCTTGGATGTAGTAGATTTTTATCGGATAGATTGGAAAAACATTCGATTAGATCTAACAGAGAGATAGTTAATTTGGTAACATCGGGTTGTCTTCAAGAGGACAGGTGTCTTTTCAATCGAGTACATGCAAAAACATATTATATTCTATAGCTTTAGTTGAAGATTAAAAGATGTGATGACAGCATGTTTGTTTCATATCCTGAGCGGAAATGAATTCAACAAAACACAGAACTTTGATAGTCTAAAGATTCAAGAAATAAAGGAATTTTTAGCGCAGAAGCTTTAGGAATATCCTGAAAGTGACCTGACAGTGCAGGAAAAGATCCCAGACCTGCATTGGATTTTAGTGAGAACTCCTATCCTATTATTTAATATGACAATAAAAGATAAAGCATCACACACTTCAAAAAAACAAACTTTGAATCTTAAAGCTGGAAAGATTCATATGAAGGAGAAGCTAGAGATGTATTCTGGTTAGATTTTGATAAAGGTCAACATTGAAAGAAATCCTTACTATGCCTCCGAATGATAAAACAGTTAATTGATTTCTTGATTTTTCTTGATTTAACAAGATTCACATTCCATTGTACTTCTGGGCTCTTCCAAATAAAGCCAGCCAAAAATAGCAAAAGGAAGAGATGCAATGTTCTGGGCAGGAACCCCCCAAAATCAGAAAAGTTGATACGTAGCTCATTTCTGAAGATGCCAGACATGACTTTAAAAGTAAATTGGTCTGAAGGAGCCGGATAAGAGAATGCGGATCTATGATGGGAGCACCAACTTGAAAAGAAGTTGAATACCCAGAGACAGATTGGAATTGAATTGATTTATCAAGAATGGAGCTATCTAGAACTTCTTTTGGATTGATTGGTTGAAATAACCCAAGTTATTTATCACACAGTGGAAATTCCTGATGCTAAAAGATTAACTCTCATTTGCTTCATGTAAATTCATCTTTCTTCTAAATAAATGAACAAGTGTAACCCAGAAGTCATTGAAAAAACAACTAATTGAACTTTCATCTAAATAGATGAACTTAATATCATTTTAAATGTAACCCAGAAGACATTGAACATATCAACAAACAATGAAATATAGAAAAAGAATAGAAAAGAGGGGAAGAACTCTTAAGTACCTATTCAAATTGCATGGGATGAATAAACTCACACGTGTACCAACCAATGTAAAGAAAGAGAATAAAGTGTTGTAAGTAATTTTGTTGATTTGGATTCTCTTGATTCATTTTTTAAACTTACACAAACCTTTAGAGCTTTGATTTATGAAGAAAAAATAAAGTAAAAATTTGGCAACAAGTTAGATTTGGTAAATTAACATGTAAAGATCAGAACAACATGTTGAAACCTGAGTTGGCAAATTTCACAAAGTAGGATCAAAATTTGAACACCTGCCAATTGCAGAGCTAATGATTCAATGATCAATGGTGTGTCATGCAATTTAGAAAATAAATATTTAAATCTTGTGAACAAGGTACTAGAAACAAATCCTCTCAATGTGAGGGTATAATGCTCCATCACTTACACAATGTATGTAAACAAAAATTTTTCACTATTACCTTTCAGTACTGAGTAAATACTCACAAAAATTATTTCTACTCATTTTTTTATGCTTCAATGTTTGTTGAAAACATACTCAGAAAATCTCTATCTGTTTTCATAATACACTAAAAATGAGATAATCCTTATTTATACAGATGTAAAATAACAGTGTTTGTGTGCCATGCAGCAAAGATAACATACTTCAGAAAAACCATCATAATTCCCCGACTACTACAAACCAGCACTCTTTCCACAAATGCAAATGTTAAAATAATGGGCTATTGATTAGTAAAAATCCTACTTTTCTATCTTCACTAGTTTTTGAGTTATTAAGCTTCAAAAAGCAAGTTTTTTAAAAGATTTGCTACTTACATTTTACATTTAACATTTTAAGGTTCCAAATTGTGATTTTAAATTTGCTTTTTATATATTTTAAAACTATTCAGGAATAAAGAACAGCATAAAATCTTGATTGATTTTATTCAATGAAGAATTAATTTAAACACTATATGAATGTGGATACTGATAATAAAGATCTGGTACAATGATATTTAGTAAATGAAACATCAGAGCTAAATATATACATAGATAAATAGAGGGAGCCACCAGAAGCCCATAATGTTGCTTTGATCTCTGAGAGGGTTATTATAATGACAAAAAAATGATTTCATTTCAAAAATTATATTTCATCATAATCCATAACTTTTCTTCAATGTAGCACTCAATCAGAAACAACTTTCTTGTGTAAAATTCTTTCACTGAGCAAATGATCCAAATTGTGACAAAATTATCCCATCTAAACAAACATCATTGTCGGCTATCTATCAAGGGTCTGAGGTAAACACCCCTTTTATAGATTTTAACAAAAATGGAAAAAAAAAATATATATAAATGATTTCTTTCTATTCATTTTCTTGTTTAAAATTGAGCTACCCGCACCTCCATATGTTTGAAGTTATAATGTAACAAATTTGTTTGTTCACAAATAACTGAAGAGATTCGGACTTGTGCAGATTGCACTTTTATTGCACACTGATAAGATATTTTCATTTCTTTGATAAATGTAAACTATGTAAAAATAAAACAAATAGTTTGTGGGAGCAGGGCTGCCAGCAGCTTTTCCTAAAAAAAAACAAGATCCCATGTTTAAATAAGCCCAAATTCCACACAAAATCTCCAGATAATGCAAAACAATAAGGCAGTTTTAAAATTAATTATTTTTACCTCTTTATTGAAAGTTAATCATAAGCTGCTACGTAGAGTTACAAATAAATATTACTTCATCAAAATTTACATAAATTACTATAATTCCCAAAATGTCTGTGTGTCTGTCATCACATAGCTATGGCCACTGAAATCTCAGTGCATACAAACAAAACCTGAAGCATATTTTTAGCGTATTAGTTTTTGAAAATTCCCAAACTTTTCAAGTTCTTAGCAAGGGCTTCAATTTGTAATATGTACTACACCCTTACTTTGTGTCCACCAGGTTAACTAAACGAAATCTTTAACTTTTGTATAGCCATATAAAGTAGACATCTAGCTGAAAATGCCACCTGTAAGGCAGGTTTTCTGCTATTCATTATGATTTTTTGCTATTTTGAGTTTTATCAAATATCTTCGGATGATGCATTTTCTGCCAGATAGATTTGGCAAAAGAGCTTGTGATTCAGGAAATTAAAAAAATTGAGAGACTGTACATTGATTTTTAAAACAAAATCTTCCAAAAACCCAGATATGTACCAAAAAGACCAGATCTGGGTTTTAAAAGTTCAGCACTGGTAGCTTTGAGTGAGAGATTCGTAAATTAATATGAATGTAAAATCAAAAACGGGATAGAATTCTGAAAAAAGAACTCACTTCTGTTAAAAAATCCTCAGTATCTTTTGATCTTGTATATATTTTTATATTTTTATTTCGGGCATCTGATTTCATTATTCCTAAGTGTTTTGTATGAGAGAAAATCTGTCTTGCTCACAAATATGGATTTCATAAATGTTTTATGATTTGAACCATCAGTTTGACTTTCTACAACATAATTTCTTTCCATTCAAAAAACAATACAACAAAACAAGCATCAACAGCCATAATCAATGAACAAAGACACTTAAAAATCAATCCATCTTAAAGAAAAAGTGTTGGATTCATGTAAATATTTTTTGATGTTCATAATTTAAGGGTTCCTTTGGACTAACATAGCATCAATGCTTATCCAAAGAAATTTTAAAAGCACTATATTTTCATC
Source organism: Thysanoteuthis rhombus (assembly GCA_963457665.1). Lineage (NCBI taxonomy): Eukaryota > Metazoa > Mollusca > Cephalopoda > Oegopsida > Thysanoteuthidae > Thysanoteuthis > Thysanoteuthis major. The sequence continues at coordinate 35,253,872 of OY735214.1, forward strand.
ATTTTATATATACAATAATATCAAAATATTTTATCTTGGGTTACTTTAATAATTCCACTCAATTAGAACAGAATCTGCCATAAGTTTTGACTATCAAACATACTGCCCCCTCGAGTCAAAGGGGGAGAATACTTTTATTCCATTGACAAAATTATTGAAGATATTGTTCACTCTTTAAATACTAACATTTGTCAGCTATGGGTTATTTCCCCTTAGTCATAATAATTGAACACCTATTTCTCTAAACTAGTCCGAGGAGAGGATTTCAAAGTGATCTTTTTTATCTTTAAAGAAAATGATAAGAAACTGCATCAGAAGTCTTATGATATTCATTTGTAAATACGTGATTATTAGAATTTATATTTCTTTTATGTCACTCTTTTACTTGGGAATTTTATGAATTTCTCATAGTCTTTAAAAAAAATTAATGCCTCACTCAGGGAATATTTCTTTTTAATTTTTTTCAACCTTAACAAGTATATAGAACCGTGCAAAAAGTTTTTTGTCAATTCAAACTATTGTAAATATTTCATAATTGCCAACTTATAAGTAGATATTTGACATTATGTCTTAAACAGGGTAAAAATTTCACCTGTAAGATTTTGTTGGACCATCTAAACACAATTTATCTGTTGAGCAAGTATAAAATTTCGGTCAAATGGGAACAGGCCACACACAGATATATCTGTCCACAAGGACTTACCTTCAAAATCAGCTTGGACAAAGTCATAGACACATCACATGTCCCAAATGACCATTTTTTGACAAACTACACATTGAGGCTTGACAAAAACTTGCCAACCAAAATATCAGATGTGTATATAATCAGAGAATGACTATAGTTAGGAGACAGGTAACCAGCAATGTTAGATGTCAGCACCAAAGGTATGCTTGTCTCACCTACTGCACCTCACTTCCATTTCACACACATGCATATCCAATAATAATTTGAATAATATACATCTACACATATATTGTGGCTGAAAACTTCTGCCTCACAAGAACATTCTTCTTATGAAATGCATCTAAGGAATTTTACACTATTCACACAAGAATTATTGTTATCTTTGTTAAATAGATAGTATTTGTTCAATATGAACATACACCTTCCTTTTCTCATTCAAAACAAATTTCTCACCTGTCATGATTTCATTTCACAATGGCATCATAACTAGGTCAGTAAAGTAATTTATGCTATCTTTTGACTTACCATAAAAAACTCAATTCAGGTACTCTACCAAGGCCTGATTTAAATGTCACACTATGTTAGTAGGAATTACTAAATAGAGACGACCGCAAGTTATTTGATACAGAATAACAAGTGGAAAGTAACATCTTTGATACATGTAGCAAAAGGAAAGTGTCTATAAAACTTGAAATAAGTGTAATATCATGGTTACTTTTAGAAATGCTATTCATATGGGTAAAACAATCCCAGTGTCCATTTCACTTTTTATTCAAAAATTAGAGATAAAACAGTCATTTCCTTTTCAAATACTGTATAAGCAGATATATCAGACAGACATTTGATTTTTAACATTTTTGAAAAAAGAACTATGGAAATATTACACTGTGTCCAATGTGGTGGTATCATAACAAGAGGGATGTCTATTGAAGCTGATTATGAACATTTATAGGGCTTGGATGAGTTGAGTGGTAGTCCTCCAAATATCTTTGTACACCATTTGTCTCATAATCCTGCATATTGACGTCAGGGCGAAATTATTGGGCTAAAATACACAAAAAAAAAATAAAAACTCAACAAAACATATTCAGACCAACTAAGTCCACCACATTTTGCAGGAGACTCCCATACTTCAATAGACAGCCCTTGCATCAAAATACCACCAAACCCCTCATGTAATGAATTTGCACAAATTTCCTGCATTGAAAAAATATGCCTGTAAAAATAATTTCCTTCCTTATTGCAGACTTACCAAGTCTACCACATTTTGCAGTTTGAAATTGTTAAGGTTTCAATAAATTAAAGCTGTTTTAAAGTTCCCAGATTCACAAAATTTCTCCACAAATGATAATGGAATGGAGTTTTTTTTAAATATTCCACGTGAGAATTTCTAAACCTTGGCACATCTGCTTATTAATAGAGCTAGGCAATAGCAGAGGCTCTTTATGACTATTTAGGTAAAATAAAATAGTAAATAGAATAAACAATTAAAGACAATTGGCTGCTGCAGGAATCAAACCTGCAACCAATAGGTAGCTGCTTTAATGTTGCCTCACTCTTTCCATTGAGCTAAAGAGCCCTGCAGAAAAGCATAGGCCAAATAACTGCTTTATCCCTACATTTTCATCTAGTTCATTCACTGTTTATATCTGCTCTATTGTTTCTCAACAAGGACAGTTATCTTATTAGGAAATGGATATATAACCCAAAAGAAATAATCATAAATTTGCTATATTATTTTGAAACTATTTGGAATGACTTGAATACACAGTGAATGGCAAAGACAGTGAAAATAGGGCTGCTGGAGGAATCAAACCTGTGACTGTGAATTAATGGGAGGTCATTTCAAATTCTGTTTCAAGACAATATAACACATTTGTGATTATTCCTGTCAAATTACATATCCATTTTTTAATAATGAAATACATATATATTTATATATGATAATGTTATAATCTTTTGAAATGATATTTGACTTCACGTACCAAGAAATATTATCTATCATGATTAAAATTGAACATCATGTTTATGGACAAACTTTATTTAATCAACTTTCTGTCAATTTTTCTTGTTTACGTACATATATATATATATATATATATATATATATATATATATATATATATATGTGTGTGTGTGTGTGTGGCTCAGCCCCATAGGCTAAGCCTAGATATGGTTTTCGCCATGGAAAAAGGTACCTCTTTATAGTTTTACAGGTGCTAAATTATGGCCCCAAAGTTGGAAAATTATTTTGTATATGACCAGAAATGATTTCTTAAGACCTTAAATGGCCTCAGAAGTCAATGTTGCATAGATTGATACTCGCCTTGAGAAGATGTACTGATATGCTTAATTACAGCATCTTTGGTTCAAAATTGTGGCCCACAACTCTAAAAATTGGCTTGTGATGACCAAGAAATAACCTCTAGTGACCTTGAATGACCTGAGGTCAACTTCACAGCCTATATTATGAGTTGACCCCCCCCCCCACACACACACACACACTTCAGTCTACTTGTAGAATATTAGATTGATAAGACTTGTTGTTTTGTGAAGAGGTACAAATCAATAAACTCTCTCCGTCTCTCACTCTCTCTCGATACATATACATATATGGCTCGGCTCGGCTTTAGATTAAAACACAAAGAATGCACGAGACAATGTTGTTTAATTTCTGATTATTTTAAATAAATAGTTTTTATCAGATTAGCGCATAACTATTGTAGCAAATATAACGATCAAATCAAGATCCACAACAACTTATCTCCCCTGAACTTCACCAGGTAATTCTCGACGGATTGATTCTGTTGATGTGTAAGGGACATTACTCCTTTTTATTCTTATGATTTATTTCCTGTTGTGTTCATCCAGTTAAAATCATGCAATTGAGAATAAGTTCAATAGTTCTTTTAATATCATTTGTGTTGACCAACTTTTGAATTATGAGAAAAAAAAAGAGTAAACAAATGACTGAAAATATAAATCTATTCAAACATTATTGATAAGAGTAGATTGATGCCAATAAATCAGCACAATGTTCATTAAGCAGGTCAATAGGGTTCTTACATATGAAATATGTATGATGAAGGATGATATAAACAACAAAAAACAGTGAATATTTGATCAAAATATCACTCATGTTAAGCAATAAACCTCTTTCAACCTCTAATGATGTGGTATCTCAATAAATTTGTCTTTTTTTAGTGTTCACTAATTCAATAAAAACACAAATTGTGGCTTCTCTATTATTCAACTTTTATTATGGATATGAAGTTCAAAATGCTTGAAAAATGATAATATGTGGGGAAAATGTCAGGTGAGGTGCTACAAGTCTTCTTATCCTAATTCTCTAAGCCTAGGCACAGCTAAGAGTCACTGTCATGGGGCATTTTATTCTGTTTTCCTGAGACCAAGTTTTTAACCTTTTCTATTGCCTTGAGGTGACCTAATATGATCACTGCCAAAGTCGTAAAGTCTCCAGTGCTTGAACCATTGTTTGTGGGTCACTAGCCACTTCTGATGATTCTTCACACTTGCACTTTAAACGCTTTGCTGACTCAGCAGCAGCTTGACTACTGATTTTGAATCATAATGGAAAGTTGGTCCAATAGTTTAAATATCTAAGAGGCAATAGTCAGTATTGTGATACACTGAGAGTTATTCCCCTTGTATCTTAGAAGATGATACACAAAACATCAAATAATTCATTGGAACTTTCATACTTACTTTATTTTGTACATCAAGAAAGTTTTCTTTTTTTTCTAATTCATTTCTTAAGAGTAATATTTTTCAAAATGCTTTACTGTATGATTTACAATTATCTCTTAGAATGAATTTAAACTTCATTATAAAATTGGGCTTACCTCCCTTACATGATATTGCACTTCAACCATATCATCTCAATTACAGCACAGGTTGGGGTATAACGCCATTGGGTGAACAAGATGACCCCAGAATTTGCATTCAAAATGTAGATTTTTAACTATGCCTAAGTGTGCATGCACCATTGAGAGTTTACTCAATAGTTCTTTACCACCAATCCCACACTTTGAAGTAACAGAATCTTTGTTATTTAAAATTTAGTCAATTCATTTCAAATAAAGACAAGGAGTTCTGGTCAGTCACTCAACAAAAACCATCATGTATCCAGTAACTTTCGGCCTCCTGCCATGTTAGGGGTGTTGTGTGATTGTGGCCAGAAGCACAAACTAAGGCATCAATTTAGCTGAGACATACATTGCAAATTGACTCCCTTGCCCTCCACTAAATAATTGAGAATTGTAGAGTTTTTTTCTGGATATACTAAGAAGTATATCTTCAAATTTTCAGCCCTGTAGCTCCGTTGGGGCAGCATGTACACAATACATACATAGCTAGTTAGCTAGCCAGCCAGACTATCTTTTCAATTACCTATCATTATATGCATCAAACATGCCAAGCTGGATTAGCATAAACATTAATGTCACTTAAGTATCTCTTACAGAAACTAACATAGTATTGAGTATAATTTTACCATTACTAAAAATTAATTCAATGCATATTATATTGTTAAATTTTAGAAATCTTGGTATAAAGTACAGTATAATCTTTGTTTTATAAACTTTTTTGTTTTTGTTTTGTTTCACAAGCCTATCAAAAAGAAAAACAGCAGTAAATTATGTTTAAAATGGCACTTTTTCTCTCATGATGAATCCAAGATGGCCACTGTATGAAAAAGCCCTCAATAACAATTTTTTATTAATTAAAAATGAAAAGAAATAAGAGAATTCATGAAATAAAAATATTGTATTATTATCACTTTGAATAAATTACTTTTTAAAAATTGTTCTACTTCTACGTTAATTTATTTTTATTTCACTGAGAGTTCCAATTGGGATCATCGTGGGCAAGTTGTGTCAAAAGATTTTAACAAAACCTTATAAAATAGACTATTCCCCCTCATTGAATTCTCAACATCTATTGCATGAAAGAAAAAAAAAATGAAGAGACATCCATCGTGCGATTAAACAAAAACAAAACAAATATTTCTTTATTTATCAAAAATGAAAAGAAATAAGAGAATGATGGCCAAATTATGTTTTGATGGGTAGCTTTCCTGATGGGCACTTTTCTAGGGATCTAATATCTTGATGGTCACTTATCGAATTATGATTGAGATTATTAAAGCAACAACAATAATAGTTACATGCATAACTGATGGGATATATGTGAAAAGATGTTTTTTATTCTCAACCTCCGTGTGACCAATGTCTATTGGCAGCACGTTGTGATCGATTGAAGAAATTGGAAAAAGGGGTGATCGATGAATAAGTTACTTCTCTTGCCTTTTGATGAGAAGTAAAATATCCAAATTTTAAAAAAAAATGAACCAATTTAGCATGAACTAACATTGAAAATTGCCCCCCCACCACTAAAACCTTATTTAGGTGAGAATTAAAATTTAAAAAAAAAACAACATTTTCCCTACTCTTTGATGGGGGAGCGTGCATGCAAAATTTCAACTACGAATGGTTAAGGCAGGGTAATGTCTAGATACATACAAATGTCAAAACACATGAATAACCTAAACCCAATATCTAAACCGTTGTTGAGGGTAGCAGTGATTAATATAGTTCTTCTCATCAAAAGAATTATTGGCACTTCTCCCGTTATTATAAGTTGACCGCTTCATTCACAGAAGTTTCATTGTGCACATGTTCTTCAAACATAATGAAAATTCAGACATTAGACCGTTGACATACCAACATTTCCTTTACTCAATTGTTGTTACAAAATGAAATATACATTGTTTGTTGTAATCAGTGTTCCTGGTTTATTCCATTTGTCTTTCTTCTCTTGCTTCAGGAAAAAAATATAGAAAACACATCAAAGAGATTAAGATTTATTGGAAAAAAGTCAATAAACATCATAATTGTTACCACTACAAAACTTCAATGAAAATGAAATCCACATTTGACTTGACACTATCAAAACATTGAACTACTAATTGAAAATTATTACACTTTATGGTTCTGTTTTTCTTGTTTATCTTTCATCTGTTTGCATTGAGAAATGTGCTTACATTATATCTGTGTTATGAAGTGTATGCCTGGTCTTATATAAAATAGTTATACTTGATGCAGCAGCAAAAGATCAGGAATTGCAGTAAATATTTCCTGCTGGTATTTGAGTTTCAGAGCAAAAAACTTAGTGTTCTTTGTTATATATATATATATATATATATATATATATATATATGCAATGATTTATGTTTGGAAGCCTCAGGTCATTACCATAGTATTATTTGGATAGCTGTTCCAATGGTGTCACCTCTCTGAAGCTGTTGAAGATTTCTGGAAAAAAAAAAAACAGGTACAGGGACACATGATCATAATTTATGAATGATAAAGGCATTGTCATAACTAATTCATATAAAAAAATACTACTGTATACATGTATCCTTATGAAAAGGGGGATTCGATGGTGAGAACAATTTTATCTTGTGATAGCTGCAGTCACTAAAAAGGTCTGAATTTTTCTAAAAATAAGTGGTCACAGACTTGTGACCAATTTAGCATAAACTTAAATTGCATATAGAACATGTTACTAAAAAAACTTATTTTGGAGGGGAATTTTAGAATGACAAAAAATATTATCCTTACTCATTGAGGGGAGTGTGTGTGCAAAATTTCAAGTTTCTGCTATGAACAGTTAGGAAGAGTCCAGATGAATACATATAAATGAATAACCTAAACTGAGCAACAGTGTTCAAACCGGTCTGTTGTGAGTCATCATCATCAATATCAGTCTTTAAATGTCGGTCGTTGGAGATGGACCTTCCCAAGGATTCACCACGCATCTATTGTGGACGTTGCAGAGCTAATACTTTCAGAATTTGTCTAGCCATTTTGTATTCTCCCAGTTTCAGTTTTGCATGTGATCTCTGGTGATCCATGATGTCCATTTGATGGCCGCTATTCTTGCAACATATCCAGCCCATTGCCATTCAAATTTTCTAAAGGATTTTATGATGTCTTGGATTCTCCCTGATGTATCTTGCAATCTCTCCATATGAGGTTGATCATGATTTTCCTAAGTGCACGTTGCATGGTCCTCACTTTTTGGGGTAGTCTCTGGGTAAAGTTTCATGTTTCAGTCAGAGGTGACTATTGTGAGGATAAATTGGTTGTATACCTTTCTTTTTAGGACTATTGGGATCTTTTTGTTTTTGAAGGTTGAGCAGGTTCTGCCAAAGGTTTGCTTTCCTAGAGTGATTCTTTGATTAAATTAAAACTAAAACCAAATTTTGAAAGCCATTACAAGATGAAATCAATCGTGCTTTGATATTTTTGACATTAATTCATACACTTACCTCTGTGATTATTGAAGCATGGTTACACAAATACAACTTGAGCCCTTCGTAAATATTTGCAAATATGTTGTTTAATTAGGCTGATATCCAGAATAAAGAATTTGACTCATTTTTTACTTGATAAATTAAACTAAATTCTGTGCTAACTAATAATTATTTCAAATAAAAGAAATAAAATAATTTTCAAATATCGGTCGAGCATTTCATCCCAGTGAAAACCCACAATTACTACAGACAATCATTAAGTCTCCATGGATAGTTCGAGAAATGTGTCGTGCGACAAGGGCAGCAACTCGGCTTGATTTTTTTTAAATACCTATCCAAAGAAATATAGCAAGACATTGGAATGTGATGATTGTTCAGAGTTGTTTCCCTTACTCTAAGTTAGTAATTCAAGAAAATTACATTTTAAAAATTGTTCGAAGTTTCTCCTTCATAAATGCTTAGACTGTAAAAATTATTAGACGTTGATGACATTTGAATTTCATTTAAATATATCTCTTTTTTTCAAGTTCTGAAATACTCTTGAATAGTTAGTAAACATCACAATTTGTTACAATTTGTTCATTTCTCCATCGACTTCTATCAAGAGCAGTTATAAAGATCATAAAACAACCGAAGGTACTTATTTCATTCATTTATTATTCCATGTAAAAAGAATAAATATTGGTAACAAAAAACTCTTTCTACACACACACCAATAAAATATGTTTTGACAGAAGTAAGTCACATTAGATATATTTTTTAAGCAAACAAATCATTTAGTCAATCACTATTAATTTTTTGCTCTTATCTTTCCTCTTATTTTTAGTTGCTTTTCACCAAAACTAATCAGATCCTCAGTCAACCAATGTCTACAAATATCAGAAATATAGAATAAGCTATTGCTGAGTCAATTCTGCATCATTTCTGAAATATGATTCAAAATTTATAACACCTAACAATGTTTTATCTAATAAAAAATTCAAGATATTTCATTTGGATTTGTAATCAAAAGAAAAATCAATAGACATTCCTATAACTCTCACATTGGTGACAGGACAATAACTTCTGATGTATAAATATTTATCATCTTATGAGATGGGGAGGTTTTCACTCACACAACTGCAACTATTCTATTTGTTACTCTTAAAACTTGAAAGCACTTTTTGGGCTACTAGTTAGATTAGCCCCTAAAATAATAAATTACCAGAATTGATCTTAGAAGATCAATTCTGGTATATAGCATGTTCACTGCTTAAGCACAAATACAAGGTTATTACACAGTTAGTTTGATTGTTCTTATTTCTGTTTTTGTTAACAAACTAATAGGTTAACAACAGTGACAATTAACGGTTAACAAAAGTTTTAATTCAGGAGTGAATTAAAATAAAGGAGGACTGGAGTTTCTGCCACCATGGACATGTTTAGAAGGATCTACTGGGATAAAGATACGGAGATAGGAAGAATCGAGTGAAAGGAATGTCATAAAGTAAATGCAAGATAGAGTCTATAGAATGTCTGTCAGTTTGGTCATCTAAGTTGTAGCCACTATAAAGTTATCTTTAGAAGTCCAACCTAACTATGTTGAAAGTGCTGAACTTGGATAGGATGTGTTCTTTGAGATAAAAGGAGAACTGATTACTTTTCATATGTGAGGATGCGTGTAAAAAATAAGTGTGTGTAAAAACTATATAAACTATCCTAACTAAAGAGAGTGAGAGAAGAGAACGAGCTTACCTCAAGGCCGTCAGAACACAGAGAGAGAAATAGTTTTACTACCACAGTTTAAATACCATAAAGATAATGATCAGTTATCTTATTAGTAGTTCTACGTGATGTCAAAGAGGAAGCGACAAGGAATTTACCATTTCTACAGAAATGTAGGGGATAGCAAGTACATCACTGCCAAGGGCAGATAACTCCATATATATATAATTTTCTTTCACTGAAAAAGCTGGGCACTACACACTGCCCTGTTGCCTGACTATTCAGTCTGCCCGTTATACACTGAAAAGTTTCAACACAAATTTAAGATAAAATTGATGAAGCAAATCTATCATATGTCAGCTTACTCAAAGGATAATAACCATCATTAAAGTAGATACATGTCAATTGGAGAGATCACAAGACAGCACAATATATTGGGGAAAAAAAAAACAAGAGCCTAAGACATCATAGAATCCATAAGAAAACCCAAATGGCAATCTGCTGATTATGTTACAAGAATGTCAGACAACCACTGAACATTATGACTCACAATGTGGATCCCCAGAAATCACAAGTGAAACCATAGCCAGTAGAATATAAGATAAGTGGGATGAAGTAAACAAGTTCAGAAAGTATTGGCTCCGCAACATCCATGATACAGAGGTCTAGCGAATCCTGGGGGGATGTATATGTCCAACAATGGATGCTAAAAGGCTGATGATGAATATGTTTACAGAGCTATTATTAACTTATTGGGTTAACATATTAAAGCTTTAAATCATACTTCATAAAGAGGAATGTAAAACTCTGAAATTAGTTGATATACATTTACAATATCTCTTAGCTCTTGATAACAGTCATCTGTTGTTAGTGAGTCATAAAAATTATCAAATACAATTTGGGGTGAATTATTTCAAAGAGAATACACAGGTTATTTTGAAGAAAAAAAAATTACATTTTTTTTAATCATTCACTAATGCAGACTTTTTTCTTCATGATACTGCAAAGAAATGCAATTTCTTGCTTTGTACAATATATAAAAAAAAATCAAAATAGTATGATGCATCACTGTGGTATTAATTATAGTAATACTTGATAATCACAATTACTTTATTCAAATTGTATACCTCAATACTATGTAGTAATGCATAAAAACCATCCATTTGTAATATAATAAGAATTTTTATTGTCAGTAGTAACTTTTTAGAAATTTAATCTCATAAAAAGAGAAGGAGGATATAAAAAAAATAAATAATAAATAAAAAACAAACCCACATACATGCAGTCTCCAAATATACTTACCTTCATTCTGGCTCATTGGATGTTGGTCAAGTAGATTCTTTTTCTTTTCATGTAATTTTGGATGATGATTATTTGATTGAATGGTAAATGTGTGGGAAAATGTGTAATGTATGTAATTGCAGATGTATTGCATGTAAAATTTAAAAAAGTATCTTACCACCTACGTTTAAGGTGGATTTGTTCCAAATTAAACATTGATACTCTTATATACAGATATTTACAAATATACCTATAAATACAGAAATACACAAAAAAGAATATAATGAAAACAGACACTAATTCAGTGTTTACTTTAGGAATTCATTCAATGGCCACAGTCTTTCTTCCAGCTAAATTTATGTCACTTAAGATAACACAAAATTTACATTAATTTTTTTACTTCCTTACAATATATAGATATTTACACTACATGGAAGACATTTTTGTACATGTGATCATGTGATTATAATCAGGTAATATCAATTTGAAATTACTCATTCTAAGATTGTGGTTTAATTTTTTAATAAATTTCCTCATTCTGTTCAGTATATTTGAGGTGCAATTTATGTAGCCAAAAAAAGTTTTTAAAAAATCTTATTGCAGTTTTGAGAACAATGAGAAAACATAGAATCAATTTTTCTTAAATATGATGATAATACTGCTTTTTCATGTATAGTTGGAAAAAAATGTAACTTTTTTACAAAATTAATCTTTTACAAGGAAATTTAATTTTCTTATATCATGATTTATCAATTTTAAAACCTGAACATTGGCAGTTAATTATCATTAAGAAAGTTATTGCATTTTAGAAAGCTTAATTCATAATAACCATTCTTCTCTGTGATAAAAAGGGAAAGAGAGCAGGAGATTTATTAATAATGAAAGTCTGTAATACTT